>JAODKF010000040.1:8994927-9021281 GCA_026779585.1 Mormyrus proboscirostris
ATTTTTAACAAGAACATTTGTTACCTTTAAATGTCAATGCATGATGAACTGATTCTGTGGTGTCTCGCAGACAGCGATTAGTCGTAATTAATTACAGACATTGCGAATGAAAAACGGTTTGCTATGTATGGATTGAAATGGATGTTTATTTTTGTGGTTTTATGCGGGAAAATATGTAAACGTAAAACACGCAATTCACCACAAGATGTCTCTGTTTGTCCAGTTTGTAAACGGTTCCTTAAGAATCTTGATGACAGGTTAACAGCCCAGAAGCGGTGAAACAGTACCGAGGTGCTTAGCACTGCTTCGGGTCTCTGTAACCCGTCTTTACATGTGTAGTTTGCATGTTCTCTCCGTGGGGTGTTCCCTGCTTCCCTCCATGCCCCGCCACAATCCCACACTGGCCATATGGGTGTAGATCAGGGCTACTCAAATCATGGTCCTCAAGGGAAGAGCTGTTTTTCCAGCTTTTCTTTACCTGAGAGCCAGTTGTGAAGCCTCTAGCCAATTAAAGCCAGAAATTATTAAGCTAACTACCTGGGAGACTTGAAAGGCCTGTATTTGGAATTGAGGGCCAGATTTGAATAGGGAGGGGGTGTAAATGGATTCTACCCTTGATATAGTGTGCAATTTTGACAGGCATGGCCATGAACAGGTATTTATGAATAACTGATTAATAATTATATTTTACAAATAAATTTCCTTGTGATCACAAGGAGGTTTGCCTTAATTTTTAGTTCTTATTTAAAATATATAAGAAGAAAAAATACCAGTGTATCAATTTCAAATGCCTTAAGCTCTTCAGATGAACATCTGATGGACATATAAATCATCATGGAAAAATAAAATTGCCATTATGGCAGAAGATAGCATTAGATTAGAACATGACCACATGTAGACCACAGACACAGACAACACTAGACCCATTTATAGAACATGTCTGCAAAGGCCCATTTCTGTAATGAGCAGATGCTGAGATAAGTTTCATTCTGATTGAGCCCATCATTCTGTCCGTGTTGTGCAGTCATTCTGCAGATATGCAATTATTGGCTGTCACCCCTAAAACAGCTTTGCAACAGAAAGCTGAGTGACTATCCCAAGCTTCGCATTAAACAACGCGAGTGTCTGGCTGTAGCTAAGCAGGGCAGCTTTTCAGATCTCTCCCCCATGGGTCTGCTTGTGCAACATACAAAACACTAAACACCTATTTAGCTGCAGTGCGTTTAGAACCTGTTCTTGTATTGTGCTTGTCTGTTGGTTTACCAAGTATTATCAATCTCTATTTACAACTTTGAGAAGCTCTTTAAACATGTATAGACTGGACAGAATGTGTCCTTTAAATATGATTTATATTGTAGTTGTGTGTGCCAAGCATTGAACCTATACATAAACAATATTTTCACATTAATTTGATATTATGCATTCCTAATAATTTTAACCCTGGCTTCAGAGTCTAACACCATTCATTACATTTCGGACATCATGGCTGAGTCATGTGATTATTTTGACTGTGAGTGTTAAAATGCAGGACAGTGATTCAGCCTTTGCAGTGCATCAGTGGTTTTTTTGTAGTTGTGGTGACGTAAGACCTACACATTTAGTCACAGAATGACATCAGTAGCGCGGAAGCAAAGAGGCCATAATCTGATTTTTAATACACCTTCTGGATTAATTGTGAAATTGATTAATTACCTTCACATTCTGTCTATCCCATGCACCTTCCAGAAGATGGCACAAGGCTGGCATTCACCCTGGGCAGGATGGCTTTCCGTCACCCATTATAATAGTGTAAATGGACAGCAGCAGAAGGGAGGTGTGAAGAGAAGCAAGGCTGCTGTAGGGCTTATGTCCGGCCAGTAACTCACGTTATTAATAACTGCTGCGGTCAAATTTGCCTGTGATCGGACAGCAAGTGTGGAGGCATAAGCTATCCATTAATTACAGGAGCTCAACCCTAGATTTATGTACTGCATATTTTAAAATACTCATAAGCAAAGTGAACACTAAGGATAGCTGATGATTAATAACTTCAGTGAAAAACAACTGGAACCCGCAAAAAACCATGTATTGGCCATGCTCTGACATTTATTGGAACTGGCAAGTTAAAATCAAATGATCTGGTGTGGTCAACTTCCAGGCATTTTACAAAGAACTCAGTGAGTCAATGCTGCAGAGACAGTCACAGCAAAAGACAAAAATAACTGGCCAATATAAAACCAAGATGCACCAAGAAATTTAAATATGATATAACTGGAGACAATCGGGAGAAAATGTTGAGTACATCTCACTTTCAAATGTACAGTCTTAGAGTATATACTTATACATTTTAATTAAGCAGACCACCAGAAGAAAAAATGCAAATGACTCATAACACTCATTTTCAATATAAACATAATTTTAGCAAGAGCTTTTCTTTTCTTTTGAGGTTTGACATCTCATTATCTTGTTAAGTAGCTACAGTTTGTTTACAAATACATCCTTACGGCAGAAACTTTCAGACAAACCAAATGCCGGTTCCAAACACCAGGGATAATAGCATGAGAACCTGAGAACAGTGTAAAAAAACAATAAATAAGTGAGATAGTTGTTCAGTCTGCTCCAATAACGCATGAGGCAGGGGTTGAGCTGACAGGTGTATCACAGACTTAGTGAAAGATGATTTTTAGAAGTGATACCTATGCTTCTGTATGTGCTGGCCAATAAGTTAAGATTAACTGTTGCTGGATAGGTTTGACTGAGACAGAGCAACAAAATTGTGAGGTAGCACTCCTATTAGATTTTCAACCCACAACATTATGGATGGCATGGGACAGTATTCCCTTAACAATGCTATAGTGTAACAAGAAATTAAAACCGCGGTTTTTCTTAGAATGCTCTATTCAATAATAATATTAAAAACTCTGAGTGACCTCAGAACAACCATTAGCAATGTTCACATAGGCATTAATAGGGCAGATCAGTGAATGCTGTCTATAATTTGGATTTACAACTCTCTTATGCTCGTATTTCTGGCACTGAGCTAATATTTCAGAAGTATAATGCCGCAGGAGCTATATATAATTCGGGATCCAGCCTGGCCTCAGTGAGGAGCTGAGCACAAAAGCTCACCAGGATCCAAATGTCACAGGCAGTTCCTATTTAAGGTCTAGAACTGAGTCACCAGCTCATGCTTCATGTATAAATGTGTATATGTTCTGGCAGCTGAACAAACTAAACGAAATGAAACAAATGTATTCTCTTTGGCTGAGGCACGCAGTTCCTATATGAAATGAACACGTGAGACGGCACCAGCAATTCATCTGAAGCGCAGCTTGCAATGTACAGTATCATATTAAATATTCATTTTATGTAAATACCGCCATTTTTCATTCACAATAATGTTTAGCCATAAAACACGTTTAGCCTGCGATGCCTACATCGACATGGCCTCTTGTTTTCTTTTGGCTCGCAAATTGTTTTAGAAGCGAATGTGCGTGCTGGGCTGTTGGATTAAACAAAGCGAGCCCATGAAGTTTATCACGAGGATCAAGTGTCCAGTTCTTATATTTTTCTGTATGTTTACTTTAATTAGTATCCTGTTTTTCTCAAAATGCAACAAGGCGGTTTCTTTTGCGGTACTTTTTGCTCTCATGCGACGGCACCAATATATGGAAAAAGCAGTTAGTAATCAACAACATGATGACTGATTACTCCCTTTTAGACGCCCCTCTATCATACTGTATAGGCCTATGTGAAAGACAGACAGAACGGTGCTAAACAAATGAGTTTATTAAGCAAGCACACCTCTTCTGATGTAAATACATGGGATTGAATGGCAAGGCAGCCCACACTGGTTGTAGCTGCCTCTATGGGATTGGTGACACGTGTTACTGTATTCTGTTTCTTCGCCTGCTTGACTACTGTGATGGCTGCACTGAAATAGCACGCGCGATAACAGGAGCGCCAGCCGTTCTTTCAGCTGTTAAGGGATTTCAGGCAGGACCAGCCATTTTCTGAAACCATGTGTCCTGTTCAGGGTTGTAGGGGGTGCAGAGCCTATTCTGGAGGCTATGGGTGAAAGGCAGGGAACAGCCAAGGATGGGGCACCAACCCATCACAGGGCACACTCACACACCATTCACTCACACAAGCACACCTATGGGCAATTTGGAAACTCCAATCAGATTTAGCATGTTTTTGGACAGTGGGGGGGGGGGACAGAGTACCTAGAGAAAACCCCATGACAACACAAGGAGTACATGCAAACTCACATATGGAGTCCCAGTAGAGATCTGAACCCAGGTCCCAGGGGTGGATGGCAACAGTGCTGACCACCACACCACCACCCCTCAAGACCCCCCGAGACCTCCACCCCCCCCTACCAAATTCATCTTATACGACAGTGGTGGGGCACTTTCTCGCACATCACATCAAAACAGTAACCTGCTCCGCCACGACAGTGATGCACACAATGCCAACAGAATTGCACTGTACCATTTTCCCAGGCAGATACCCGACGGTATCTGTAATACTCTGCCAGTGACACAGTTTACACATAAATGATTCTTCCAGTGTGCGTAAAACAGCCTTTCCGATTATGGCAATCCTCTCCTGTCTCTGCTGCTTCATACATGTTTATGTTGTATGAAGCAGCAGAGTGGATTTCTTTTTATTTAATATTACGTGTCTAATCCTGACAAACTCTGACAACAGAAGACGTTGATGTTAAAACATTTAATGAGAAAATTCTTAAGCTATAAGCCACAATGACAAAATCATAAACAGTAAAGATCGTTTGCCCTTTATGAAGGGAAAGAAATGTCACCAAATCAAACACATAGGTGAGGTGAATAACATCGAAAACGATTTACTGGCTCATGAAATCTAAGCCTTCAATAGCTGTGTATTTTTTTATCAAATGAAATTTAAGAACATGTAGAGAAACTTCATTTTACTTATAATAATTATGTCGTTAACACAGATTTTGGATGACAAAGAATGGCTAGTTGTGGAACAACAACCATGAACCATGGACCACAATGATATGGCATTTTTGTTTGTAGTTTAATTCAACAAAAGATACTGCCTTTCATCATGCTACCAAGGGTGTCATTAAGTGGTTTTTATTACAGCATTTGACACAAGCACTTGCTCTCCTTAGTAGCTGAGGAAGATCTCGTTCATGTCTGTCCCTAAGATATCAACATGTCCAGAGAAATTCTGTAAAGCAGGAATTAAGATACTGAGGTACTGTGAATGAATCACTTTTGTTGATGCATGTAAACATCGTTTTTGTTGAGTAGTGTCCTTTGCATTTTTTACCTCTGCAAAAAGTGCTGTTGGCTAAATGTTAATTGAACATCGTTTAAGCTCATGAAATACAGTTTTTTTTAAAGTTGACTGAAGTGGTACATGCTTCCAATACAAATGAATTATGGTAACATTGGGTTTTAAAAAAGGACATAAATGAAACCATTTATTAGAAAACAATCCTTCCAAATTACTTATCTCTAAACTAGTTTAATGAAGACAGTATTGGTACTCTTTGTAAAATAGAAAATTTTCCAAAAATAAATACTGTACATATCATACAGAAAAAAATATCATTTTACTCTTCTTACATTAGCATGCTTTGCTACTAAATACAAGTTAGCTGTAGACCTTTATATAGCTCTGTTAATTTCTGAACTGAGATCAGCTTCATATTTTTTCAAAGTGGGAATTGTACTTATATATTTGGAATTCTATAATACAAAAATCAATTTATAGTATGAGAACAAACAATTTAAATCTATGGTTTTATTGAAAAGGTACATTTACAGGTAGATGTCTTTTTGTGTTGTACATACATATTAAACACTAAACAGTTATCCTACATTTTAATGAATGACTCTTTGTAATTCTTAGTATGGATGTTTTTAAGGTTCTAAAAATACAAATCACTGTATCTAAGCACTTTATCTCTGCCCCCATACAATACAATTCTTTTAACT
Source organism: Mormyrus proboscirostris (assembly GCA_026779585.1). Classification (NCBI taxonomy): domain Eukaryota; kingdom Metazoa; phylum Chordata; class Actinopteri; order Osteoglossiformes; family Mormyridae; genus Mormyrus; species Mormyrus proboscirostris. The sequence continues at coordinate 9,000,900 of JAODKF010000040.1, forward strand.
TGCACAGTAAACATTAAACACACTAAAGTGAATATAAATATCTAATGATCTGTACATTATTGCGTTGAGGGGCTGCAAGGTAACGTGCTATTGTTACACTATTGCAAAGTAATGAAAGGCCAATGAATTCCCTGCCAAAAAAACAGGCAGGTAAGATAATGGATAATTGCCATATTTTACCTTTATTCTTCAAAAAAAAAAAAAAAAAAAAAACTTTAACTGCAGTCATCAGTCCAACCCACTGGGAATATGAACTGTAGCCTCCTTCAAAAGCATATGCTGAAAATACTTTTACTGAGACATGATTTATTATGGCTATCTGGGAGTTGTTCTCTTCTGAGGTGTTTGTGCAGAGAAAAACATAGAATCAGTAGGCAATAAATAAACCGAAATATAGCTCATTAACTACGACAATACACAACAGCACTTAGGCCCAAACAGCATTATACAATCCCTGACAACATCATGATGTGATTGAATTTTGCACGCTGTCCTATGAGATGGTGGCAAACCACATTACATGGGTAGGTGAAGCTGTCACTTGCCATTGAATCGGAAGACGGTGGAACTTCAAGTCATTCAGGAAGCAGTTTGATGTTCTTCATTCCTAACGCATTACATGTACAAGTCCTCGGTCGATCCAATTTGGTTCAGTCGGTTGGACAACACCGTTGAGGGAAAATAAGCTAAATCAACACACTGCTGTCTGAAGCACTCCCAGTCCTGCCAAGTCATAGAAGAATCCATGTTGCTATGGGTGCAGCTGGGACCTCCATTGCATGACGTACGGCACTGAAGAGGCCCTTCTGGAATGGTCGCTCAGCCTGAGGAGGTTCTGCCTCCACTCTAGTGTGGATGAAGGGATTAATACGGAGCAAATAGGATGGACCCCGCCGCTGGTCGAATCGGTCCAGGGGCAGCTCGGAGGAAGGAGGCTGGAAGAGCAGCTGTCTGGAAGAGGGAGGCGTTGGGTCGCGGGTGCAGGGAGATGGAGGGCACTGTCGTGGCGGAGAATGGGGCCGAAATGAAAGCTGGTGACAGTGGCTTCACCAGGTCTTTTTGGAATGCCAGTTTGGCCTGAGGGGAGAAGGGCAGGTTTATGGGGAAATTTTCAAAAGTGAAACAGAACAGAAAGAGAGACCTGTTTACATTCGAAAGCAGCCACTGAGCCATTATTTTTGTCTGAGAGCCTTAAAAAGACATCAACCCATTTGAACTTTCAAAAGAATAGTATTTCTTTAATGTGACACACTCTTCACTAGAAATGTAAAACCACTGGGTTACTGTCACGAGAAATAGGTTCAGCTAGATTTAGTCAAGCTGTTATATAAAGATTAATCATCCAATAGTCGGGCCAGATGATGTTAAAATTCATAGGAAGACTTAATTTAAGCCTCCAACCTCACATATAAAAAGGCCACTAAGGAAATAAATATTAGATGGTTCGAGCATTAATCCAAGGCATATTGGCACAGAGAGACGTGAGACATGGAAGTGAAGCAGAACAATCCTCACCGCCAAGGCGTTGGTGCTACGCTGCTGCTTGTTATAGGGGCTGTACTTGGGCTTTATGGGTTTGCCTGCCACCCTGTCTTTGTGTCTTCTGCTAGAAATGTGCTGCAAAGACAGCAGACCATCAGCATTTATGATCCATAATATTGTTAAAATCTACTGACGTAACAAGCAAGTGCTGTGGGTCTGCGTGCGCTACGGCATTAGCGTGGCGAGCATCACCTGCTTAAGCTGAATCTCCGAGTTGACGTGCACGTCGCAGATCTCGCAGTGGAACGTTTTATTTTGAAGCCCCGACCCCTTCGTCACAGCAGCCTGGACCTTCAGCTTGGAGCCAGGTCTGGGATAAGCCTTAATGGGGCCAGCTCCATTTCTGGCTTCAAGCATGGTCTTGTGCTTCGAACCTTCCGGGACGAAAACAAAGTATCCACAGATGACTAAATTTAATTAGTAGTTGCAGCCACTGTCACAATGCCACTGTGGGCCATTGAAACACATTAAAGCCGTCCCCAGTTAAAAGCACACATATAAAAAAAAACACTTTTTTTAAGTACTTCAAATTTAGGTTGCTATGGCCATTAATACTACATGCAAATAATACAGAGTAAATAATTTAGTAATGTTGTTTTTACTACCCTTATCTTATTAATTCATAAGTATCTATCCATTTCCTAGCCACTTATCCTGGCCAGGGTCCTGGACCCTAACCCCACACGGCACACGGCATCAGCCTTGGGTACACCGTGGGATTCAAGTGCAATGAGGAACATACACACACACACACACACACACACACTCACAACTTGATATATCAGCTACTGTGCAGGCTTAACCTAAAACAATGCAATGAGACACCCTTATACCACAGATAGAAACCAATGTTTACACAGCTGTCAGTGAAGGGTTAAATGTGTTAAATGAACTTACATAAATCATTGTCAGCAACCCACATATGTCAGTGCTAACGACAGAAACTAATCTTGTTTTATATTAACAATTAACAATGATGTTATTTAACCGGATACCTAGCTAACAACATTATGCTGTTTAAATTAGTAATCTGTACAAAGGACCATCATGAAAACAAATGTAAACTACTACCACCATAAATACTAGTTAGATTACTTTATAAAACATCTCTTCATTGGTCAGTTACTGTAAAAGTCAAACACTATCAGTGGATACAGGAGAATGGGGCTGTTCCATCTATAGTCACAATAAAAGTAGTGGACATACATGGTTTTCATTAGACAACGATATTACATGTATATATATACATTTGTAAAAATGTTACATTATAAATTGAATCCCCTACATTTGATATTTTATCCAAAAGTCTGAGTAAAAACGGTGTTGAGAGATTTCAGCGGCCCCTGCAGGCATCACACAGAGGCCCCGCGGGGAATGACATAAACACCTGAGTTGTGAGCCTCCAGCTGGGAGAGCGAGTTGACGGCCACTTTGCATAGCGAACAGTAGAGAAGCTTCTTGGCCTTTTCCTCCTCGGACTCATCGGTGGGTGCGGGCGTCTGTGCCGGCGTCTCGGCAGGGGGGGGGGCAGCCACGGGCTCCGGCGCAGGCTTGCAGAGGCTGAGCATGGGGGCCACGCCAGCAGTGGGGGCAAAAGGTTTAGGAAGAGTGGCGGCTTTAGGCACGGTGGGGGTCGCCTCGTTATTTTCTGGGGGAGGGGGGATACAAGCTGACAGTTAGTACAGTATTTGTATCTTCATAGATTAAGGGCAACACTTATACACACAAAAATCTTCTGACGCGTTTTTTCTTTAAATGTCATTTGCATGACCTCCTCCGCCACCCCCCCGTCCCTGGAGGTGGTTCCCCTGCACGATGGGCTTCACCGTCCCCATTTCCCCCTCTGACCCTGTCACCTTGTGACTCGGCATCTGCATGCTGTGCAAACCGTCGCGACGTCCCTCAGAGAGGGAACACTGCTGATTTCAGCAATGTCATCTGCAGTTCATGACACACTCTATGCGGCTAGCCAGCCAAAATCGGCCTCTCCTGAGTAACGCACGCTAAGCACTGATAAGCATCAGTAGACAGTTCTTTCTTTTCCTTTTTTTTCATCCGCATTTGACTTCTGAATTAATCATTTCCAGTTCTTTTACTGATGGCTCCCCACCAGATAGCTGTGTGACACAGAGACCGCAGGAGAGCTGGCTCACCTCCCGTGAGCGACTGTGTTTACACTGTAGGTGCTGACGCTGCCTGGAGAGCCGCATATTTTCAATTTTATGCTCCAGACTCTTGACGCTTGCATGCGTCTTCCGACAATAACGTTCACCAAATTGAGAACAGAAAAAATAAAGAACCGACTGTCGAAAACAAATCCATTAATCCAAGTTTATGCCATGGTTACTAGTTTTGGGAAGGACAGTCAGTGTAAATTCACAGAGCTTGCTGGATTTGTGGATAACGGAGAGTGTTTAAGATATAAAAGCACCATTACATAAAGCAGAGAAGTTTAACTTTCAGCAGTTTCACTTTTTCAAGCTTCTCACCACAAATTAAATTCAACTTCATCCTCTCCTACTAGGATTTTTAAATTATTTTTTTTGTTAACAATTACAGATGTTGTGCTGGAAGCGGCCATTTGGCCCTAAACATAGCTTACATAAACCCAGGAAGAGTACAGCGGACACCTGGCGGCACGGCGTGCACCGACATGACATTAATCCTCTGTGATCTACGAGGGGGTATCAAATATTAATGAGGCAGTTGGTTGTGCTGAACTGTCATCCGAGGAACTTTCTTGTGCATGATGAGGGTTGTGAAATCAGTTAAGCACTCTGTGGGGCATCTGGAACCTGTGCTGCCTAAGCCAGAGGGTTCAGCTTTAAAGAGCAGGTATATACCGGGTGTTTGTACCATTTTCATCATATGTTGACCTTCTGCATGGGTTCAGGGGAAGGTCAAGATATTTTTGTGTTAAGTGACGCATCAGACCTCAAAATTATACACACAAATGAAACGCATAAGGGAAGAACATTATTAGTTCAGTAACACAGAAACACAAACAAATAAAGAAACATATCATGTAAGGAAAAATTAAGAACTTCACAATATATATATTCATATAATAAAGATGTTGCTGAGAGCTGAAACGGTCCACACAGCAGAGAGACAATCCCATGCTGTCTGACCTTAAGAGAAAATGATTCTTTTTGAGATGCGGTGGCTCTGATACAGATGTGGCCAGGATGAAGAGCACCGTCGCTATGACCTTCCCTATCGCTCGACTTGTACCTCTCTCCGCTTACACACGAGGCGTCCATCATGCCTCCCAGTCAGGGGTTTCAGAAACCCTTAACACACATCAAGTAGGACTGAAATCTGAAATGACCACCCAGGCTGGGGACACAAAAGGGATTTAATTCCACCAAGAGTGATCTGATTACAGATATGTCAGGCCAAACCCCTCACCTACGCTCGAGGAAAGGAGGGGCGCGCCGTGAAAGGGGGCTCGAACAATGCACACTTACCTCTTCTCACGAGAATGAGCTATAAGAGGATGGTGATGTGGTTTCAAACACCCCTGAGCATTAAATCCAAATGAGCATGATGCTCTCGTCTCACAGGAGCCTTTGAATAAGTAATCCCCCCTAGCGGGACCGAGGCATTATTCAGGAGCAGGGGAGTAACAAAGGAAGACAGAGTGTGTGTGCACGCAGCAGCGCATGCATGTGCACACACATACACACGCATGACAAAGATCAATGACACTAAAAAAAAAAATAAAATAATAAAAAAGCAACTCAGAGCATGCACATCACTCACAGGTGACACGGCGGACGAGAACAAAAGGAGCTATTAACCTGGTTGGTCAGGGTTGTTGGCATTGCCTGCTGCAGAGCTGGTGATTGTCTTTGCCTTGTCCCTGGAAGGAGCATTTTTCTGCTTATTTTTCGTAGACTCCTGTGCTTTGAGCTTCTTGGCATGTTTGCTGCCTTTGTAGTGCGCCTCGGCCTGGCTCTACAAAGGAGAACAAATGAACCATGCGATCAGGCTCATTTCTAGCATGGCATCTCCTCGTGGCCCAAACACTCAAGGAAAAGACACAGCTTTCAATAGCAGGCACCATTTTCAAAGGGACTGGGAAGGTGAACTTCAAATATTTACACGTGATTGACGTGTGTGATTCAGTTGTCTGCTCTAAAGTTCTGGAATGTTCTGTCAGCTACCGGGAAGACTATTTGAATTCCGGGAAAATTAACACGTGAAACGGGTGTCCATATTGTTATAATATTTAAATTTTAATACAATTGCATGTGAAAAAAATGCTACAGCATTTATTATGACGCAGCAGTGTTTAAAGCAGTTACTACTGAGTACACGCTTAAATGTTTTAAACCAAAAGAAGAACACCAGAAGCAATTTTTATAGTAAATACAGAACATTTGTTATGATATCACTGTAACAGAAAATGAAATGAGAAATACTGAATACTGCTTGAAAGTAATCATGGTTAAGGTGTCCAAGGGAATAGAAATTGCTAATGCTATAATGAATTCAAAAATATTTCTCATTGCCCAAATGAATTTCAACATGTAAGAAGTCCTACTGGTTTATTAAATTGAGGTCTCTTGTGTGCATAATAAATCAAATCACAACTATTGCATACCACAATTCAGTGTTTAGGAGTTATTCTGGGAAATATGGCATCTTATAGAGCAGCAAAACAAAGACTTACATATTAAAAAAGAAGACTAGAAGTAAAAATAAGTAAATAACAAGTAATATGGTGTAGATGTTAAGGGTGTGTTTATCTGTTGGTGTGTAATCTGTTCAAGGACAGTGTATAAAGGCTAATGTTAGTCATCAGAGCCAATTGCCTTTTATAAACTTTCTACATAGGTGCCTCTATTGAAAGAAACATATTAACTTCCACAGTTAATATATCTTTTTAAATAAAAACAAAACATAACTCAAGCATGCAAGTAATGTAATGGTAAAGTGTAAGGAAAGAACAGTGCATATAGGTCTTCAAACAAAAAATTTTATGTTATGCATTACGGTTTATCAGAAGCAGAGAACAAGGACACGGGGACAACGCAGAGACTGTCCACTGCCCGCTTGCTGGAGTGAAGTGGACCGTGAACACCAGCGGTACACAGCCACAGTGCACATCAAAGAGAGCACAAAGCAAGGACTGCGGATTCTCTGCCACTACCAAGCCAACACTTGTCACCATCATTCACTGTCACTTGTGTGACCACAATCAAACTGGGCACACTCATTCAGACGAGGAGGCTAAAGTCGAGTAAAATCAAAAACCAGCAGTGAGTTTTGCCTGTTTTTATTAGTCACAGATGGCTGTAAGGCTGTGCAGCACCGGGCTCATACTCAAAGCTGACTATTTCTGCTTTAAGTAGCTCGTTATATTTTGTCATGGATAATTGTGAGGAAGTTCAGGAGTGTCTGAGTAACTAGTCTTATGGCTCGGAGTTCATTTTCAGGTCTGTGACCGTGCACCGGTACCACAGCTTGTCTCCCAAGCTCACTGTAACGCCTGCATGCTGGCAACATGGGAAGATCTCTGCCTATTACTGCATGGTTTTTGCGTAACCAGCAGTGTACAAAACAGCTATCGCCTCACAGACAGCAGGACAGAATTCACAACAAACATCAAACCATGTGAGAGTCAGGCAGAAAAAAAAAATCATCTTAAAACATCTCATTTCCAAGTGCTCATTGCATCAAGCCATGGAAGGTGATGTATTACATTTGATAAATTACAGAAATTCATAGTTCGCCAGTCAAAACATTACAGGCTCTATTTCTTACAGCTTGGCATATTGCGTAAAAATGTTACCTTTGACAGCCAGTATTTGCAAACCGAATGACTTACAATTTCAGCAAAGATTTTATTGTCCCACAGTATTGTGTATGTTATTTGCAATAGCCATCAAAAGTAAAAATATCTGCAGCTATTACACACGGGCTTACTTGAACAGATCATTCTTAGAGAATTCCATTGTAGGAACCACAGTCCTATATTCAAGACTACATGAACACCAGTGCAGGCATTAAAATCACTGGCTGCGTGCATCTTTTCCAGAGTGGCGTATGACTTTGGCAGGCTGGCGATGAGAAGATGCCTAAAGGTTTTTTTTTTTTGATCACATGGATGAATCAGCAATTATACAACACAAATGTTCTATGCACTCACGCCAACTGCCAAAACCATAAGCCTTTCTTTCAGATTGCCTTTCTTTTCAGTGTTCGATTCGTGTAGTTTCACCACTGAAAGAAAGCTGCCTTTCAAACTCATTTCAATCAAAATGTTGCACACAGTTAGATGTTGTTTTTTCCCTGAGCCATGATTCTGAAACTTTTGCATAATTTTCAAATTATCCAAATTTCTTCTATGACGAAGATTTAACTTCCTGCATTCTACTGTTGCCGCATTCCTTATTATTGCTCCAGAGAATAATATTCAAAATCAAGTTTTAATTGGTTTAGTTTCACAGGACTGAGGCTAGAAGCCCATAGATACAAATTATTTATCTACATATTTGGATGGATATTAGTGTCAACATTATTTCTGCAAGTCTGTTTCTACCAATGATGAGTGAATATAAGGAATTGATGGCCGGACTGGGCCATTACATTTTATTACCAAAGCTACTGGGAGCAAAACAAGCATATACTATCTACAAAAATCATATTTCAAAATCCATGAATGGGAATGTACATACTAATATGAGTATAAACACTGATGGATCATCTGATCGCCTTATGTGCTGACTGTAAAACATTATTCCAGCTTTTATTAAAATGCAGTTCTTCAGACTCATTCCTGTTTCAGTAGTGGCTTCAACCATGCAAATACACCATGAATGCCAGATTCATGTAGCCAACACGAAATGTTAGCTTTTCAAGCCACAGTGTTGGGAAGAAGCTAAATTGTATTTAAAAATCAGAAAAATGCTGGCCTCCTACGCAATGTTACCTCACAGTGCTGATATTTTCTTACATCTTCATCCAGACATGGAAGGACCCTGAAAATCAGACCTCAACATCATTCTGTAGTTCAGGTGTGGGCTTCAGTCTCAGAGCTTTATCTTCCACAGATAAGTTCTGCTAGAAACTGAACATTGCACTCCGCAATGAAACTCTCACTTCTGAATTAATCATACCTCATTATAATTAATTGGAAACGTTAACACTGAACAATGACATCACTGTTCACCCCCCACACACACACACAAACACATATCTTGTTACCTTTCAATCTCATAATGACCTAGCAATGATCGTATCGCAAATGCCGCACGCGAAAATGCTAGACAATATCACTAGACGATATCCTTTACTGTAAGCGACTGAAGTCCTGAAATATTCTTTTAGGGACACTGCCTTAACCCCTCGGCAAAGCTATGGAGGATCCTGTGTGTTAACTACATCTTGCAGGCAAGAGGATAATGAAACTTTAATGAAGGAAGCAGATCGAATGTGGGCCCCCATATCTGCCATCTAGTCTTAATTTCACAAACATAATTTAGGGCTTGTAGCTTTTGGACAGTAGCCATGCCTTCCGCAACCTCTTATTTCAGAGAGATCAACTACCGGAAGACCATGTGATATCAAAGTGCATATGGATGCTGTTGGTGAGTTTTTGACCTATATATTTCACTTCCTTGTTTGCTTCTCCGCCCAAAGTGGATCGTGCCTCCAAAAAGCCATAAAGTGTGTCAGAGGAAAATGACCGATTTTCAATGTCACTTTATCAGAGCCCCCATGATCTCAATAATTCCCTGGATTTAGCATGACTGGCGGGGTAGGGGGCTCTGGTGTGGTTGAGTGTCACCGCATCCTTGGCAGGTCTCTGGGACGGCTAAATGTAGTCATAACATCAAAATGCTGGGGTGGAGATGACACTTTGGTGTCATCTGTTCACCCCTGTCAGGCAAGTAACACACCCCCGGGTTATAATACTGAGGCTCTGCACATGCAAACATGCTTTGCGTGCATTCTGGGAAACGGCCATGCACACACCAACACGAACTCCACACACGCTAGACAAATAACTTGGTTTCAGCCAAAATATCCCTCAAGGAAAAGGATATTTAAAGTTATGTGCCACAGTAAAACAAGAGCATTTTGCCTTCTTCTCTGAGGCATTTCTATTCCAAACCTACTATTTTTTGAGAACCACACTTGGTGTGTCCCATATATGAACCAGGTCAGATCAGTCAGAATCTCACCAAGGTTACCTGTATGTTATTAAGGGCAAATAAAGATTTATTTAACCTAGACTACTGCATACCTACAAGAATTTTCAACATGAGGTTCCTTATTTACAGAATCATATTGAATATAAGTGCTAGGCTACAACAACCAGTCCTGAGGACTGGCATGATTTTTGAATTTTCCTGTGAGAGTGAAGATCGTAATGATAAATAGTAACACTATGTCAAAATGATAAATGACTTTGGGCACATGTCTGGTACATGCCTGTTTGACTGACAGTATAATTATTACACTTAAAAAGTTTCAATATGCTAGAAATATGGGCATGTGTGTTACACGGTGAATATGTAAAACACTTCTTGGGTGTGAGCTATAACATTCTGCACGGATTTGAGGCATACAACCTCAAAATGAGTCACTGCTAATCAGACTGCGATGTTTGTTGTAACTTAGTGCCAATCCAACCATTTTACCAAGCGCACTGTACTGTAAAATCAGAATCTAAATTTACACACAGTAGGCTGTCCTGTGAAGGTCAACAAATATTTGAAGAAAGACTCTGTAGCGCAAACTCCATCAAAATATGGAACTGGTACTCTTTTAGCCAGTGCTCCACTGGCGTTTGCACTCCACCACTGGGTGGCGCATAAATAGATAGGTTCCAGTGACACATGTAATTGTGTTACATTTTCAATCACTTTATTCTTTAATTTTCAAATAAATAAGGGCGATATTGAGAATGAAAAAGGAGAGGCTAAAGTGATATTGTTATTATGTGGGCTGAAATGCAGAAATGCGAATTGAGCACGCTAAAGTGGCAGTTTTGTGAACCTCAAATGCTGCTGTTCCTATGCACAACATCTACCATTGTTTAGAGGGCCCTGGTAGATACCTGGGGGGGGGGGGGCAGAGCAGCCTGGCATGTGACCGGAGAAGCACTGCCGGTGAGAGCGGGCGCACCCCACCAAAGTAAATGTTTCCTGCACCACTCCATGGAGGATCTCACTTCGCAAACAAAGCCACTATCGTATGCCTAAAGAACAAACAGTACTAGATTAAAAATGCCTGTTTGTTTTGGAGTAATTACATTAAGAATGGACTGTAGTCAAACAGGGAATGGAGGGGAGGGACACACATCAGTAATGAAACCTCTGGTAGTATCGTTTTGCGATAACAGCGGGGCTTCCGAGTATATTTGTTACATGTCCTCCTTTACTGGAACACCTGTACTAGAACAAAAGTGCTGATGGCATTTGCTCTTCGCTTTGAAACAAAGCAAATCTGAATGAAATACTGAAAAGAATAGACAGGGGTTCCAGACACCTGCTTATCCTCCCATGACCAACTGGAAATTCCTTCTACAAAGACGAACAGGATTAAATTGCTTTGTTATTCTCAGACACAAAGGAAAGATGCCAGCAGTTTGACAATGCCAACAACAAAGGCTGCTGTCACTGAGAAGGTGTACAATGCCACTCAAAGAGAACACAGCTCAGCAGGTAGGAGATCTAAAGCAGCATATTCCGAGGCTTTTCTCGCTGGAAACAGACTTTGTTCAATATGTTTATTTACTATATGAATCAATGGTCTGTGGAATTTAGTGGATTAGGTGAGAAAGTACCTGGAATTGTACAGGAAACTGGATATTGGTTACTGGAGGTATATTCCAAATCAGACTTCGGAGTCTGCAAAAGTAACATTCACCTTTCCTGAGAAGGCATGAGCAGAGTCTCCTCCAGTCAAGCACAATGACTCATTGCAGCATTTCATCTCCATTGAAACACAAGGCACCAAGGCCAAGGGCCAGCAATAGGGGTTGTGGATGAGAAGGGCCTCAGACAGATAGGTCAGTCACAGAGAAGGACGAGAGTGAAAATCATTGACTTTGAGCTAAACAACACACTGGATTATTAAGGAGAAAAGACTGACATCTTTGCTCCAGGAGAATCATACAGTCTAAAAGCACTGCACATTAGGGTTAGAAAATGAGATCTCTCTCTCTTTTGCTTCGAGACCTGCTGAAATATATCTCTTACCATTTCTAAATGGAAGAATATAAAATGTACTTAAACTTTTCAGCATCTAAATAAATTGCGCATTTAAATCAATGACGTTTTTTGTGTAGTGCATTTCCACAAGCAATATATCATCATTGTGTGATGAAATTTCCAAGGGAAATGAAAAGAAAGGAAAACCCATTTCGCAAATATGACAATGAATTAAAAATGCCGGATGCTTGTTTTACTGAGCCGTTGTGTTTAAGATTACTAAGATCCCTGATATAATGGCAAAGATTATATAAATTTCAGAGTGTATTTCAAGCAGCCTGCTGCAGTTGGAAAGATGACTGGATGAATTAACAATTATATTTATTTGATTAGTATTTGCTTTTATCCAAACTGGGAAAGTAGCATCTGGAGCAATTGGAGTTGAGAGTGCAATGGTAAGATCATGCGGCTGACCATGGGATTTGAACCCATAACCTTCCTAGTGGTGAAACAGCACCGCGACACATGCTTTACCTGCCGGCTCCAACCTCACACACTGTAAGACTGCAGGAGCCACAACAGGCCAGTTCCTGCAGCAGATTGGCATCGGTTTTAAATGTAATGGTTTCATCAATGCAGCGAGAGAGAGAGGGACGAAACAAGCACACCGTCCCTACAAGGCCCGCATGTGCAGAGGACACCGCATTAAACCTACGCCGGCGCTCACTCTTTACTCCATGACAGCTAATTTCCTGGCTGCCAGCTTGTGCGGACTACAGTTGTATTTAAGAAATACACCTGCGTCAAACTGCCAGACAACAAGATCCACAAAATCTGCCACCAAATCCAGCTCTGGGCATTTGAGAAAGCAGAGGGAGATTAGTAATAAAGGAAGAAAAACTATACACCTTGATATGTAAGACCTAGTAGAAATAAAGAGGGTCTCTTTCAAGGCTGAATAACAAAGGCTGGTTCAGTGCCCAGGGACACCATCCTCACTGTCCTACATGCCCTCCACACGCCTTTCATGGATTTATGTAATGAGACGTCCCCGCTTACGCACCTACTCCCAGACAAAGACAGAACAGTGACAGGCAGACGTATGCCCCATAATTTTGGCCCTTGATTTCAACCTCTAAAACTTCTCGACTTTTAAACCAGCTTCTAGGAGTTGCGCGAATTTGCTTTCAGTCACACAAAAAAGCCAATAAAAAGTGTGGCTCGGCCCATTGTGCATTAGAAAGTTGTGCCACATTCCCGATCTCCCAAAAACAATAAAAGACGGCGCTCTCCTATGGGTCTTCCGGCAGATGATGTCGAGTGAACATTCTCCTTGTTGCTTCCACAGCGCTTTCAGTTTAAAGATTAATCTATGAGAGCTGTATGAGAATGGTTGGGACATTAATATTAATTTAGCAGGGAAACTTGAAATTAATCAACCTCACAATTAAAATGCCAGCCACATAAAATCCAGATAATACAAATTACCATATTCGGTGGTCAAATGAAGTGTTTGAAAATAACTACAAAGGAACCACCAAGAAAAAAAAGGGAAATTTCATTCCGTATGCTTAGAAGGAGCTAACAGTACTTACCTTGATTATAATATGTGCTTAAGGTTGTCCAGAGACTAAGGAGGCATGTCTAATTTCTGTCTGTCCATCACATATCGCAAAAGCAAATAACACTGAACGGCAGGGCTGAATGTCTGTGGAAATGGCCGTATCCCTTTCTTTGTCACCCTCATGCTACACATACAGAGAGACATGTACACTTTGCGCTGACGTGCAGCGACACATTCCTCCAGACAGGCAGATGTTTCGCAGAAGACACCCAATACTCACATCTGAATTAAACCGCAGCTGGCAGATGCTGCAGGAAATAACTTGCTTTTTCTTCGGAGGGATGGAGACCCCGAATGTGTGGTTGATCACAGCTTTCTGCACAGGGTCCATCTGGAGGACAAGCACAGAGGAGAAGCGGCGGTTAATGGTAGCCCAGCCCATCCCTGTGATCATGGAAGAGGAGATCCTGGAGTCTCACACAGAGAAAAACTGAGAAATACTGGCTGAGTTTGGGGGTTTCAGAAAAGGAACTATAATTGTGTTTGGGACAAAATCATGGTAGACAGAATAAACACTGCAGATGGATGAAAACAAAGACAGGTGTGGATATAATGAATGGGTTGCTCCTGCTTTAGCATACAGCAGAGATGCTGTGAGCTCTTTGTTTTTCACGCCCTTTAAGATGCCGGTAGCTATTTCCAAACATACCCTCAGGATGAAGTGTCAAGGTGAACGATAAGGAGGTGTGGTAGATGAAGAGCCAATTCGATCGCAATGAATCCAGCGCCAAGTAGGGAGATCTGTCACATTCCGAAACAAACCTCATGCTTTCTTCTAGGCACCTGGGGTCTCGCATATGACTTTGGCAGCAGTGTGTCTCAGCAATTACGGGTGAGAAAGCCAAGGGAAACTTACATAACCACCGGCAACTGCAACTCAGCTGACCGCTGCCTGATTACGCAGCGACTGAGAGACTGACAGAAATCAATGACAAATAAGTAGCAAGCAAGTTGAATGCAAAAGATGCAGAAAGACAAAGGAGCACACATCAACTGTCAAGAGCAAGAAAGGAATTTGAATGACGGCTGGAAAATCATAGCCAAGTACCTGGAACATGTGTAGGATCTCCATATGAGTTCAAGAGGTGGATAAGCAGTGCCCAGTCTCAGGACTGTGGTGTACCGCGGTAAGTACCCAGCAACACTGCTGAACAGTGAATGCATGGATTCTATTACTCCTTCTGTTTTGCTTCATCTCTCTCTCTCTCTGACTCTCTCTCTTGCTCCTTCTCTCTCTCTCTCTCTCTCTCTCTCTCTCGCCTCTCACGCGCACACACCTGCCGGCCTGTCAGCTGATCTTCGGAGACCCTGACTCCTGATTACTACCGAACGTGTGATGAGCGTCTGTTAACGGCCGAGAGCCGGGGTGTCACTTTGCTCACGGTGAGAATCAAGAAGCCAGTCCATTAAGAATTTATATGTTATTACTCACAGGCAAGGTGAATTACAGAGAAGTCAGAGGGCACCACTCTGCCTACCCTTAAGTAATATGGCTACTTTTAATCCCAGGATAACCGCTGATGCTCTGCTGAGTGGGTGTATTTCCCGAACTCTCCCAGACTGCCCCAAAAAGGCTCCTTTGAGTAGCACAACAGCCCCGAAGACTAACTAAACCTGACAGATGGCCTTTTGTGTGCACTAATGCAGTACACGATTTCGGCACGCAGATACCCAAGGGTGTCCAATAATCGTAGTGGGCTCCGAGGGGCAGGCACTCGAGATCATGTCTCATTTATGAAAACAAAGAGCAGAGCCTCTGCGGGTCTGCCCACATGACAACACACGGTGTTCTGCAAGGAGCCATTTGGTAATCTTTAATTAAAGCCTCCCGTTATATAATTTCAGGGACGGCGATATCCTTTTACATAAAAATACCCTCACATGAAAGGTAAAGAAAGCACATGAAGCTCTGAAAGGCGCCAGCAGCAGCTGGATGCTCTTTAGCGTACTTTTAATTGGCTGTTTGCTTTTTTCCTGACCTTTCTGAACACTATCCATATATAGACTGTGTTAAAAAATGTATTTTACTGCTGTTTTTTTTTCCCCCTGTCCGTGCTATTCATCACCTGAATGCTGGAGAAATTCCATTTAAAGGTTAGCTTTTAGCTATCACTCAGGCGCGGTTAATTGCATTTCAGCAACAAGCAGCAGCACAACAAGGACGGCTTATTACCGAGCAACCAATTCTGATCCCGCATGTCATCCCTCTCTCCTTACAGACCCCGTGTAATGTAAAAAGTGATTGGAAATCAAGTCCTGTTTAAATATTACCTTCCTGGCCACTCAGTGTGCAAACTAGGATTGCAGTTCTATCAAAACACCAGCAGACGAACATGAGCAGGTTAAAATAAACTAAAAGAAACAAATAAACAGTTCAATTGTGGGAAAGAAAAAACTACAGGAATAGTGGGTGGAGCACTGGGTCCATGGCGGGGTCCCGCACGTGCCTTATGACAGGCATCCGAAGGGAGGGCATTCTGAAAAGTGAGGCTGGATCCAAGGTCTGCCGGCAATCCACTGCAATGGCTCACACAGCCCATCTCAAGTTAGCTGAAATGAAACTTAATTTGCCATTTGTACAGGTACAAAAGCACAAGTACACTGGAATTCTTCCCAATTTGGTCAAGGTTTGAAAAGAACCGACAAAATTATGCCATACAGAAACAAAGACGTGTCCAGGTTGTTACTATTAATTAAATAAAATAGATAAGAAAGATAAACTGGGAACACAGATGGATCCAATCTAAAAGCCCATTAAAGTAAGATCCATTAAAAGCAAGCAAAACCAGGTTTCTGTTTTGAGAATATAAGCCAGGGTAACAGCACCGTAAATCCTAATGGTGTACCCCTTAGCCACATGCCCTACACATGTTCTTGTGACCATGCTCACGAAGAATGCCGTTCCAGCTCTAAAGCATGCAGACAAGGATGTCGTTCCATAGATTTTGCAATGAAGAAGACTGCTATCTTTGAATTTGAATTAGTACCTCTGTTTCGATAACTCTGATTTGTTCTCAAACAAGCGCAACCAATTCTTCGTGTCTGCAGGAATTTTATTGGGCTGCGGGTAGCATTGTGTCCTATACTGTACAGAGCAGAGTAACCGCAGAGAACTGAATGACACCACACCCTGCCAATGATTTTTAACTATGCCACGGCCCACTCAATGAATCAGCCTGAAAATTTCATCCATTCCATATTTTTAACTGCGTCTCAGAAGATCAAAGCCGGATAGATGTCTTTCAATAATCTAATAAATCGTTAAAAGCTTTTAACGCAGCCCTATTCATCGGATTAGCAGTGATATTTTAACCAGCTGGCTTGAATTTCACATGAGGAGAGGGTCCACCATTTAATGCATTGTCTGTTTACATATCCGAGTGTAATGATAGATTCAACACTCCATCTATCCCCCCAGTCCCATTGAAAGTCCACAGAACGGATTATGTGCTAATACAAAAAAAACAGAACTGTTTAAAATATGTTTCTCCCCTTAGCATGAAAACTACGAGGCAGTGATCAGGGTGCCGCTTTATTTAAGTTAGGTTTAGTATAAGATGTGAACCACTTTTGACAGCAAGAGCTGATGACACTAACTGCTGATTTTGATATATTTAGCACTGACAAACAACAGCTATAAGTCATGTAAGGGCCTGTTTATTACTTTAAATCAAAAGTTTCTTTGATCGCAGGATTCTTTAAAACTATGAAACAAGTAAAAGATATTTTGCGATAATGGTATGGTAGCGGTCGGTCAGGTTTGTGAAGCCTAGGATGAATTCACATTAATGATGCCAGATATTTTCTGGCCTCGATCCACAGCTGCCCTTGTTACCATGGAGAAGAAACACAATCATCATGAAGGGTGGAATGGTCGGCATATGAATAGCTAACTTTCTGAATCAAAAACAGCCAATCCTTAGTTTTTATAAAAAAAGATAAAATCTCAAAATAAGGTCCGTAAGAATGTCAGCTAATTACACACATTACTTACTGCAACCAAATTAAAAGAACGATAACCTTTTTCATTTGTAGGAAATACTTCAGCTGGTGGCATCATTATACTGAGATTACATATAATTGAGTTCTCTTTCAATACTGTGATTACAGCTTTGAGCAGCAGTTAATTTCCAGCAATAGCAGTACTGCAGTCCCTTTGTTCCTTGAGACAACAGAAGCTGAGCTAAACACACTGATTTGAGAGAGACTGATTTTGACAGGCTGCCATGTCCTGGGGCGAGACTTCCACTTCCACTGTCACATCAGGCCTTAGGAGGGCTGCAGAGAGGCTAGCAGAACAGCCAACACACAGTTAAATAAAACCAACCCATCAATTCCTCTGAATGTTTAAGTTCATCAGATCTCTCCGCTACCTGCTGACATCATGAAACCTGCATTTTGGGGAAAGAAAGGCAAAAATCAATTTCTACTCCTCTCTGGTCAAAGTGGACATTGCTTTTGGGATGGGTGCGGGCAGCGGATCGATGCCCAAGGGCTTCACTCCGCTCAGTATGCAAACAGCATCTTTGTCACTCATGCACAGACTTTTTAAATTAACTCACTGATAATTGCAAATTAATAGCTAGGAGGTGAACTGTGCCTGCAGCGCCAGATCTTTGTAGTCTTTCTGAAGCAAAGGAAGTATTGTTCTCTGTTTCCCGATGATGACACAATTGCACACCACTACTGTTGAAACGTCGTTGTGCGTCTTCTGGCCTTTGAAAGTCACACTCGGACTGCCAAACACCGAGAGCACGCGCGAGATGGGAGGTGGCCTTTGAAAGTCACACTCGAACCGCCAAACACCGAGAGCACACGCGAGATGGGAGGTGCCGTGAAGGCGCGCACTAGTGCTTCTTACGCTAAAGTTACGCCAAGCTTACCGTGTTGAAATTGGGGAAGAGCCCGGCCGGAGAACTCGTATCCACCGAGAAGGACATGAACGGTTTCATGTCGAGCGTGGACTGCATCATCAGAGGAGGTGTCCGCACCAGCGCAGGAAGTGTGTTGCTATGGCATGAACTTCCTGCAAAGACAGCGAGAGAGAGAGAGAGAAGAAGGGAGAGGTGACACAGGCGCATTTGACGCAGAGGGGAAGATCTCCGGCACTTTCTTCTCAGTGCTCTACAGCGGTGAGAGGATGAGGGGCACAGCCGAGTGCGGGCAGGTTTCTGGCGGAGGAGCACGTCGGTACGGGGATGTGAACATGGCATGCAGATCACTTTGCCAGGAGGGTGTTGTGACCGAGGCAGTATCTCCCGGCTGTGAGGATTCAGGTGCCGGCCCAGGAGGCTACTGCAGCCCAACCTACTGGCAGACTCACGACACCTACATTACGTTTGTGACATTCAGACACATCTACCCGCCGAAACATCCCCGTCAGCACCAGGAGCCCTTCTGCACTGCTGTGGGTGTCAGCAGCAGTTGCACACTAGGCCTAACTTTGGAATTTTCACCAAACACAGATGTGAGAGTGTGTACTTCTGCCCTGCAATGGGTTGACATTCTTGTTTCAGGATGTATGCCAGCCTTTGCTGCTGCGTATAGACTCCAGACCCTACCCCCGCATCCCTGATCAGGATAAGTAGTTATAATGGATAGATGGATGGATGGATGGATTGATAGCAGGCACTAAGGAACTATGCACTAGTTAATCAAGACGCATGCAGTGATGTACGCCAGACCGCACGATCTCAACCACAAGAGCCGCCAACCAGCTGGAGGAAAACAACGACCAGATGTTCAACCAGGAAATACAGACGACACGCAAGACCCCTTTTACCCTCTTTTTTTTTGTAAATGCATGCATGTGGTGCGGCAGCAATCCAAATGATTTAACGCTTTCTGGAGGAACGGGCCACCTGTTTAATTCCTTGAAGGCTCAGGATCCAAAAAAATGCCAGATGCATATAGCACACACACAGACCATTGCAACACTCCTGCTGAATATTGTGCCCATGAGATTTGAGATTCTCCTCTCTGTCACGGTGAAAGTCAGTGTCTCAAGTCTTGCACTGATTGGGCAGTGATCACCAAATACTTCACAAGCCTGGGGCATTGGGTGCTGAAGTCCCAAATGAATCTGAAAGAGCCTTGAGTGATTTTTTTTTTTTTTTTGCTTTTTTCGTTTTAACAACCCTGCTCTCAGTTTGAGAATTCTATACAGTACACCACAAAAGTTCTCCACCAGGGCTGCATTTTCCAAAACCTTCATAGTGCTGCGACCATAGAGAGAGAATTCAATATGATGACCCTCGGACAGATTAGGTCTTTAGGCTAAGCTCCTGATGTCTTAAGATCCTATCGACATCCTAGTGATCGTCACTGTCACGGCCTCTGTGCTGCTCTTATCCTGGCACTGGCAAAGCTGAAAATGCACCACAGCACAGAAGGAAAATCAGGCAAAGAAAGCAATAAATGATCCATAATACAAAAGCAAGGGAAATTACAGCATTTCTGCTGAGGGGGCAGGAGTTACAGTAATTAATTTCATGTAAACTAAAAAAAAAAAATTTGAATTAAGGATTTGGAGACATCACACGCAGATCTCTACAAAAAGCCTGGGAATACAGAACATTGTTTACATACAAGCAGAAATGAATATGCACGTTGACGCAGTCGAGCCAGTGTCTAAGCAGTGAACCACCCTTCCAGAAAAACGCAGGCAAGTACCTAATGTTCAGTTAGTTACATTTCCCCATCTGTGAGCACGAGGTTTTTAAAAACACAAACCAGAAGCAGTTATGAGTTGATCAGTGTTTAGCTGTTTATATTTAATTACGTAATAACTAACTCGTAAATTGTACATCAAAGTATATTTTATTTAACGTGATAGCAAGTAATCGCGGAGGAAGTACTGACATTTAAAAGAATGAAATGAAGAAAAAAATGTTTTCGTAATGAAAAGCGAAAAACTTATTACCACTTACACAAGGTTATTGTCATTATAACTTTAACAGTATTTTCATATATATATATATATATATATATATAAATAAATATACACACACACACACACACACACACACACACACACACAGATATTAT
>JAODKF010000040.1:9021381-9066445 GCA_026779585.1 Mormyrus proboscirostris
AAAAATTTTTTTTTTTTTAAAAGAGATAAACTTATTACCACTTACACAAGTTTATTTTCTTTATATCTTTAACAGTATTTTTATATATATATATATATATATATATATAAATATATATACACACACACACACACACACACACACACACACACACAGATTTTATAAGTACATAAAATACAACATAAAATTATTCAAAGGCATGTAGCTGCACTAAACAAGAACAATGAAAAGAATTAGGCAGAATTTGCACCAAAAACTAGTCTCCCTTACTAATATGCTTCTATTTACTTATTGGTATTGTACATACATGTAATAGTATCAAATAGGTACCATGTACGGTTGTGTATATATTGAATACACTATGTATGTGCATAAATGACTATGCGTGCATAAATGATTATCACAAACAAGACAGCTTTTTGAAATGAGAAGACTGAGTTCTGCTGGCTTCGCTCAAGGCTGCTAAATCAAAGAAGGGAATGTGGCTTTTTCTGACCTCATTCCAGTTTTTCATCTCTTCTGTGTTGTACTTCAAGTAATTGTGGATAGTGTGGGGAACAATGCTCGAAGACTATTAGAGGGCACTGTGAACTCGTCTTCCCGGCTGCTGCCTCTGTGATCAGGATTGTATCTTGGTTTTCTTAATGGTGGTCAAGGCCAGCCATTAACTCTGATGACAGCATGGGCCCTGGATCCACAATGGCCTATGATTGTTCATCAGACTAAGATGAAAAGAGCATAACACTCCTGTGGTTCCTGTGTGGGCACGTTTGCATGTCAGGAGGGTTATTTGTGTGCACGCACTTGTTTTAGTCCTTGTGTACCTTCAAGTGATTTCTTTAATGAATGGTCAGCCCACATATATGTGTGTGTGTGTGTGTGTGTGTGTGAGGGGAACTTCAAATTAAATTGCCTAGGTTGCCTTTTTCAACCCCCTTCTAAGAAAACACAAAGGTTTATGCGAATTGGGGGCTGTAGTGATTCACATTGACAAAGGGGTCAAGTTCAACAATGAGGAATAATTGTCACAGCGGTCTTTTTTATTCAACAGAACAAGTCGACGATAGAGATGTAGATGTAGATGTTGACCTTTTGCTTCTCAGCCCACATGTCTCCTAAAATACCTCATCAATTCAGGGAGAAAAACCAATTAAGAGCAATGCTTGTTACCTGGGTAACAATGCTGAGTACAGCTCGATAGTACAGAAATATGACGGCAAAAGGAAAGGAATGTTATACATGGAAAGAGTGTGGCATAGAGAGAGCGAGGAGGACAAAGAGAGCCTCGCAGCAAACATTTACATCGTGAAAACTGTTTAACCATAGAGAGCAAAGATACTTGAAAGCAGGGCAAAAATTCTAGAAACTTCTGGTTTGGATATCGTTTGACAGTCAACTCAGGTGAAGATCAAATCCATTTCACATCACGTGTGGCTTATCACTGGCCATATATGACCAAGGTTCTGAAAACACACGCCCAGATCCTGATAGTCGAGTCCAAACTAAGTCCTTTCTAAGACCCAGTGTTCTTGTCTTATTTCATGTCCCCTTCGTTGACACCGAAGCTGCTGTCTTTGTTTCTTGTTCGTTTACACTGTTTTGTGAAACACATCTTCACTCCTGTACTGAAATAAAACCCCTATTCCCTGCTCCTATTCCTGTACCACATGGTTCTGCTTGCCATCCCTCCAGGAGCGGGTCGTACAGGTACATTACACGTATTCATTAAGGGCTGCTGTCCCCTCAATGGTGACCACCCACGGGGTACTGTGAAGAAAAATACCTCATTAGCAAGCAGTAGAGTCTGTCCTCTGCTTAAAGTTTTTACCCTTTCTTGTAGGTACTCGCACTTACAAGTGTGAAGACTTGATTATGGATTATGAATCAGATGAAAGGACATTACGTCAAGAGGTAGAGAACAACCGGAAGTTAATTATGGTAATTCCTCTCCTTGGACACGGTTTGTGAAATCAGTGAGTAACACTAAAAGTTTTCATAAGAAAAAATGGCATTACCTCTAGGTAAAATTACACAATAATGTAGCTGCAAGCAATGTGAAGACAATATTGCAGATCCTGCTTCACTGAGCTATGAGTTAAGTTCTCCCCAAACGAGCTTGATGGGCCGAATGGCCTCCTCTCGTTTGTGAATTTCTTATGTTCTTATGTTTTATAAGCCTCTGTTTCACATCTTTTGAAATAAATCGCTTAAGGAGAAACGCCATTTCAGAATATGTCTACAGAGCTTATCACAGAAACAGTCTGCTGTCTTTTACAGAAAAAAATGCAAAGATATTATAGGTACTGTATGGTTCAAGAGAACTGAAGGGTGAAAAACCAAACATGTAACAGCTGGGGCTGTGCTGTGTCCGATGCACGTCGCTCTTGCTTCTGCACAGGGTGGAGTCCTGTTTGAAGTTCAGCCCGCACACACTGACCGCACTCAAGCACTTTCATAACTCTGCCATGACCCTTATCAGAGACTTCCTTTGCGGCTGAAACAACTTGCAGCTCTGCAAGCCCCTGCAGCCTCCAGGCAGCCCAAAACTACAGGAAAGTCAGCATGAAAACTGGGCCAACTTTACCTGTCCCCACGCCGCCCCCATCCATGCAGCACCAACCGCATCCTCTCCATCATCTCACTGGAGTTTGCACCCCAGCCCTGCCTCTGGGACTCTCCCAGTTTTTGCGATAGGCTTTTCAAAGAGACTGAGCACGTTAAAAAAAGAGCAGCAGATGCCTTTGCTGTGCATATATATTTCTAAATGTTTTTTATCCCCTTGGTTGCCAGAGGCATGTGAATGTCTAATTTCACACTTCACTTTCCCCCCAGTACAGCTGGGTGTCTACTGTGTTTAAATTTTTGAGCACAACAGCTGTCTTTATCCTGTAATTTCTAACAGCCTACCAACCCAGTGCCTCCCCAGCACTGACACCAGCTGCAGTGGTATTTTACTCAGTTTCATATATTAACCCCCCTCAACCGCCCAGCTATTACAGGGGGCTGTGACATTTTCTATGCACGGCGAAGGTCTTCAGGCTCCCGTGGCGAGGTTGACTTTCGACTTTCGTTTCCTCACGACCATTACGGCCTCTCCACTCGGAATGGGCTAGACGACAGCGAATCAAAAAGAGCACGGCAGGATTTTTTTTTTTTCTTTTATCAAAGGTTAGCGGGACCTCTGCTTCAGCATACCCAATCAGGGCTTTATAAGACCGTTCCACCTAATAGTCTGAAACATTCTGCAGACTTCACTCGATGAGAATCTACGAAAAGGTCGCCAAGAAATTAAAAGTGTTCTTTGTGCTTAAAGGAAAGCAGACTTCTTGCTCTTTGCTGATAACTTTTCTGAATCACTCCTTATTAGTCGCTAAAATTTTCCTTATTAGATTATAGACTCGGTGCTACTGTGCTGACGCTGAGAGTTCTGTGAAGAGTCAAGTCCAATAATCAACAATTACAGTTACATTTAGCATAATATTAATGATTCATACCTTGGAGTATGCTGACAATGGGTGACAGTGATATTAAAGGAATAGTGCACAAAGTGGGTGAGGGGTGTCCTTTCGGGGTTCTGCTGGGAGGGGACTTCAGTTGTGACAAGAATCAGATTCAGTGTGACACAACAATGACTGAGGCTGAAACAGGGTTGACATATTCATTCTACACTAATAGCCAATGTACAATGCAATTTGGGAAGCAGTTATTAGTAGTCAGTCTGGCTTTACTTTAGTCCTACTTACAAGTTTTAAGACTTGATCACACTTTCTGATTTCATGATACACATGAGATATTATGATTTACTGGCTGAGGAAAAGACCCCGTTTGCCCCGAAATGTAGTCATTTTAAATACTTTTTCTTTTTATGAGTGCGGTAGGATTCCATCCAAAAAAATCTTTTTATGTTCTTTTAGAAAGTCAGATTGCAGTTCATAGGGCGTGGATCACAACATAAAGTTTCCAATAAGTACTTTCACTGTTACATTTTCATGGCACCATGAATGTGTGAGAAACTCACCATTAGAAAATGCAAAATTTACAACTACCGGCGAAAGAGTCACGTGATACAATTTCCTTTGGGAAATGTGTGTGATTTAATATCATTTTGGGCGGAGATACGGGCTGCGGACACAGGCTGATGGCGGGTCAGCCACATCACAGCTAGGTCTCCTGACCTGGAACGTGATTGGCTGGCGTGAGCAGAGTGACGCTGTAATATTTCCCTCCCAACACAATACTGTGAGACAAAGAAGACCTGCGTGTCAAATAGGACCAATTAGTCAGCCTAACCCCCCTCCTTGGTAACAGCGTGTGAGGTGAGTGTTCATGCTCAGTGAAGCAAAGAAGGCAGGACACCTGCTGGTCACCAGTGAGCTCCTGGCTTTAATGTAAACAAAGCAGGTTGTTCCTGTGCTGGGGCTCAGGTGTGCGACAGAGTCATCTATGGTAGCAAAAGGCTGGAAGCGGGGTGCTGGAACCTGCTACATAGTGAGGGAAACTTCCCACCAAAGATACGGCCCCCAGGACAAAGCTCAAAACAGCCAGGGTGAGCAGTAAAAGCAGAGAACTGGCATGCAAAAAGTCAAAAAGCTGAAAGGTGACTCGTGTAGGATTTTATTTGCTTTTATTTGCTTTTAACTTTGCCGGAATACGGTACGGTGCCAGCGTCGTGTCCTGCATCTCTATGATATTATGCTACTAAAACCGCAGCAAAAAAAGAAAATCATGACCATGACATCATATTTTCTCTGGCTCCTAGGATAACTAGCTAAGTAAAAGCACGCGGTTGAAAATAGAGCAGTATAAGTCCATGCCTTAAGAGGTATTTGTAAAATTAAACTGCAGGAGAACTCATTTAATTCCAAGAAATTTCTCTGTTGACAGACAGGGGGACAATTTCCGATGGCAAAAAGGCTGCAGATGCTTCGGATTAACCGCACCCGGTGCCCCTAGGGTACCAGTTTATCATCCATGCGGCATTCATTTCATCATTCACTTTCCTTTGAGCTCACCACGCATTTGAGACCTTATTTAATGCCCAAATCAAGCATGAAGTTAAATGAGAGGCCCTGTCAGGTATCATACCTCTGCATGAAGATTCTACACAGGGTATGTGTCTGCACAGGGTGCCTGTCTGCACAGGATGTGTGTCTGCACAGTCTGCTAAGGGGATAGAACAATAAATGTACTGGGACTTGTGAGTCATCTGGAGTCTGAGGGATGCATTCTGTGCAAAGGTTTCCACTGACGATATCACTTACAACATATGTTACTATTATTTTAGAAAAATGTCTGAACAATGCAACCAACTGTAAAGGCAGTCTGAAGATACGAAAAAATTTTGTAGAACCAATTTTTTGGCTTAAAATGTTTTGTGATTATCATGTGATACCAAGGGTGAAATGCACCCCCAAAGAAAAACAACTAAACTAAATAACGTTCGATATTTTCTCAGTAAAATCTGCAAGTACCACGTTAACCTTCAGCTACATGCTGTTCAGCGAGTAAAAAAATTTGAATACCACCATAGATCCTTAACTGATTGTAGTGTTAAGGTTAATATTATTTCGTCATACAGAAACTGATATACTTCAGCTATATAAAATTTCAAAATAAATATTACGAGGTAGAGTCCATAAATTTAGTTAGTCATTTAACTGGAAAAATGTCTACATGCTGTATTCTGTAAACCAGTTAGGTGTAAGTGGTCAGTTATATGGTTAACCAGCCACCACCATTCCGGGAAAATCTAATAAAGAACTAAATTTCATTTGAGCGCAGATGTGCTACCTTGAAGGATAATAGTATTTAAATAGGAATGTGCACCACTTCGACCTAAAAGTCACAACACAGGAACATTTAATTAGCAACAAAACAACCAGCAAAGGCAAGATGACACATCCATCATCATACGTGGTCAAGTCAGTTTGTCTCTCACAAGGGTTTTATCTTACGCACTTAAGTATTCAGAATAAGGTCTGGAGAGAGGAAGCCCTTCCTCTTAGGTCATCGCTGCCCAAACTGCCTGCTACATCTCCCATGCTGAGGGTATGATGAGGAGAGGAGAATCCAGCAGGGCGACATCATCAAACCCTGCCAGGAAACATCTGCCCGACACATGATTATTTGATTGGAAACCAGCATTTTTGTTAAATTCTTGGCAGTTTATTTTGTGTCTTTGAATGCATAGCACAGAATATCCAGCAGTTTGAGAACAATTTGTTATTTCTGACCATAAACACAGGAGACCTCATGCAGTATCTCTAAAAATAGGAATGCGAGGATTTGTTTCAAATTCCAAATTCAATTACTGTATGCAGTGTTCAGCTTTATACATAATGCCTGTCCCAATCTGGCTGTCCCACATCACCCTGCATACGCTGCTTTGAGCCTAGGAATAAAACGCACTTTTAACAGCATAACTTTTAACCTCACATGTTTCTCTAACAAATTACACTTTTAAATTCTGTTAGAAAGCACTTGACAAAGCTTGGAAATAAACTGATGGCAACACAATTAAAACAAGAGAATGCTGGGTAAAAAAAAATACTATGATGATTGTAAAAGAGGTGTCCACATCCTACAAAAGGGGCAGCAGGAAAACCTTATGTGGGAGGGAGCTGACGGGGGAGGGCCAGTACGTCCCCTACTGGGTAAACAAGTGACTCAGAGATTAAACTCTTTGGCTACTGGTGTGTGTCAGTCCACCTGTACGCAGCATGGACGGGAGCGGGACACTAAGAGCAGGGTGTCCTTCTGGGTCAGCACGCCCATGTTTACCCTGTAATAAAGGACCCTTAAGTCTACCTAATGCCATACGGTATTCTGCAGCCGTCAAGACTGTATATCCCAACTTTAATTGAATGAGGGGTGTTTTGTGTGTGTGTGTGTGAGATAGACAGATCGGGAGTGAACGGTTTCTCCACAAAGAGTGGGTACGGCCCTTCCGGGAGGGAAGCCGCAGTGAGGGAATCAGCCCCTAGCTGCAGGAACAGCTGAGTTCTCAGGTGCAAGGGCAATGAGGGCAGACGGCCACCGCCAATCAGGCCAGCAACATGCGGCTGATTTTAAGTGGAGCTGAACTGGAACGCAGAGTAAACACGGCAAGATGTCGACCCCGCGAAATTCAGCTGAGAAAGACACAATGTAATCTCTTTCATCGCGCCTGCAATCTGCGCTTGCCTAAGCAGCGACTGTGACATTGGCCTCAGATTCAATGTGCCTCTCTCCGACTTCTGTGTGAAATTGTTTCTCTGGACACAGTCAAAGCTGATAAAAATCAAAATCCATGTCCTTCAAACAGCCTCAGCTCTGAGGAAAAAGTTTACAGTCACCAGTACTGACATGAAACGCCCTTCATGGTAATAGTTCGTAGGTGTTCATCACCTACAAACAATTTTTTTATCAAGGTATGTATGCACAGAAGCATCAAATAACATTTTTATGATTGTATCTTAAAGGGTAGCTATTTATGGAGTATTTTTAGAGCACAGCTGGGTTGTTCGTTGTCAATAACAGCATGTTACTAAGTTGATCTTTAACCGTGAAAAATCTAGCATGTTTCTATTGGACAGAGAAAATGTTTAAGGTGACCAAGACTTGTGTTGAAAATACAGCAAAACCATTAGGGACTCATATATTAACAGGGAGTCTGGATTTGATAGTCATTAACTGAGGAAAAAAGGGCAATATGCAAAAAAATGGAAAATGAAAATAACCTGTGAAATCATTAAATGTATTTACTTGTAAAATGTGCTGGAGCATCTGCTCTTCAAAAGAAGAAAAACAACAACATAAAAACCTTCGATCACTTGATCTATGGTTCACAGCAGGAAGAAAGCTAATAGTATTAGAAGCAAATAACGCTACAAAAAGTTCTGGTGCCAGTTCAACGTGACGCTGGTAAATTACTCAAAGTGAATCAATTAAACATAATTGCTCATTATAAGTAGAAATCACAAAAAATGGAGAACCAACATAGAAACAACACTCCGAAATCCTTCTGTACCGAGTAACTTAAATATATAAAAATACATTTGTAGCCTTGGTTATTGAATTTAATATGTTAAGGCTGTACTAGTGTTTCAGACAAAGAGGTGGCTTTATGTTACGCTTCATATGTTTCCTTCTATAAGCGTTCTTATTCTGAGAATGAGTTATGCTTTTTGTGCAAGTCAGTCTCGTAAACTGATTTTACCAGTAGCTGGTCTTGTTTTGGCTCTGTAGTTTCCAAGGAAACAAAAAACAGCAAGAAGTTCCTTTGCATGCCCCCCACAACATCAACAAACTAACGGCTAACAGCAAGACTTCACTTTCTACCGAACATAATGCCCCCTATACAGAATTCTGCCCTCTGAACTCCTAGCTCTGGGTTGTCTAAGATGGACAAATATTTGCTGATATTATGCCAGTAGCCTGGAGTAACATGCCATTAATAATTCTGCGAAGGCAGACATTGTGTTCCTGTTTTGATTTTTTGTTTACAGAATTTGTGACTTCCCTCCAATACACTGGCTTATTAAACTTAATAAGATTTTATTTTGGGCATTGTGCACCCTGCAGGCATTGCAAAATATTCAGAGATGATCTGGTCTAGGAAGCTTTTTAAAGGTTGTATCACAATTGTTCGTAAATGCTTCTGTGATAGCTGACACAAGCCATGAAAATGCCTCATGTTAGGTTGCAGGGACGGTGTTGTCCTCAAAAAAAGACACATATTGTGTTACCATTACTGTGTTTTTTCCTATCTTACTAAACTGTTGAAAGCAATTCCAGCTTTCACATTAAACTGAAACTCAAACAAAGTAAAAGTTACATCTGTCATTGTAATCACTACCGTAACAAACATTCAACCAAACCACAATCATTTTGCACCTTATCACATTTGTCAAGCAAGATTTATTTCCAGATAATTAGCACATCAAACAAAAAGTCAACATCACTCAAGTGTTCTGTGTTAAGGTGGGTCAGAAACCAGAGACATCACCAAAGTACACACCAACTTTATTTTAATTATAAGTAGATTAACTGGTCTACATTTTATGTGAAGCACTGATATGAGCGCTTACATTTCTTACCATACGGACTACATGGTGTGACTACATGCAAACTAATGTGAAGAATTTTAGTTATGAGCTAAGAACAAAGGAGCACAAAGAGATTCTCTCAAAGACAAGTTATGTAGTAAAAGTGTAAGAACACTGTATGCTTTAATGTTAGATAAAATAAACAGAGACATTATAAAACCCGATTATGCAAATTCTCCCTCAATAAAACCCATAACTAGCTTAAATAAGTGTGTTGAGGAATATGCTATTAAACTTTAATGATGAAAATATGCAGTGACTGGAGCGGAGGCATGTAATTAATGTTTAAATTTAGCATAGTGCTGGTGGTGATTTTTTTCCAAAAAAAAAATAAAAAATGCAGATGAATGTTCCCAGAATTTCTTGTTCTGTTGACATCACCAAAACAGAGCAGAGTTTTGATTCCTCATTGCATCCTTTGATTTCACGCGCATACCTGAGAATAAGCATCTCTCACTCTCTGCACAGAAGACGATCAACTACACCAAATTAAACTCTTTAAACTATTTCACCTAGCAAAATTTACACTGAGGAGAGCTTGATGCTTCTGCAGAGGTCAGCATAAGGCCTGTCAAAGACTCCAGAATCAAAACAGATCTATCTTGTGACCAATCGGGCTCAGTCAATGATAACCGTGTGATTTTTAACAAGGTTATTGTGTTGTTATTTGAACAGCAATACAGTAACATTTGATTTGTTTTTTCTATTACTCAAAATTCAACCCAGGATAAATTCATATGATATCACTTGACAACCAACAACTACAAAATAATCTGGTCAAGTGAAACATTGTCAAGGAATATTTCTCATATTGTGATATATCAACAAATACAACCAAAAAATGTCTTAAGACAACCGTTCTACTAAAACATAAACACATGATACAGTACACAGATTATTTTGTATTCCATGACATAGCGTGAATTATTACTGCAACATTTTAAGAAATCATTGACTGACATGCCACATCAGAACATGTTCGATCAAATAAAATTCTACCACAATGGCTTTGTGCACAGAAAAGCATGTCAAGGCTGTGTATGGTCCAGAGACCAGGACTGAACTCCCTGCTGACTGCCCTGATGATACTCTCTAACAGCGTTATGTTGACAGAGGAAGCAGAGATATTCCACCTGTATAAAGGCAGAGCTTTGTCATGTCCGAAGGGAAGAGAGGGGGTTGTGGAGAAACCCCCCAGAAAAAGTTAATTACTCCAAATTGACTATAAAAATAACCCACTCCGTCTGCTGTCTGATGGATAATGCAGAAACCAAACTGAAAATCCAAATAAAACATCCAGGCTGTTCGCTTTCCACCAGCGTTACACCTGGACTCAGGAAATACAAATCTCTGACCTCCCATGATCTGTCAGTGATGACAGGACTGCTGGCCCAAGGATCGACGATCTGAAAATCCAACTTAATCCAGGTCAGCGAGACAGGCCAGAGTACAACATACAGGAACAGTGATGACAAATTTTCCTTTACATATATTCTTTACACAGAGAGAACATCTGTAACATCATACCACTGTATTAGATTTTCTTTTTTTCCATCCACCTTCCAACCGCTTACCCTGGCTGGGGGTGGGAGAGCTGGCAACCTGTCCCACGCAGCATAAGTCAGGGGCACGCCCAGGACAGGATGCCAGTCCTGGAGACCTCAAACCCAGAGAGTACAAATTCAGATTAAGATATTGTTTCAAGCAACCAGTTGAGTATTCTGTGACTGTGAGTCTTTACACTCAACTGGATGATTCAGACGACTGAGTGACACCAATTGAAGAGTAAATTTACAAAACTCATTGCTTTGGAAATTTGATGGATGGACTTGTTATTCTTGGAGTTCTGACTTGCTGACTGGACTTGCTGTTCAATAACCCTAAATGTCTTTGGACTCCAAGGGAAAGTGTCATGTGACATGGACAGAACATGCAAACAAAATAACACACGCAATGTGGATTCAAACCCTTAACCAAGGAGATTTGAGGCTACTATGTCACACTACTGTTGAGCCTCAGCGCTTTGTTAATCAAACAGTCCAGCACTGCATGGTTACATGAATGCAAAAAATAAACCAAAAGTGGGTAGGATGCCCATAGATGCATCTGTTCTATGCCTTTTCTTACTCAACGGACCTCCCAGAGGTGTTGAATATCCCTCGGGACATTGAAATAGAAGTTAAACGAGTGCTCAAAGGTCATGTTACTTGACGATTTACTCTTGGCATGTGACCAGCAAATACTACGCCTCCAAAGTATTGCATACTCCATGGATTAAGACAAGCACACTGTTGTAGGTATCCAAAGAACGCCTTGCTATAACCATGCTATAACCATAACAGTAGAATCCAAATGTTGGTCCTGAAAACAGAATGAATGCCAACGGATTCAACTGAATATGGGAGATAAAAGGCAGACCAATCTTCAAGGGCATGTGCAGGGAGATTTAACCCTATGTTGAGTAGAGAAGCCATTTAAATTGGATGGCTGTTACATAACTCTGCTGAGGAACAGACGAACACCAATGAAATATACTGTCAGAGCAGAAGCTTTGTATACCACATCCTGGCCTGCTATTCCTGCTGCACCGAAGTGACAGTATTATTTTTTGCAATGGCTGTCCTGTTAATATCTAACATACAAGCACAGCTATTTTTCAGTTGTCAAAGTGTTTGGTGTCAGGTTTCGCCATATTCTGCCAGGGAGACCTCAGTGGTGACATTTCTTTCAACACAGAGCATGCTGCCCAGTTCTAGTCCCTAAAAAACTATACAAAGAAATCCAATTCACAGTAAGCTTCACCACAGTGGAACCTATCGCCATCTCCAATGGGATGTGCATCAATCCGTGCCCAAATAACTGAAACGATCATATGGGCTGTACGCCCCCCCCCCACAGCCGTCTGACCTGTTGACATGATTTATGCCCCCTGGAGGCCAGTCTGTGTACCATGTTTCAGCCAGGTGGGGAGGGAGGGGGATTTGTTCCTTCTCCACTTACCGAACTGGAGCCCAGTCACGGGACGGAATCCCACTAACAGGCGGCGACTATTGCCTAACTAATATCACTATAACCTTTCCCTATTTACAACAAGATGCAAAGCTAAGGAATAGCTATAAATATATTGCACATAGCCAAAATTCTTTCCACTTACAATAAAGCACCCCTAAAAAGATTCTTCTCCGCTGCATTTCTTTGCAGCGCCACATATATCGGCTTACCTTTTTTCCGATGAGTCTACTGCTGATAGTAAAACTGGCAACATTTTATATATGCTCACGCACCCGATTTTATTCACTGTGTAACAGTTCTCTATTTCCTATCTGACAGCGCCAAAGTTGCTCCTCTGTAGTACATTTGCCTTTGCTTAGCTGTACTTGATTAATGAACTGTGTGTGCACATCAGAAGACTCAGACAAATCCTTCGTACCTCGTCGGCCAGTTGCGAACAGCTTTATTTATCCCTCGTTCTTAAAGAGTCGCCGTGGACAACGGTGCCACCAGGCCGCCGTGCAGTTGTCCCCTATCCGGCTTACCGTGAAGCGTTAGCTGTTGACATGCCAGGTGTTCGGATGCCACTGAGATTAAACGGGCCCCTGTTTGGTCCACACTGCCGTATCAATTTCATCTTTCAGATGCGGTTACCCGTCAGAGGGATCAATAGGATTAAAATATGCAGCGAGAGCAATATGTATCTGCAGGATTAAGCTGGAGGAAGAAACAGCATCCATTTAAACATCAATACGTGGCTTGATGTCCTTACAAGGCACAGAGATTTGACTATCCAAAGCAAAAATACAGTTTAGGATTCCAAATCACAATTAAACGTAGCATCGTATTTAATGGCATTAATATGAGAAAAGGAGTTCCACATTTATTAATGTACAAAGCAAGATTCAGCCTGCCAGATAGCCACTGTATTACGCTTATAATGTGGGAAGCGTAAACAGACAGTGGCATAACAGTACAAGGAGGAATGCCTGAAAAATGCATTGGCAGAGCACCTTGGGAGTAATAATGGTAATAGAGTTGGCAGTCCTGCCTTCACACAGGTAGAGAGCCTCAGAAGTAATACCTGTGATATAGCCTGCAGCTCTGCTATTATATAGGTTGAATACCACAGTAGTAATTGTGGTGATGCAGCCTACAGCTCTGCCATCATCTAGGTTGAGAACCTCACTAGTAATAGTGGTAATAGTCTGCAGCTCTGCCTTTATACAGGTGGAGTTTCTCAGAATTAATAATGGTGATAAAGCCTGTAGCTCTACCTTTATGCAGGTAGAATATCCAAGTAGTAATTCTGGTGACACAGCCTGCAGCTCTGCCTTTAGACAGGAAGAGTACCTCAGTAGTAACAGTGGTGATGCAGCCTGCAGCTCTGCCTTTAGACAGGAAGAGTACCTCAGTAGTAACAGTGGTGATGCAGCCTGCAACTCTGCATTTAGACAGGAAGAGTACCTCAGTAGTAATAGTGGTGATGCAGCCTGCAGCTGTGCATTTAGGCAGGAGGAGTACCTCAGTAGTACCAGTGGTAATGCAGCCTGCAGCTCTGCATTTAGAAAGGAAGAGTACCTCAGTAGTAACAGTGGTGATGCAGCCTGCAACTCTGAATTTAGACAGGAAGAGTACCTCAGTAGTAATAGTGGTGATGCAGTCAGCAGCTGTGCATTTAGACAGGAAGAGTACCTCAGTAGTAACAGTGGTGATGCAGCCTGCAGCTCTGCATTTAGACAGTCTATTGAGAAGAGTATACCTGTACTTTTGAAGTCATCATAAACATGTGCAGTAAGCAAATCATAAACAATTGTCCAACACAAGAAGAGTGTTTGGTTTTTATGAAGGAAAAGGCGCACTTTCATTATTTTAGTTTGCAATGAAGTAAAGCATATTTGGATTATTCTTTAGTTCATTAGAGATATTTTTGTCATGTACAACATAGTCATAAAATAACAAACATAGCAGTAACATGGGCAATAAAAAGTTAAAACAAGCATTAACAATTTTCATAATAAATGTAAAAACCTTTATATTTTCTGTATTTTATATATCTGTATTTTGCATTTCTTTCTTGAAACAGACATATGCAATTAAAATTCATGCTAAAAAAAGAACCATTTACAGAGAAACAGTAATGCAGTGCTTTGATTTCTTGTGTGAATATTAATTTCCACAATTCAGAATATTACTGTGTTACTATGCTCATTTGAAGCTTTAAGCAGTGCTTAAACAGAAAGAGAACAAACAGCCTTAGACTTCTGCTGAAGATTGGGGCAGTGATGCGGCCATTTAGTAGGATCTCATGCACTAATAATTAGTACAGCGATTATTCTAAAGGTTTGGTGAGTGAGGTGTTTGTGTACTGTTAACGTACTGCTGGGTGACCAAGCTCTTCCACCATTATACGGAAACACCATAGCTGTCATTATTAGAATGTGAAAACGAAATCCTTTCATTACCATATTGATTTTTTTAATCAGCTACCAAGTTTAGCATTTATTGCAAGCTGGCATGATGGAAAAAAAGGCTTAATTTAGTGTGACTGAGAACTGCACAAAAATGCAGCTCAAACACTACAGCAGTGATAGTATCAACTGCTTTCTGCCAGCTGGGCAAACTGCCATCTGCTATGCTACACGGCTGTATTTATATACAGAGATTTCACAAGTTCATTCTAAAATGGCACAGCAAATCAATGTGTTTATACATTTAAATAAGGTCGTCATGCAAAAGCTGGAAAAAACGGTTCTGAACTGATGGAACAGTTTCTGTATGCAGTTAAACTGTTTAAAAAGGAAAAACGAATATGCCCTACAGCACCCCTATCTGAGCGAGAGCCTAAAGTCATAAAAAAGTTATGCAGTTAGTCTCATTTAAAAAAAAAACTGACAAAATATCTGTCAATTGCTTAGCAAAAATAAAATTGACAAGGCCTGACACGAGAGTTAATCACTGGTTCAACACCCATCCTACTGCACTTTTAATTTAAACAAAGTTCAATTAAACTAAACTTCTTCTAGTTCTCAAGGTTACCTGTTCTTTGGGTCTTCTGTATTTTTTCCAGAATGAAATATAAAATTTGAATTTGTAATAAAAAAAAAAACACTATTTACCCACTGCAGTTGGAGCCAATTACAGTGAGCTACATCAAAGCTTCTCGTGTCCGCTGCCAACGTGCATTAAGCAACAGCCAGGTGATAATGAATCCATTTACTTCTACAAAACAGAACCTAATGTGGGATATCAAATACATTCACGTTCCACAGCAAGGACTCTCCATACCTCAGTGGGAGATTAAAGCACGGGAATTGCTCACAGTTGCTTCTGACAGGTTTCTTCCACACATTAGAGATCAAACACACCCAGGAGTGGAGCTATCTGTCCAATCTCAATCACAGTCAATCTAAATTCTCCCGCTTTCCATCCCTTGCAGTTCCTCCTGTCTCTCAGTCTTCAGACTTCAGCGCAATGGTCTTACAACGAGTGCCCATCAATGGTCAGAAGATGGGAGCCATAAGTAATTGTAAGTACTGCAGTCATCTGGTCGGATTACCAGGGGAAGGGTTGCTATTTTTCATCAGCATTTGAACTTTTGCTTCTTGCTGACTGGGATGGCCGATGGCGTCAAGGGAGCCACAACTGCTTAATCCTGCCGCAGCACTGTGAAGGCTCCCTTTACACGCCGCCCTGTAACACAATACGTTTTATAGTTTCGGCTGCCATGCGGCCGTGAAGAAGGAGGAAAGGATTTGTTGGGTGGGTTGAGTTGAGGCTGGGTCATCCCATCTCCTCGCCTGCAAGAGGCGGAGATTTGGAACGCAGGGTTACGGCTGTTCTCCGACCTCAGAATAATTTGACACTCAAAAACACCATATACATATCTGAAGTATGACTACATTTTACATTCTGCTTATTTAACAGACGCTTTTATCCAAAGCGACATACATATTCTTGGGGAAGTGGGGTCCCTGGAGTAACTGGGTATTGTAATCTATATTTAAACTTTCCACACACCAGCCCAACGGAACGATGATGCTAGTCATCAGGACAGGGTGGGCGGGTGACAGTAGACAAGATTAAAGTCAACCATTCACATTCATGTTCAATATATACAAGCAGCCACACGGTCGCACGGTTGGTTGCCCTTCGTGGACGACTTACTCTACAAAGAGCAAGTTGAGGGAGGCGTAAAGAGGATTTCCCATGGGGACTAATAAAGTATGAATTATTATTATTATATGTTAAAATAATGTGCAATGTGTGAGGTTAATGCTCTTTAACTACTGACCAGTGCTTCATGCTAGCTTGTAGGGTGAAAATGCTGTATGCAACACAAATTTTCACCTTCAGCATCTAAAAGACTTTTCTTATTCTATTTCTCTATTCCCAAGATATATACTAAAAATAAACTACTCTTCCCTTTTCCCTGTTTTATGTATTATTCTGTATATATGATGCAGTAATGTATTACCGCACACCTACGCCAAGCGCCCGGGGGTGACTTGCAAATAACGCAACACAGAAATAGATTAAATTGAGCTGTAATGTGTAAATAAATACATTAATCAGGTGGAAGTGTACCATAGACAATTGCCTGCAAATTTTGGGAAATGGTAAAATATTTGAAGAAAGCTTTAAACTATGGTTGTCAGAGTAGCTCATTATAGCTGAAGGAGTAAGCAATGCTTAAGAGCTAATGGAACAGCTTCGGCGTCTATAATCAGGGGCTTAATGCATGATGTGTTATCAGTTTGTCAGAAGACGGAGCAGCAACGAGCGCCGATCAGCGGTGGCTACGGGGCTCCCCGTCTGCGGACCCGATCCCTATCAGGCAGAGACCCCATGCAGACCCTGCCTCCACGGCTGAGCTGTGGGCCACGGAGGGACTTCTGATCTCACGGGAAAAACTGTTAGCGTTCCCCTGTGTAATCGCCATTTCTCCACAACACCACTGTAATCATTTTCATTTCCCTCGAATCATTTTCCCTCTAACCCCTTATTGCGCCCCCAGCAAAATGTCAGCATTGGATGGGTTTGCAATTCAATCAGCAAACAGCCCCCTTCAGGGAGCAATAACCAAGCTATAGATACAAGACCGGGAGCACATTACTTTACTTACCAGCAGTTGAGGGGTTCCTCGTTTTCCAGGGCTGTTAAGTGTAATATGTTGGCAAATTTTGTGCTGTGAGTTTTAGCAGTATAGTATATTAAATGAACCCAAATTCCCTAGGAGAGCTGATGAAAAATATGTCATTTATTACTAAATGACAAGTTCCTGGGCAAATGTTGCACAGCCAGAATTAAAAAAAAAAAAAAAAAAAAAAAAAAAAAAAAAAAAAAAAAAAAGTGATATCACACATCACAAATTTGCAATCTCATAATTAAAAATATGTTTTTCACCATGTCATGTGCTCTGCTCCACCTAAATAAAACATGTGACATTTTTTCTTGAAATGTCAGCGTATAAAGGGCGCTGCTGACAAAATCCAAGAAAAGCTCGGGACACCTTGGATGCGATTTTACCTTTGAAGCCTCAGACAGAAGCATGAGACTGTGCTGGGCGACAGGCGCCACCAAGGGGCCCCGTTTGATCTGCTTCGGCACCGTAATTTACCCCGGTGCCAAAATGACACTCGGGAGCCACGTCCCGCAGAGCAGCACAGAACCCAAATCTAAAGTTTGGCTTCCCCCCTCCCCTCAGACCAAACAACCACACCTGAGCAGATGCAGGGGAACAATGAGCCTCAGGGTTCTCCATGAACCAATCAACTATCCAACCGTTTATCTTCCACTTATCTCATACAGGGTCGCTGGTCTTTATAAACCATGGTCTGCTCCTCCTCAACTGCTAAAAGTGTTAATGGACCCAAGATCATTATCAAACATTATGGGGTATCAGAGGTGTATATTTATTTAGCTAATTTATTTAACCAAACCCATGCACAATTTCTATTTATTTGTTTGCGTGTTTGTTTGCTTGGAGAACGCAGGGTCAGACAGTCCCTGGAGCAATTTGGAGTTAATGACAGAGGGATCGCAACAGGCGATCTTCTGATCACAACCACAGCATCCTAACCCACTGAGTTACGTGCCACCCCAAGATTTACAAATGTAAATTCCATTTTATACAGTGTTTGGGGTAAAATTAGCCAGCTGGAGTGATTATGAACTGAAGAAAAACAGCACAACTGCCTATGGCACTTAGGGATGGTTTATATTCTGAATACAATCAGACTGAAAGGCGAAGTCCGGGGCCCGACTGCCCCTCTTCTCTTGTTCTTAAACTCTCATTTGTTCCATGTGGTCTCACCCTCAGAGGATAAACATCAGCTTGACTTTATGTTCAGCAATGACAGCAAAGCCAAAAACTTCAATGCCCAGAAGGGATAAGCTGCCATGAGATCATGATGCATTACATAGTTCGAGAAAACAGATTCCAGATAACAACAGTCAAGGAAAGCCAATATGCGTAGGTTTCTATAGGAATCACACAGACGACACAAAGGACGAATTACCTGAATTGCCTTTCATGTCTATAAACAAAGATCCGACTCACCATGACAATTCATTGTTCTTCTAAAATCTACAAAATAGGGCACCATTTTTGAATTTCCCAAAATACACCCATCCATATTTGACTGGAACATGCTACAAATGGACCAAAAAGGAACCATGCTAAATCGATTTATATTAGAAGCAGATCATTTACATACTGGTCACCATTCCTTACAACAAACAGCTAGGCTGGGTGAACGCTACGATAATAGTTCCCTGACTCAATGTTATTGTTGACAAAACCCACATGATGCTCTAACTACACTAAATATGCATGGTTCGCACAATAACTTGATGTGACACCCGCGGGGCAGATAAAAATGAGTGATGACAGCTTCACGATAGCGTTGGCGGGATGGTCTTCCTATCCTCTTTGGTTTAGGGTCCTATGCATTCCCTGCTGCCAGTGACATAAACATATCGCGACTACCTTGTTCCAGTGGCTATATGAGCTGCAACTTATCTTGCATAAGAGCATTAAATACAAAGCTGAATGATGGATGAGAGCCAAAATGGTAACACGTCTTCTACAGTCCATAATCAACAAATCTGATCGCAAAGAGCTTAAAACTGGCAATCTAAAAGAGTACATTCAATTAAATCCTACCGTGAATAGGTATCAATGCAGTACCGGTCAAATTAATATAACTATTAATAATCACAAGAAATGGTGATGGAATGAATTAATACAATTCCAATGTAAACAGCCAAAGTCTATTCTGTGATTTGCCCGCTTTTGACGATAACATGTGTACTCCCTATTTTAGGAGGATATTATTTCTCCCCTAAACCTTATTTGCAGGGTGAGTGACTTTTAATGGTCGTCTTCTCAAGTGGGGAACCAATCATTCCAGTTTCTTTTAGAAATAATGGGAAAGTAATTCAATCCATGTTATAATATTTTCTGAGAGAATCTCACTCCTGATTGGGGTTGTCTCTGCTTGGCTTGTGCTGCGCGCTCAGCTGAGGCAGATGGAACGTCACGCAAAGTGCAGGCTGGAAGTAACAGCTTGGCCCTGCGTCCGTGCAAACAGTCACACTGCAAATCAGCGAAAGCACATAATAGGCAAATTATGTTCGCGTGCAACAAAAGAACTGGTTCTCTCAGAAAGCATATTTCGCCAGACAGAGAGCACTGAAGACCTCTCCCATGGCTAAGAGTGTAGATGCAACAGTAAAATCGAAAACCTTTAGTGGGCTTGATTATTCATGTGATTCATTAGAGGTAAGCCATAATACTAAACAATATCTATACAGACTGTGCTTCAGTTTATCAATATGATATTTCCTTATATGTTCTGTGGTAACATCCAAGGTTTTTAAACCACTTTAAGTGTCTCCATTCAAGCATCACTGAATATATTTTTAACACTGAACCACAAGGATTTTAAACTTCCATAATCAGTTTTCTACAATTATACAGAAAATGATCTGCAGTGTAAAGAGTATAGATGATATCTGAACCTTAGGAATACAAAAATCAGCGAGCACTGATAAATATTTTAAATACATCTTAAATCCATCTTCATGAAAAGGGAAGTAAATCCACAAAGTCACCCAAACAAACCCGTCAACATTCAAACAGCCAATCAAAAATTCTTGCTTCAAAGAGGTCACATTCTGTAGATACTATACCCATATTATTCTCCACTGGGGGAAAAAAATGAAAAAAAAAACGTTAGTTAACAGAAGTCATTGATGATCATCTTTTATTATATCTATCATCTGCCAGATTGTGCCATGCCTTTCAGAGAAAATTGATGTCACAGGGTTCACACACTCATAACAGTAAATAACAATGTTGGCTGCACAGACGGAGTAATGATATACTGTGATACCAAAACTGGACCTACATCTATCTTCTAGAGAAGACAGCAGCCAGGGACTGTAAACTCCCAAACAGCGTAATTAATTCTTACATAGATATAGAAATTGCAATAAACAAAAGAGTCTTAAGACAGTGATAGGTTAATGGTCCACTTTTTTTTTTTTTTTACAGCTGAAGTGTTATAGCTTAAGGGCTTTTTATACATTTGACATGAAGGAAAGGCAGTCATAACTTGAATGAACTGATATACAGAATCACTCCTCTTGAAGATGAGTAACAGGAATGTTAGATCACACCTAAGACTTCAACTGAGCTATAAACCTTCACAATCATTTCTCAGCTCTGAAAGAGCGTCAGTTCATTTCTGGAAGTTCTAAAGCCCATAATCAGATCGAGGATTGCAGACTAATGCTTTTTAACAAGAAAAAAGTTTAAAAAAGGAAATCTGAACATTCCCTTTAAAGAAGCAAACAGCCAACATTAGTTGAATTGTTCTTGGCTTCAAATACAGGGTGCAATTGACTTTTCTGTCTTTTGAAGAAGGAGATCAGAAGCAGAACACAAGCCCCAGTAACTCTGACACATCATATTCCTATTAATTTTGTGCTTTTTTGCAGCCTATTGCTTCTCTACAACCAGTGGATTCATCTTTGCAAAATTCCATCTGTGATGTGCGTTTTTTTTAATTATTTTTTAATGAACAAAGACACAAAAACATCCATATCTAGGTATCACAATCACAGAACTCCACACGCTGGCTTTTATTCAAGCTGAGAAGATAACTGAGGTTAAATAAGTTTTATATAAACAATGATCCCTCGCTATATCATGGTTCAGCTATTGCACCCCCGCTATATCGCGGATTTTTCCCCGACGCATCACAGTTGTACCTTACTTGTGGTCTGATTATGAATTATGTTACTCATATTCTTAGCCTGACATTCACATATATGTGTTTACAAAGTGTGTTTTAATAAGTTTACATGTGTTTAAAGTGTATGGGAGGGGTATTTTAAGGCTTAAACTATAAAAAATATATATATATATATATTTATATGTTCTTTCTACATTGCGGATTTTCATGATGGGTCTGGAACGTAACTTCCAGGAGAGGTGGGGGAACACTGCACATCATTATGGTGGAGAACTGGCAGTATATTACTGAATTCATTTTGGAAAATGAATTTATTAATCAACAGTTACCATAAAAACCAACCAAAAAATTATGTAAATTAAACTTTACTTTTGTGCTGTTTTATCTGATAGGCTTAAATAACACAATGTATGATATTACTTGTATAATAAGAGTTATACACCAGAGTCTGGTGACCTCATTGTACTTCAGCAGTACAGTGTTATTTTTGTAGATCTGCAACCCATCTGTTTGTGTGGGATTTCTACTTATTCTACCACATTGCTGTGTACAAATTAAATTTGGATCAATTCAACCTATAATTGAATTCCTTGAAAGGACCACCATCATCCCATCTGAATAACATAATACACCCATTTAGATTCTGTTGAGTAACGCAGTCCATTGTTGGCTGTGAAAGGTCACAGTGTGAATGGGCTTTCCATGAACCTGAAAATGAACCTAGCAATCCAGCTGTGACAGCGAATGGAAATCCGGCTATGCGACGTGCATGAAGAAAAGGGGGGAAACATCATGTACAGTCATTTATGAAGCTATTTCAGGTGATGCTAAGAGTTGATGTTTGCAGACCACACATTTCCTGCATTACCGGCAGTCTAAAAGCCCCCCAAGAACATCCACCGGTGAAAGCAACAGAGAAAAAGACACCTCTAAAAGGAAAATTAACGCAAGCCCCAGGTGAATGTAAAGTGCTCGCAAGGATAGTTCTTATTTCAAGGCGAGTCTAGATGACCTGAAAAGTCGAGCTGTTACGTACAGACACAGATGAAAAATAACATGAAAATGCCCTTACAGAGTATCATGTAAGGACAGTAAATTAAAAGTATTTAAATGTCAGTTTTAAAGAATCAATCCAGTAACAGAGTGCCATCACTCCAGGCTGCGATCGGAGGTTTAATCTCAAAGGGACACCTTGAACCCCCAATACATCATCAATATGAATAAAAGCGACCTGAAAGGCTTCGGTCTTGGCAGAAATTCACAGTGACGAGTGAAATTAAAACTGTCACAAAATAATAAAATACAGACTGTGAACAGAAGCTCTGTGGAGAAAAACAAGGCCAGAGAAGTAGCAATGACCAGGAATGCTATATTTTTGATCCTGTAGCTTCTCTGACATGCTGTTCATGTACGGAGCCAAAGCAAGCAAGTATCTCGAGACGTCAAGTTCAGAACATCCGGACTCTCAATTCTATAAACGCCAAACAGTACAGGATCTGAACCCATGACCAAACACACCTGGAGGAAACCAGTGCGTCAATTAAAACAGTGTTCTATTCTACCTCAGGTTTTTCGGAAAGCAGTCATGGAAAAACAAATAACAGCGCATTTTTTCTGCTTGGCACTGGTAAGACGCCTGCCTGCGACGCTTCCCAATTCAGTGTCAGGAAGGGAAAACAAAAGTCTGCACCCCTCACTAAAATTGGCCACCTCTAAAAATACCTCCCTCCCTAACTCCACATCCTGGACCGAACAGCACCCCTCGGGTCCAACTCATGGGTCTGTGAGTGCGCATTAGCAGCGGCCAAACATTGCCCCACAGCACTAGGGGGGCATTTGGGGTATATCCCCCTAAAACCTCCAGTGTGACTCCCTGCTCAGTGAGTGAACACCCCCCCCCCCCAAATATCCGAGATCTTCCTAAAGGCTGCACCAACTGGGAATTTGGTCTGTTTACCACACCAAATTCTGGACATAATGCTAAAAATGAAATCAGGTTAGCTCGCCCGGAGTACAAGCCTTAGTGTGGGATATACATGCTGGCTGCAAGAAAAGCTTTGTCTTGCAGCAAACGAGGTATCAAAAGGTATCACCAACACAAATCATGCATCACACTTTTATTAAGCTAGGAAGACCTTTACCTTAACTTGTACTTGTTTGTAAATATTTCAATTTAAATTCAATGAAACATTTTTTTTTTTTAAATAAAACTGTAATAAAATTGAACATGCCATGAGACATGGGGAAGACATACATCTTATCTGAATCTGAATAATCTTTTTAGTGGAACAGACACATGTAGTAAATGCTTTAGCCAGACGGACAATGAGAATCAAAGTCGGTTGTAGGTGGAGAAGAGACATTCATTTCAGGAGCCTCAGGTGCATCAAGCGTGTCATTACTCTACTGTCCCGTATACCGGGACCGTACACAGGAGGATGGAAAAACTGCACAGTGGAAATGAGTCAAATATGGTTTTTCTCACCTCTGCTGAGAAAGCTGGTCCACATTTTACTATCCAGCTTCTACTCACGCGACGCCAGTCAGATTTAGTGTCCTTTGAGGAGCGGGAGAGAGAGGGGGGGGGGAGAGAGTGCCCGAGAATGCGTGCCGTACGAAGGGCAGAGGCAGCGTGCGTCGTTGCCCGAGCGTAATCCTCCTTGTGATGACTCTCTTTAAGATCGCAGCAACTCCAGCACTTGCTACTCGCATCTGGGCGGGAAGCCCCTGCTCACTGCAGCTCACACCGAACTGGCGGCACTCTGAGAAGAGGCAGGCAGCCACGGGAGCGCATGTGAAAGGGGTGGGGAAAAAAGAGGAAAAAAAAGAAAGAAAGAAAAAAAAGGCAGCCAGTTCGAGTCGGCGCTCCCGACGTGACAAATGAGCCACACGTCTGGCGGACGGCCGCCTTACGGGGAGGGTGAGCTCGCTCGCTCGCTCGCCCGCGCACGCGGGGCATGTTCTCGCCATCCGGCGATGACAGATCCCGTCACGCGCAAGCCGTGGGTGCGAACCACGAGGGGCCCCCTTTCAGGGAGGCTCTGTAGGTTTCCACTGTTTGGGTTTCAG
Source organism: Mormyrus proboscirostris (assembly GCA_026779585.1). Taxonomy (NCBI): domain Eukaryota; kingdom Metazoa; phylum Chordata; class Actinopteri; order Osteoglossiformes; family Mormyridae; genus Mormyrus; species Mormyrus proboscirostris. Next base: position 9,045,791 of record JAODKF010000040.1, read on the forward strand.
AGATATTCACACACATATACTGTCGTGTGACTGGAGGTGACACATTTCAATTTATTCAGCAAATGGTTTTACCCAAAATTTTTGAGAGCATGGTCTGTCAGTCCCTGGAGCAACAGGGGGTTCAGCCCCTCTCACTCAAGGGCCTAACGGTAAAATCACCCGCCAGGTAAGGGATTCGAACCAGCAACCTTCCAGTCACAGGCACAGAAGCGGTTAAGCCACATACTGCCCCATCCCTAGTACATGAGTAACATCACCTCTCCTAGCTTTTAGCAGTAAGAACAGCCGATAATCAAGTGAAATGGCACGCGGTATTTCTGAGGTCTGACAACTTCTTGCTCTGGGGTGCACCGTCTACACAATGGCACCGACGTTCCCGGGGACACGCTGAAGACACGGGGCAGCGGATGGACAAGGCCAGCCATTAGGTGTGACAAATTAAGTGAGTAGTGACAGCGCAGAGTCACGCTTCTCGGTAAACGGGCACCCAGGGATATGCGCCAGTTATTTGACAAACGTTATTTCCCTGGGCAATTTATACCGCCACCAAGTGCCAGATAATGCCCTTACGCAGTGAAACTGAATATTTACCCTCCGTGGTTTCTTGCTGTGCAGCTAATGTCAGAGGAGGATATCCAGGTTACATCGAGTCACCATCTCAAAAGGTACAGCCAACACTTGTCCATTCTATCTTTACTTCTCAAGAGTCACGAGGCACTTTTTTCATTATAGGTTTGCTCAAAGAACAACAGTGAAGTTTACATACTACCCCTTTAATATTCTTCACACATGACAAGCTACCTCAAGTGTAAAAAGCTGTAATACTGAGCATGACCCGAAGAATTCAATTTGATCTGGTTTACTGCTTCCTATATGCACAACTGCACTTGAAATCAATGCTCAAGAGATAAGTTTCTTCACCCCAGAATATTACATGCCTGTAAAGTGTTTGTTTCTTGTTTTTCAGACCTACAGCCGTGACACGAATTAAGGTTAGACCTTCGTTTGATAAAGTGTTTAATCTCATTAAACGCTCTCCAACCCACAAGCACCCTATCGCGGTTTCCCGCCATCAGAGGCCAGTCATGGGCTGTCAGCATTGCATTTTTCATGGTAACTCAGGGAGTTTGTAGCCTTTACTGCTGACAACGTGAATGACAATAAAGGAAACCAGAAGGCGGCATATTTATGTCATATAAAGAAATGCCTTTGGACAGGCTGCTATGCCACACTCAATTCCCATTACTTCCTTCCCATCACCAAACGTAATGAAAAAATAAGACGCAAAGGCCGTCGCCCCAGAGCCGTAAATCGAATGCCGTGCTCACGTTACGTGTGTGTGAATGGCTTCCCGTCCGCATAAAGATGGACATTGTGAAAAGTTCCATCCGGACGAGGTACGCTCCATCCTGAAATAGCGCTTTTCAGAGCTTGATTTCTCCCGGGCTCTTGCTATCGCTCTCTTTAGGCTATGGCAGGGCAACGGGCGGATGAACTTCCCGGTTGTGGGGGGGTGGAGGGGCGGAGCTGGGTAACGCTGCCATAGAGCGCACAGTCCACAGCTCCGGGGCCAGCGAGAGCAGCCAAGGCCGAATGCCAAATAGAAAGCAAAGAGCCGCCCCCACTGCGCCGTGGCTGCTTAATGAGGCCCCCAAGCCCTCTGCCAAGCCATGGAGCATCACGGGAGCAAATTCTGTCAACCTGCCCCCCCCCCGTCCACGGTGAGCATCATGCATGAGCTGCTTGTCTACAGCGCGCACGTGTTGGATTGTAGAAGGCATCTGCGACAACCTTCGTAACGTGACGAACATGAACGGGAAAACAGAAGCAGCCCTTCGCCGCTGGACAAACGGAACCAGCGCTAATGTACTTGCTTAGAAATCGCAGCCCCGCTTTCTAGACAAATACCAAGTACCACAGACACGCTGCCCCTGACAGTCTCAGAACAAAAAGTCAGGAAAATATTTGCGAGGCAAATATTTCATAGAGCGCCCCCACAGCGAGGCCCCGGCAGGACCACCGTGTGCCTGCCTACGCCAGGCGGTCGCTGGCGAGCCACACAGCCCAAGCTTTGGAACATAGCAGGGCGTCACTTTCATTACCGACTCCCGAGATGAGCTCCAAGCCCCGTCCAGGGGCGCAGCAAGAGAAAGGGGTGGGGGGAGGGACATGTATCGTCCCCTGTGCATCGAAGAGTTCTCAGACGGCCCATTGTGCAAAGCCCATGCCACGTCAGTCCTTCCTGCGCTAATGCTGATGGGCCGTACCGGCATCCTAAATGGCTGCAGTGCCATCACGCCCGTCTGGAAAATTGGATCTTTTCATTTGAATAATTCCTGTCGTAATACACGAGTTGTTCTATATAAAATAGACAGGCCCGGCTGAGAGGGTGTTACAGATCAGCACCTGGGTGTGCCGGAGTCGCTCACAGCGGTAAGGAGCGCAAGGGCGGTCGATCACGCATGATGCACTAGGGACGACACACGGTGCAAGTAGATGAGGCGAGAAACAGAAAAAATGAGGACCAATTACAATAAAAAGCCATTTAAAATACGAAGCAAATATCAAATGTCATTTAAACCCCTGGCAATTAATTAAGGCTAATTTGCAATGTAATACAAATAAACACGCTAAGGCTGGGATTGTAGCGCATTTACTAGCCAATTGTCTCCTCGTATAATTCTGTTCAATTCCTAGAATGACTTGCCAGACAGCAATAGACCAGAGGCAGGATGAGATTCTTGAGGCAAACCCTTCAGAAACACCGGAATAATTAATATGAGGGTTGCCCTATCGCCTCTTTCACTTCACAGTGCTTTGCAGCTGTCGTTAGCATTCGTCACTTGTTATGGCTACAGCAGTTCATCATGGTCACCCGCGATTAGTGTAGTCAGTTCCTCACAGCGATAAGAAAACTGACGGCGCACAGAGCAGCTTCGAGTCAGCAAAGCCAAGACTGCCACCTAGTGCCTGATGTGCTCCCACAGGACCGGCCGAACGATTCGCGCACCCCCAGGATCACACCACAGCAAGCACCAGCACACAATTAATATTTAGGGAGCCGAACACTAACGAGTGACACATTTGCATTAAGTGATCACAAAAAGAGCCTTCAGGAGAGTGAAAGATAAGAGCCTGAAAGAAAATACCAAGTGGGATGCCGCCATGTGGGGGGGGGGAGGGGGGAGCAGAAATTTGATTCCACTCATGGTCAAGGAGATGTTGGGAGAATCAGATGTTCTGAGGTTTCTCACTTACCTCCACACAAAGTCTCTGTTAGCAGTAAACAGATACCTCCTGTCCAGACTGCTCCGAATAACGGGGAGTAAACACAGTAGGCACTCCGCTCACACAGATGGGCACCGGAATAAACGCAGAGTTCTGCTTCACAAAAACACCCAACAATGTCTGGACATCATAAATCAGCCCTGTGCTATTGCATTTATTTATAAAGAAAACCTACTGTTTATGTTCGCATTGAAGTTTACACAGCTCCCATTCTGCAGATGGGCTAAAGCTGTTCGTTGACATGGTTGTCAAACACAATACCGAAAAAAGAAAAAAAAACACTTGGAATGAAGTAGAAGCGGCCAGCGACCTCAATGGCTTCACATCTTCACCGTCACCCCCAAAGGCCCCATTGACCTCCAAGCCTCAGGTCACAGTGATGCTCTATCCAAAGGAGGCACAGCTATGCTGCATTTCAACTGAGCATTGACATAATTTTCAAACACACATCAATGTGCCACAAAACCGCACAGATGCTCCCAGGGTTATGCTAGGACAGGCTATGATATTAGTTAGGTGAAGTGTACTGTACTAAAATGCATTTTACATTTTACAATATTTCTGGCATTTATTGGAACCCACAGAGCATCTGTAATGAAAACAAGAACAAAGGCATGATGCAACGATTCTCCTTGGCACTACAGATCTGCCACCGTCATCCTATTGATGAAGAAATTACCATTCTCTGACATGCCACGGTGAAAGCATCAGAGATCACACGAAAACATTTGGCCTATAGGATGGTGCCTGAGACAACGACTGCAACGAGCGTCTATTCAATCCACTTTTTCCTCCATGGCCACAGTCCCATGGCCTAAGAGTGCCGATTTCTGTCTGCTCAACAGATCATCTGCTCAATACAGGAGTTCCAGCACAAATCGCTAAACGTCCACGAGAACATTCAGACCACCAATGCAGTCTGATTTAATGCGGAGCCGCTCACTCAGTAAGTGCCACACCATGCTGTATCTTCACTTTTTATTGCATAAATGCTAATTTATAGCATAGACTTTATACAGTAGGAAGTGAAAAATGACCACCGTTGCTGAAAAATGCAGAATCACACTGCGTTCCGAGTTACGAGATTGCTCATTTATAGGAGGAACATTTAGGAGGGCATCGGATGTGAGTGCAGGAGTCAGAATTCAGTAGCTGTCACATCACAATGAATAACATTATAAGGGAGGATTAAATTAAACTTCTGAGTAAAGTTTGCCAAACATTACAATAATATAGAAGAAAAATGGAGCTGAAATGGAAATGGAGTTGAAAAGAGAGACCTTTGAGGAGCGTTCGAGCTCCTCCCGCCATCATGCTACCTACCTGAGCTGCTGGAGGAGGTGATGGGGTTGGCAGGGGTGCCCGCTGGGGGCAGCTCGCCGTTGTTGAGCTGCTTGACCCTCTTCAGGTGGGATTTCCCGTTGTAGTGGACCTGGGCCTGAGCGGCTGAGTTCAGCTGGATGTTGCAGACCTCGCACAGGGAGAAGAGCAGCTTCTTCTTCTCCTGAGTCAGCCGTAGCTCGGCTGCGCCGGCGGCAGCACCGTCGCCGGCGTCCTCCAGATCCAGGCACGTGCCGAACGGCAGGCATAGCCGGCCATTCTCCAGCAGGTGGGTGGGGCTCAGGGGTCTCTTCATGCCTTAAAAGAAAAACCAGAACGTGAGATTAATGGTCCGGACCGCCTTAAATGTGTGTCCGGCCTTCGCCAGCACTCGCTTTTAATGCCGGCACTCGCTAAGTGGATTTCTCGTCTGTCTGCATGCGGGGCTCGGAAGAGCATTCTGATATTGCCGCATAAATACCCCTTCCTTCCCCCGATAAGAGCAGAAGCGTTTCCGCGGGATCTGAGCGAGGGAGCGTGGTCGGTCCTTGGGAGAGTGAGCAGGTGTCAGAGCGTGGCGCCTCAGCGGAGCTCCAGGAAGCTCGCAATCTGTCAATCTCTACCTGCAGCGTGAGCATTTCCAAGGGAAACTCACTGAGGCGAGCGAAAGGGCTGCCCGTAGACCTCCTGTGCCCATCTGTTGCTCTCCTGACAAGCTAAATTCACATGCTGTGTACCCATGGGTATTACACAATCCACTTTGTGGCACAGTCTGTACCGAGGCTTTTATTTCCGCCTGTATTCTGATTGGTCTCGCCTGTTGTGTGAATTTGGCTAGCCATGACAAGCTACGGGGTTCAATGGAAAATTTGGTGCTCTTGGAATGCAAGGAAACGTCCGTACACATACGCAGTGAATGATACAGTTACGTTAAGGGCATTTCTGCCGTGCTGTCATCCCACATCGCCAGCGGGGCCGGTTTGACTCCAGCTACAGCTTGATCATCTGGCACGTCTTGAGATGTTTGTGTAGGTTTCTTCTTTAGTATTTCAGATTCCACCCACAAGTCCAAAAACAGGCTGATCAGGTGAACTGCTGAAATCAGTCAGCGTGCAACTGTGTGCGTGCATGTGTGTGCATGTGTGTGCATGTGTGTGCATGTGCCTTACACCCTATAACTTCCCTGCTACAGCTTATTGTGAACCAGACGGGAAAAACATTTGGACTAGACGTAGAGTATGTAACTATAAAAACGCATGAAAACCCAGAGGTATTGCCAAGTGGGTCCACTAAAGAAATGAAGGAATCCATAAATAAATGTTGTGTAATAATACATAAACATCCCAATCCTCCACTGTGGTGAACACCCCTAACCCTTAAATAATTCAAAGTAAACAAAGTCCTATGTAGCTCATTTCATTATCCGTGGCCTCAAAAGTAAAAAGCCTGGTGTAGCTCTGCCTTCCAAACACGGAAAGGTGAGCTGTGTCGTGCATCCAGCACCTTGGAGATTCTCCTATCTCCCACTCCATAACCAAAAAAAGAAAATTGCTAAATATTAGACTATATGCAGAGGTCAAGCAGGCAGGTTTTGTGGGCCCATGTTCCCATCCCAGCTGCAATCACTCAAAGACAAACTCGGTAATCTCTGCGGGCAGCCACACGCTGTAATCAGTAATATAGCCACACGCTGTAATCCCAGCCGACAGACTCACGAAACTTTACAAAATGCCCTCAAAGGTTCTGCTTCTTTTTTCCCCCAATAACACATGATAAAATAATGACTCCTGTCCATTTCTCAAAATATTTTGCTTCTAAAAATCTATTCCTAGACTGCCCCCTTTACAAAAAAACGACAAAATTCGGAGCGCGCCGTATGAAGAATGATCCTCTGGCGCTTCTGAGATACGCTATGTTCCCCTTTCCTCGCGTAATAATGGAACGCAACCGGTAGCCAAGACAGATCCCAGTGTGAGTCCCACGTCTGCTCCCATCGGACAGGGACTGCGGAGCCCCAGCACTGCAGAGAGCTCTCTCTCTCTCCACTGGGCCTCATCAGCACAGCTCCCGGGAGATGCTCCAGATAGGGTCGGCATGCCTGTCTGTCATTTCCCTCCACAATTCTATTAAGAGACAAAAATGTTGCCACATCTGACAACTACAACCCATATCTCTCGGGTAAATCGCCTCAAAGCATATATATTTTTTTGTTTTCCAGGGATTAAAAAAAGACTAGTCTCTACAATCCCGTCTGTCAGCAACTAGGTCGCAGCAATACCCAACACATAACACGAATCGGCCACTTTTGGGCCAATTCTTGCCGTTCTGTGGGCAGTCACCATCCCAGGAGCTTGGCATGCTGAATAACAGGGAGCGAGCGTTAATTAAACGGGCCAGATACAACTTGACACACATTCTGCCTACTGTGAGAACTTCGGGCCGTGCAATGATGTGAATGGAAAGACAGCATGAGATTACAATGCTAACACTGGAACGGCACACCTGGGACATTGTACGCTGTTCACTGTTGCCTCATAAAGCCAAAAAAAACTCAAAGCGCAGATTGTATTCTTTCTTTTAAATCACACAATTATTTCTGCCTCCCATGCTGTTAACTGTTGAAATAGTGCAGAGAAAAAAAAAAGCAGTAGAATTCAGTTTTATGAAACAGTAAATGTATTACAAAACACGCTTTCCAGCATATGCACTTTCCAGTATATTTAAATCCTACAAAAACTATCAGGCTCCAGTATTTCTCAAGCTTTCTTTGCCAATTGCAAACCTGAAACTGAGCTCCTGCTCTCGTTAACAGGGTAACTGCTCAGAGCGAGAAGTCCAGCACAATTTATAGCACCTCTTATCAGGTCCCGCAGAGCAATAAAAATGCAAGGTAATTCAGAAAAAAAATAAGGATAAACCAAGGAAGCTCCTGGACATTATTCATAGCGATTGTTAATTTAAGACATTTTAAAGGTCCAAACATATATATTTTTGTTGCTTGAGGTGTTAACCATAATGTGACTATCCAGGTGGTTAGAACTGATTGCTGAGAATACAGTGTAATTTGCCTGCAATTAGCTTGAGTTGCACAGAAGCCCTTACCTCGCTCTAGTTATCATTTCACTGTTCATACTGAATAATGGCCACTGACATTAAGAATTCTTCCTCTCGTTCTGCATAATGACCATTAAAATTAAGAATTCTTCATTTTTCCTCTCATTACTGATTTGACCAGAAATGCTCTGAGCAGGTCAGGGATCACTCCTGTACACCAATCCATTGCGTATTGGTTGACAATAACAGTCAGGCTTTGATTATATCAATTAGCAGCATGATGATAATTTTCACATTCATGGTTTTAGCCCCAACAGTGCAAGAGATGTATGACACTTCGAGGTCGTGACAGACTCCCCGTTCATGGTGCGATTCGCACGCACAGCTTCTGCGTGCTACTGAGATGGAACTAGGGCAACGCCGTCCCATTCGCACTGCTGCAAATCAGACCAATTCGCAAGTTCCTACCTCGGATAGAGCTCTCACTTAGGTTGAGTGCAGCCCCAAGGAGTTGCTGATGTGCAAAAAGCAAGCTTCACCAGCAGGCTTCACATCACAGCAGATGGGGCACAGGCTATCTATAACCACTCATACATTTTAGCGACACATCCTTTGCATTGATCCTAAGGGTGTTAAGAGTACCCGACATCGCCAGTAAAGATATTAGCATGGACATTTATGGGGATGGAAAAAGTTCATTGGCCCCCAGAGTCCCCCCTCCCCTGTCACTCACCAATTCAAAACATTTCATTGGCTAATATTGTAATGCCCCTCTGTATGAAGTATGGCCCCTTTTATGTCGCCCTGGATATTAGCAGTAAATTCATGCCCTCTGACAGTATGAGCCAGCTTACACAGGGTTAAAGCTGTGACTTACAGCCCAGTGATGGTCGCTGCAGCACATTCTATTTATCTAAGTTTCATGCGTAGGAGGACAAGGAAAAACATATATGATATATGGTTATGCTTTATTTAAGCAAGCTAAGAGATGGGGCCGCGGGACCTGAGAGAGTCAGGGAGAAACACAGGGAGGTGCCAAACCCCCACGGCACGCGGGAGGTCAGACGAGGGAGACTGACAGGCAGACGCAGACCGCAGAGTGCTGAACCATCTCCCGCTTAACCATCCGACAGCAGATTACAATACAGGCCACATGCTAGACGACTGCCTCACGGCCCGACCGTGGGGGGAGAGATGAGCCGCCGATATTTGAAAAGAGGAGAGATTACTTACTACCCTGCTACAATTGTCCAGATGGGAAAGTCATGGGGGGGTGGACAAGGAATTTAAACAAGATGTGCCTCATGCGGGGTCCTTACGTAAATGACTCTAGCAGCAGATTCCACAGGCCACACCTATAAGGCCCCAACGCCAAATCCACGCAGTAATCTACCCCAGGAAGGGGAATTTAGCAGTGAATGTATTTTCAGCTTTCACAGCACAGGGATTTCAGCACAGCCAAGACAGAAGGATGTTTATTAATACCCTCGGTGTATAATGCTCTCTGCCTTCGACGCACGTCTGTGTCAAGTGAGTCCTGCGAATGTCATCCTGTGAGCCGCTGCCAGATGTCTGTGTCTGTGTAAGGTGGCAAGTCGGCTTGCCAAAGGTATGCTGATGTTTTGTACCTATTAATAGCCTGTGATGTTTCCGTGGTACATCGAGCCAAGAATTATTCTGCAATATTTTTCACTCAACCCTTTGCGGCGGCATCGATCTAAGTGTTTTACTCCGATCGCCCGGTAACGGCAAGACAAAAATGCACAAAGCGTGAGCAAATATACATTTTGAGTGCATTTGAGTCTTTAAGCTTTTAATCACCCATGATACATTGAGTTTGTTGGAAATCATAATGGAAAAAAAAAAACTAATTACAACAGACCCCTATTGTTCTTAATAGCCTGGCCTGAAGTTATAAGTTTTCTTTTGTTTTTCGCTGCAAGTTATTTATTTATTTTGGAAAGCAATTACTATTCAGTGATAAAAAAAAAAGATGCTCTAAAATGCCAGCTTACAGGCACGTTTAACTCAACTAAACAACCGCTTAAGCTTTTACTGCCGATATATATAACTTCGTTATCATCAGCGGAATTAAATTAATCGTCTCACTTCCACCAACACTTACATGTTCCCACTGGGCACCAAAAAACAAGATAATGAATGGGCTTGTTTTTTTTTTCTTTTTTTTTCTATCGAGGTTTAAACTACAAACAGGAGTAAGGCATTTTACCCAAAGAGGTACACGAGGTGTGACTAATGATGCCATAAGTGAATCACCACTGTGTTTTCCAACTGGACAGCAGAGAGTCCTGGCCAGGGGGGCATGACAGAACGTCTCACCATGGAGAGTCTGACCACAGAGCGGTGCCGACCTGCAATGACTCACGGTTGGTACCAGATGGACCCTTCAATGGGAAATGAGACACACCCGTAGAGGGTCTTAGTGAAGCACACTGCCTGCAATGTAGGCCCAGGCCTTGCAAAAACAAACACGGCATGGAGAAACAAAGCAAACATCCACATTTGGGGACTTCCAAGAGTGCAAATAATAGATTTGAATATAAACACAGTGGCCAGTTTATTAGGTACACTGGCCGGCTAAAGGCAAACAGTCTGCTTCTCCAAACAGTGAATCGTCTGGCTGCAACTGAATACATACAGCAGGCAGACCAAGGGTCAAGAGGATCACTTACTGTTCTACTAGGCATTCGGATGACTAGCATGCCAGATCTGAGTACTTTCAGACGTGGTGTGATTGTTGGTGCCATGCATGGTGAATTTAGCACTTTCCGAGGATTTTTCATGTACTACACTGTCTAGAGTTTATGAGAAGCGTACAATTAACAAAAAACATCCACTCAGTGGTAATTCCGTGGGCAAAAACACTTTAATGAGACAGGTCAAAGTAGACTGGCAGATTGAACTCATTAAACTCATCAGACTCATTAAAACTAACGGTCAGAGTGTAAACAGCAGCCCAGCAAACCGAAAGGCTTCATCGAAATGCTCAACTCATCGACCTTCCAAGCAGTTCTGGCACAAGTAGGTCTTTGCCAGTACTAGATAGCTGTATGTAAGAAAGTGGTCAATGTGTGTAATTTCATGTGTCATTAATGTTGAACATGTTGCCATCATCATATATTTTTTCTGATTATTTTTACCATCTAGATGATGGTATTTTCCATTTTTGGGTCCTTTCCACAATTCTGGAAAAAAACATCCCTGGAAAATCTTTTTTATTCCTTTTTAATTGTTGACAAGGGCAGTCAAGGGAACAACATGCAATTCTGTCAAAAGTTCCTATGCTTAGCTTGGCTCATACATGGAAACCAAAACAAGATTTTTGGTTGATATTACGAGGCCTGCGCAGGAAGCTGACCGGCTTGGTGTACTCAAGTGACAACTGGACAAATAGCAGAACCACCCTGACACCCACCCTGACACCCACAGAGAACACTTCAGAAAGCAAGGTCCTGTGTACGCTGGCGTCATCAGGACACAAGGAACTTTCTCATTCTTTTGAAGCACACAAATGCTTTATTTACATTGACCAACCAGAGAGCAAGATGCTTGTGCTTGTTTTAATGTTCAGACCCATATAAAAGTAATATCAAAGTGAGAACACGCTAGAGCGAAGAACACGGGGGAAAAAACAGACACTGTGACGAAACCTTCCTCCCCGAGGATGGTCTAAAATAAGGTTCACTGCAACCAAAGCAGCAGGAGAACAGAAGTAGACTCAGGAGAGGAGAGGTTAAGGAAGGGTTATGTACAGTCAAGTGAAAAGAAACAAATGTCTACACATTAATTTACCCTCAAAGCTTTAGAACTGCCCAACCTACTTAAGCCCTCATGACAGCTACTCAACAAAGTGAAACAGACAGCTTTTGAGATGCATCATAAATCTAACCAAAACATCAACCCTCTCTTACTCAGCATTATAATCACCAAGCTACAGTTTTGTGTGCCCAAGGTAGTCTAGAACAAGACCAACATTTTTCTTAAACTCTCCCTAAAAACACTGAATATATATAATAATCAATTCTTGAGAAATATTTCATCAGGATGCCAAAGCCTACGAAAGGTCTCAAGGAGACATCAACCAACAGGCTAATCCAGGCTTGCCGAAGCATTTTCACCCGCGACTGAGAATATCTCATCCACCCGTTGAGGTTGGCCACAGCCATGAGAAACAAACAATAGTCCACATATTAGCTTTCAAGCTCAAAAATGAACAAGGCACAAAATGAGCTCAAAGGCATGGGCTGTATTTCCAAGAAGGCTGTTCACTGCTTTCACTGAGAATGACAGAAATCCCACCTCTTCTTTTCTTTTGCTTATGAGGCAATTCCACTCTACGTCACCGTCCCACTGTACATCTGCCCTTGAGCTGACACTTTGTCTGGCACACCATGTAACCATATATCAAGGGATGAGCCTTTGCAAAAGTCACGGCATGCAAACAAGGAAACATCACAGCAATATCAAAAGTGTCGAACTGGATCTGAGCAGGACGCAAGGAGGAAGCTGCTGAATCAGATTCTGAGCAGGTCGATCGACAGGCTAATGGATGCTGCCAGAGATGAATGGGGAAGAAAGGATTATATCAGAGGCTGCAGGCCCATGCAGGAGGGGACTCCTGAGTGACAGTTTGCTCCAGGACTTAATACCCCATCTTTGGGACAAAGGAGGTGACTTTGAAACACAGCCATCTGGTGAACAATGGCAGAGGTCAGCATACCAGCTACACAACCACCTGCTCTGGGCAGACCTGAGCAAGGCATTATATCATTACAGATAAAGGAAACAATAATGAATGAATGCATGATTAGTGGGAGGAGACAGCTAGCCTCAGCAGAACACTGCCCAAACATTGATCTATATATAGAAATGAGAGAGAGAGAGAGAGAGAGAGAGCGAGAGCTTATGATTCATGTTATAATGCCCTAATGTTACAAATCTTTCATTTCTTGTCAGGGTTAAGAAGGAGACACATAAGCTGCTCTGCCTTATGGCCTATGGAAAGCAGAAGACTAGTAAGTGAGTGCGAATCACTTCATTAATTCCTACCACAAGAAAAATGAGCCCAAGTGCCCGTTTTTCCAAAGATATTCATCACATATCCTTAAAAAGTACCCAAAAGAGGACACTGGCCAACCTCCTCAGCCTGGAGTCGGGTACAGATGAAATCAGGAGTCTAAGAAAAGGTGAAAGGGATTAATTTGGCTGTCCTAACATAAGCTTTAAGTCTGGCCGCTGCCTCCCTTATGAAAATTCACTATGGTTTCCTATGGTTTTTATGCAGTAACCATAGATTTACTATGGTACCTCATGGTACTTTGGTACTACCATGGTTTATTCATAGCGTTTCACGGCAAAACAAAAACCATGGTTTATGACCAAGATTATACTAGGGTTTAACTGTATCAAAACCATGATAAAACCATAGTCATGGTTTCCATAGTTACCCAAAAAAAAAACATGAAAAACGGAAAACCATTTTAAACCATGGTTATTTAGTCATAGTAAAACCACGGTTAATCTTCATAAGGGCTTCCGGAACCATGTGCGGTACACCTGAGACATTACACATTCAGTGGGAAGCAGGATGAATGGTGGAAATCTAGGAAAAAGAAAAAGCTTATTAAGTCTGTAGGAGTGACTAATGGATACACGTCCTTTGGTTAGACCAGCATGTAGAACATGAAAGAATTACAATGTATGATCCTCCCCAGGTTGGTTTTTTCATGATATGAGTAATAATTTCAAATAACTGCAGGTCAGCTGCTCACTCACACATGAGGCAAACAGATATTTGTGTACAAAAGGACCGGACAGATTACAAAGTCTACAGCGATTTATTACCTTTATCTGGCAAAAGATTAGAATAAAGCATGCCCGCTGAAAAATCATTTTCAATATCATGACAGCGCATCAAAGAATCCCCCGTGCAGCTGTTGGGCATTCAGGACTGGGATGCAACCTCATAATTATCCTCCCGTTAGTAATCCGTCGTGGACCAATCATTTCACGGCTGGCGCTGACAAAGCTGGGACATTAACCCACTTCTGCAGTGCTTTGTGCTGTACCTCCATGCAATCTGATTATTCTAAATTTAAATGACTCGCATCCTCGCTGAACGGATAATCTTTAAGCACCATGTTCCAAATGTGCATCAAGCCTGCAGCGTGAAAGCAAACTGCAGAACAACATATCTGACAATGTTTACATAACAGCAGATGTAAGATTATACAAAACTATAATAACTATTTCCCGTGTTGAGTGTTTCAGGTGCAGAAGCTACAAATACAGACCAGGATTTTCGTGCATTGTAATTCAGTGTAGATACAGGCATTCTCGTATACCTTACTAAGACTGCACTTTGCAATGAAAAGCATTGTCATCCAAACTGCAGCTAACATAAAGAAACTCAGCGAGAATTCTCTTATTAGGCCTGAGGAAAGACGTCAGGTTGAGTCCCACGGGAAAACACAGCGGCTTCAGTATGAAATTATTTTTCAGACCCGAATGCCCATCCAAGAAATGAGAATTGTGCAAGATTGGTGAACCAGTTTCAATGACAACAATTCGCTTTTCTTTGAGGGAAGATTCATAAATAATCAAACAACGGAACGTGTTTTTTAAATCCTCTGTGCAATTTCTCCCAATGGTAATGTCTGTTGGAGAAAAAAAGGACCACACTTATTGTCCAGGTTCTAAAAGAAATGGTGGAATTACTGGAACATCTACTTATGAAATGCTAAGGAATTACATTATCTTGTACTTAACACATTTTATGACAATGTGAAATGCAGTAGAGTTAACAGAAAAAAACAAATTGAGTAATGTGGAAAAAAGAAACTGAAATGTATTCCCTGTGGTGGTCAACTAATATATTGTTGGAGAGTAACTTCCCATAAACAAACAAAAAAGGAGACCAAAAATATTTAAGTACAGTGTTCTTTAGCCAGACGTTATCCATTCATGCCATGTGTTCAGATCCACAATGGAAGCTACTCACTTGATAGGAGGCCCTCTCTGGCAACACGCGGTACTGCAGCTGTACGATTTGTCCAGTTTCCTGTGTGGTGCTGAGATCCAGTGGAGTGTTTTCTTTCCCACATTGCAGTCGCATGAGCATAAGTACAGAAAGCAGAGTAATGTCCCTACGAACCTAGAAACCGTGTATCCATCACCCCAACAGTGCCTGGCAGCTGTTATTTCCTGGCCTGCATTTTTAAACTAAAATTACATTTAAGAGATTAGCAGACACTTAACTCAGTTTCACCTCATCCGGCAGTCTTCTAATGACATTTTCCTGATGGCTCCGTTCTGTTATGCCCAGATAAAAATGGCAATAGTGCATGGTTTGCAAGGTGCAAGATTTCATGGCTGAATGCTACAGCCTTAACTGCGGGCAATCCTATTTTACAGATACTGGTATCAGAATATGCAAAGGGTATGGGGCATGTTCCAAGGATAATGTCCTAGGGACAGGGAATTGCAAAACACCACATTGCAAAAACTATTGCAGGTCCATTAAAATCCAATATTGTGAAATAATGTTAAATAATAAGCAGAGAGGGAATTTTACTGTAAATCATTATCCCACGATACAAGGAGGAAACAGTATTAGTAATTACCAAATGCACACCAAACAAGACTACAAGTTCTCTTACAATGGAATTTTAAGTATGTGATACAAACAAAACATACGCACAACATCAATGAAATGAGGGATATTAGGTTGAGCTGTGCAAACACACTTATTTCTGATTTCAACATTAGCTAGTTAAAAATAAATAAATATTGGCGAATAGTGAATCGAAGGGCAGAGTAAAATTGACTGGCGCTGGAGGTCGTGATGATCTCCCTGCATGTCAATAATCATCACTCTGTGCAGCGTGGTGTATGTCAGTGAATCTCTGTCATTTGTCTTGTGTTCTGCAAAGAAACCATCATCATCAATTCATGGGTCATAAATCCCATTTCCGTGGGAAACCTAAATAGGATTCTTATATCACAGTCTAGCATTTCATATTTTCATCAAGCCATTTCACAGTTTTAAAAAAATGTTCCACTGTTTCGCTGCCATTTCACAGTTTTTAAAATTTTTCCACCATTCGCAGTTGCTCAAGAAACATAATCCCCCCCCCCCCAAAATACCAACACATTACTGTGGGTAATTAATTAGAGCAGAACTAGACACATGACCGCCCAAGTGTGACAACCCAGCTAAACAATATGGTTAAGTAGTTCATTAACATTCAACATTAGCTAACTACATGTGCTTATTAATTAAAAGCATAACTCTACAGGACTAATATTAACTAGTAACAGCTTCACTGTCAGCAAACCAGTTAAAGTTCTTAGCTAGCAAATGACTAACAATCTTAGATAATGTGAATTGTAATCTGGACTGTAAAACAGGGTATCCAGCATTTTCCATTTCAGTTATTTATAGAAAATTCAAAACAACTTCCAGATTTCTAATGCTGCTGAAAATCTCTGTTTGTTTTCATTTAAACAAAGAATTAAAACAGATCACTGTGAATCATTTCACTAAACAGTCCTTAAACATGCCGGTGCATTTCCAGCTAAATGATTCGTTTCACTATGTGGTTACAAATCTTCCCGTTCCAGGGTTCGGCCTTAAAACAAACAGTTTCATTTGTGTTTGATGCTGGCAGGGCAAGCCGCTAATTTGCACGTTTCTGTGTAATTCCATCCACAGGAGGCCGTTGACACAGAGCTGAATCTCGGGCTGCATGTCAGGATTGACATTTGAGAATGGGTACTTGCTTGGCTGTCCTAAACACTAGAGGAATTACTCCGTCTGTATGAGGCTCTATAAGAGTAATCACGGTGCCCTGAACAAGTACCCAAGGATCGGATGATGTTTCTGTGTCACAAGTCTGCAGAGAACATGGATGAGTTAAATACATTTCTAAAACTGCTTAAGAACAACCAGTGAGTCTGAAGGTGCATCGGAATGCTGCATTTCTATATCTGAAATTTCTGGCAAAAGTACTCCCTCACCACGCAGAAAAACACTGAGAAATCACGTGCTGCTTTGAGTATCTCCAGCAGTACAAAAGGCTCCTTATGGGGCTGACGCTGTCTTGCATTTTCCACTTAAATGCTGAGGGAAAAGGTCACTGCCAAAAACTGTTTAATTACTCTCACAGCAGGGGGGAGCAAATCAGGTAACCGAAGGAACTTATAAACGGAAGTCATCACTTCAGATGCTATAAATCTCATGTTCCCTTTAAGACAGTGTCACGTGAGGAACAACCAGTGTCTCGACATTTATCGCGGTCTGAGAAATTATTCACCATTAGCTGAGCTTCTGTCTGCTATGAGTCGATTTCATTTATTCAACAGAATCTTAAAAAGACAAGTTTGGGGATGCCATAACTCTCCTGCCACTGATGAAATATGATCTCAAGACTGATGCAACATGATCTTAAAAGTCTGCCTGAGCTCAGTCTCCTTAGTCATTGTTCCCCCTCTTATCTGATCAACGATTTGAAGACTTATACTGTAATTTTTATATATTCCAACTGAGGGAGCAGCTTTTGGATATGCCGCTAACACCGCTCCGCCTTCTCCAGCCAGCTGCCACTTCTCCTGGGACAGCTTTCTCAGCAGAGCCCCAAGTGAGGTCTAAAGCAAGGCCTCTTTCAAGGCCAGAAGGAGCAGCTGCTTAGCTCTCTAAGTTGGGCATCACAACGCAACACCAGCTGAAATAGTGGAAGTAATCTGCATTTATTTCTTCTGTTACTGATGCAGCCTGTCCACACTACACTGTATCCCCTGCCAGAGTTTGCCATGAATCACCTAAAGCTGGTGCAGTCGTGTGACAGTCACTTAACTTGGCCTTGCTCTAGTGAACCAAAGAAAAAGAAACTTGGGGTATTGCCATTCCACGTGTCCAGGTCTTTTTTCAAGAAATGAGACAGCGCTAATTTGTGTTACATAAAGGCTTTTCTGTTGCAGCAGGAAAACTGATAGGGCATCCCTTGAAAAATACCCCCCCGTTACTCAGACTCACACATACGTCTTTACTTTGCAGCGACCTTGGCACGCTGACATTGCAGCGGGTATCGGATGGTCACGTTCAAACAGCACGACCCGCGTCAATCAGGCGGGAACGTGAACCTGAATCCAGGGCATGTGGAAAACGGCCCGGGCTACCGTTTCAGCTGGCACCCATCCCACGTCACCCGGAGGGCCAGCATTTGCATTTCGATTAAAGTGGCAATAAATAAATAAATAACAAATGCACAAAGAGTGTCTAATGCTGCCCCGGAGGATGAATCACGGGGCCTGCTGCTGGGAACGACCTGGGATGAACTACACAGCACGGAGGCCTGAGAAAACTCACAGGGTAACGAGAGTCAGGCCCCGCTGTCCGCTCCACTCCAATCTGCGCGGGGCTGTGAAAGTCACACGGGAGAGCGATGGGCAAATGGAGAAGAGATGAAATATTCAAAGAGCACATGGATTTCAGGCTGAACGTCTCCCAGCCGGGGTGCAGGTTTCCCTTTCCTGTTACCCTCCCCAAGGAACAGAGGCCCAGTCCCGTCAGGAACAGCAACCAGTGGATGATGCATTACCCATAATCCTCTCCACCTTCCCGCCTTGTCCTTGGGCTAATTATCGGAACCAGCTGACCTTCCCGATATCCTAGTTTCATAGGTACGGCTATCATCTGTTAACTCCGCAGAGACGGGGTAGACATGGGGGCAATTAATTTCTGTCCCATTTCTCACCTTGCCCTGGATGGCAACTCCCAAGAACATTCAAGAATCAAAATGCAAATTGCACATATGGTACATGCATTTAGACGAAAATGGACATGCTCATTGTGAGCTGGCATTCAAAAGCTATGACATTTGGTAAAATTCAAACAGTATGTACAAGCTACTGTAATTCTAATCACTGGAGGTTAGCAGGGCTCTTTTGAGTCCCAACCTCCACTGGTAAGCCAGCTAGCAACCCGATAAGTGCGTTCAAAGCTTCACTAGGATTTCAGAAACAGCCAGCAACTGATAGCAATTACTCAGGGTACAAAACTAGCTTATACACACCTGCACATAAATTATGCTGATATGAAAGTATTGGCCCTGTTGATTTTATTTCCTCATCAGATCAAGTGAAAATAAACCAGCTCCCCACAAAAATTTACAATACAGGTGCAGTGAACACGATCTTTTACCCACATCAGCTCATAGATCACTTTCAAGCAACAACTCGAGGTCCATAAATCATCTCTGACAGAATGAGTCTAATTAGCTCACCTAAGCAGACAGCTCTAGTGGAGGACAGAACTATGTTTATGCCTGGATACTGCGAAATATTCCAGAATAACTTGCACCTAGAACTGCAATGAGCAGTGAAGTTGAGCGACAATTTATAACAATGGGAAAAGTGGATTGTCACAAAGCTTATTTTAATATTAAAGACCCATTGAAATTTTTCTCTGGCCATTGCGTGAACTGCATAAAATATAACGGTCTGCTGCTAATCCATTAACATGACTGACCATTTGAGTGGGTAAGAGAGCAAACCATCCCAATCTGAAATGTGCCCTGGATTCCCTATTAGAGAAAACACACTTTCAGTGTATTAGCAGAGTGCTGTTTTATCATTATTATTATTATTATTATTAATATTATTATTATTATATGGGAGTGCATTTAAAATATGCAGCGGTGTAGTAGCACAACCGACAAGTGCATTGCAGCATTGGGGGCTGCATGTTTTTATTGTGGTCCTTCCAAACCCTGATGAAAACAAGCCGGCGTCATCGTCGGGGAGACCACACAGACATACTGGAACCTTCTATGCATGTGGTGTCTCTCTCCGCTAATGGTTGACGTTTCATTTAAAGGTTAATTTAAATGTAGAAGGAAAGCTTCTGGGAACCAATGATCCCTTAAAGAGCAAAAGTCTTGCTTCAGTTTTTTAAAACAATTTGCTCGCTGATTTTAACACGAAAAAATCCATTAAATACGCCTCCATGAAGAAAGCCAAAGATCTACTCCCTGCAATACTGGCGAGGATTGGGAAACCACACCATAAGGCTCTGGAACATCACACAAGTGCTGCTACCTCCATTCCTATGAAGATTATCTAGAAAATTCCCCATGAAAGACAACGACGTGGCTAGACAATTGAATTAATAGTTTCAGCATTAACTGCATGACGCAAAGGGATATGTGATATGTTCACGGCTATGACCTTAGTGAAAACCAATAGCGCAGTGAGCTGTTACAACAGCACATTGTGAGCAAATGTACAGAAAGAAACACAATATATTCTGACATCCAGACTCAAGAAAAGACTCTATCTTTGTCCCCATTCCATAATACCATTATGAATCTGTATTATTCATCTATATGTTTTTTTCAACTTAGTCACAGGATATTGGTTCCAGGCAAAAAATGTCTTAATCACTTATGAAAATGAATATTATTTATTATTATGAGCACAGAAAATGAAACACTACAATTTTAGAGAAAACATTACATATGAGAAGACTAAGTTGTGATTTGTGCAATGTCTGAACTAAACAGGTTATATGACTACCTACACGAGACTGAAACAGACACATCTGGTTTTTTCCAAACAGATCCAAACATGAATATAATTATGAAGCAGGACACCAGATCTGAGTAAGAATTCTGGTATTGAGCTATGAATGTGGTTCCCTTTAAGGAGAAAAAAATTGCACCCATATGGCAAAGGATAAAATAAAAAGGTAAAATCACCAAGAAAACACATTTCAGTTCAGTTATGAAACAGCCCATGGGCCGGAATAAAAAGTAATTCTGGACAGAATTTAGAACCCCCCATTCAGCCACATGGCACGGTGCACACACAGTGTTGGGGATCATGCGAGGACCTGAGCAGACCTGGGGGGGGGGGGGGGGGGGGGGGGGGGGGGGGGGGGGGGGGGGGGGGGGGGGGGGGGGGGGGGGGGGGGGG
>JAODKF010000040.1:9080779-9093013 GCA_026779585.1 Mormyrus proboscirostris
ATGCAGGCCACTTTTATAAGAACATAAGAACATAAGAAATATACAAACGAGAGGAGGCCATTCGGCCCATCAAGCTCAGACCCCCGATACTGACAAACGAGCGCCGGGATCTGGGGAAGTGGGGGGTGGGGGTGGGTGGGTATATTGTTTCACCAGAACATAAGTTACACAGGAGCTTCATCTTCTAACGACTGCGAGGCATCACAAAAGTCCTCATCAGTGGCTGAAATGACTGAGGAGCTCCTCATGAGCAAAGCACTGCGCCCTCGTGACACACACGGCCAGTAAGCTGACTGCACCATCTGCACTCCCCAACTGCAGCCGGAGCAACGTAGCACTGGGCCTTAAACGCGTTTAACGGCGGCCTTTCTGGTGCTGCGATTCCAGCACGAGCGATCCGTTCCGTTTCCGAACCCATACGGGTCGAACTCACATCCTGGGCTCCACAGTAGGATGCAATCACACGCCTGTCTGAGGGATGTGGATGGAAGTTCATGTCCTGATAGCGATGTTCGCTATACCACCACCGAGAGAAAAAGCAGCGCCCACCAGACTATATGAATCGCGTAATGTCAAACTCACAGCCCGAGCGCGTTTTACAGAGGGCATACCATCTGCCTTGTAAAACGGATCGCAAAGCATAATGCGATCCCATTACCCTCCGGCGCGGCTGAGCAGAGGGGAGGCGGCCAATTACTCCTTCGTAAACTCACTTTACTTCAAGTTCAGCACAATCACCTCTGTGAGTTTGGAGAGGCGCCGAGAGTCAGACGTGCGGCCAGGCTGTGAGTCGGGCGCTAAATGCAACACGGGCGCTAGGAATGGATACAGGGGGACACCAAGACAGCAAGTGCCGACCGCAGCGGCATTTTACAAGCCGTTCCTACAAATGTGATCTAGACCCAGGGTGGAGACCAAGGCGACAGAGAGGAAACTCTGGAGCCTCCTCTTTCACAGGGGGACGTGAGGTTCATCTCAAAACAGGCAGGCCAGAGGACTGCACAGGGACCGTGTCAGTAAAACAGAGTCATAACACATAAACTGTCTGTAAGCAATGACCATCACACAATACTGACCTAACAGAGCTGATCTGATGGCCTCCTCTCATACTTTACTGTAAAGCATCTTACCCTAAAAACCAGCTTTTCTTCATCTGCTTTTCAAAAACAAGATCACAATATTTGTATTATTGAACTTTTTAAAACAAAATGTCTATTTCAGTGTCAGTTTTACCACTTCAAAAAAATGCACTTTCAGCGATCTGCGTGGCAAACTGCATGGAAAACTGCGTGGCAAACTGCATGGAAAACTACACTGCATGTTCATCAGATTGATGGGAACTGACAGGTAGTAAGGAGCAACAGATGTGCCCTGAGTGGGGGATTCAAAGCTGTGGGGTGACATCATTCACACACCGCTGTGGCTGACAAGAACAATAGCCTCACGCACCCCCTACTACCAAGTGAGGACAGACTCTCACCCACAGCGCAGCCCGGGAGCCTTTTAGCATTTGTAGCATTAGCCTATGCAATAATTCACCTCGAACTCCCACTGGCTGAGGCCGAATCTCCCCCATTCTTGGTTATTAGGAGCCCAGGGGCTAAAAAGCTGAGTGTTTCTGGCTCCTATTGGAGTGTTCTGAAATATTAATGCGATCGGCCATTTGGGGGAAGCCCGGGACAGAGGCCTACGCAGAAGGCTGGAATATCGATTGGCGTTACAGTGCAGCCATCGCAAACAGGATGAAGTGAATCATGAAGTACACAGTCAGGGCCATCATTTTCATGGGGTGGGGAGCAGTGGCATTTCCAGGATATCATCGAGGTTGGGGGGGTAGTGACAGTAAAAGTTGTCATTGCCTCAGCACACTACAGGAAGCAAAAGATACATTTTCTGTGGTCACACAACATCTCTACATCATTTTTTTTTTTATTTTGGGGGGGGCATTTGACAGCGCCCCCTGCAGGAGAGCGTAGTCAATGGCGGAAATGACACCGCAAAGACAATCAAAGACCAAGAAGGCGAGGAGGCTTCCGCAAAAGCAGACGGATGAAAGATGTAGCGTCGGGTGGGATTAACTGCGCCTACGGTTAAGGTGAAATAAGATCCAGTGTATGCATGAACAGGGCTGGACGTGGAAAGACATCTAAAACCTTTCAAAACCTCACCCCGGTTCTGTCACCTTAATGCGCAGAGGAACGGGCCAGGTGAATAGAGGGGTAGCTATTAAGGAAGACACATTATACTCCCTCCATGCGACCTTGTGCTAGAGGGCTTGTGTTCAATCACATTTGGTGAGCCTCCGACGACAGCCAGCACTAGTGCAAGGTTACGGACAGCCCCGGTTACCGGAAACTACCGCTTCATCCTGGCAGGAGGCCTAACCCTGTGTATCCATGGTGCCCTACAGTCACATGACGCAATGGTGGGGCCACAGGCTAACCACGAACTCAGACTAGGGCTGATGGATACTGAACAAAAATCTCATCGCTATGTTTGGATTTTTTTGTGATAAATATGACAACATTCATAAAGCATCTTTAAAAAGCAAACACACACCTAATCTTATATAAAGAACTGCTACTAAAATTACAAAACACTATAAGTTTTGTTTCCCTTGACAGAGTAAAAACGTTGTTGTGGTTGGTCAATCATGGTCATCCTTGCGATATGACAAGTACATGTGCGTAATTGTCAGTATTACCACGGGACATCGTACAGTCCTAGCTCATACCCCCAAGAAGAAATGACCAAATATGCCAGGTAAGGTAGACCACAGTAAAAACATTTTAGCATAATTTACTAATGGCTAATCATAGTGACCTGATGCCAATGTAGGGCAGACCACAGCAAGGAGAGTGGCTTCCAAAGCCTTTCACGTCAGCCTCTCATTTTTCTTAGGGACATCAGTCATTTGTTACGACTGTGTGCACTGCCAAGGATGTCACTCACACACACGAGCAAAGGCCTCTTCTCCAGACACACGTTTATGACAGAACAAAGTGAGACATTTAGAGACATCGGGCTGAATAGGCTGCTCTAAGCCGCAATTAAGTAAAGGCTATTTATAAAACATGCAACAGCTTTCCTAGAAACAAACCCACCGTTTGACTTTCAGGGAAGTCCATCTTTATCAGCTTGTGCGCACACTCTTCAAAGTCCAAGCTGTTGACAAAAGAAAGGGACACAATTATTTAAGACAGCTGAATGCTTACTGCAAGTCAGGACACCATCAATCAGAAATTAAGACGTGTTTAAAATCTTAGAGGTCATTGCACAGATAAGCTTAATACCAACTGAGTACTTCAAAATTAAGAACTAAGTAAATTTTAAATATTTCAGATAATTGTGTAATATAGCTTTGAACACTGTATAAATAACACAGCACCTATCACTCATGCATTAATAGTTGCATATCATAAAAATTCTTTTAAAGAACAGCTTGTTTTTCAGAGGGGGAAATCTTTGGATAAAAATGAACAGTGAAGATCACACCCCTCAAGTCATACTTTACACATACGCACAACAAAAAAAGCATGCCCACAAATCCTAGATGCCGAGATGTCTGAACACAGCATGTGCTCTCTTATCACAGCACTGCAGTTTTGAGAGGAAAACACAAGCAAATAACCTCACCAGCGCTTCAACAGCTTCAGACAAAGCAGCGTTTCCTTTGGAAAGTCATCCTTAACCACAGGAAAGCTTAATACCCACCAAATCCCAGCAGAATTGTCATATAATAATCACTAAGTATAAAAATAAAGACAGTGGAAGGCTACCCTTATCTCCTGAATTGCACTGTATTAGATCCGGTGATATCCTCAAATCTGCTGACTAATTGGTTTCTGGTCTCAAAACCCCAGTCATATTTCATGTGGCCCAGTAAGAGAAACCCAAGACATACGCAGCTAGTCTCCAGGTGCGTGCAACTCTGAAGCATTCACCAGAATGGCAGTATGCCGGCACAGGGACCAACCAAAAGCAAAACACGACCTTCTCCTTTCTCGAAGCACCTTAAACATTTAACAAGAGCAGGATTCCTAACAGATTCAAGCACAAACTGATTACTCTCAATCAATCTGCCTTGGATCACGCAATTTTGCCTTGAAAATAAGGGTATATAACCCGCTCTTGCATGACTGCTCTTGGAAATCAAACTGACGACCCCTTCACATCCTTAATACTACAGCCACACGGCCGCAGGAATGAGTATTGGCACCTCCAAGCCCGCCAGCTTTCTGACTTTCCAAGGGTATGAGCCGACGCTTGCCTGATTCGGCGGGAAGCACCAAATGACAAGGAAAGTTCAATTAATTTCATTAGGCTGGGGGGGCGTGGGGGCGGGGGGCGTGGGGGCGGGGGGCGTGCCCTCCATAAGCAGGGAGGCGGCGCAGCGCTATCGCCTCCTGCTGGGTCACTTGTCAGGCTTCCACTCCTATCTGCTCCTGCACCGGCTGCTCATCCACATGTTCCTTGGGCGGCAGCTCTCAGCAGAGGAATGCCAGCGTGTGTGTGTGTGTGTGTGTGTGTGTGTGAGAGAGACACCATTCCAAGAACTTCCCTCAGGCCTTCTTATGCATTCAATTAACGGCAGTTACACTGTGTGCTGTCATTCTGGGCCCTCGCTGCTTTACATTTTAACAACAAATCAGGCAGCCGGTAGGAGAATTGTCGTCCGGTTCTCTGCTGTCAGCGTTACACAAAACCTACTCTAGATATGGCACATTTTGGAATATTTATGGACTCCTGTAGATATAGTACGACTGTCCTTCTTCAAACTGGCATCGATATTCAGCCTTGTAAAGAACCACACCCAATCACGGCATAATGAGCAGGCCGACAGAATTAGTGCATTTGCTCAAGGTCAGTCTGAGTAGCAAAGTCCTGCTTGAAACCAAGAAAATACAAGCAGGACTATGACTCTCTGAAGAGCCATCCACCTGGGCCTTGGGGCTCTAGGTGCCACAGAAACAGAGCTAATGGGGTTCAAACCCCACCCCCTACCCTACTCTCCAGGAACCTTATTGTGGGAAAAAGAATATGGAGCCAAGGTGATCTCCTCACCAGAGTTACAAGAAAAGCACAGCGTGACCTTCTGGGTGCCCAGTGGCCGTGTTTGCACACTCCCGTTAGCCTCCGTCACAAGGATCGCGACCCCAACCGCATGCGTTCATGCCACTTATCAGGACACGGTATGGGGGACAGGGTGACCTGTCCCAGCAAATACACACACAACTTCATCTCATCTCCTTCCTCATAACATCTGGAGCCAGAGACACAACCACGACACAGAGAACCGCTCTCCTAACATCGCGTGCGATCACCTGTGCGGTGGAAGCATGTCCCTCACATCACGCCTCCAGCGTGTCGTGTCCATCTGAAGAAAGAACTCCAGGTTGTGCAGCGTCCTAGACTCTCACATTAAAATGCTACAAACATACCTAAGTCTTCCCAAGTAATGTGTAATTTTCCCCGTCATTTGACTCATATGAAATATGACTGGGGTTTTGAGACCGGAAACCAGTTAACTGGCGGATTTGATTGACTGCCTTCTAGAAGGTGCCCAAGTTCGGCCATCCGGGCCCCTAAGGGCCCTCAGCGGGTTTTATCGGCCCCTTTTATCCAAGCCTTCCCAGAGGCTCACATCAACTTGTCTTAAATTCAAGATGCTCCAATTCTGGAGTTACTGTTTAAAAACACATTCTCATCTCCCCACAGCCAAAATCAAAAACACGAAACCCACAGATACCGACCTTGACTGGATGGCAAGATAGATGGTGCGTCGAAAGGCCACCAGGTTGACTTCAGTCTTGTCGAAGATGGTGACTTTCTCTTTGTCTGAGAAGAGCAAGGAGTCGATATGTGACGCGGAGGCAGAACCTTGCTGCTGCCTGAACTCAGCACATTTCCCTCCACTACAGGTCAAGTTCTTTCTTATTCCTTGATGTTTTATTTTTATACCGCTGACCTGCCCGGGAGGGGAGAGCAGAAACCGCTCCCTGGACAGCCTGGCAGAGCCGAGACGAAAGGCAGCCACGCACGATGAAAAGACCTTCAGCGCGCAGCAGCCGGAAGAGCGCGGAAACCTCGCAACCTCTCGGAAACCAGGAAGGCTTCCGATGCGAGCGCGGAACGTGCGGGAACAGGAGAGCACCTGACAGCCACGCTCGCTGAAACTGGGACATTTCGAGCAGCAGCCGGTAAAAAAAATGGCCAAATTTGTGGTGCAAGCGATACCTGTGCAAGCCTGTGGCACTTGAGGGGCCAGGATTTAGATTTATGATCCCTACTGGATGTGTGTATGAGGAACAGCGGCTGTGTCCCCTGATGCTCTCTCCCCTAAGAGGCGGCTCCCACGATGCACAGAGAAGCCATGTCTATTTTCTGAATTCAGCACAACTGTCAAATTATTCAGCTATGTTGCTTGCGGCGGTAAATATACACAAACTAACAGACGGATATACATGAGCTAATTTGTACCAAATGAGGCACGAAATCGGGTATCAGTAATGACTAACTTTACAAGCCCTGGGGGTTGCGTGTTAAAACATCTCAAGATGTTTAAGGTGGCAAACTGTAAAGGAAACAGAAACAACAGTATATCTCAAGAGTGGTATGAAGAGATTCCACCTTAAAAAACAAACTCCCCAAAGGGCAGCTGGTACTGTCCATAAGGTTGAAATACAGTTGTGTGGGAGAGTGTTCAATACTGTATTTTACACAGCACAACCCATACCATCTTCGCCTTCCTCCTCCTCTTCCTCCCCCTCCTCGTCTTCCTCGTCATCACTGCCTTCTGCGTCATCCCCGGACTCGCCGCTCCCCTCGTCGAGAATCTCTGTGGAAGATACGGACGGTGTCTCGAGTTAGGCCAGACTGGTGACCCAAACAGAGGACCAGCGCCAACCTGTCAAGCTGTGGAGGGCAAACAGCTGACAGAGAAACACACTGCAGATCGATCTGCTTCTGGGTCTGAACCGGCGCCATGCAATTAAAGAGAATATTCTGTATAGATACTGCTATTTTTTTTAAAAAACTAGCAGCTACTTGTAAAGTTACTCCAGCTGATTAAGGCAACAGCGCTGGGCAAACATGCCAACACACTGCCCCTCATGAAACAGACCGCTAGCACCATCATTAATAACACAAACATTAAAGACAGCAAAGTATCAGAGAAAAACGAGCATAAACAGCAGCATGGATCCACCACCTTACCCTTTTTAATCACTTTGTACTTCTCTTCATTGGCAAGGAAGTCGGGATCCATCTTGAAAACATCTGCAAAATGGGGGCATTGTCGCTCAACGCTCGACAGCAATTACATATTTCACAGCAATTAAACGTGGCATAATGAGACATAATCAGAGGCAATTGCCCATAAAAGAAGTATTCAGCATGTATTAGGATGGTAGTATTCACAGAGAGCTTAATGTAATAATGCCTCTGCTTTCACTCTGGAGGGTTTCCTATATAGATTTTCAATTACAACCATTTATCTCTGAAGTCAGGAAGCTTTTTCCCCTGAACAAGCAAACACTACGAGCTGGATGTCATCATTAATATATTCTCCCGGTAAATTTGTTTTTCTTTATGTTGCACAATTTTTTCCCCGGTTACAGTCCCGTAATTTATCTCAGCGGCGATTATCACATACAGCAATATTAACTACTTTGACAGCCTGGCATTCATCCAAGGTGAGTCCCAGCCCCAGCCCCCCCACCTATGTAATCCCTCTCAGGATGTGCAGTTAGAAGATGGATGGATGGATATTAACTGAAAGTTGATAACTCTTAAGATATGAATTACAAAAAAACCAGCTGATTCAACAGTGAAATATATGAGGCTGTTATGTTCAGACTAATCACACTTTGACTGGCGCCCCCTACAGGGCCGGTGAGGCCCAGATTCTTACTCAGTACGTCCTCCTGGTTGTACTCATCCTCCAAGGGCAGCATGTGTGTGAACTGGTCCTCTTCCTCCACCAGGTCGAGCCCATCTGAGATAACGGGGTGGTCCTTGAAGCCGTCCTTGCGGATGGCGAACATCACCTCAATCATGTATTGGACGCGCTTGTCGATCTCTGACTCGTGCAGGACGTTGCGCAGGCGTTCGAAAATTGCTGAAGGCAGGGAGGGGGGAAGCCAGTGTTAGTCCGGTGGGGGTTAGGGGTAGCTGTAGGGTGCGGCAAACCGGCACTCGGTACGTACCATTGATGCCCCTGGGGGAGACCTCAGTCAGCTTGAGGCCACACTCCTTCAGGAAGCTGATGGCCACCTCCACACTGTCGTCCGTGGGCCGTTCCAGGAGCAGAGTCAGCATCTCCAGACAGAGAACTTCGTGGGCCTGTACAAAGAGTGCATCTTCCCATCAGTACTCTCCGTGAATACGGTCCTAGCATGATTCAGTGACTTTTAGCCAGTCCCTGTGGGACGCACGTGTTTTATAACACATACGTGCCAACAGGACACTGAGTTAAGAGTGCATAGAAAAAAAGGCTCACCACATTCTGGTTGATGAGATGACCTACAAACTTGGATGCCGTCAGACATTGTTGCTGTGAAGAGGAGTCGTCAAGCAAGCATTATAAACTGAACCTGCCAGTAGTGATGGTAAATGGGGAGTGGGTCGCATAGATGTACCTTGTCGTTTCTCCTGTAGCCCTTTCGGAAGTTAAGGATTAGCCTTTTCAGGATGAGCTCGCCGATCTGAGGGAACTTGGAGTTGATGATGGCCACCAGAGCAGCATACACGTGTGTGAAGATGGGAGAAGCACCCTGAGCCTGCAAGATGGACCGGGCCAGGAGCCCCCTGGAGGACACAAAGGGTCAGTGTCACCGCAGACAACAAGACGACGACGACGGCCAAAGAGATGGAGAGGCCCGTGTCTGTGATCACCCACCTGCCCCGCACAATGTTCTCCTGCAGCAGCTCGTGAATGATGTTGCCGATGTTGGACACGTTGACTTTGTTGATGAGACCATTGATGGACTTCTTCAGTGCCTCCCAGCTCATTCTTTGGTATGCGAGGCTAGTGATAAAACAACAGAAAGGAATATTACACCAAGTCTTGGGGGAGGGTTGCATTCCCCTGACGTGACTTTTAATTACCAGCCTGGGCAATTAATTACAATGCGGAAAGAGTGACGGTGATATTTTTCAGAGGAGAAAAGTGCATTTTCTTCCCTCAGAAATCAATAGAGCCACCCGTAATGAGGTCAACGTCGCCTCTGAAACCCACTGTCATAAATACTTTAGCATGGTCAGTTAATAAAACAACAATCTTCAATTTCCTCCTTCACGTCCACACTATATTTTAATAGGTGCTCGGTGTAGGAGCATTTTTAAAGGGCATGATTTACAGCCAACCTACTGAAAGGACAAAGGTACCAGCCCCCACCCCCACCCAAAGCCATCCGACGGTGGGATTAAATTCTGCTGATGGCGCAGCAGGCGTGTGCGCGGCTCGGGCTCCCCGCTGCCCCTGGGATAGCGGCTGGGAGACCCCTCCATCTCATCCCCTTGGCTGCCCTTCCACAGGATCTCCGAGGAGCATTCGTCACCTAATTACCGCCATCAATTACGGCGTGCGACATGCTGCCCCTGGGGGGCCCCGCGGAGGAAACCGGGGGAGAAAGTGACAGCAAACAGTGCTGCAGACCCTGCGGGCTGGTGTGCCAACGGCAAACGCAGAAGATTCTAGAAGCCGATCACCCATGTTCTGGTTATGACAATAGGAATGACTGGCAATTAATCAGTCACAATATTCCCTGCAGAGTTCGGCCTGCTCATATTTTGCTGATTGTCCACTTTCCCCACTGCTTATATTACAAATACAGATCTCACTCTGGGTTAGACACCAAAAAAAAAAAAAAAAAAAATCCTACATTGAATTTGACATTTTTCCAAGTAAGCGCAGGTTAAATCTACTGAGCTGATATAGTACCTGTGCTTCAGAGAGGCCATTTGCGATCATATTTAATACTGCGACCCTCATTACCACTGGGATTGCTTTAGTGTTCGCCACTGCCTCCATCCAACTCAAAGTAAATTTCAGCAATTCGCTCAGCGAGACGTATTATCGGAGCGATTCAGGTTACACACCTTGACTCAAGGGCGACGTCAATTTTCATGTAATTGCGCTACATCTTTATGTCTCCTAGCTATTTTTGTTAAGCACTGCATAAGTAATCACCCATCTATCCATCTTCAGACCACTTCTTTTAGTCAGAGTCACAGGGGATGATTTAGAGTCTGTCTAAGCAGGGGTTGAACAGATGGGCTAGCGATCTCGCCCTGGGTTTCAGTAGCAGAAGGGCACCCCCACCTGGCTTTATCCGTGATCTGGGCCTGCATCATGCGGAGACGGGCGGGGGGAATGTACGCCCCACCCGTCCGGGTCAGAATGGGATCCAGCTCTTCCTTTTTCTTCTTCACCACGGGTTCTTCCGCGGGGCGGTCATCACCCTGGCCCGGTGACAGTGACCTGCCCCTCCTCCGGGGCTCTGCGTTCCGATCACGGCTGGAGCGTTCCCGCCGGTCCCGCTCCCTGCTGGAACGGCGCTCCCGGTCGCGCTCTCGATACCGGTCGCGGTCTCTGCTGGGATACCGCTCTCTGCACGGGGTGAGGAATGTTGGCGACATCAAACAAAACACCTCATCCTCATCCATTCCCAAAGTGTCAACATTTCCTTGCAATTTGATTAGATGACAGTCATAAGGTGGTCAGTAAGATTGGAAAAGGTAAAGTCCTACTTGCAATTTCAAGAAATGATTTACTATTTACTGAAACAGGAAAACTGATACTAACCAAAGTCCAACCGTGTTCCAGAAATAATTGTCAAATAAATTCTACAGACCAACACAATACTAACTTACTACTGGCAGCAACCGGCGTAAAAACGACTTGCGTAAATATTCAAAATACACATAGTTAACGCATTAACACAAAAAGGCACCTGTAAGTAAATTTTCATTTAATGTGTTTAGTACGCATTACATTTTAATGGGTTTTTCGCTATAAGGTGTCCTGAAAAGCACGAGAAGGTAAATCTTCTGGAATGGATTGATTATGTCAGTTGCAGCAGTGGAGGGGTGGGGGGGAAATACTAAAAAAATCCCGACGTGCAGCTTACATCAGTTACATCAGTAACCAGGACCAGCGAGCAGATAAAGCAGCTTGTCTTCTCCATATTGTGTTCATCTCACCTGTCACTGTTTCTCCCAAGTGCATAGCGCCCCCTATGGTACCGCCGTTCCCGATCCTCGGATCGTTCCCTTTCCTGGCTGCGGCGAGTTCGGGATCGGGATCTCGAACGTGACCTTGAGCGTGATCTAGAGCGAGACCGTCGTGAATCATCCCTAGAGAGACGCAGCACAGTTGTGATCACCAGGATGGCTTGGGTGTTACGGACACATTACAGGTTCCTAGGAATTCGCCGTCATTAATAATAATGCTGTCGGCCTCTTGGACATTCTGCCATGTGTGTGGGGAGGCACTCAAGCTCACCTGTCATCTGGGGACGAACTCCTGTGTTTATTCTTACTGCCATCATCGGTGCTCCGCTGAAACGGACACAGACAAGTCAGCATGGACCAGGGCGCTATGTGAATACAGTGAATAAGAATTCTAACAGCACTGACATGTTGACTGACGGAGACATTCATCCCAACCTCAAAGAGATGTACCTCAACTGAGCAATATCTAAACCCAACAGAAGATCTTCAAAACAGACCGAAAAGCCAACACGACCTCCATCAGAGGGAAGTCACCAATCAAAGCTTGGTGAGCCGACTCACTCGGATGTGGGCCACTCTGCTCTTCATCCTGCGAGGACCACCTGCGTCACTGTCCTCGCTGCTGCTGTCGTCCGAGTCCCCGGATGAGCCCCCGCTGCTCCCGGTGCCGGCCCCATGGTCCGGCCTTGCTTCACCCGGGCTCTTCTGCCCGTCGGATTCCTCTCCTGAGCAGCAGAACACATCAGTTAAGGGTGTTTTTCTGCTGACAAATCCTCCACCGGGAGCCGCCATTGACCGCACTCAGAAATGAATCGTGTTCATTGGCGTAGTTGAACTGATCCACTCTGCCAAATTCTCCACAGACCGCCCCATTGAAGGAAGCCGCACAATAGATGCCCCGACACAAATGCCCAGCCTACATCACAATACAGGCCTGGGAACAGAAAAACGTTGGGGTAACGCCGGCGAAAAAAGCACCCCCCCCCCCCCCCAACCCCC
>JAODKF010000040.1:9093113-9118842 GCA_026779585.1 Mormyrus proboscirostris
GCCTGGGAACAGAAAAACTTTGGGGTAACGCCGGCTAAAAAAGCACCCCCCCCCCCCCCCAACCCCCTTGGCTGACATTCAGAGTGACGGTAGGTTTGGTCAATGCTCAACAACGCCCCGTAGGCTCCATCCTCAGTAGCAGAGGCTCTCTGAAATAATAATGAGAGCCTACTGCGGTCTACGGAGGGTCACCATCTGGAGGCTGGGGCCGACTCAGTGCCACTCACAAAGCTTAGGGCTTCCGTCAGGTCAGGAGTCTGCTCACGGCGCCCCGTGGGAGCTCGGTTTGAAAGACACCCCCCACCCAAGAAGAGCTGGTGCTCATGGTTTCGTTGGCCTTGTTCCACAAAGAAAGCACCCGCCAATATAAGCAGCAATAGCATTTTCCGTCCCAGCTTTCCTCTACCGAGAGGCCTGCGCTCAGCAAGGGCACCGCCAGTTAAATGTCACCGGCAGGAGTAAAGCCACAAGAAAGCTACCCCCTGTTAGCATCCTTCACATTCCTCAATCGTGCCCCGAAGGATTTTTCTACTCAATAGACGAGGGAAACTGATTATTTGTTCAACCTAGAGGGAGAATGTAAAATACTACAAGGCCACATATCGCCTGTAGGACCACGCAGTGTAAGAAGGTGTCTTGGTCACCATGATTTGGCCCAAAACCTCCATCCTTGTTCTGCAGCAGCACCGGCCACCTACCGCTGGTAGCGACTTGCAATACCAGCCTTGCATGGAAAACAGACAATGTGGCATAAATACAAACCCTGCCAGTCCCAATAAACAGACAATTTAAGAAATCTTTGCAGGGACATTAAGCAAGAAATATCTGAAGCGTTTATGCCCAACTTCCCACACAAAATTACACGGGGCCAGGAAGGCTGGTTTCACGCCATTACGCCTTGGCTCAGACATTCACGACAAAAACGTTACTCCGGAGCAGAAAAGAATAAGCACACGTTTTTGCAGAGGCACCCCTACGCAGCTAATTCAGGAATCCCGCGGAAAGAGAATGGCAGTTAGGACTTCAGTGGGGCCAGTGCAATTTTTCCCACCACGCCGAAAATGGGCACGACTCCTAAAGTGACGGCTGTGAGAAAACATTTTAAGCACTAAATGGATGCCAAACTGCAGCAGCTGTTCTAAGATGAGTGACCGTACTGTGAATGTTACTCCTAAACTCTGTTTAACGTTGCCCTGGTTCTTCAAAGCTCGGATAAGAGGAATGGAATTTTGCGTGATATATCAAGCAAACATGACATGACGACACACATGCACATAACACAAGCAAATTACATACAGACATCACGGCAAACAGAGTTAAAAAAAAAAAAAACACTCTGTGGTAGTAAAGTATCGGACTAAATAAGAATGATTCTATGAATGATAGGATAACTTAATAATGGACTATACAGCAATGGTCTATTGCATAACCAGATTAATTTAAGACATGATAGATTATGTGGTTCATGACCTTTTCTGGGAATGCTGCGTTTAAGCCATAAAAACAATCAATTATTTATTAGTTTTACATCCAGTGAAGTGGTGCAGTGGCTGGTATGGTTACCTCAGCCTCTGGAGACCAGGGTTACTAGTCATTTTGGGGTTTCCTCCAAGTAATCCAAAAACATGCTACGGTTAAGTTACCAAACTGTCCATAGGCGCAAATGTGTGTGTGAATGCGGTGTGTGTAGGAGTAGGAAATGTTCGTTAATTCCCATAAATTCCCATGGAAAGTTTCCAAAATTCCCTAGCTTAAGATGCAAGGTGCATGCCATACGATGGGTTTCCGGACCATCCAGGGATATTCCCTAGCGTAGCTTCCAGGGGAGGCTCCGAATCCCCATGACCGTCTATAAACAAGCAGGTATAGAAAATGGATGTATGGTACCCAGAAGAGTTCATAAAAAATGAGACACACCTCAAATACTTGAAGTTACACCAAGAAGCAGTAAATTAATCTTAATTACAGATAAAAACATGATCTCTACCTCAGGTGGAATAAAGAAAGCTATTCATTCAATTTTACACACCCTCTTCATAAGTCACCAAAGCTGCTGCATCTCCCTGTCAGAATAACACAGTGTTATGTAACAAAGATGAAAGGCCGAGGTTTACTTCCGCCCAGTTCATTTTATTTAGGTCACATTATTCCAGTTCTGTGCCTCGATGACACAACCAGCACAGAAAAAGAAAAAGGGAAGACAGGAATAATAAATAAAAAAAATCCTGCCTTTTAAAAGCAGATCCGTGTGAGTACAGCAGTGGCGGGGAGGGCGAGGGAGGACAGCAGCATCTCCAAGAGAGCTATGGGACAGCGAGTTCCCCCACAGCAATGACAAGTTTACCAGCTGACCCACAAGGAAGCAGCGAAGGGCAGTGGTTACGTCACGTCAGTCAAGCAGGAGGAAAGAGAAGAAGGATCTGACCGAGCTTACTCTGCCGTTTTGGAGGTTGAATCACACAAATGTGATGGGACTATAAAGCTCTACAGAGTGTCCCTTTGATGCAAGACTGAGACATCCAGACAAGGAGTGTTAGTGAACATCATCCTGTGAAACACAGGAACACAAGGTGCCTGATGGAACGGAAGCACAGGGGCGTGAGGTGTGGGACAGGACACTGTCTTCCAGCACAACCTGGATCACAGAGTTTCAGGTGAATTACAATTTAACATAGATTTTGAGAATGCAGGGCCAGTCAGTACTTGGAATAATTTGGGGTTAAGAGTCTTACTCAAGGACAACAGCAAAAATCACTCTGCTGACCACGGGATTTCAACCGGTGACCTTCTGATTACAAGTAGCGTCTTAACCCACTGAACCAAAAACTGCACCCACGAGGACCTAAAAACAACCCAGGCAAAGGACAAGGAGGTCTCTCAAGCTCCCTACACACATTTTTATTTGATGTTTTTAGTGATGGCAGCTATCAACTGCCTTTATAGCTAATCTGTGAACCCCCCATTGTCCTCCAGAAGACCTGCAGTAGTCATACCTTTAGTGCTGAAATGCACCAAATACCTCACATGACACCAGCAGGTAAAAGTCAACACAGCACAGAAACAGCACTCCCGTGCACCTCTGCCATATCCATTCTTAGAGTGTGACTGTCGACACAAAAGGCATAAATTGGCCCCGCACTTCACTCACGATTCGATTTATTTTTAAACAGAGCTCCAGTTGCCCCAGAGTGCCTTAGTTTGTCCAACAGTTACATATATTATCATGGTGAAGGGTTTGTTCCAATAATCCCAGGAGCTAAATTGCCTGGGGCTTTATCACCCAAGGCAAACAGGTCCTGGGTGAGGAACCAGACAAAGTGCGGCCCATTAGACCCCAAATTATGAGAAACAAGATGGATTCACGTTTTCCCTCACCTGGACGTGGGTCACCGCCCTCCCCCTCCCCCCTGGAGCCAGGCCTGGGGTTCGAGCTCGATGGCAAGCGATGACAGCCCGAAAAAGGCACGTGGGTCCCCCCTCCAATGGGCTCACCACCTGTCGGAGGGGCCAAAGTCGTTGAGTGCAATGTGAGTTTGGCAGTGGCTGAAGGCGGGGCTGCAGAAGCTCTCTCTAGGGACATGGAATGTCACCTCTCTGGTGGGGAAGGAGCCTAAGCTGGTGCACGAGGCTGTGAGGTTCTAGTCGGGCTCACCTCGACGCACGGCTTGGGCTCTGGAACCAGTCTCCTTGACGGGGGGACCCTCACGGGGAGAGGCGGCGACCAGTGGTGGGCATACTTATCGCCCCCTGGCTGGGCGCCTGTGATGTTGGGGTTTACTGCAGTGGACAAGAGGGTAACCTCCCTTCTTCGGGTGGGGGGATGGGTCCTGACTATTGTTTGCGCTTATGCGCCAAACTATAGTTCAGAATACCCAAACTTTTTGGAGTCCTTGGAAGGAGTGTTGGAGAGCACTCCTCCTGGGGACTTTTTTGTTCTGCTGGGGGACGTCAATGCTCACGTAGGCAATGACAGAGAGACCTGGTGGGGCGTGATTGGGAGGAAAGCCCCCCCCCCCCCCCAATCTGAACCCGAGTGGTGTTATGTTATTGGACTTCTGTGCTCATCACGGATTGCCCATAATGAACACCATGTTCAAACATAAGAATGTACATATGTGCACTTGGCACCAGGACACCCTAGGCCGCAGTTTTGACTTTGTGGTTGTGTCATCGGACTTGCGGCCACATGTACTGGATACTTGGGTGAGGAGAGGGGCGGAGCTGATGACGATCACCACTTGATAGTGAGTTGGCGCCGCTGGTGGGGGAGGAAGTTGGTCTGGCTTGGCAGACCCAAGCGTATACTCCTCAATCCCACCGACATGCCTTCCAGTGAGGAAGCAGAGTCTGGGGACTTGAGGGTGGACTCCACTATCTCTGGAGCGGAGGTCACTGATGTGGTTAATAAGCTCCTTGGTGGCTGGGTCCCGAAGGTGGATGAGATCCACCCGAGTTCCTCAAGGCTCAGGATGTTGCAAGGCCGTCCTGGTTGACATGCATCTGCAGCATTGCGTGAGCATCGGGGGCAGTGCCTCTGGATTGGAAGACCAGGTTGGTGGTCCCCCTCATCAAGGAGGACTGGAGGGTGTGATCCAAATATAGAGGGATCACACTCCTCAGCCTCCCTGGTAAGGTCTAATTGGGGGTCCTGGAGAGGAGGGTCCACCGGATTGTCGAACCTCAGATTCAGGAGGAGCAGTGTGGTTCTCACCCTGGCTGTAGAACTGTGGACCAGCTCTATACTCTCGGCAGGGTCCTTGAGGGTTCATGGGAGTTTGGCCAACCAGTCTACATGTGCTTTGTGGACTTGGAGAAGGCATTCGACCGTGTACCTCGGGGAGTGCTCCGGGAGTATGGGGTGCTGGGCTTCGGCTGTTCGGTACCTGTACAACCAGTGTCCACTTTGTCTGCTGTAAGTCGGGCTCGTTTCTGGTGAGCTCATCAAACTGACCCTTGGTTCTCACTGGAGCAGTTCACAGCCGAGAGTGAAGCAGCTGGGATGAAAATCAGCACCTCCAAATCCAAGATCATGGTCCACAGGCGGAAAAGGGTAGAGTGCTCTCTCCGGGTCGGGGATGGGGTCCTCCCCCAAGTGGAGGACTTTAAGTATCTCAGGGTCTTGTTCACGAGCGAGGAAAGATGGAATGGAAGATCGGCAGGCGGATCGGTGCATCAGTCTGTCATGGTGAAGAAGGAGCTGAGGCAAAAGGCAAAGCTCCCAATTTACCAGTCAATATACGTTCCTACCATCACCTATGGTCATGAGCTGTGGGTAGTGACCGAAAGAGCGAAGTCGCAAATACAAGTAGCGATTTGGGTTTCCTCTGCAGGGTGGCTGGGCTCCCCCTTAGAGGTAGGGTGAGAAGCTCGGTCATTCGGGAGGGACTCAGAGTAGAGCCACTGCTCCTCCGCATTGAGAGG
Source organism: Mormyrus proboscirostris (assembly GCA_026779585.1). NCBI lineage: Eukaryota > Metazoa > Chordata > Actinopteri > Osteoglossiformes > Mormyridae > Mormyrus > Mormyrus proboscirostris. Next base: position 9,098,535 of record JAODKF010000040.1, read on the forward strand.
AGCCAGATGAGGTGGCTCGGGCATCTGATTAGGATGCCTCCTGGACGCCTCCCTGGTAAGGTGTTTCAGGCATGTCCCACTGGGGGGAGGTCCCGGGGAAGACCCAGGACACGCTGGAGAACCATGTCTCTCAGCTGGCCTGGGAACACACCTTGGGATTCCACCGGAGGAGCTGGACGAAATGGCCGAGGAGAGGGAAGTCTGGGTTTCTCTGTTTAGACTGCTGCCCTTGCCACCCAAACCGGAAAAGTGGTAGGAGATGGATGGATGGAAGGATGGATGGATGGATGGATGAAACAGTAAACTGTGTAAACAGAGAAAGCCAGAGGACAGCTGTGGGGAGCATACAGCCCCCCCTTAGGTTGGACTACCGGGGGGAGGAAAAGAACAAAACCTCTGGGGGGTCCATAATCAACTGGTAGCCCACCCCTACTGGGTGGGATAACTGAATAAGTTTAATTGTGTGATGGGTTCCCACTCCCAGTGACTCCCCTCTTACTTAAGCAGCTGCCCCCTGTTGGTGGGACCCAGAAATGCCACATCCTCAATCACATCCAGTTGACTGCATGGCAGCACGCAACTTCAGAACCACACCCCCACCACCATTCCGTCGCATTAAATGGCCCGAGGATAAAAACGCAAAGCAGTTAATGCTCTGCAGATAATCAGCTGATGTGAGCGAGTATGTCGCTCAACCTCAGCTAAAGTCACTGAAAAGGTCGGTTTAATATGCAGAGGAAGCTTGCTAGACCAGAGAACCACTTCAATCTTTGTAGATAAACGGTTCTTCAAAGAACCAATTAAAATAAAACACTGTATCAAACAAAATTTATACAAATTCTAATTTATATTTGTCATATCAAGCCAAAGCTTGTAAAGACGTCTGCCAAAATATTAAATGGGACAGAGCCAGAGGGACCTAGACAGTCCAGCTTCTGTCTCACTGGACCCAATGACCCAGCATCCCAGATCTAAAACACCCCCCCACCCCAACTTCCTATTCTCAATCCCCACCCCAGCGACCTTTCAGTGATTTTGAAGAGGCTATTGAGTTTACCAGTATGTCCGTGTGTTGGTAACTATTGACAACAAACTGTGTAAAGGAAAATCACACTGAAGATAATCACAGTCGTTATATACTGGAGTGCAACCACATGACTTTGAGCATGTTATTGCTTTTATACAACAATTCATTGAATACCATTTATAAGGTAGCAGCAATAAGATTTTATTTAAACATTTATGGGTCTCTGCAAAAAAAATAAATAAAAAATAGTTCCTGTAACTTGAAAATTCAGTCTATGAATGACTGGAATAGTTTCGTCTAATATCGCTGGTGCCAGCAGTGAAACAACTAGGTAGCTTATTAGCGCAATAGCTTTGCATTGTAAATTAAGAACATGCCGCAGGTCTAAAAAAATATTGCGGCACCTGAGTGGCAAAGAGACCATGTGGCAGAAAGCAAAGTTCAGTTATTAGCAGACACTTATTGCGTAAATCCTAAACGGACAGGGGTAACACGACGACCAAGAATAAACTGACACAAACAGACGTGGCGCCTCTAAGGAGACAAAAGTGGATATAGCAGTAGAGACAGAGAGCAACAAGTCATACTCTGAGAACTTTTTTTTCCTGGTTCGGCCGCTTATAAAATCTTAAAATCCAAAAACAGATCAAAATAAATCCAACAAAATGAAATGCATATGAACCCTTACTTTCACATCTGCCTACGTTCATTTCTGAACCCAGTGGAAATGCAATCAGGTTCTCAAAAGGCACCGAGCGAGAAGCAGCCCAACACCGGCTTCGTGTTGGTGGAAATGAGGCGGATGTAACGGTTTTCAGATACACCAGTAGAGTAGAGTGATACAGCTGATGTGAAATGTCCAAATGCGGTTGTACTCTGATAACCACACTTATAGTGCGCCTCTTGTCCAATCAGATTTCTCGGTCGGAACTAAGGCAGCCAACCTGCATGCCAGACAATTTAAATTAAACTTGGGCCGTGCACCTTAAAATAGACATATAAATGTAAGCTTCAGTAAGTCAATTGCCTTAAGTGATTTGAGACTTCATTATGATCAAGGCCTCCAGGACCAGGGCACAAACCAGAGTAAAGGGAGCAGGACATCCACCGTCTGCATGGGACCTGGAATTCATCACCAGGGGACGAGAGCCCAGTCTGGGGCGCCAGCTGCAGGGGCAAACTCACCGCTCTGCTCACCCACACCGCCATCACCCCGTCTCTCCTCAGAGCTGCTTCTGCTGCGACTCTTCCGGGGCCGGTTCCGGGCGCTGGCGTCAGAACCAGGCGACTGTGGGGCAGGGGGACACGGGGCAGAATTAAACACCCCATTGCCAGCTCACTGCACACATTTATCATTCAGGTAATTTGAATTTGGAGAGTCATTATCATTGTTGACACACAACAACAAAATGTGTTCTCTGCATTTAACCCATATGTGAGTGTGACATAGCAGGGGGCAGCTAATTCACTTCCCCCAGTCTGTACCAGAATCCAGACAGGAGTTTGTTTTCAGTTTGTACACATTTATGCATCTGTATGTCTGGATAGAACAATTTGGGTTCCTAAGACAGGTTATGACAACAGGGCCCCTCGAGGGATCTGACTCCACACCCTTCCGTGGTAGAGGAGAGAGCCCTTAAACCCCATGTCCAGTGGCATCCCAGCAGTAGACTTGTCCACATGTAGACCGAAGTAAAATTCAATCCATGACACGTGATCATCAGGGGAGTCCCCCAATCAGCAAATCTTATCATCAGAGAACCACACCCCCCCTCCAGTGGCCCTTGGCTTTGTTACTGAAAGAGTTTAGTCAAGAAAAAATAATTGGTGACACCAGCCCTAGTGAATGAGCGGTGGGACACCAAATATCTTCATGCTGGATGATTTATCTTAGTTAACATGAATCATGAAATATATACATTTAAAAGAAATTGCTCTGCAGCAACGCAATGGCATCAAGAAAAAAAAACACACCAAGAGAATAATAATTTAAAAACCTGCAGCATTAACCAGAGAGCCTTGCTAGAATAAGTAGCTGGAAGATGAATGGATGTATGACCATTACACATTGACTAAGGTACCACAGTTTTAGAAAATAACACTTCTTTCACTTTTACCTTAGGTCATACATGAATCAAACCAGGATTCATTGCATCAGCTAATCTGACCCAAAGCGATCACACATTTCTTGCGTATGTTAGAAGCATGAGGCCCACTAGATCACATTTCTACCAAGTGGAGATAGATATGGCTCAGTGTGGAAGTCAGTGGTGTGCTGTCCTTTGCAGAAATTAGATACCTCTGGGGAATAGGCTCTAAAGGATTCTTGATCCCAGATTTAATGCTACCCAGGTTGTACACTGAGCACTTCCAAGCCTCAAAGCCACTGGAAATTGACAATGGTTTTTTTTGGTCCTGAGAGATAATCTGTAACCAATATCTGCCTCAAACCCACACACCCACACTCAAACACACACCCATTCCTGGTTCTAAAGCAAAGGATAATGGAGTATTTAATTAGTTTCTTTTTGCAACTTATAATGAATGGCATTATTATTCACAAATGCATCCTCACTATTCAAAAAGCTGGCAAAATACAGAAACATTTCAAATTAAAAGTTATTTTTAAGCGCAAATCTTTTACAAGAAATTTTACGGCGTCATCACTCCGCGACAGTCCTTTCGGTTTTGTAAAGCTTTAGAACAGTGAATGAGACAATTTAACCTAATTACCCAACACATCCTTACCCACAATTTTAAATAAAGGAGGAATGAACCAAATATTGAAACTGTTAAAGTTGCTTAGTTAATAAGTGTTATAACTAATGCGTCCAGTGTCCTGTTATTCTGATGCCAAGATGTGACACTTGTTGAAAAGGCCTTAATTCCGTAATTTGTGCGCGATACGCGGCTGACAACCCGCAAACAGCAGAAAACCATAATACACACATTAAATTAAACGGAAATGTAAATACTGTATCATTCGTTTGCTCTTTACATTTAAGGAAATTATACGAGAAACCCCTCTACGATATATCTACAGAAAGATATTTAAAAACTCAAAAACACGGGGTCGTTATAAAAACTCGGCGACGTCCACGTACTAAAATACTTGATATTTAGTGTAATTAAGTTTGTTGAATCGCCGGTAGCGGAGGATTTCAAATATATTTTTAAATCTGTAAATATTCAATTAATACTCGGATAGTATTTTTTTGCAATTAATAAATATTTACGCGGCAACACGAAGGCCATGTGAATGATGCTAAGAATAGTAAAGCGAACTCTTTGTACTAGTAAGGCCGTTGGCCATCGATACGCGCAAACATATTTGTAACACGTAAACAACGTTACAAATGACGTGCTAAAATGATCATCTGAAACAAATATATCGTTTCAAAATTCGGGGTAAAAAAAATACCTCCTCTTTGGAAGTGAGATTCAACCCCGTGTCGATTCCAACCTCGTTCGATTCGGCCGCCATGTTTCCTGTTCCCTAACAAAATCTACGGATCCCCGTAGGACCCAAAATATACGAAACGCCTGTTTTGGAATCAGTTCAAACTAATCAAGAGAACGCAGTAATAAAACAAAGCATAATGTATATTTTGCCTAGGCAAAACGGGCATTCACATGAAACAACGTACACACAATTAGACATACAGAATTTCACAATACAAAAATGCATATATTAGAAGACTACTACAATGGTAGAAAATTGCTGTAGTAACTCAAACAAAAAATAAGCGAGAAATAATTCTAATAAAGTGTATCGTGTTTATAAAACCTTTGCTTTATGGATGCTATGTTATAAATAATAGTATAATAAAAGTAAAGTATTTGCGTCTGTGTCTGGTGCTGCAGTATGACGCCATTAACAGAGCTTGCCATAAATATAACACATCAATCATAGGGCAAGGAAACGCTTTCAAATGGAAATCCGAAATATGACCGCTAGGTGTCAACATGTCGGTATTTGAATGTCAACGTATGACGTCATGTAGAAAGTGTTTTTATTACTTCAGTTTGTGTCTGTGTCAACTTTTTCATAGCTTGCATTATGAGGACATTCTTAATTTATGAACTATATTATTTTATTTCTGCCATGTGTAGGCCTAGTTGTTGAACTTGAAGTACATGACACTGTACTTCAAGAATTGTTGAAATACTTTTGAAATATTTTAAATGATGATGTCATATTAGGCTACACCAGGGTTCCCCAGTTTGGGTCCTGGATAGCCAGAATCCAACAGAATTTGCAAATTTCCCTTTTCAAACATACCTACTAAACCTGGTAATTAGCTGAATAAAATGTGTTTGAACAAGGGATTCTGCAAACTGTGTTGGATTCTGGCCCGACCAGGAACTGAACTGGGGAACCCTAGTCTGTATACATATCCCAGAAGATATGGGCACAAGGCGGGAAACAAGGGGGGCCATGGCGTCCATTGCAGGGTACACTCACACACCATTCACTCACGCACCATTCACTCACATATGCACAATTTAGTAACTCCACTTAGTCTCAGCATGTCTTTGGACTGTGGGGGGAAACCAGAGCACCCAGAAGAAACCCCTAACCACCGCACCACCGTGTCGCCCCAGGCCTTATACCAATAAAGACATAAAAAATCATTCCTGCAATGCATTTTTTAAGAATTTCTGATACATTTGACATTAAACAGGGAATCCACATCTAGCAGGGGTTGTGGTATAAATTGTCAACTGGGCAACTGGGGGGGTGGTTTTTTTGTGGGGGAAAGAGGGTCAATGCACGCCATGTCGGCAAGATTGACTTGCTATCTTGTTCATTCAAATCCACATACAGTATGGGAATTCCTGCAGTGGAATATCGATTCATATATATGGTCTGATCATTATTCTGATAATATCGGATAGCATACATGATGGAGTCAGTTTTCAGTTGTATTCATAATCTGTAATCTTAGGCTCATAAAATTTGTAAACACAAACCTGTCTAATAGCCTTTCTGACTTAAATACCTGTTTTCAGGGCTGGATTGGGATCAAAATTAGGCTCTAGATTTTGAGGTCGCCCATAGTCCCACAGTACCACAGTAAATTTTGCTGAGTAAGGGGGGGTGGAGGTGTCCCCCACGATGAATGCCAACTAGGAAGTGGGGGGAGGGGCTTTCCGTGATAACCTGTGCTGAGCTAGGGGGGTTTGGGAGGGGGCTGGGACGCACAATAATTTCTGGCTGCACTCAGACCCATCAGCCCGCCGGGAACCAATCCTGCCTGTCTTTAAAACTATTTTGTGCTTTTCCTGTCACATGGTTATTAACAGCTCTCATGGAGGCAAACAGTTTTCTGTCAGGTCATATGATTTTCTCCAAAGACATTTACGCTCAGTAACTACTGGGCTGAATAACAATGCTGCCAAATCTGGGAAATGTTATAAAAATCTTGGTGCAGGGCCTACAATGATTGCCAGTAATGATGAACAGAACCACTTCTGTTGGGGAGCTCCGCCAAAAAGGAGCTGATGACATCATTAAAGTTGCATTTGAGCAGCAAAGCCTGGGAGAATCTGCAAGACAACAGTAAAGCACCAGTGATATGTAGGGCTACTCATGTGCTGGATATAAAAAATAACTACTGTATTACAGGTATGTACAGGAAGTCCATTCTGACCATTCTTTTCTGTTTTGGAACAAATCTTAGATAAAGTATTCTGCTTGATTCGGGTACCATGACACACCCAGCCTATCCAAACACTCTAGCAGCACTAAATAATGTATCTATCCATCTCCTGAATCTGCTTGTCCTTTTCTGGGTTGCAAGGCAGGAAAGAACCCAGGGTGGGGTGCCAACCCATTGCAGGGTACTCTCACACGTGTGCAATTTGGTAACTAACTGGCCTCAGCATGTTTTTGGACTGGGGGGGAGAAACCAGAGTACCCAGAGGAAACCCCATGACGACACGGGGAGCACATGCAAACTCCACACGCATGCAACCCAGGCGGAGACTCAAACCTGGGTACCAGAGGTATGAAGCAACAGTGCTAACCACTGCACCCTAAGGAATTTATTCATTCACATATTTCAAAATCGATGTAGAATTCACCAATTTGCATATTATGGCATCGACCTAGAAATAACATACTAGAGCATTATGTGATTAAAAAACATTTTGGTAAGTACCGTTGAAATGACACCAAGCTACAAATAACGTCTGGATCACCTTAAATCATAGCTACTCAACCGTCATCCTGTTAGACTATCCTTCGACACTTTCTATTCTTTAGGTCCATAAATGAGTTATTCTGCATTTGATCTTGTTCCTTTTCTTTTTTTCCAAAGAACCTCTCCCCTACCCATCCATAGGAGAGTTTGACACCCTAATCTGTCCGATGACACGAGCGTAACAGAGAATTGATGCAGGCGTACGCAAAGAGCAAACTTTAATTCAATCAGCCCTCTGGCCGTCGGCTAGCTCTCTCTCTCTCTGGCCCACTTTCAATTCACATAGCATCTATGAATAAGGGCCCATCAGTTTCAAACTGGTTATAAAGCTCTCCAAATAGCTAAAAAAAGAATGAAGGGGATATATGCACGACAGAGGAGACAGATTTGAGTCACATATAAATATAAATTGCCTGTGCGGCTTTTCCCAATTTTTGCTATTTAAAATTAAACTCATTTTCAAATCATATATTAAATAATTTGCTGCAGCTGCTCTGAATTTGGGTCATTTCAAGGACATTCCCCTCACCAGCTGGCTTTTTTAGCAACAAAACCGGGCATGTTTTTTTTTTTTTTTTAACAGTACTAGACTCCATAACAATTTTCAAATACACTGGCAGAAGCATAGCACCACACCACAGGCAGATATAACCCTGTTTATTTGGGCCTACCAAAAGAACCTTTTGAATTACACGTCTCATTAAGTCTTAAATGGAAAACATTATAGCCATATATTTATTGTAGATTATTCACCCCTCCCAGGTAGATCTATTAAATGTCCTTTCTATTCTGGGACCACCACAACACAGAGAATTGGTGATCTCAGTAAGGCAGAGGATCTCCCTTCCTTACTCCTTGGCACCTTCTCGGGGCTGGCTCAGTCCTCCAGCACGCCATCTCCTAGGATCCTCCTCCTGCCCACACGCAGGAAGACTCGTGCGGCTCATTAGCGGTTCACTGTAGGGTCGCACAACAGGCCATGACATACGCGTTTAATGCAGCCAATCGGCAGGATTTATTTATTTTTTAATTTCTCCGGCTCTCATTATCTAATGGAATGCGTCGTATCCCCCGGAGGCTGTGTGTAACTCTAAAAAGCACATCTCCATTTGAAGGACATAGTGGAGGAGCTGGAAACCTGCGGACGACTGCTCAGAGTCACGACGTCGTGCGAAACAAGGAATCTTTAGCCTCAAGTGGCATCTTCGGAGTATAGCGGTGACAATACATATCACAAAGAAACAACTGACTCACTGTTGCTATCTTTAAAACACCTGACAGTGTTTTTTTCCCCCGCCCCGCAACATCCAGACCATCCCCGCAACATCCAGTGATTAAAGGCATCCACAAACGGATATTAAACAATTCAAAGAATTAAACCTACTCATAATCATTTAATGACTTTAATAAACACGAAACAGAAACATAAAATCTGTCTGTAGGACGAGGGAAAGATGTGGAAAAAAATAAGAAAAAAGAAACGTGAGTATATAATGTTTATAATGTTATTCATTCAAAATATCCCGATACACTAGACTGTAATTATATTATAAATTCATAACTGTATAACAGTTTCCCGGTCCCCCATATTGCTACGCACCAGTGTTCTGATTTACTGATTAAATGCCCGTGTTAATACCATCTGTCTTTCGTTTACCGCGGTTATCGTATTTATTGACCTCTCCGCCAAATACATTCATGTACCGAATATCAGGAAGTTGCTGCAGCTAATGTTTTGCGCGGTTATTGCGCCCGCATCTTATTATTCTGGTCAATCAACCCCAGAGTAAATACGAGTTTGACAGTTGCCAAAAACAAAACTGCAGGAAATATATTTTAACTACAGAACCAATGAAAAGGTATTGCTCTTCTGCAGCTGTCAGAGCAAATACACCGATGTTTCGAAGGAGCAAAAAACAGGCTAGATTATGTAGCACATCCGTAGCTTCTGGGACAGGCTCCGGATCACCTCGACTCTGCATGGGACAAGTGGGTATAGAATGGGTAGATGGGTGGAAATTATGAATTCAAATCCCATACCTTAACACACACACACACACACACACACACTCTCTCTCTGCATGGAGTTCGCATGACATTCCCGTGTCCTGTATGTTTCTTCCTGCGTTCCTTTGCATATATGATTACTGAGACACCCTCAGATCGCCAGAGCCAGCCGTGACCCTGAACGGCATAAGTGTATGAAAGAATTTCTGAAGGTGCATGTAATTTTAATTCAAATACTTTTAGTTCAGTCATATATATTGGAATGGTAACTAAACTAAAATTGTAAGCATTGGGATCATTTCCATGCTGTTGTTATGGCTTTGATATGCCCTTTTCTGTATGACAACATCGCTAATGAATGGCATTCCAAGTACAGTACTGCCACCTACTGGCAACAGCGTAGAGTTGCATTTACTGAATCCTATGATATTCCCCTGATATTTTAATTTGACTTCTAAATTTCAATACGTCACATACAGTTTGATTGGTTCGATGGGTGACCTGGTGGCTTCATGTGTGGATTTCACAATTACCTCGTCTGGTTGTTCTGGATTCGTTTTGGTAGGTGAATTAGAGTCTTAAATCTGGTGATGGTGTGTGTGCATCTGGGATGGACTGGCACCCTATCCAGGATATTCCCTGCCTGCCCGTGCTTCCTGGGATAGTTTCCAGGCTCACTGTCAGTCTGAACTGTATGGAAGTGGATGGTTGATGACCTGATAATTAAATTAATCTTTATGTTTCAGAACTGCAGTATTAGTCTTGAGACTCTAATCTTTTGTGACACTGAAGCAAACATTTTAAACCACCATTAAATACAACCTGCTAGCAAAAATCTGGCTCCAATATTCATCACTGAGTTATGATGTTATAATATACAAGAACATAACAATGAATTCAATACAGTACATAAATCTAATACATAGGATTAGAGGAATTACCATTCTACAAATACAAGACTATATATACAATATTAGGTGGTAAATTTTTCAGTAGATTTTGTATCATTTTAAATATACAAATATACAATCAGTCAAATGTTTGCTCAGAAAACAATGATGTTTCACCCAACACTGTGGACCTAATCTGGTGAATCTTTATTTAATACCCTATAAACCTTTGAACACTTCCTATTCATCTGTGATAATCCAAAATGTGGGAAGATAATATAAAAGAAAATAATTACGGCAAACAATATGGTACAAGTGCGTTGCGTGTGATTTTTATTTTACTGTTTACTTCTCAACTGATTTAGCATAGTAGATAATTATTCTAGTATATACAGTAGTGGTCTTCTGCAACACCTGCATTTATTTACATACCTGACACTTTTGTTCAAAGTGGTGTACAAGTGTCTTGGGGTTAGGATCACCCATCATCCCTGGAGCAGGTGGAGTTGAGGGCCTTGGTCAAGAGCCCAATGGTGCTATGATTATTCTACCAGCCTTGGGATTCAAACCTACAACCATCTGGACAAGGATGTGGACCCATAACCTACTCACGTACCATCCAAAATGCATTTCAATTATTATTTAACAATTACATACCTAAATACACTGTTTAAATCGGTGGGCACTTTTCTATACAGTCTTTGCTATTATCATCTTTCCTGTTTTCACTCAGTGACAGGGAGGACAAACTGGACTTCCTGAAGGATAAAGGTAGATTTTTACAGGTGGTGATGACAGCAGGTTCATGTTGCTTCAAGTGGTTCTGACTTATATTGTAGGTGAGCGGAGGTGGGGGGGGATGCCATCATATGCTAAGGGTGCCTTTGCCAAATAAAGTGCTGGTCCCCGGACCCGCAGAGCTCAGGTTACCCCGGCATGCGGGCTTCACCTCCACCAAGGATGGGGCTCCTCCTTCATTCGGGCCGAGCAGAGGGAGGGAGGGAGGGGAGCCGCAAAGGTCACACCAACAGGGATCGAATGGGAACTTCCTGAGAAATCGATTTGACTGGGCACGGAGAGCAGTGACGGGCCTCGGGAAACATGCCTGGCTGGGAAATAGGATTTTTTTTTGTACCGTTGCGTTCGTAACCCTTGCTGGTAACGGCCTTGATACCAGCGCGGCGTTGGGCATCAGCTGCTGAGCTCATTTCCTCCCCTATCACACGCCATGTGGCCGTTACTCAACAGCCCCTCGCCAGACTCACGCCTCCGGGCCACAATGCCACACTGAGGAGGTGACAGGAAATGGAGGCGCACACGCCTACACGTGTGCAGGCGCGTGCGTGCGTGCGTGTGTGCGTGCGTGCGTGAGCGATGGCTTTCACCTTTCTGCTATGAGAGACGTTCCAGCACCAGTGAAAGAGCTCTACTGAAAAAAAGATTAGCCCTTTTTAAGCATAATCAAACATCCAGCACCCTGCTGAGTGTCCTTCCTCGCCGGGAAACAGGTTTGGGCCGCAGAGCGATGGAGGGAATAAATTACAATAATACAGCATATCAAACCTGCAGGATTTCTATAGAACGGCCCGGGAGCTCCGGGGAGCGGCTGATACTAGACATATCGCCCTCGGGCGGGTAGCCTACTTTGCAGGTGATTACAAACGCACGGCTAGATCTCGAGCCTCTCCCTTAATTACGTGCCTTTCTCTGCCATTCCAGAAGCCAAGATACCGTGATCTTCGTCACGTAGACCAAGCCAAGCAAAAACCCAGGTGCTCCACCATGAGAGGAAGGTGGTAATTCAGGTGACATCCATTAGATGTGTTGTGCGTTCAAATCTGTATCCTTAAATCGAGTCTGTCGGGCGGATATGCTGTGGTGTGGTACGGCAGAATCTCCTCGCTGTGCAGTCTTAGGGAAATTAAGACTTTTCAAGGGAAAATGAAGCAACTGATGGGGTCTAATTTGTATGCACCGTGGATAAGGAGCACAGATTTATCTCAACAACAGATAGCAGCTGTAATTACACAGCAAACTCGGGGAGAGGTGGATTCAAATGTCATCCATGCAGGTTTCTTTCATACAAATGATTCAAAAGATTATCTGCATACATAAAGTTGACCTAAGCTTTTTACTAGCCTCTGGAAAGGGGAAATACACTGGGATTTGTGTTGGGGGAGATTTTGACGGACTTTGGTGAATCAGAACAAGCTAAAAAAGTACATCGTGTTCCTGGCCACCAATATTAGGAACAGATGAATTAATGGTGATATCTTTTGTGGGAGCTGTAGCCATGTTGGCAGCTAAAATTCTAGGAAGACAATAGCATCAGACCAGCGTACGTAGATGACGCAATCTGTAGCTGCTAACCGATTAGCCTAGTATTTAAGGATAATCCCAGGATAACGAGCAAAAAGTAATGGGTCACTGAAATCTCAGCTGAGACACAAGTGCTCCTCTGGGCCTCTGCAGGGAGACCCCCTTCCCCCCGCTTCCTCCTCCTTTCCCGCTTTTCCTGTGAAAATCTGGTGGTATGAATGGAGTCAGAATCAATAAGCTCTGCGGAATTGCTACCTGCTAAGTACAGGAACGGTATCAGATTGAGCACACAGGCTGCTCTGGTCACAGAGACCGGGCAGAGACTGGGAATGTGCGCTTTGAGAAATCGGCATAAATAAGTGATGGCTGGGTGCCCCTTCTTTAAGCAAATGCTATCTGAAAGAAGGTGATTCCACTCCAGCAGAAATATCACAAAATGCCAGCAGTTATACACGACTTCACTTGCACTTCACCAATACAAAAACACTGTATACTGAGTAAAAAAATTTGTCCTCCAAAAATCATTGTCTTGACTCAGGAACAAAGGGGAACAAGAACAGTTTCTTCCCACAAACTTTCTTCCTATCACTGTCTTGAACAACCTCATCCTATTGCCTCAGTTACCCCCCCATTACCATGCAATGCCTCATAGATGTGAATATCTCACTGTACTGATATTGTCAATATACTTATGCTAAGATTCCTTGCACTGCGTTCTTGCACTTTTTGTACATGTAGCAGCCACACATGTATGTTGTATATATAAACCAGAGTGTATGTGGCCATTGTCTTCTCTTAACTGGATGGATGGATGGATGGATGGATAGACAGACAGACAGATAGATAGATAGACAGATAGATAGATAGATAGACAAAAGTTTTGGGACACACCTCTTAATCACTGAATTCAGGTCTTTCATTCAGACCTATTGCCACCGGTGAAGGAAATTGCATGTTTACAGTACCACAATATACACATTTAGACAGTAAAATGACATTTTGACATTAGTTGGCAGTTACAATAAATAATAGACAACAATAACCAGTAACTGTGTCTGTACCTGCATTATGTATGAGAGCCACTGACAATCAGGGACAAATTTCCTGTGTATGTGAACGTACTGGACCAATAATCCTGTTTCTGATTTGTATCTGAACATGCAGTGAATGGAAATTTCCACCCTTATTTAGCTTTGTAAGTGAACAGTGTTGAGGCTCAGTGTTCTGCAGGCCATCCGGAGGCTGAGATTAATGCCTGCATCCTGCCCGCTATGGCCACTTCGATGCTGTCGGTAGCCCTTCGGTGAGTGGCAGGGAAACGTCACGCAGCAAGGCCGCCGCTGCGGATGGAACCTGCTGCAGTGGACGAAGGTCGTTCGGCTATTTTTAAACTGGTCCGCAAATTACCCAAGCAAATGAGCGCCAGTTATTCTTTCTGCCTTGTGTCAGTTAGCGGCGTAGTAACGAAATGCACGCGCACCCTCGCGCATGGAGATATGCGCACACAAGCATCGCAATACGCAGAGGCGTGCTGCACATCGCAGGGAAGGCTGTCGGGAACGGCTAATTATAGCTACTTTTCAGTGTCACCGCGTGTCGACATTACGAGGCGCTAAAGAGAAATCCCCGTACGGCCGTATTCATTCCCTATATTTCTATAAGATTGCAAGCGCCGAATGGAAGTGTTACATCACTATCAACGCTTGTGATCTATATTTAGCAATAGCACCGCTAAATGGTTCTTTGTGTGAGCACGGGTGATAAGCGGACAGGCCTAACCCCAAGATGATTAAAATAATAGTGATGAGAAGGTCATCTATGTTACAGGGCATTTATTCGGACCTGTGGAATCAATCGGGGGTTAAGCAAAGTGACAGTCGCGCCGGTAATCGGATTGATACCGTCGATGAACAGCTTGCATCTGAAGCCCACTTCCGAGGTGCAGTATAAATAGATTAAAGAGGTATATGGCGGCATGGGAAGACTTGGCGCGGGGGGACGAGCACACACTGCCTAGCCCCCTTCCTCCAGACGCTCGTTTTGTGGTGCACGTGGAACCTGCCACCTACCACCTGCCCTACTTTCTCCTAATTGTGTAATGGCACCAGCCCGCCAGGCAGAGGTAAGCTTTCATTAAACGCAAAGTGTCATTTGCGTTGTCATCCGGTAAAGTTTTACGGCAAAAGTGTATCACTGCTCCCCCCATGTAACCCCGTGGGAATAATCTGATCTGCCAGATCAGCTCCATGGCAATTAACTCCATCGCTGCCGTTTGTTTTCAGAACGGGCCACTCCGGCCTGAAGGAGAAGAAATAAAATATTAAGGCACTTAAGAATGATTACAGTTGCGGGTGGAATGAAAGGATGCTTTGTTTGCCATTTGCAGGTACATTACAATGCTTTTTGCTCACATATCCCATGAGCAAATCTTGGAGTCTGCCTTGGGTCCTTGATACCCTAGTAAATTCAGGACATGCCAGATTTTCAGGTACGCCATGTGAGTCCATACTAGGGCGGGCCGTTTATCTGGCACTGCTAAAGCATTTTGGTGTTAATTAAGGGTCTTGCTCAAGGGCCCAGCAGGAACAAGACTATCCTGAGGCTCAAACCAGCAACCTTCCGGGTGCAGGCACAGAGGCTAAATCCGCGGAGCCACCACGCTTTGTGTATAAACAGGAAAGGTCTACCTGAAGTAATGGAAGCTCTTCTGTTGGCCTGGCATGCAACTCGGCCGCTGGCGTCCCCCGATGGGCTCTCTGTGGTGCGGGCAGTGCAGCCCTTTCTCAAGCTGCGGTCAGTTAAACAAATTAGCTTAATCCTATCAAGCACCACAATTACTGTCTGCTCATATTAGGCCACATCTGACCAGGAACAGTCTGCCATGCCTAGCGGGTCAATGACACCGCGCAGATCTCTGAGCGCCATGTGACCAGGACGGCCATGCTCACGTCTTTGCCCCCACCCATGGACGTAATTTATGGGGGGGGGGGGGAGGCAGTGTCAAAACCAGCCAATACAACCCTCTGGACCCCCGGAAATGGGTGTAGACCTCCACCCCCCAAAATCCTCAATACAAAGTTCTGCCTCTGCCCCCACCTCACCTGTCCCCCCCACATGGAGAGCTGAGCTCACGACCTTCAGCTCGAAATCCTGCACCTTCACTCAAGCCAACAAAAGGTCAGGCAAGAACTTAATGGAGTCTTGGCGTCTCTATCTCACCTTCTTTGACTAACCTGAGGGAACACAGGAGCACAATTGGACCCAGCTCGCCCTCGACCCCGACAGCGATGGAACGTGGGCCCGCTGAGTCCAAATCAGACCAGGGCTGTTCAGGAACGGCCCCGCGTTTCCGACCGGCAGCTTACAGCTAAAGAGCTACAACATACGCTGAGAGCTCACTGTTGCAAAACACTAACCAAAAAAATAGTGTGGCACCTTTAAAAATTATATATTAAATTATATATTTTCTTGCTTACTTTAAACTAAAATGAAGTCGCCAGTGATACCAAAATCACCTTGTAAGAGGGACTTGGGATTGGAATTGCATTACAGTTGTAAATTCGATCCAATTCAGAATCAGAATCAGAGTATTTATATTATCCCAGAGGAAATTTCTTGTAGCTACAGACTGTGCAGTACACAGCTATACAAAAGACGAGAATAGACGTTACACAATTCTGCATACAACTATATCTATATAGAAATAAATAACTAAATGTATGACGATGGTAATAAATGAGTGTGCGAGCGGAGCACAAAAGCAAGTACAACACGATGGAGAAAATATACAAATTTGCTGGTAATTATTGCACAAAAAAAGATATTTGTAGAAATAGGTAGTAGTTCTTCACTACTCTGCCTTTGCTTGGTTTTTAGACTAAAATGGTTATTGACAAAAAATGCAGTCTGCAGTTTTGCAGACAGATCACAGACATGCATGACAAATATCAGAACAAAGTGATCTGATGTAGTTTGCTTAGACTGTGATTATCATTATGTGGCTTAGCCTAAGCAGACTGCAGTCTTACCCACCGATAATTCTTACTGGATAATCCACCTGCTCATCCATCTATCTTCCATAGCCATTTATCCAGTGCTGGGCCGGAAACATGGGGACAAGACCGGGGAATGCATAGACAGCGATGCTGGTTTCACTAAGTGTTACTGGGACATAATACATTTCTCAAAACCACAACATCAGGAGCAGGCTGGTAGCTGAACTGATATCCGTCAAAGCAGAAGACGAGAATCCCTAATGACGCCATCCCAGCTGCCCCAATAGGGACCTTATTACGCATGAACGCGGAAGCCGCTCACCCAATAGCACTTTCTTATTCTTGCAGCCCTGTTCATAAATCATCCTAACAGTGAAGCACTGTAATTAATATGACAGATTTTACAACTTTCATGTATTTGCTTCTAACGCTGAACAGATGTGGCAGTGCTTTATTTCATGACAGTAAATTCAATTTAGAAGGCATTAGGGTAATCTGGACATCGTTTTATTAGTTTTGAATGATAGTGTTAATGACTCGTAACAGAACGGCCCGCTTAATCCACTTATAATGAAACAGGCAGAAAGATGCGTTCAAATGATGAAACAAACAATAAATCATTGCAAACTGTGGCGCCAGTTTTCCCCGCGAGATTCACTCCCAAACGTGAGCCTTTGTTTATCCCAAAATCATTTCGCGTGCAGCTCCACGGTCGCACCATTTGTAAGAAAGTGCGACATCAAGCATGAGTTACAACCAAAACCTGCACTTAGAAATAGCAACCAGATAGGCTACAGGCAAAAAATAGCCACCCCCCCCCCCCGCATCAATCAATCAGCCGCAACAGGATGACATGGAATTGATCACCGGTCCGGTTGAAATTCCTCAGTTTATTTTCGGAGGCGCGTAAGACAATCCGATCCACCATAAATACACACCACTGGCCATAGTTGCCAACAAATACACTGATTTATGTCGCTGATGGCCCCCCCTGCACATTGATCTGGGCTGCCACTGCGAGGCTTTTGTGCGCCTCACCGTGAGGGACAGGCTTCCACCCTAATAGAGGGTGACACTGTGCTCACAGACGTTACTCTCCGCGGCACAGCTGTTAAATATGACAATTTGGCCAGGGAACATAATTACCCCCCAGGAGATGTGGAAGAATAATGGCACCCGTGGAATCGCGCCGTCACGCATCCCCTCCCTTTATCTGTCACGTGTGAATTTCTAAATGCAGGTTATCGTACTCCTTGCAGGAGAAGCAGCTAGAATATGCACAGATGGATGGGTATTCCTTCTGTACAGATATCAGCCACAGAGAGTGGGTAAAAACAATGGCAGCAACTAGGGGTAGATTTGTTGTTCCTGGGATCCCTAGATGTGGTGGCTGTTTGTGGCCAACAGGGGGCCCCCAAACTTTGGGAGCCCCACGCAAACGCATGGTTTGATGGCAAGGCAGACTTGCGCTTCGCGTTCCGCTCTTGCACTCTCTATCCCAGACTCCCTGCTCTGTGTCCTTTTAATACATTTGGACAATAAGGCATTGGATTATTTCCCCTGAACTGTAACACGAGAACACGAGGACAGACCGAACGCTGTTTCTACCTCTCAGGCTCGCAATCCCCGTTTTTCCCCTTGAATGATTTTGACTGAGCCGATCCCTGGAGCAAGAGAGACCAGTGGGATTTGAGTAAGGCAGAGGAAAGTTAAACACCGAAATGTAAATCATGGGTAAGACTGTATATATGTAAAAGGAAAGCCTTTGTGAAAGAGTTACTAATCTTTAAATGTGCCATTCAGCCCTTACATTTCAGTGAAATAAACAGAGAGATTAATTACAATGATATCCTCTTCAACAACAACAAAATTAGCGGCTAATGCTAAGCAGGAATGCGTGTAGTTCAAAAAAAATGCCCCGACTGTCTCTGCACCAGCAGTTTAACACCAGGATGAAAAAAGACCTAATTATGCCTACATCAGTGTAGCTAAAATGTTGACCACCTTCAATATAAAAGGCAGCTGTCGTCTGTCAAATATGGTACTCGGGCAGGCCGCAGGTGGCCGTGCAAATCAGCCTGTTTAATTACGACCCAGCCCCCAGCCGCCGGAGAGGGCAAGATTCAGCCGGAGCACGTTGGCAGTCAAGAGGAGGTGCCGCTTTTGCTGTGCCAGCACTGTCGTCCACCTTAAGCAGGGTCAGGGGGAAGGTAAAGTTCAAAATAAGGTCCGGGGGCGTGAGATAAAAGGAAGCGTCCCGGAAAAGTGCTGCGGCAAGGACTGCCTGCTC
This sequence comes from Mormyrus proboscirostris, assembly GCA_026779585.1. Lineage (NCBI taxonomy): Eukaryota > Metazoa > Chordata > Actinopteri > Osteoglossiformes > Mormyridae > Mormyrus > Mormyrus proboscirostris. The sequence continues at coordinate 9,117,269 of JAODKF010000040.1, forward strand.
CAGAACTGCCAGCTCATGGAGCAAAGTGTGCATGACGCCCACGTTAGCTAGGAGGAAGGAGTTTTAATATCCCTGGATATCGCAGGGTGTAACGGCGCGATTAAAAGCACTTTATCACGTTTTCCGTAATTGCGGTGAAAATGGGCCAATGATGAGCTAACTGAAAGGGACGAAGAAAATTATTTAAACTCAGAGGTTAACGAGCTCCTGCATGAAGGTAAATGCAATAGTTCCAACCCCTCCTGTAATGGTTGTTTGTGCAGTTTCCAAGCTGATTTCTTCCCGCCTCAGCGAAAGCAATAAACATCCATCCTTCTGGTTGTGGGACAGAATGCCGATCACTGGAATAGGACTGAAAATTAATTGGACAAATTCCGGAGAGTGCCCCCTAGAGCGTCGGTGTTAAACTGCAGGCCAGCAACACAAAGATTCCACCTTGGCCACAACATCTTTACACTGCAGTTACATATAGTGGGAGAGGCAAGGACATCCCCAGGCGCCTTCTGCGTTAGCTGAATGCATTCATTTAGCAATAGTGGTGAATGGGCGAATACAGCTTGTCCATCCTGGTTTCCAACCCTAACTCTCCGGAGATGCACCTGTAGCACTGGTGTTTTCCTGATCTGAATTAAGTGTGTACAAATAAATACCAAATACAGAAAAATAGGTGTTCTTAAAATGTGTCGTTTCCTGGAGCCATATGTTCACATGGATAAGAAACGACCATTTCAGCCAATATTTTTATCTGAAGGAATTTAATTCCTGCAAAAATCTGGAATGAGGCCTACCGCAGACTAAGTAACATATATATTGCGGACAGTAACAGATTATTTGTTGACCATGCTTTAATACTTAACTGTGTCACGGAGAGCCTTGTACTAATTTCTTGCAGAATGCTGGAAGGATTGTGCTGCACATCTTTGAGTCATTAGCACCCAAAGCTTAAGAGGGTCATCCTAGCCTTGCCCTAATTTCGTGCTCCAAATGTTGTACTGGGTGTAGATCTAAGCTCTATGCTGATTACTACAGTGTTGTGCTTCTCTCCCGCACTTAAGTATAAGCCTATATTAGGTGAATTTTGGTTCCGCTTGTCACCACACAAATAGAGGTTGTGGCATGTAACACTGATTCCATTGGCTGGAACTTGAATTCCTGCAGATAAGGAAAGACTGTTATATTTGGGGTGGGAACCCTGCAGACGTTAGAGCAGCGGTTGACTGCATGCTACTAGTAGCCACTGGCAACGGCGTATGAGACATTTGGAGGACACAACTTAATAAAATAAATACAAAGGTCTATTTACTCTAGGGGTGACCAATCTTATCCACAAAAGGCCGGTGTGTGTGCAGGTTTTTGGGGTAACCTTTAGGTCGGCTGTTCAAACCACGGTGTGAGGACTCTTCAGCCAATCAGTCCACTAATTAGTAATCTAATTAGGGAATTGCAATGTAAACCCACATACTGTACACAACAGCCCTTTCTGGATAAGACTGGCTACCCCTGATTAACTCACACCCCGGGCCTTGGTTCACAACTTTTACCTTTGCCACCCCCATGTCAGCAATTGTAGTGTC
>JAODKF010000040.1:9135714-9148664 GCA_026779585.1 Mormyrus proboscirostris
GTGTGAGTCCCCCCCCCCCCCAGGGTCTATTAAAGATCAGCTGCTGCTGATCAGCCTGTGTTAGAAGCTGCAAGCAAAACGTGTTCTGAATAATTCACGGGACAGAAGTGCTAATTCAGCAGGAAAATGTTTGGAAACATCATACCCAGCAAGTTCAATCAAACGTGCGTTATACCATCAAGTCGTCTTATCCTCTCGTGGACAACAACAGCCGAACGAGATGTGTCAGGTGCCAGCGGCTGAGCTCTGTAATACCGGCTAAAGGAAATCGCTCTTTTCATGTCTGTCTCCTTTAAATGCGCGCATCTGGAATGCAACAGAAAAGAGTGAGAGAGTGGTAACATAGAGAGGCGACTTCCTTAAGATGACACGCTCAAGCTGTTCACCTTGTTTAACTGACTTTTCCGGAATGACATCCTTTGGCGGCACGCACGACTGTTATTCGTGTCGCGTTAGATAATGATAAGTTGCGCAGGACAGACCTAAAACACAAAGGAGGGACGAAAAAAATGGATCAAAACAGGAAGCAGAGATGATACACACAATCCACTCCTATTGTGTATCCCATAATCCCTTTCAGCGCCGCAGGCTCCGGCATCAGAAACTGGAAGTAATATCCCTTGACACTCCAAAGACAACAAAGCCCCTCTTTCACCTCCCTCTCAACAGCTGTTTTTTTTTCTCTCCCTCCCTCTCTCTTGTACTCTTGTACACAAACATCACGGTGAAACAGCATAAGGCCTTCCCAACTGATTGCAAGGGTAATTACATGCAAAATAATTATTTCAGAACACAAAAGCCTTGCGTTGTCAACAGCAATAAAGCGGGAATTATGAATCGATTCTTGTGAGGCCTTTTTTTCCCCCACATAGGCTTCCATACTCATTGGCAATGAAGAAATTTGCGGTGCAGCAGCAGGCCGGACTGCAGCAATTACAGTGGACAAACAGAGGATCTCCGTATGGACCCTGACGCAAAGTCCCCCTCCCCACCCCCACATGGTGACGATGACACATAGATTCTTGTCGCTACAGATCTCAGGACACCTACTCTCTCATAGTTACGACAACCTTGCATCCAGGATACTTGCCATTCCTGCCATCTATCATTGCACCCAGTGACAAGCATTTGACATCCGTGTGATATATGTGCTCTCCTTCGGTTAAAACCACCCGTTTCCTCTCCTGGTGCCCCAAGGGCTGCTTCTCCTTCTCCCTGCTGGCTTGCCAGGTGATGGGCTGCGTTGCAATGCTCTCACGCTGTGGCATCTGTCGTCCTCCGTCACAGAGGACCACAGTCATACATCAGCATCTATATGAGAAGAGTTTCTCCGACCTTGCTCTCAGAGCAGAGCACCAGGTTGTTATGGTTATGACGACACTCTCTTCTAGGTGCTGTTCCTGACGCGATACCGCCTGTCTGGCTCTCTGGCAGCCTTGTCTCACAGAGCGCTTCCATGGTCGGATTGCTGGCTGATGGTCAAACGGACACAAGAGGCCGCAAAAAGCGCCGTTCCCTCCGCGCCACGGACCTGTCAGCAGGAACAAGATGTTCTACATTGACGTTCTAGGCAAAGAAGGGAAGGAGCCAGAGGGAAAAAGCCTCAGGAGGGGTTGCTGTCTTCGATCTGGGGCTTGTCTCATCTCACTGGTAGCTCAGGGGATGATAATGGCAGGAGCAGCGATGGGTGAGAAGAGCAGTGGTCCGGAAGATGGCCTTCCTGTTCACCATCCACTGCCGACGCTGTGGCTTTGTGGCCACCGGATGCCACTCAAGTGCGTAATCCTATGACGTACTGAGCATCTCAGCTCCACCCAGAGTGTCCAGAACATCCCCGCTTATTCTTCTGGATCAGGCAGTAATGCCTCACCACACTCCATGCTCTACCAGCCATGGGCATCCAAGACCTCCAACAAGTACAACCGATCTTTTCCCTCACAGTGGTGTACACAGGGGTGGGGTTACAGGTGCTGAAAGCCAATTGGCAGCCAGAGTGCCCCCTCTCATGATTCAATACATATAATTGGCTAATGATAAGGTTGGCCCATCTGTACGAATCACAGCCCCCTGTTACGCCCTCCATCTTCAAAAAAACCCAGAATCGCCCTGCTCCCTCGTGGCCCCTAGAGCTGCGTCTCCAGCAAGCTGCTGCAAAGATGCACTCGTCCACATAGGCAGGACATCACAGAGGAACCAGACCAATCCAAACGGCCAATCCACACACCAGGAGTGCATATTGTCCTATGGGGCCACAGTCAAGCCAAACGGGGAAACGTGAAAATGGATGCGGGCAGGCTGTGCCCAAAGACTTCACACACATCTCACGAGAAACACAGTAGGCTCATTTTTAAGAGGCATGCTGCCAGTCAAAGGCTTTTTCTTTTCATTCATTTTTTTGGCAATTCTCCAGGAATGCTAATTGAAATAAGTAATCAGTAATCACCATTCAGGAGGGCGAGCCAATCAAAGGGTTGCCTAAGAGAACGTCAGGGAAACAAGACATTAATTATGGGTTTGACTGTATTCCACCTTCACCGAGTTCAAAGGAAAATATTTGCTCTGGACTGACAATTTTATTCAATGCAACGTTTCATTAAAGGCATCCCAAAGTTATATTTTGCATATTAAAATACATTACAGGCATCCATAACAGTCCATAAGTCTCTATCAGTGGCTGCTGGAACCTGATATTTTGTTAAATGTAAAACAATAGTGGTAAATTTCAGCATGCCTTTAAAATGCATTTCTATTTATCATGCCTGTGAGCCACACACAATGCCTCACTTTAACAAATTATCAAGACGAAATCACCAAACAGGAACTTCAGATAAATCGTGGCGGGTATAACACAGCTGGAGCTCCAGGGACACCTTCCGAAAGGTCCCCCCACCCAAGAGGACCGGTGATAATCACGCTACTCAGCAGCTTGAAACTTTCCCCAGGAGAAGAGCCGTGTGTGAGGTAAGCGTTGCTCCAGATTGCGTGTGGGCACGCTAAAGGGGAGGCGCATGGCCTGCTTTTGCCAGGCGTCTCCCAGCATGCACTGCACCCTGAGGCAGCTCTAATTCCTGACCCGTCAGGTGCAGGTGTGGGCAGACCGGCAAGGTGCAACAGATCCTGCAATTATGGGCTTCTCTTCCACCGCTGAGATTCACAACCCAGCACTGCATTTCCATAGCCGGGAAACCATTATGTGACACAAAAACCACGTAAGATGCAGGAGTTGTAGTATTTTAGAGTAGATAGATAAATAGATAGATAGATAGATAGATAGATAGATAGATAGACAGACTATATGAAATTTTAAGGCCAGCTGCAGTTTGACATCTCGAACGCGAAAGCCTTGATGACAAGCAAAACAGGTACAATAATGAACACATTCGATATGTGACAAGGCAGAGGGCGGGTTTATAAAACATCTGTAAAGCTCTGTGGGGGAACGAGCTCTATCTCCAGCTGTATCATGAAATATTAATGACCCTTTCTGCTGCTATACGCCAATGGGCTAATTAGCGAGTTCATTAATATTTGATCACCTCCACCATCACCGGCACCGGCAATTTCAACATTTGTATTCGCTCCCGCTCACGCTTTTCAAAGACAATATAGGAATTGTTTCGCCGTGATGTTGGGGAGACGTGGATGAACAGCAAGACTCGGCCGCTCCCCCGATCCCCACTCATGTCCGTTAAGATGGGACAGGAAGCTCTTTGTCTGTTGTAGGTTTCTTTTTATCTGGCGACACGATGAGGCCCAGGACTTTCTGACAGACATCATGTGGTGCTGAAATGGTGGTCGATATTGTAAGTGATCTGAAAAGTTTCCCTTTGGCATCATGAAAAAGAAAAACAAATCAATAAAACCATCTAACATGCTCGCATCACATGACCACGTCCCACCGCTCACGTCACATGACCAGCCACGCAGATGACTATTTGCCCGTGACTAACGTGTGGTATATTTAACTAATGATGTCTCATCACCCTGTAGGCGATGTCCACGAGACGGCCTTGACACAGAGAGCAGTCATTCCTCCTACGGTGCATCGTTGTGTCATCTAGGGTAATGATTCCTAACGACTTCATTTAGCTGCACTTAGCTGCACTGCATTTTACTCCTAAGTCACACATTTAATTCATCAGACATTAATGTGCTCTCTATTTTAACAGCTGGTGTAATTAAACACAATCACCCTTACGGCTGACAGATGTGAACCCCGTGTATGACTAGAGGTACAAGTTAAAGCCACTGAATTTAATTTGCTATTTTTTTATCGATATTGGGAATTGCATTAAAACTCCAAACTCAAGGTTTAAAAGGGGCTCAAAATTCCTCCTGATGTTCCTCGCAAGCCCTCTTAGTTACAGAGAAATATTCTTGTGTTTAAATGTAAATGTCAGCCGCATTAACAGATAATTGCTCCAATTCAGAATGGGTGCGACTGCCTAAACGGTGTTTGGGTTCAGGTGTTTGTTTATTTTCTGACACCCTATGAAAGTGTAACTAGGCAGGCATATTGTCCCTGCCAAGCCCGCGGCCTCTGTGAAGAGGCAAACAATCAGTAAAAAACACCTTGGAAGCTTCTCCTCTTGAAACCCTAAAGTTTACCTAAGGTACAATGTTTCCTCTAGTCGCTGCCTGTCTACTGAAGCATTTCATTTACCTCCTTGGAGTCTTTCTCACATCACGGGGTGAACGGAGATCATATACATCACTCTTACGACACCTGCACATTTCCCTGTCAATCTGGTGTCATCACACCTGAGCTGGTACCCCCCCCCAGCCGGAATATACAACCTCAGACACGCACCGAAACAGCCAGCAAACAAATCTGATTCACCGAGATGTGACCGCCGCCGCTCTACGGCAGAGTCCGTGACGTCGTGCTTATCCGCGCGGACCCTTCGCACACGCGGTTCGAGACGCTGAAGTCAGTGGCAGTCATTTAAACAGCCAGATCCACTTGTAAACAAATTGAGTTAAGCATGCAGGTCGGGATTGTGGTGAAAGAACTGGACCTGCAGCTCAAAATCCCAGGACAAGCTTGCTGTTGGACCCGTTTCCTTAATAAACACCCAGATGTTTATGTACGCAAATGTGTTGGTTGTCATATTCAGCTTGTGTGTCTTGTACGTAAACAAACTAACAGGAACTGCTGAACTGTCCCTATGAAAACATTCAAATTGGCCTTCACAGAGAAGCGAGCAGAAGAATTTATAAAAATTCCCATTCCTTGTGACACTATGGGCCAACATAGGTTGGAGTAAAATGAACAAGGCTGTTGAGCAAATTACACCAATACTGGGATGGGGGAAGTCAGGCTAAGCAGTAATCACCCTCCTAATCTCATCACCCATTATCTTCACTGAGCTGGGACATTGTCAACTCCAGCATATGTGTTCAGCGAAACAGTGGGAAAACGATTTTATTTCTTTAGATTAAACACATCTTAAAAGATTACAAATTTATAATCTAATCAAAGGAATGAGTACAGCGTTTTTTTTTTTTTACTCAATGTATTTGGGTTTACTGTAACCCACTTACAATCCATGATTCCCACCATCTCACTATCAACATACCCTTGGCTTTTGCATTTAATTTTAAAAAGTAGCAGAGTCACATTAACATTGTATATTCTTTCAAATTTCCTGCATCTGTGTCTTTCAGACCCAACTGCCAGTAAAAGGAATTCACCCCGTTAATACATAACAGATTTGCTCCGTTTTATGGATCAGTGTGAAAGCTAGTTCACTGTATGGCACTGCAGGCCCAAGCCCACACTTTGTCAGTTAAACGGAAAGTGTGGTGCATGTTCCAGTAGAGTACGGTGGGGGTCACCCCTGGTCAAAGCCAGAGGAGCCCTTAACGCATTGCAACCTCCCCTCTGTGGTCTGCACTATACACTCCTCCCCCCGTCCCAAGTCATCAAATTGCATTCGATCTCTTGCCCTGCACAAGACACTCTGCAGTTCGCTGATGGGTGGGAGGGGGGGGGGGGGCGGCAATTTCAGCACTGATGCCAGAAGAAAGCTGTGAACTGGAGCAAAGTGTATTGAGGTGCCCATCTCCGTGTTCAAGGATGGTGTTCTTCAGGAGGTGATTTTCCAGCGCTACCGTATCTCCAATCTGACCTCCCCAACGCTGCTTATTGAATAACCGCGCCGATATCCCCACGCCACGCCAGGAATTATAAACGCCCTGTTTAGTCGGGGCCTTGGTGCTGAAGGTCAGCGTCGCTTGTCAGAGCTAATGATACTCCGCTCACTGATGTGTCGGAGCAAACCTCGCTAAGCATGCTTTTTAAGTGCAAGACACATCCCCGTTCTCTTAATTGCGGTACATAAAACACAGCGCTCTGCCTACATAATAAAAGAGGATCAGGGATTCTCAGTTGACTGGGTCTCAAACTGAGGTAAAGGTCTTCAGTTGCGGCCTCACAGAAGCGTCCGGTGATTAACGCTCTGCACCAGGGGTTCATTCAGAGTCCCCAGCCCACTGAAGTGGATGAAGCCCAAGTTTCCAGAGTAGGAGACAACAAACCGTAACTGCTAAGGCCTGTTTCAGGTGTGCTGACTGGCACAGTGGCTTAAAAATCTCCAGCCATGTCTGGATGATCACAGGTTTCAATCCTGTGACCAGCAGAGTGATCACATCAAAGTGCAGCCCCTGAGCAAGACCCCTGACCCCATCTGCTCCCGGGACACTGCCTCTCCCCAAGCTGTCACCCACCTCACGTGCATGTTGCTTTAGACATAGGTGACTTACTACATAAGTAAATGTAAACGTAAGATAAGCCAGATTCCCACACCAAAAAAAAAACAAAAAACTCCAGCAGGAGATAACATAACAGTACAGTAGACAATGTGTGCCCAGAGCCTAACTTCTACATTACTGTTATTGTATGAAATAAAAGCATTTAATATACCTTTAATGGCCTTTGGGGAGGGGCAGTGTGACTATTATCATTTGCTACCAAGCAACAGGGAAGGAATGCGAAATGAAATGAAGGAGGTTACTGCTTGATAGTGTGAGACCTATAGGAATATTTAATACTTGACATTTTAAGAGGACACTTGACATTTGTAGGATTGTAAAGCAAATTTACACGCACACAAACACACACACGGTAAAATAAAATTAGCCTGACGGCTCAAGTATGCAAGGGAAAAGGTCCATTCCAGCATAATTTCATAAACGAGCTGGACTCAACAGATCAGCTGAACAAATACGGGTAGTCCAAGAACCATTTAAAAAACGGAGACTGGTTGCTTTTAATGGCTAATTTAATAAATAAAAAATCATTAATTGCTCATTCTTACAAGGATAACTATAATTTAAATACTCTTAGGATCACTATTGAGGTCAAGACCTCAGTCGTTTATCCTATTTCCAATGATTTTGCAGACAACAGTTTTAAATAATGTACTTGATGGCAGAATGTTTCGTCCAGCACAGGAGTCTCCTGACATTGCATTAGACGTCTCGCATATCCGAAAGCCCGAGGCTATCTCACATTAGATGATCCCATTAATTTCGTCCGTAAAATTATATTTAATGCCACATTTGCCGCACACATCCGACCCTTAACATGAAAAGGTGTCTCGATTTTTTCAGTAACACCGGAAACCCCAGAGCGTAGTTTAAAAACCATTTACATAGGCTTAAAATGGTGAGAAACATTTTTCTTCGTTTCACATCCTTAAGTTAGTTTGATTCTTGCATTGTAACACTATCCAACTCCCATATCTCCAGCAAAAATAAAAACGTGACACGCGAAACAAATTGGTATTTGATGCGCTTTTAAAGCTCCCGTTATTTCAATGATCGATCACATTTAATCGTTTGCTTTGCCCATGTGCGCCCAGAAGCAAGTCATCCGATGCACTTTTCTTCAGCTGTTACAGCAAAAGTTATTTTTTTCCTCCACTCTGCAGACTTCTGTCGCTCCTCCGGCTTTGAAAGCCAGCGATCGGCATACCACTCACAGAGGTCCCGAGCACTCGGAATGTCTCTCGCCAAACTCTTTCTAGTGCAAGACAGCGGCTCGTCGCCTTGCCCATTGCACTGCCCCGAGGAGGGAGGGAGCTGGAAAAGCCACTCCCACGCCTCGCGGCTCTATGTCCCGAGACTCGTCCGCCACTCAGCGCCACCTGCCGGCGGCAGCTCGTAACTGTGGCTCTTTCTCTCTCTCTTTTTTTTTCTTTTTTTTTCCTCCTTCCGATTCTCCAATGTTCACAGCTCGGCCGGAGCCTGTCGTCCTCCAGGCTTCATTTCCGACGGGTTTTTAAACACTCCCGACCGCCCCAGGATCCGCGCGGGACCGCGTTGAAGGTAAAAGCGAAGCTTTGGGGAACGGGGAGAGCCCGGGCCGGGGGGGGTAAAACGTCGTTCGTTCTCGCCGTTTTTTTTTAGCGGCTGTCGCTAAAGAAGGGGGGAGCTGGAAACTGACTTCACGCATCAGTTCGTACACCATGCTGATACTGGAGTGCCTCCCACCATAACAAACCTACAAAAGGCTTTAAAGCGGCGCCTCGGCTCGCGCTTTTTCCCTTAAAAAACTCCGCTCCGGTCGCGCGCACGTCCCCTCGTCCGTCGGTGGTGCCTCGTCCTCTTCTTTAAAGTGAGCGAAATATAAATGGTTTTAAGATACACCCCCCCTCCTCCTCCTCACTGTGAGAGAAGGTGCAAATTATGCTTTCCTTGCAGCTCTCGGATCTCACCGATATCTGTGCGCTGCTGGCCATGTAAATAGCCTCGTGGTTATTTATTTATTTCTTTTATTTCCTCTACGTTGTATTCTGATAACACCGAGCTTTTCATAGCTTAGCTGGCGCTTAAAAAAACTCATACTATATCTGGTCAGCTAACAACAGCATGATTGGGGAGAGAATTAGCAGGCTAGCTAGCTGTTTTTCTGCAAAGCACTTCATGTCAGCGATGCAAAATCGCGCAGAGCTTCTGTCTCCGGCCAAATATTTGCAGAAGGTATACCGAGTGTTGATTTTTTAAGCCTGACGATAATATTGGGCTTGAATTATTTATTGATCGCCGGGCAGCTTGTTGACGCTTGCGGACTGCTGGTCAAGTGTTGGATTAAAATCCGAGGCGAGCATGTGCATCGCGCGTCCTTCTGAATGACAACAGTTTGGGCAAAAATACGGATACATCGGGGGTGCCTGGTGCCTTACCTTTATCTCGGCGGGTGTCTGGTGGCTCGGATGTTTCCTTTTGTCCTGCTGTGGATCCTCGGAGTTTCGATTCGCATTCAACCCAGCAAACACACACACATGCAACTCCCGCACGCATTAATGCATAATTAAGTTTCATCAATGACTGTCTAAAGACCCCCATTCGTCGGATCTGGCGGAAAGCTTTGGCATCGAACAAGCACATTTAGGCTGTCTGTTTTAAATAGTTGCAACAAAACAGCTGTTTGCCCGACATTGTAGTTAAGTCTCTCGGCGATCATCCGTTCGCAGAGCTCTAAGTTGTTGTTCTAACATAAGTGCGATGCGGTGACACCCCCCAAAACGTTCTGCCATTTGTTCTTCAAGGAGGATCATGTCCAGCGACAGGCAACGATCGGACGACGAAAGTCCGAGCACCAGCAGCGGCAGTTCGGACGCAGATCAGCGGGACCCGCCGGCACCCGAACCCGAGGAGCACGAAGAGCGAAAGCCGCCCTCCGCCACTCAGCAACAGAAAAAGAACACCAAGCTGTCCAGCAAAACCACTGCTAAACTGTCCACAAGTGCTAAAAGGTAAACGCTTCTCACGTGAGCACTGGCTGTTCCGTTCGTGGAGAGAAACTGAACGCATACACTGAAAACCCCATGCCATAAATGTGAGATGTTGAGATTAGCACATGATTTTTTTTCTTTGCTTTGTATATGTGTATCACTTTAACAGGAGTCTTATATATATTTGCTACTAGTTTCCTACTGAAAGCCATTGTGTCATTTGTATGTGTCCAAAAATAATTGATATTATATACTTTGTAATTCATATTATATAATTCATATTATATACTTATGTGTTACATATTACGCAGTTGTTTCTTCATGTTCCTGTTGCATATATTTAAGACTACCTTAGACGTGGCAATAGGTGATTCCATGAGTATGGATGAATTTAGGATTGGTGAGTGTCAGTATGTCCACTCAGTGCATAATCTGGGCCTGTTGTTGAGGAAATGAACTCCTGTAAGACCTTTTAATTACAGGTTCAAACGCCGAACCTCGTCTTAAGTTGTTATTAGAGCCTGACAGATTTCAGCAGTTGCACCTTTTTACATTTAACTCTACAATGGGTTCAATAACGAAAAAAAAAAAATTCTGATTCTTTGGGAACCTGTCACGGGTGTCAAACCCGAAAGAGTCACAAGAAAGTGGGGACAACAAGAGCGCGCCGTTCCGGCTGGATTAGAGGGACGGCCCGTGCTTTAAAAAGTAATTCATTGGCACACAAAGCATGTGAAATATGTCAGGTTTAAAATGCGTAATCGGCAGATCCGCCCTAAAATCTTCAATGGAAAAAGTAAGTGGTGAGAAACAAGCCTGTACAGTTGTGGTGATGCTCTAGGAAGACCTGCAGAGCTCCAGCTTAAAGCTCTTGTCAAATATGCATGGGCAACCACCCCCCCCCCCCCCGCCTCATTTGCATATAAGCTTTAAAAGAAAATCTCCTGTGGTAGAAGTGACTGGAACCCTGAGAAGAGGGCCAGGACGGGTGCCCAGGAGGGCCGGCTGTGTGCTGTGCCGGTCGGCAGCTCGGTCGAGCGAGGAGCAGGGGAGAAATGAGGGCTGCAAAGTTTTCCTGTTCTGGGATTTGGGTTATGCCTCTGAGAACAAAGAGGCAGCAGCCATGTTAGCTGAAGTGAGGGGGGAGGCAGCCCTGCATTTATCACTACGGTGGTAGAGGGCAGTGTATTTCCTCGCCGCTTGAAATTCTCACTCCAGCTTTTTTTTTCCTCCCCTTTCCCTTGGCAGAATTCAGAAGGAGCTAGCTGAAATTACTCTGGATCCTCCACCCAACTGCAGGTATGGAAGAGCCCCCGCCGCCCCCCCCAGGCCCCCCTTTCCTCTGCTTACACTCACCGCTAGCCTGATTTGACTGCAAGATCTTTATCCGCGGCTGATGCACCTGCTCTTGCAGAAGGGTGTTCTTGCACTTCTAAAGCGCAGTTTGTGTTTTGCGCGCGGCGGTCTTGGGAAGCGCTCCTCAGCATTAGGCTCTGGAGATCCCGGGTGCTGCTGATTGTTGGTGTTTGGATAATTTGTGTTTGCCGTGCTTTAGGCGGTGAGTTGTTTCTGAACGGTGCAACAGATGCTTTGCAGAGCTGGCTGCCTCTGAGCCAAGCGTTATGTCACAGCTCTGTATATGTATACTAATTGTATTTTAAAAACACTTTTCAATACATTTGAGTGCAGCATTTTGGGAAATAATTTTCGTTTTGGCATTTACTTACTGCTGGTACTACTTCTGCTGGTCTGTTAGTAACTTGTTGGGGTGGTGTGTGGTTCGGTGGGTTGGGATGGTCAATCTGTGATCAGACGGTTGCCAGTTTAAATCCCAGAGTCGGCAGACTCATGTCACTATTGGACCCCTGAGACGGGCCCAAACTCCAGACTGCTTCGGGGATTGTCTGATCTTGCTTGCTCAAAATGTCTCACTTTGAAGTATTTCCTAAATAAATTTTTGAAAAGTTATTGTAATAGGCGTAATTACTATTTAATCTTGCACGGCTTGGCTGTGTAAAAGATGATTGTGAGAGCTGTTAGTGTTTTAATTTAATATCTGCATTTAATTGCCAAGGTGAAGCTCTCATTGCTTGAATATCCATTGTGACAGAATACCTTCAGATTTAAAATCCGTGCATGATAGCTGCGGCGACATTTGTATTAATCCCTTATTTTGTGAGGTGTATATTTTAATAAAATGAAAGTCGGTGTCATTGCTGGTTAGTTAGTTTTGCAAGAGGGATTTGGGAGGTCTTGGCAGATGAACGGGGGAGATTTTTCTTTAAATAGTGGATGGTTTGCTGCAGTATGTCAGAATGCCGAAAGTGTCATCTCACTGGACCTCGGCTGGCCTTCTAAGCTACTTTTCACCGCATGATTAATTTAGGAGAACTGTACTGTGGCCAGATATCTGCCCACGTGTCTTAATTAGCGTGTCGCTGGTGATGCAGATGCGAAAGATTTATACGTTTGCTTATTTGAAGTTTTTTTTCGACATAGTTGACTAATTTGTAAGCCAAGTGCAGCAAGGCCTGTGAACTTAATGCTGTTGATTTTTTTTTTTTTTAACAAATTTAAGTTTATTTTTGTGTAGTAATCAGTAGTATGTACCTTTTGTCATTTGTTTGCAGGAATACCCTTATAGCGTTTGGCTCTCATTTCATCTAGCCTGAAATGTTGTTTTTTTTTTTTTTTTTGCCCTTTTTCTAAAGTTGAGATTTATCAGTGAGGCCCAGCACATGTGGTTTCTGTTTGGTTTTCCTGACCCGGGGCTGGCAGGCCTGCAAGGCCTGCATTCTTAGTCGCTCCGTCCTGCAGTTCACATTAATTATTTCCTGTTAAACAAACCCGCTGTGCCCACCGGGCTCGGGTCGGGCCCGTCTCCTAGGCGAAGGGGGCTCCTGTTTCGACAGCCAAGTCAGGCCGCCAGTGCCTTTTAAACCTGTGAAATCCACAAATGCAAGGCACGCACTCGGCGACGGCCTGACAGCGGCTGTGCGGGCCTCCGATGCTGGGCCACGGCGCTTGTCAGATACGCTCCTCGATCAGTAATCGCTCTCCTTTTCTCCAGGCATTTGACTGTAACTCTGTGCTCATTAACCCTTGACATCTTCAAACAGGGGGGTCGCTGTGTCTGGGTCTCCATTACACCAAACATGTAATTATTCAATCGTTTAGACATATTAATGTTGTTATTTTAAAAATCCCCTG
>JAODKF010000040.1:9152979-9167875 GCA_026779585.1 Mormyrus proboscirostris
GTATTATTATTATTATTATTATTATTATTAATAATAATAATAATAATAATAATAATAATAATAATAATAATAATAATGATAACAACAGCAGGGTGTATAATTAATGTTGTATAATGCATCCCTAATCTGCGCCTGATGTGTGTCCAGTAGTATGCAGTCTGCCTTCCAAGGATGTGCATTGGTGATTTCTTGCTGTGTTTCCTTTATTTAGACGTCTCGTGCGGCTCCATCCGCCAGTCTGAAGCCGCCTCAGACGGGAGTCGTGGCTCTTGTAGCTTCGGCGGGACCCGACTGGGCTGGCTGGCTCGTCCCCTCGGTCTCGTGGGCAGATTGTCGCCAGCGTGCCCTCGATCGTGCCGACCCGGCTCCCCCAGCAGGCTTTGCCTGTCGCTTTGTTTTACGCGCCGAGTCATGGCGGGGAGGGGGTCTTCTGAGTGGCCAATTAACGCCAACGCTGGTCGTGAGGAGGGCAGCTCACACCTCATTACCAGAGGTGGACTTTTTTGAGTGTCTGCACTTGTACACCTCGTCTTATCTGTCATTTATGTCCATTTTTGTCTTTTCATTGTGTATTTGTAGTTAATTTTTAAGGATTAGGTGCTTTTTTTGTTTTCTGAGGGAAGTACTCTTTTGGAGGCATGCCATTTTTTTTTTTTTTTTTTCTTCTCCAGCGCTCCCTGTCAAGTCTGGGTCGAGCTCCCGCCCTTACTGTCTTACCGTCTAGTGCACGCAGTGATGCACCGTGCTGAATGCCAGGGAATCTTGCCGAGCGCTAGCTGATCGAAGGGAGACGGCACGCTGACGCACTCGCATGGGAAATTCTGGCGCTGTGTAAGCCGCCGTGAAGAACCTGCCAGCGTTATGGTCCACAGGCATGTCTGTGCATGTTCTTTGGTGGACTGATGTCTTATACAAAGTGGCCCCTGCTTCCTGTAAATGGCGAAGCACTGAAATTCAGACCCCAATATCCATAGGACACTTGGATGATAACAGCTGGTGCTGATTCGTGGCAAGTATTACATGGCGCCGCGGGAAGGTGGCGACTCCAGCACTTCCCCCGACAAGTTTTGGGAGCTCCTGTCTCAGACGGGGCGTGTCGGCGGGATATGAGGGGTTCTGACTCTTCGCCTGACCGATTGGGCCCTACTGCAGCTGCTGGCGTTCCTGCTGTTCCCACCATGCCCCTGTGACATCGTGCGTGTCTCTGGACACAAACGGCAGCTGGAGGACTGACTGTAAATGTCGGTATGTGCCGCATGCGGATCAGCTGGCTGATCCAGTGTGATGGAGCTGCGCTTGTGGTTTTGGGGGTGCAGGGGTATTGCTGAAGGCATCCGTCTCGTTCTGCCTTGTTTGTCATGAAAGTTCATTACCGAAACGCTCCAGCTTGCACATTTTGCTCTGATAATGCCCAGCCTCGTCAGCCTGTGTGTCTGTAAATGTTTCCTCATTTCGCCATGAATCGGGCCTGGATGCGCAATGGAGCCGTTTTCTTTTGAACTGTTTTCCTTTCATTCCTCTTTGGGTCTTTATATCAAGACTTGAAGCAGTTCGCTTGTAAGCTCTGGCACTCCTGCAATGACTGCAGGTACTTCTGTGGTTTCCACTGAATTGGTTTTGGATGCCATCTTTTTAAACAACACTTTATTAAATCTTCTACCTCTTATGTGCAGCTCCCGCTGGATGCTGATGTTCTCTCCCCTGCTTCGAGATTTTGACATGTGGGTATCCGGTTTAGTACCAGTTTAACACGGTAAAACCTCAAATTAGACAAAGGAATAAAGCCCTGCTAGCTTTTTACAGGGACAATACTTCCTATCACAGTTCGCTGGCCTGCTGTGCCTGGCAGTATTGGAAAAACCTGTCAAACGGCCCCATATACAGATGTGACGACAGAAAGGGTCTTGAGGACGCTGTCACAGGACTGTCTGGTTCCCAGTAAGTCCCCCTGGGGACCTGTCCCCTTATCTCGATATCACTTCCTGTCACATGGACGGTCCGTCAAATACATACCCAACAAATCAGCGTGCGCAAAATGTCAGTCCCCCCCTAACATTTTGGGATTCCTTTTTTTTTTTTTTTTTCCCTCTTCTCTTCCTTTCCTTTCAGACTCTGTTGTACCACGAATGAACAAGTACCCCTATGTCACATTGCTGGTTCGCTTGGCTTATTTGACACCGTTTTTGAAATGTTAATAATATGCAATGAGAAAGCTCCCTTTGTGTGCAGGTATCGCCCGGGGTGAACGTTACCCTCCAAACGGGCCGTACTTCCAGAGTATAGGGCTCTCTCTCCAAAAAAACAGCCGGTCCACCGTGGAAAGGCATAGCATTGCACCGTTCAGGCTGCCCCAACCAGCTGGATGTAAAGAGCGAACGTCGCCTGAAATTCAGGCCTCCTCGAATTAGGCATAATTCAATTTCCCCAAAGCTAAGAGAGAGGCCTGCTTTTTATTTCAGTTGTTGATGGTCCCCATCGCGTGGGCTGGGGTGGTCATATTCTCTGTTGGTTTATGGTTACTGTAGGGTTTTTAAATGGGGATGTAGTGTTTCTCAGCCTAGAGCAGGGGCTCTCAAGCCCTGTTCCAGCACCGTTGGTTAATTTCCCACATGACCCCTGATCTTTGTAGATTCTGATCGCATCTGAAAAGGAAACGTTAAACTTGAAATGAATGTGGCACCTCTGGCTGACACCCCCGTTCCACAGTTTGACAAAATTCAACGTTTTGTGAATTTTTTGCAGGACGCACACTTGTTCACGGTCATCAGAATTTTAGGCCCCCCCCTAGCCTAGGAGAGAGAACCTCACATTGCTGTGAGGATTGACTACCGACTAAATGTGTCCATGTAAGTGTTCAGAATCGTGCAGTGATCTCCTCCCGCGGCTGGGGCCGCTCCCTCCGATCCGTCTGTTTCCTGTCCGCCCCAGACTGCTGAGCGCTGGCTTGGGGAAACTTTCTTTTCCATTTGGATGGCGGGGTCTGTGAAAGGCCTCTTTTACGGATGTCTACCACATCACCGTCCCGGGATAAATGTCTTGACAGATCCCATAGCAACAAGTCTCGGCAAAGCAGCCCGTCGAACGTGATGGCAATAATTAGCCAGTGATTCACTCCTCACCTGCGATGTTATCTGCGGATTCCTCAGGCTCTCCTGGGGCCTACTCTACGGAAACACGCTCCCTCCCTCGCTCTCCCTCGCTCGCTCTCTTTTCCAGCACCCAGTTTGTTATGCTGGAGCGTGTCATCTCATATTTAGCTACATTGAAGTAACAAAGCCATTCATTTTCCCTTCCAGGGCCTTGTAAAAGACTTTCGTGTTGTGATTTATGTTTCATATTAAAGTAAAAAAAATATATATCTGGTAGAGATATCTGGCTGCTTCTCTTATTTCTTGTGGAAGACCCAGCTGTAGATGCCTGACGCCCTTTAAAGGCTTGGCTTTGTATCCTGCCCCCCCGCATGTGTGAGGTTCTTATTTGTTTTCCTGTGGGCCGTTCTTGGAGGGTCTGTGGGTGACTGAGTCACGTTTGCTGGGCCCTCTCTGGTCAGGCCTCCCGGAAGAGCCGTGAGCGTGGCTTTGGAACCTATGGGGGGGGGGGTCACATTAAGCCAGAACGCTGCGGAACCAGTGGGCAGCCTTATGAAGGGTATAACCCCCGGATCATACCTTGGGAAGGGCTTCATTTTGACTGTATGGTGTGATTTTTAAGATGGTTTTTCTTTTGTGCCGTTTTGACTGTAAGGCCTCGCCGGTTCGCTTGCCTTGTTCAGTTTCGAAAACCGCAACCTCACAGCGAAAACCACTGCGAATGTCCTTGCGTCACGGCAGCCAGCAGTCAAAGTGGAGCGAATCGCGCCCCGAATTGATTTAACCAGCGATTGTTTTGCTTTTCATTATGTAAATTCACCTGCCTACCCTGACGCCTTCAGGATTTCGCTGTAGCTGAAGTGCTTTTGCCGTCAATCCTCGCATCACCACCAGGTTGAGGCGCACTCTGAGCTTTACAGTGTCACACATGTCCTCAGAACTGTCGGGGGTTCACGCAGTAGCTGCGTGGGTGGCTGGGGGTGGGGCTTGATTCCTCACTAAGTAGTTGATTCACTGAGGGGAATAACCTTACTGAAAGCACATGTGGTTCATCCTGTGTGTCTGTCTGTCTGTGTGTGTGTGTGTCTGTCTGTGTGTGTGTGTGTGTGTGTGTGTGTGTCTGTCTGTGTGTGTGTGTCCTTTATGCAGTATAATTATTTATCTGATATGAACGTGTGGTAATGTATAGGTGACCTTTTGGCCCTGCTGATGAGCAGGGGCACCTGGTTCAAACATCCGCGGTATTTATATTCCCTGCCCCCCCCCCCTTCTTCTTTTTTTTATACCCGTCTTCCAATGGTTGCATGAGGCAGATTGCAGTGAGGCTGCTTGCGGTGTAGCCGTGCCAGGTCAACCTGTGGTGGGATTTTCCGTGTGTAATGTGAAAGGGCAGAGTGAGATCTCTTGGGGGGGGGGGGGCCTGGTTTTGTTTATTTGCGTACGAGGCTGCTGCATCACAGACCTGACACTCTTAACGTTTTTATTTATTTTATTTATTAGTGTTAGAAAAAAGTGAGGAGCTGTTATGGCTCATGGCTGGAACATCACCGGCCTGTTTCCCGGCGATGGGGTTAGAGGGAGGGGTGTAGTGACCCGACGTCGTGAGGACGTCACCAGCTAACGAGCCGGCGAACGCCTATGACATGAGCGGGCCACGGTCGGACCAGCGGGATGGCTGCACCTGACCCCATCAAGGGGGTCGCTGGCGGGGGCCATGCCTGCTCTTACCATTTAAAAAGCTATATTTATTAAACATGAAGGTCAGTGTGGTTTTCCTGGCGTCATATTGAGATAATGATTCCGTTAGTGGTGCGAAACAGTATTCTGAGTGGTTGTGGTGAAGCCTGATGTCTCGACGCAGAAACACACACACAGGCACGCAGATGCACACACAGGCACGCAGACGCACACACAGGCACACAAACGTTTCCTTTGCCACCCTTTCCCCTCGGCCTGGCCTGCACATACCACAAACCACAGGTGGGGTTTATACAGAGTGCTGAGACCTTACCCATTGAGGGCAGAGTGAAAAGGTTTTTTTTTTTTTCCTTTGCTTCACGCTGCGTCTTACTGTAAGGGCTTTGCAGCATAAATCAGCCCAGTGGGGACAGCACACTACCACAGACCCTGATTTCGGACCTTTCATTCAGACTCACTGTGGAGTGGACTTTTGATACCCATGAGGTCTGATTCATTGGCTGGTTTCTTGCCAGTTGACTGAAGTGGCGTAACCCTTTTATTGGAGGAGGGGGGAGGAGGGGGGAGTATTACTCTGTTCCTTTGTATCAAATGTTTTCTTGCTTTATTTCCCCCTCTCCGGGGGCCGGTAGGCCAGTGGCACCAGAGGTGCTGCCCTGTGGTTCGGGCCAGCAGATGACACGGCTCCTCTGTGGTGCTCTGGTTCGCCCCCCCCATTACGGGGGTGAGATCACGCTGCATTGTTTACGGTCAGTGAATATCTTCATGCTTTTTCTGCCTTTCACCCCCAGAGCCTCACTACTGCTGTTTCGATTTCAAATGCTAATGAAATAGCTTGATTTGGTATAATATGTATTTTTTGATGTGCGTTTTGTGTGTGTGTGGGGGCTCAGTTAGGTAGGGGGGTGTTTTAGGTTCCATTTACTGCTCCCGTTACTGTTTTCTGCATGTTCTTCACTTTCCGGGCATGATGATATATAAACCGCGCTCGCGTCTATGAAGTCAACGTAAAGGAGCGATTTCTTCCCTTTGATGATATCGCAGTAACAGTGATCCATGTCTCCTCGGAGAGTGAGGATAAAGAGCTGAACTGGAACCCGCGAGGAATTCCTTCCATTCCAGTGGATGCTTCAAACCACTGCGAGTCATCGAAAGGGATTCCGCGGCACCTCTTAGGAAATGCCTCATTTGAAGTCTGTCATTTTCCATTTGTTTGGTAACGGAGAACATTATTATTATACTTGGCTTCAGTCGTGCTCCCCGGATTCTGCAGGAGGATCGCTGCGCTGAAATGTTATGCATATTGAAATAAACAAAATCCGTTCGATTTACAAGTGTGATTTATGTAGAGAACTTCCGTGGCCGGTCTTCTCCTCTGAGCTGCTGTAACTAGCGGCCCGGATCCTTACCCTTATGCACAGCGGTGCCTTTCAATGCACTTGCTTTAACGGTAGATTTGTATGAGAGCGGCATGCACCCAAGAGTTAAGTAAAGGGGATGGGTTAAATACACTCACAGAGGCAGGCGCGCCTCTACAAAACTGGCCTGGCAGATGGGGCCGGGAGGTTTTTAAACCGGTCCTCTGTAGAACATGGCTGGAAATGCTTGCATTGCGTGAATAATTCCCATTGATCGCCGCGTCTCTACGTATAGAAATGCCCCTCTGTCCGCACAAAGAGGTGTGCTAAGCCAAGGTACAGATTGAATCTGCAGCAGCACCTTAGGGTAATATCAGGTCCGCCGTTCTGGGTCTTTGGGTCTGCTCCAAAGGATGGCGTGCGGGGTGTTTATTTAAGTCTTAATGTAACTGAAGCCCTTATTCAAATCTGTTGAATCTAATCCGTGGAAAATAAGCTGGGCACACAAACCCAGCAACTCGGACATTTGCATAGTGCACAAATGTGTAGCGGAGCTGTTTTGAATTTCCCCGTCCATTTTAGTGTGTTTGACTGTGTCTCTTATACGCCCACACATTAGTAACGCATGAATAATTAAAGCTTACGTGCAGGCATCGAAGACGGGAATAATATTCAGAGTAAAATTTGCATAGTTTTTAGGATTTACTGGTTTGTAGCAGGAAAATACCTTGATGGGTTTTTAAAACACAAGCAGTTAAGAGGGCTGGCGCTGGGGGTGGAATTAAGTGTTAATTCATGCGATGTGTCGTTGCACTGCCATTATTTCTCGGGTGGGATGTAATAACATTTATAAGGGGATGTGAAAGGGCTCGTAAAAGACGCGGCTGGGGGGAGCAGAGGCCCGGCTTCTCTTCTGGAATGAGGGAACCGCGGGTCGTGAAGCACCAGTAGGATATCCCTGCGTCTGGTGGTATATTATCTGATAACTAATTATCATTAACAAAGCACGCAAACTTTGATACGTCGAGCCGTAGTTTATGCTGTCGGGGGACATGCTTAACCATGAATTGGTGATTGAAGCTGTTCTATGAAAATAGACGGGAAATCGATAGTGGGGCCATATCGGCACGCGCCTCTGGGGATTCCGGAGCGCGCCTTTTCCCCGAATCAAAGATTTATTCGGTAAATTCAGAGCGCGTGCTAATGTCATGTATAATAGATAATGCGTTCATAGATAACGAATAATAGATTCTTTTGGGCCGAGTAAGACTGAATCCAATTAAAGGGGGGTTTTAAACATCTGTGCTTTTGCTAATTTATCAAGGCATGCAGTAATGATGGCTTCCACCTTGTCTTTAATTTAGAGCTTAAGGGGTTAGGGAGACTGAAGGATCTCCAGCCTGCACTGTTACTTCAGTGAGGTCCAACAGTGTGCTGTGCATTGCAGATTGAGGTTCCATCCATCCATCCATCCATCCATCCATCCATCCATATATTTTCTGTTAATGCTTATCTCCAGGTGCAAGGCAAGGAACAACCCAGGATGGGGCACCAACCCATCATGGTTACGTTGTTATGTGAGATAATAAATCTAACATTTTCAGTTGAATTCAAATTCAATTCAACATTGTTATATTCAATCCAACTTCAATTCATTTCAGTATTTTATATAGCTCCTTTCACAACAGAGTCACCCCAAGGTGCTTTACGTGGCTGTGTCGTGATTACGAAGACATTAAGAAAGAATAATACAAAAGCAGGGGAAGGAAGAGAGGAACCAAAAACTCCCAAGGATGGAAGAAGAAAAACCTCTGGGGGTCCGAGGACATTCCCCCCCCCGGGCACGCTAACATTTTTCATGTTTCAGTTTGACATACGGCTTATTTTATAAGTGGAATATGTAGGAAGGTGCATACAGCAACTGTAGGTGTTTTAAAATAAATTCTGTCCACTTTATGAAAATATGATTCTGAACAGTATTTAATACTTGGAATTTCACAGCACTCAAAAGTTTTATGTCCTTCTTATTGCACTGAACAGTATAGTACAAATGCTGCGTACCTCTTACTTTTCAGTGTGATTTATTCCAGGTTGTTTATTTTATTATATATTCTGGTACTCTATTCCTTTTAAGAGTCTCTCATGGCTTGTTTTCTGGGGAATGGTAATGGTTTTTATTGAAGTGCGGCTGTAACGGCTCCCTTCCTTCGCAGTCTCGTTTTGTGTACAGCAGTGAGTCGGTCTGGTCCTGACGAGTCCACCTAACCGTTCCCTTGTACGTGCTCACGTCGTTTAGGTCGACCAGTGACTCCAAACATGGTTTCTGGGTGTCGAAGACCAGGTCACATCTTGGCCCGGTCAGGGTTCTGGAGCCTAAAGCTGTTTCTGTGTGTAATTTCAAAGCACAGTTTTGTGCTAACAATCCCACCCCCCACCCCCCCAAGCTCTGGCGGAAGCGGAGGACAGCTGGCCAGGTGTTGGCTAATTACATGGCAGGTAGCCCATCCCTACACGAGCAGGAGCCAGAGAGGAATTTCAGCAGCACGTGTTCCTGTTTCTGCCGTGAACTGTAATAACGGGGAAAGCGTGTAAATGATACTTCCTTACAATTTTCCTTCAGGGTCTTTCCCAAGTTCTCATGGATCCCCAGACAGTCCAAATTTTTGTTCCCTCCTGGTTCCCAACACATTTGTACCTGGTATTCGGTGTTTGCGATTGTGCAGGGAGGGAGCAAAAACGTGGATTGTCTGGGGGTCCCCAAGTACTGGGTTCAAAATCACTGGTCTGGGTTGAACCACGGAGTCCAGCCCCTGAATCCTGCAGGCCGTGAGCCTGTGGCTGATGCTGCTGAAGTTGGTCGATCCCTTTAGCATCTTAGCATTAGCATCAAAGGAAGGTGAGACCAGCATGAGTAAATAAGCATATTATGAATTAAAGTTAAACCTTCCTCTGGTATGTTCCCAGTTGCCCCCCAAGCCTTTTAATTTTGTTCCTGGAGAAATGGCTCGCAGAAGCAGACGCTCGCAGTGAGGACCGCTGCACTACTGTGATCTAATTTTATTTTGTTTGATTAAGCGCAAATGTCTGGATGCCATCCAGCAGAGGAAGAAAAGCAAGAAGAGAGATGGAGGAGAATATAAAAACTTTTCTGGGTAATTAACGGACATTGTTGTTGTTCAAAGGAGCACTGTATATAAGAAATAGCTATTATGTACTGTTTGTGTCAGTTGGGAAATGGTCATTCTTAGCTTTTAGCTGCATAATGTGTCCGACTTGCACTTGGTGAGGCAATGTTTCATGCCCTTTGCTTGAGAGCTGGCGAGGGACTGCCGGTGTGCGTTCATCTCCATTTTAACGGAATTGTGCGGGCTGATGAGACAGAATTTTCCTAAATTGTGGTGCGTTTGTATGCGAAATTAGATGCGGCTGTACGGCGGAAGCCGTCAGCTGCTGTGGCAACGTATTGACAGCAGCGACGTCGGTCTCTCTCGCTGACGCACACACACACGCACATTCCCAACACGCACAGCAGTGACTTAAACCTCGCAGCCGTGTGCGCGATGTGCACACTCACTGTAAACACCAGTGATCCTATGGCTCAACCCACTCCTACTGGCCCGGGGCTCTGGGATTTCAGCTGCTGTTTGTTAGTATGTCGTGCTGCTCTATGAGGAATATTGCACTGCAAGAAAGCTAATTAATTCATGTGTGATACTAGAGTAAATGAAATAGCCTCCTTTGCTGTTACATATTTGTGCCAGCCCGGGAAAAACCACCATGTGATGGAATTTGGTTTCTACTTGTGTCCATTTCAGTGAAAAGTTTTACAGGGATGACGAAAAATATGCATCTTAAAAAGACCCAGTCAGTATGCTCGTCAGAAGGAATGATGTAATTGCGTGTTGATGGTGTTTATGGGAAGCCATTTTGTTTCCTCGACTTGGTTGCCTCATTTGTTGGAAGAAAGGGGCGTTTTCGTTGGTGGTGGGGGCACTTTTTGGGAAGGCAGTGTTGCTCAGGAGGGTCACCAATTGGCTGAGTGTGCCTGGGGATGTGTGGGAGCTGCAGAACTAGGAGGGTTTGAGTTGAAAACCCCCCTCCCCCTCCCCCCTCAACCTCCAATCAGTGAGGCCGGTGGGAGCTCCCTTCCTTTTGACAAGATGCCCGGCAAGCTCCGTATACCTATTCCAAAAGAAACGCTGAGCTCTGCATCCTGCCCCGGTAGCCGGTGCCCAGCCCCAGAGTCAGTGCCGAGAGATTTATTACAGTTTCCAGCTCTTCAGCTTTTTACAACAGCGATTTAAAGACAGTTCTGCCCGGTCCCCGAGATCCCCTGGTCTCAACCTTGGACATATTATAAAATTCTGGTGTATGTCAAGTTAGCATTCCGTGCCTCTAAAATACACCATCTTGTGGGACAAGAGGCGGTTGGGCCTGAATGTCCTTGCAGGCATTTTGCCGCGATGCGTGTAGGTGGGACGACTCAAAGTCTCCCATTACATGGAGCTTGAAGTACTTTTTCCTTTGTCTCCCACACATGATTTAGCACGGAAAGCGTTTATCGGAATATAGCTACCCGTCTTTGAACGAGAGCTGAATGGCACGATAAGGCGGGATATACAAACTTGTGAATCTGTTTAGTCATGCTGCTGGCGGCGGTTCAACGAAAAGGATGCCCCTGATGCGGGGATATTGTGCTGGGGAAGCGATTGCATTTCACGGCATATAAAAGTTTTGCCACGTGCAGAATAGCCACCACTACTCTTCAGTTAGCTAGGAGCGATCTTTCAAAAGCCATTATTCTGCAGCTCTGCGAGTTTTATCGCCCATTTTTTGCCTTTTATTTTTGTTATGCTTCCCATAATAAATGCGCAAATTGTCGTTTGAAAGGAAGGCAGAGTTTTTCTTATGCACATATTTAGAAAGGCCGCAGGAGGGAGATCTTCTGCGGATGCTGGCTTTGGAAAGGGGGCCCCCTCCGGTGTCTGACGAGCCACGGAGGCAGAGTCTTAATCTCATGATTACCATGATCCGGACGTGGCGGACAGACGCCAGCTCGCGGCAGCCTGTGGGATCGCCAGCCCCCCTTTTTGTTATGGCTGCCGAGTGGCGGAAAAATGCAATCTGCGGTCGCCCCGGCAACATCGGAGTCATTCGGGGAAGATGGGGGTGGGGGATCCTGAACGACCAAATGACCTTTGCATAGTCTGAGTAGTTGCATTTCCGGGGGGTGAGCTAGAGTTTCAGTCGTTTACCCACCATGCCTTTCCCGTTTCGCGCTGTTTCGGCATTCCTCCAGCCAGAGCTTTCCCCGGCCATGTCTTTCCGAGATCGTGACTCCGTTGATGTTTGTCCTTCCCCAAGTACAGACAAGGCAGCAGCTGGGCCAAACTCCCCTTTGCCGGCTGATGATAGCTTTATTGCTGGGAAATTGGCGAGATCCCTGGGCAGGTTTGCTGGATGGGGATCCCAGCCATCTGCAGTGTGGAGGAGTGGCACCCTGGGCCACAGCCAGGGACAATTTCTAGGATAGTTTACGGTGGGGGGGCGTAAGAGGGGCCAATCTTATCATTAGCCAGTGATGTGAGTTATCTGAGGGGGAACTCCGGCCACCAGTCGACTTTCAGCTGGGGCTAGTGCCTCTGTGTACCCGGCCCAATATATATGCCCCCGGCTGCAGTCATGTGACGAGCTTTTGTGGCATTTCTGCTTCTGTGTCTGCAGCGCTGGGCCCAAAGGAGACAACATTTACGAATGGAGGTCCACTATCCTGGGCCCCCCCGGCTCTGTGTATGAAGGTGGCGTCTTCTTCCTGGACATCACCTTCTCTTCAGACTACCCCTTCAAACCACCAAAGGTATGACCCCACCCCCCCCACCCCATCCCCAAAGCGACACACTTGGTACAAACCCTGTGCTCGTCTGACCCCGGCATACTTTCGGTTTCCCAGCTGGTCCATTTATCCAGTCGCTTACACATTTTGCCAGCTTTCCCAGCCGGGTGCTTTCACTGGGGTGATTCATGTTAAGTACATCATTCAAGGGTACAACAGAGGGAATCATCCTGGGATCCGAGTGAGCAGCATTCAGGGGAAAATTCCAAAATCACAGCTAACCCCTTGGTTGTACTACTAGCGGCTGGGGTGAGGAAAAACATGACAGAAATTGACAGATTATACTGAACAATCCTGCGGCGTCATGTCAAAGATGAGCCCTTAAATCCAGTGAAGAGGCACGAGACTCACTGGCACCCCTGGTGGATGCCACACACTGCACACTGCAGTGCCGGCACTCGTTCATAGCCCTCTTGCGCGGACAGCTTAACCGATCGAGCGGCAGAGGAAAGCAATTAGCGGAATGTACAGCCGGGGCCGTTAACGATGCCGGGGCGTGTTTACGGCTCTGACATTAAGGGGAAGTGCCGGGTGCGTTGTTCCCGCTTAATTAGAATCTCAGCGGCCTGTTCCATCTGGACAGACACACGCCCCCACCCCTCTGCTCCCTGCTGTCCCCCCCCGTCACCATGCCGCCGGTGTCATCTTTAAAGTATATATTTATTCAGTTGATGAAGAAAAAGCTGGCCTCTGTTTTTGTTTGTGTTTTTTTTTTTAATTATTGTTATTATTAAATGTCACTATTGGGCTAATCCAGAAGATATTATTTGGGGTTTCCTACTCGTTTAACGGCAGGTGTGGCGTGAGGAGGACGGCCGACACCCATAATCTTGCAAGTGGTGCGGCTGCATTTTATGACATGTCATGCTGTTGTGGATTGGCAGGGCGACCGCTTCTGTGGTCTGGAGGCCTGGAGCTGTGGGGGTTGGGACAGGGTGCCCAATCCCGTTATGCCTGGACCTAAGACCTAAATGCAGGGTGGGGGGCGGAGCTTGAGCTGAGCCAGATGGGTACTGACCCCACCCATCCTGGCCTGGCTCTGCATGCTCATGCTTTCAGTATAATTAAACCATTGTACGTGCCTCCCCACGCCAACCTTGTCACATGACCATCAGGCCTGAGCTGTTTGCTGTCCGGCCTCAGGGACACAATGGCCTGAGTGCTCACAGCGTCGGTTCCCGTGTGCTATCTGCTCCCTGACCTCCGTGACTTCTGACCACACTGTTGTTGTCCCCCGTGGTGCAAAGCTGTTGGCAGGTCGTGTTTTGTTCGCTATGCTAATTGTGTCCTCGGGGCTGCAAAATGGCCACGCTGGCCTGGGGAGAAGATAGCGGGGCTTGTGGACTCCCCCCCCCCCAGCCTGTTATTGACTCTCCTGTGCAATGATAAACAGGGGAGTTATTACAGACTCCATTGTCTCCATGTCCCCACTTTTACTTCCAGCTCTTGTTTTTGTTCCAAGGCTAAAAGAATCATTTATAAATACTTTACATGTTTGAACATTAACAAGTGATTCAGACAGGTACAAATTTGTACGCGCGTGAAGAAAAGGGCCCTTTGTGCGGGTGTGTCTCTGAGCAGAGGGATGTTTGTGGTGCAGTGTGGTTAGTGGACGTAGCCTTCCGCTGAGTTTCTCATGCTGGCAAGTCGATCCCCAGTGACAAATTTCGCCCGCAGGTCACGTTCCGCACCAGGATCTATCACTGCAACATCAACAGTCAGGGCGTCATCTGCCTGGACATCCTGAAGGACAACTGGAGCCCCGCCCTCACCATCTCCAAGGTCCTGCTGTCCATCTGTTCCCTCCTGACAGACTGCAATCCTGGTAAGTGGGTGGGGTCTTACACCTATCAATCACCTTGAGTGGTAACGGATAGCAGCCAATAACTGGCAGAGTTTATTGGGGACGTGATTAGAGATGGAGGAAGCAGTGCAGCAGTGCTTTAACCAAGCTAATAGGCTTTCCCAAGTACATAACAGGAAATGCTTGTCTGCCTAATGGCTGCCTCTCAGATGGCTGAGATGGCTGGCTCTTTGGATTACACTCCTCTTGTATTTACCTTTGCAGCATTTCTGTATTCATGCTCGCCATTAATTCGGGAAGCTCAATGCGGGTGTTAAGGTCGGCGCGACTCGGGCAGTGGGGAAAGCAGGATGTTTTCGAATGCAGATTTAAATGTATGTGTGTGTAAGATAAGTAGATGCAGTCGTGATTCTCCTTGGACTATGGCTGTCGGACACTGCTTTGCTTTTGCCGAAAGAGGCCAGTGTTACCTTGAGCGAACGGCTTGTACAAACGGCCAAAGGAAGCTTAGATATGGGGGCTCGTGGTGCAGTTGAATGTTTCAGATCAGAAATGTATGAAAACATTCATGACTCCGTCAGCATGCTATTAATGCATGTCTTCCCAATTATTTTTTCCTGGATGGCCAAATTCTGTCAGCCACTGCCCCCCATAAAATTTACCAAATGGTGGTGGTGGGCGGGGGGACTGTTCAGAATGAGGATGCAGAGAAAATTTTTGTTCCTGGTGCCGTATTTTGGACCAGATGTGGACCGGAGTCTGCCTGTCGATTATCCATATCTTTAATGTCTGTCTTGAAGTAAAGGCCGACAGTTAAGTACCAAATACAGCTGGATTCCTTGGGTCATTATTGAATTAAAGTGAGTAGCTTGTCTAGAGCAGTGTTCCTCTGACCTCAGTCCTCGGGAACCTCCAGTCGGTCCACGTTTCTGCTCCCTCCCAGCTCCCAGGGAATTGGTAGCAAGCAAAAACGTAGACCGTCTGGGAAATTTGATGCTTTGAGGACTGGGGGGGGGGGGGGGGGGGGGGGGGGGGGGGGGGGGGGGGGGGGGGG
>JAODKF010000040.1:9169128-9182272 GCA_026779585.1 Mormyrus proboscirostris
ATATTTTATATATATATATTTATTGCCTCAAAGTCTACGCTTAATGACCTAGACAAATAACGATCCGCTTTCAGTTTTTAAACATCAGTGGTTATTTACAGTCATGAGGATATTGTGTTCCAGGTTTGGATATCTGTAGTTTAGTTTCTGTTCTTTCTGTCTTTCTTTCTGCGCTCATGTGCTCCCTTGAAACACCCAGTCTCCGCTGAGCCATATGTGGAACTATATCGCCTTGAGTCATTTTCTTACACAAACATATATATATTTTTTTTATCTATATACAAGTTTACTCTACTGAGGATTTTTGCGATTTAAAAACCTCCAAGACTCAAACTTCCAGGGTTTTTTCTCCCAAAAGTAGCTCTTCCTTGCTCGCTCGCATCTTGAAGCCTTTCTAATCCTCTCATCCAGGCACACCGAAACGTGCAGTGACTGCCTTTTAATAGGACAGGTGTCCTTCAACTGCCGAGCTGTGCTGCGGAGCAGGTCGTGAGGCCAGCGTTCCAGACGGAGCTGCCGTCGATGCGGAGAGCGTGCAGCTCCCTGTGAAGGATGCCGCAGAGCCTTGAGATGGCCTGCTTTTCAGACGTTGCCCACTGTGAGGCTGAGAGCCTTCGCTCTCTGTTACTGGGGCTCTCCATGTGACTTTCCAGGCCTCGCTTCTCGAGGGAGCGTTTGGCACCATCAGTAATCACAAATGCTCACCGGGCTTGATTCTGTCAAATGGCGTAATGGAATCTTTTTATTAACATTGCTGGCTGCACTACGTATCCCTTGAGTAGTGGATTTCATTACTTTTTACATACATATGAACCGAGTATTTTTTTTTTTTTGTGAGTGTTGCGGCCATACGTGGGTGTACTTTGTGTCACGTAGTGTCGTTGGCGTGGCGGAGAGATTAGCATAGTGTTATATTTACGTACCGGCTGGATTAGCTGAGGTGTTTAATTGCACAGGTAATTGACTTTCCTGTAGTACTTTACTTAAAGTACTTCCTGATACAGCAGCCTATACACCAGAGTAATTGCAATCTAGATTCGGACCAGACATCCAGTTTGAAGGGCCATCTGCAGCGTCCTCTCTAGGGTTTCTGCCATTGATTATTTTCATCCTTTTATTACTGCTTGCTGTTGGGCTAATGTGACTCTTGCTTATAATGTACTTACAGAGGGGCAAATGGCAAATAACGACCCTATTGAATTCTTGATTTGTTTTTTCTTTTTTGTTAATTGATCCTGACCTTACTAATGTGCCTCAAATTAAGGTAGTGGCCCAATCTAGTGTGTTTTTCAGACTGAAATAGCAGTACTAAGTAATCACCCATCTCT
Organism: Mormyrus proboscirostris; assembly: GCA_026779585.1. Taxonomy (NCBI): domain Eukaryota; kingdom Metazoa; phylum Chordata; class Actinopteri; order Osteoglossiformes; family Mormyridae; genus Mormyrus; species Mormyrus proboscirostris. The sequence goes on from JAODKF010000040.1 coordinate 9,170,457, forward strand.
GATCATAATCTCTCTCTTTATTTCTTTTATTCGTGCTGTTTTTTTTTAAAAAAATGTCCTCCTCTTTGAAGAAGCTGCTGTTTCCCATGTTATCCATAGATGCCACTCTAGTGCTACACATTCGGGAAGGAATGTCAGCCTGGCACTAACAGCTTGACGTCTTTGTCGGAAGGCGAACCAATCAGATGCGAGGTGGTGTCCTATCGTTTTATTGCCACGGTAACAGTGAGTGCTGTGTATTTTAGGAAATCGTTAACGTGTGTTTTTGGTGTCCAGTGTCATCTGGTCACTTTTTAAAATGATGGCTCTAAAGTTATTCCAGCCAGCCGCTGGTGAAAGGTAGCACCCTCCGGTTTATGCACAGTCCGGATCCATGCTTTTGCTTTTGCTGTGTCTGGTCCAAGTTGTGGGGCCTTCATCTGACAGCTTTGTTTACCTAGTTTACAATTGATGGACTTGGATGCCAAAAAGACTAGAATTCAGCAGTCATCGAGGATTCTCCCCCCCCGACTTATTTGGAATTGAAAGTGATCATTTAATTTCCTGTGTGCAGTAATTGTCTGAAACGATCGATTGTTGGCTGCAGCTGCTTTTCAGGACCCGCGGACGGCAGTTTTTTTTTTTTTTTTTTTGGGGGGTCTCACAGCCACATCTGATCATTCAGGTGTGACGTGTGAGTTTTTGGGTGCGGAGAGTGCTTAGCTCGTAGAATTTTCTGCGCCGTTGTGAGGTCAGAATGGGGTGGGCGTCCCACGCAGAGCCTGGGATTTGGGATCGCTGGAGTCAGACCCCTTCTGTAGCTGGCGGTGGGGCACGTAGGTAGGCATGAGGAGACCCACGCGTCAGAAAAGCCCACAGAAGCCTATGAGTAATGGGCCCTGGTTCCTGCGTACGATGGGGCAGGAGCCAAGCGAAAAGCAGGCCGCTCCCCTGGACTGGAGCCTCTGCCCTCGAGTTTCCCTACCGAGAGCTCATAATATAGCCTGTGATTAATGTTGACGGGGGAACTACTGAACGATCTGTTAGTGAAAAATTACATTCCAGCCCACATTCCCATCTTGTTGGAAGGCAGCTAGGAGTTGCGTGCCCAAAACGAAGGGCCGGCTTTCCCAGCCATTTTCCTGCGTCAGTCGCAATTCTCGCCTCAACGTTTTCCCGCATTATCCTGCGGCTTCCTCCTCCTGCCGTCGTTTGGGGCGTCCGTTTCCCCGCAATCCTTGAAATGCTCCCTCGCGCAAATGTATTTACCCCATTTTTGCATATTTCTGGTTTAAATGCGCAGTGTTCGGCCCGGCGCTCGGAGGTTGTGCATGCGTGAGAGTCGTCGATGGAGAGTTCAAAAGCTTTTTATTTTTAAAATAATAGCCGCACTAGCCTTTTAAGTTTGATTGGGTTTTTCTTTTATTGTGTGAGATGCTGTTTTGTTTTTTTTTTTTTATTTGGGAATGGCGGCTTGTAATTAAGCGGTCGTCTCTTGGCAAAGACCCTGGGGCAGGTTTAAGTGTTCCTCAGTGTCACGCTGCAGGCCCGAGCCGCCCGGCTCCCCGTGGTCCCACCGTCGCTCTAAGTGGAGGCCTCAATGGCTTCATTCAGATGAAGTGAGCTGTGGATTGTCCTCTGCAGGCGCGGTGATGGCCCTTGAGCGGCACAAGCCTGAATAGCGGGGGGAGCGGGGGGGGGACCCGCGATGGTGCCTGCTGCCTTTGATTCTCAGTAACGGCACCTCTCTGTCTGCCGTGTGCCATTCAGCATTCAGCTCTAACCCTCTAAGGCCAATGCTTGTTTTCTGTTTCTTTTTTTTCCCCACTTTGAACTGGATATAAAATAAATGCCGTTTTGTCCAGTTTAAAATACACAAGGTTTATTTATAAATAGTTTCCTGTTCTTTTGTGCCATTTTATGTTTCCTGTCCTATTAGTTTCAAAGCCATTTTTAAAATTTTCCTCCCTTTTATATCTGATAGCAGTATGCTTTTTTGAACAATAGATGGCGCTGCAGTCGTATTCTTGTCGGAGGCACTGAGTACAAAAAAAAAAAAAAAAACAGGTCCAGCTTTGTCTCTGCAGCTCGTGACCCAATAAGCTCTTCCTCTGGGATCTTATTGTGATGGCAGGTTAGCGGTTGGGCACTGACGTGAAATTCTTCTGCTCTGCACGGCAGCTGTTTGGATTATCGTTCTTAAGTCTGTCACTTATAAATATAGTGTGTGTGTAGGGGGTGTGCATTGCTCCTGGGGGGCCAGCACTTCATTATAGGGCTTGGCGACTAATTTGGAGCACTTACCTTAAGCGAGATGCAATGCTTTGTGTCGATCTGCCCTGTCAGCATGCAAATGAGGATCTTGGGTAGACTGTTTACACCCTGAGCCAAGCTTTTCAAAACAAGTACGAGACTCATTTTTTCTCGCCGATGTGCCCCGTTTCCATTAAATCACCTATAAAGTGCGAGATGCTCGACAGACGTGACTTGTGTCCCCGGAGATGTACCGCTGGTTGCATGTTTTGTTGACGCACATGCAAATGTGAAACGATCACTCGTATGGGAAGGGCTCCCCATTCCTGCACTTGGCGGGCATCTTTTAAGTGTGAGCTGGTCGGGAGCCTCTCTGCTGGGCCATCCGCGTTCCTTCGGCGCACGCTCGCTCGTTTGAGTGCGCGTTTCGGCCGCCGTGCCGGAGAGCCTGTCCACCAGGCTCGCCCGCGGCCGTGTCCCTGCGCCATCTGGACGGCCCTGCCCGAGGCCCGCCCCTCTCCCCATTCGCGCTGCAGCCTCCCCAACAGAAGGGCTGCATGCTGAGGTGGTGGGGGTGGGGGCTGGATTTGCGCTCGTCCGACTGGATTTCCGCCGCTCTTGGCAGAGGTTGCAGCCAGCGGTGATTCTGCTCGACTGCAGCATTGCCTCTAATTACGTCGCGGCCAGCGTTGGCAGTGTGAGCCCGTTAATGACATTTGGGCTCCGGGTGTGTGCCCCTCCCCAGAAACACAGGGGCTGCATTTTGGAGCGCGTTTTGGTCTTATTGCGAGCGTGGCATGGGTCTCGCGCCGGACCGGCTGCCCGGGCCTGATTATTGCTGATAATCTCTGTGATCGCTCAGGGGAGGACAAAAGTTTGTACTAAATGGGGTCCTTTGAAGGCACTCGCTCACGTGTCTGTGTGTGATCTATGTAAGCAAGCGGCGCCGGTTAACCAAGCGATGACTCTCGCCGCTGTAACATTGGGCTTGTTGGGAAGAGCAGCCCCACTGTGACTCCGATTGCTTTTATTTGAAGCGGGGGGGGGGGAGGGTAGTATATGTTTTGAATTAGTTGCTGGTGGACTTGGGGAGCGTTGAACAAAGAGTCTTTTGTTTAAAAAAGAAAAAGAAGCTTAAGAGGGCTCATCTGCACATCAAACAAACAGGCAGACAGACTGACTCCCCTAATTATCTTACCGTCAAATTGCACTCCTAAACGAGGAAGGAGGCGAGTCGTCTCCACAGCCCTAGGAGGTGAGGAGACAGGGAGTGTCAGGCTCTGGGTCAGACATTCCTCCCTTCTTCAGCTATCGCTGTAAGTGGGCGATTCCCCGGTCCTCCTGGTAACCTCGGTGACCTCCGGATGTCCCCCTTTGAAAGCTCATGGTGGATTATCTTCTGGTTTGTTTTACTGAGGCCCCGGTTCTGGTTTGAATGAACTGAATAGTCCCTTTTCTCCATTCATTTTCTTCCCGTTTCAGCTATGCTCAGTTTATAAACCTCTGTAGCGTGAGCTGCTGTTTCCTCTAAAGCGGCCATTTATTCTTACCCTCATTATGCCTCCAAGTTATCACTTTAAATCAAACTTAATTTTTCAATTCAATATATATCTATGTAGCGCTTTTCACAGAAGTTACCCCAAGGCATATTGCATGGGTGTGTTGTAACACATTATTGCATCATTTATACAGAATAACGCATGAATCGGGGGGGGGGGGGGGAAGACAAGACAAAGAATGAAAGAAAGAAAGGCAGATGACAATGATGGACCCTCATATCGGTAAATCAGTCTGTTTGAAGTAATGGCTTCAAATGATTTGCTCTCGCATCCAAATTTTGGTCGTTAAAGGGAGAGTAGGTGTAATTAAAGGGATCTGCTCGTGGAACTAAAAACACTGGCATACATTGCGTGTCCAGGAAGTCGTGGGAGGGAGATGTTTGTCCGCGCAGAAAAGGCTGTTTATCCGAGGCAAAGGGTACGTGTGGCCCATGTGCAGCCAGACACTGACACCTATTGTTGCTAGGATTATCGACGCCATTAATGCTGGTCAATTGGCTCTTTCTGATTCTGTGCTGCACCTCAGCTGTCTGCAGCAAAAGCTCTCCTGCCAAGAGGCAGGTGACGGCCGATACGACCTCATGCTTATTCATGAGTCCCCGTGGCTCCACCCAGTCCTCACACTGTCGCTCTCTTCCGTGGCCACGCCGGTGAGTGGAGTGCCTGTGGGTGGCAGCCGGCACCGTGGAGACACCTGGCGGGTCGTTGCCGAAGCCCCTCCCCCTGGTGTGGATTGGTCGGTGTTGTCCAATGGCGTGAAAGAGGTTCGGACCAGCCTGCGCAAATACGTCATGCAGGAGGTCCATCCATAAATGGTCATTTGATGAAACCTTGGTGTCACCAAGCGCATGGCACCCTGCATGGAATTTTCTGCCACCAAAACACAAAATATGGTTTCTGTTGTCTCTTGGATCAATGTTTAATCCTTGATAACGATAACTGCATGTTGGGCGGATTATTATATACTGACTTTTTTGGAATTTAAAAAGATATCTGACCAGGACATAAACTGGCATTTTAATGATCAGGTCTAATTATACTTTAAATTTTAAATGTCTATATTGCTTTGACTATTCAATGAATGCGACTTTAGTGCTAATGTTTAAGAGGGTTTTTTTTTTAACAAAGTGTTCTTTATAAGTAACAGTGGTCATACCCCAGGATTCAGTCGCCACTTGTCCAATCATTGAACATTCATCTACACAGAAGGGCTCAGTCATTCTGTGGTAGTTTTACAGTAACCAAGTCATCTGTGTAATTATAGCAAATTTATTTTCTGCAATGAATGCACAGGGCTTGAAGGTAAGCTTAGAAAAGAGGATAATTAAAAAGCAATATTGCATTTAAAAAATTGGGGAAATCTCAAAGAAAAGTGTGTTTTATTATGTGTATGTTAGGGCTGGCAATCCAGGAAGAGCCTCTAAAATTGAGCTCTGAATTGGTTCTGCTCCTGGGACAGCGGGACAGGACTGGCTTATACCATTTCCCTCCCCCAACACTCACACACACAGTTTTGATCAATACCCTTATGTTTTGGCACACACACACACACACACATGCATGCTAGTGTGTTCATGTGAGTCGCCAATTTGAAATCCCGCATACCCCCCCATGCATCTCTCTGGGCCGGGGCCTGGTCCCTGGGTCCCGCCCGCAGGAGACCACAGAGGCACAGAGAAGCGTTTCCGCTTCCCTCCTGCGGTGAACAATGCATCCAGTGCAAGCGGGAGCAAGCAAGGAGTGTGTGTGTGTGGGCATGTGTGTGTTTGTGTTTACCATAATGTGGGGACCAATTCTCCCCACAATATGGTACATCTTATTACATCTGTCAGGTCCTCACAATATAAATCTCAATTTTATAAAAATCTGTGAATGCTTGTGTTCTGTTTGGTTACTTATGCTTAAGGTTAGGGCTGGGTGGGGGTTAAGGTTATCATAGTTAAAATTAGGGTTGTACCCTAGAAATGAATGGAGAGTCCCCACAACGATAGGAATATATGAGCTCTGTGTGTGAGTGTGTGTGTGTGTGTGTGTGTGTGTGTGAGCAGTCGCCCCCCCCCACATCCCAGCAAATGGGGAAAAGATTGCTTCTGCCATCCACGCATCACTTGAAAGATAAAACTCGAAACGGTCCTGTTTTAAAACATGCAGCAGCCTCTCTGCGCCAGGCTCCCTGCCAGGCTCTCGGTCTCCGCTTCCTCGCTAAGCCTTCACCGCTTAAGCGCTTGTGCTAACTTCATCTCCGTCACTTCAAAGCAAACGCTGCAATTGTTTGGGCTTGGGGAAAAGAAAGACGACTGCCTCGTCTCTCTTCCTGATCAGGACCCAGCCTTACTCAGTGAGTCAGCTCTGACTGTCCTTAGAGCACAGATGGGTTTAACTAATTAAATCTTTTAGGAAGCGGCCTTTAAGTGAACCCTGTGGGGTTTCCCTCATGTTAATACCGTGACGCTTACCCAACCCGCAAGCAACATTATCTAGCAGCATGAAACTGAATTCTGTAGTGCAGAGAGTGCTGGAAATTATTGTGTACACTACACACAGATTTTTTTTGTGGATCAAATAAAATAAGAAAACATTCATCTGTCTTCAGTGATCAATCATCCAATACGCAGAGGCAGAAACCGGGACAGCCTGTATGGGTTGCCAGATATCCATTTGCATTAGGGGTGAATAGAAACTCAATAACTGCATGTTATTGGACTGTTGGATGGAAACCCGTGCAAATGGGGGAGAAGATGCAAACGCGCAAAGTCCATGGTACAAATCATGACCCCTAAACCCAGAACTGATATGATCCTCAGCTTCACCATTCAACACAATTAAGCAAACAAGGGTCTTTTTAAATTGGCCTAAAACCGCATTCTCAGATCCAGTCACCAGTCTGTCATGTTTTCATTCAAATCCTCTCTAATGACAGGAATTGGCGTTTAGTAAGAATAAAACCCAGAAATTAGTCTGCAGTAATAATACAAGTGGCCTTTTTCATCTCTCGTCCAGTGCATGTCTCCACAGATCCCGACCAACGCCAGGACTGACCTTGTCCTGCCGCTGCCATCCAACCGGCTGCCGATGAAAGTGCACCCCCCCCCCATCCACCTGGAAATGGGACAAGTGTGTTGAAATAGCTCTGTAAATGCATATGGGGCTCAAATATTGCAGCCCATTTATTTATTTTGTAGACATACCAGTGACGAAAACCTGCAGTCAGTAAGGGGGGGGGTCAATCAACATTCATCGCTCCTGGAGGAGTCGGGGTTAAGGGCCAACCTCAGGGGCCCGCCAGTGATGTGAGTCAGGATTGAGGGCCATCCTCAGGAGCCCGCCAGTGATGTGATTGATCTGTCGACCGGCTCATTAAGTGCTTTATTTGCATTGGATATTTGAACAAAGTAAACTGTTTCGACAGATTCTGAATTTAGTAACTCAGAATCATCCACATTTAAATGCCAAAGAGGACAGTTTGTGTATATATGAAGAAAAAAACAAACTCTGCCCTATGACTGCACTTTGACAACCAGCAGATGCTTCTGACCCGCCAACCCCGCTCTCTCCCAAACCCCCGCTTTGACTGAAGCCTGGATAGGTCTCCTGGCCAAAAAGGGTGGAACAACTGGGTTAGAGGGTCATTCCTGTGTCACTGCTCAAACAAACCCTCCCACTAAGAAAAAAAAACTAAATGCTATTAGACAGCAGCGTAAAATACACTGCTGCTGAGTTGCTGCCATCACCATCATCATATTGGTTCGTGTCATATTGCGAAGTTCTTTTCTGAAATATCTGGGCCTTACGGAGTAAGACAATTCAGGTGTGAAAGGTGGCAGCTTATTGGCTCCCTAACTTTAAGACCCCGCCCCCTACTCTACTTCATTGGTTTGTTCTACTGTCAGACAGCCTGATAAATCTACATTTCAGACTCATTATTGGTTGAATCCGGTGGTCTGAGGTGAAATATCGAATTTATAATTAATGACATGCCACTGAAAGACGTGCGAGTCGTTGGCATGGATTATACGAGCTAATATGACATGGTGTAGTAATGAATGAACATAATGAATGTCAAGGGTCTGCTGCAACCGCATTGACCCATAAGTCATAAATAGTGAGCAAAATGTTTTTTTTTTTTTTTTTTTAAATAAAATTAAAAAAAAGGACAGAGGATCAAGTCTCTTAAACGGTATTAAAATGGCCTGACCTCGCTGGGGAAATTGAGTCAGAATGCAATTAAAAGGAGGCTCTGTGTCTATTAAGAAGAAGCAGTTGATATTCAGAAGAAAAAACTGTATGAGGCTGTTGTGCTGTCGCATACTGGAGCTGGTGTCCCTGACCAGCGTTTGACAGGAAATAGCTGAACTGAGCTCTTGGGCTGCATCTAAAGAGGAAGGGCTTTGGGCCTCTGTCTCCTATAAAGCAATTATCTACTCTTATAGCACAAGTGCAGTGCAGAGTCAGTGTATAAGCTATGCATGCATGGAGCTGGGTAACCAGTATGATGTCACTGCAATTGAACTGTGTTCATTATAAAGTGTGGTGAAATAAGAACTGTACACGCAAATGACTGTGGGTACAGGAAGAAACAGCTCTTCTTGCTTAATGACATAAAAGCCTCCTGTTTTGATATCAATCAAACGTTTGTTGATAAGACTGCCCTTGCTCTGTCAGCTTCTCTCTCTTTTTTGGCTGATAAATGCTTTAACCCAAGGTGGGGAAATGAACGAGGCTAAGGACCAGTCTTTCTGCTATGAAGGGGTTAATGTACCCCTGATTCGCATCATATGTCTTTCATAGTCAATGTATATTTCATCACAAGACCTCTCCTTCCTGCTTTGCTTTGGCAATGACTCAAGGCAGCACTCTGAGATTGTAGTTTCATGAAGACTGCACTGTTCTCCACACAAGCATTTTTTAAGAAGTTAGCTAGCACCTTGTTGAAGACTTTATATGTCCAGAAATGTAGTGCAACTCTTGAGCTTTAAGATTTCAGTTTCCCAGTCTCCGCTGCCCTCTGTAGAAACCTTCAGATATCACCTTTAAAAGTTGTCTACAACTTAGGGCATTTTCACACCTATAGTTTGTTTACTCTGGTCCACATCAGTCAATAGTGTTAATAATAATAATAATAATAATAATAATAATAATATTTTGGGTATTTTCTTTTTAGGAAAATCCATGCAAAACAAAAAGGCACCACTGCAAACCATGTGAGATCATTCACTCTGGCTTGGTCATAGGTGTCTGTGGCGGCGGCAAGAAAGTAAATACAGGAAGAAGGTCATATGGCCTGGATAATTGCATATTTCTATGCAGGTTAACATGGAGCAACAGCTGAGGTGGCATTTGTTCATAGCACTGAAAATTAACTGGGCAATATACCAGGCTATGCTACACCAGCAGAATGGAGAATTCACTTCAACTTTCTCAAAAATGCTGTGCTGCTTCAGACTTTGCAAAAGAGACGTTCTGGCTACAGACAACTGAGCAGAAAAAAGGAACTAACCCTGAACGTGTGCGACATGCTAGCTGGATCAGATCAAGTTCGGATCACATTCCCACCACAAACGAATCACTCCAGGGTATGTTTGGAACTGGACGGTGGCCACTTCCTCTCAACGGTCTTGAGACGGTTGTTTTGGTGTGCACCCGAGTGTGATTACTGTGTTCACACCTACCTAAATGTAGATAAACGGAACCAGAGTTCTAACTGGACTAAAAAGGGCAGGTGTGAACACACCCTAAGATAAAAGTCGAATGTAATGTTATTTAGTCACACTCCAGTCAGCAGCATAGCATATACAATATGCATAGACAAGGGCATTGTATACACAAGTGGCGAATGCTTAAACTTTTAACAGGTTTTCCCCCATTGGCGTCAGCGCAGTTACACTTTTGTTGCAATGGCAGCACCTCTTGTATCACAAGCTGCAGCGAGTTCGCAGAACAGTCCCAAATCATCCTTTGCTTTGCTTTGTCTCGCAGTTCCGTGCGCTTTGTTAAATGGGGTTGTCCATTAAACGCTATTCCCACCTCAAAACTTTAATTTACACTGATTGCAAATCGCCGTGTTACTGGTTTCTGTTAAAAGCGTATAATATTCCCAGATCGTCACGTCTTATCTTACGCTCCTCGTACTGCGAAACTGCGAAAGGTACGCGCGTGACGTCACAAGCAGGTGGAAGTCACTGTACTCACACCCACTGAGTAGCAAAAAATACTGAGGGGTAGCGATAGCGTTCGATTTGAATGCTGCAAAAAAACACATGTAAAATGGGAAAGAGCTGTCATGCGATTGATTGTCAAAAACTAAATAAGTAAGTATAGGATGTGGATCGCTCACGCATGGCCGATACCCGATCCGTCAAATAGGTCTGGATCGGTGGCGATACCGGTCCGAATATCGGTATAGGTGCATCTCTAGTTTACGTGTACTTTAAAAGTCTGGTTTCAGTCAGACTAACACAATAATTCGATTTTCTTAGTGTGCATTTAAATGTACTGAGTAAATTGCTGATGCTGAAACTTAGAATAATCAGTACCTGCGGTGGGACACGTCTTTGAAGACTTTGTATATCCAATGCTGTTGTGCATCGATTCAGACTCTGCTGTACAACTGCTCTGTGTCAATAAGTGAGTCTGCTTCCTGTAATTGTTTGAATCCGGTTTTATTTTCATAATTGAGTCATTTTCTGAAATATATGTCAGCCTTGTGATGTGTGAACTGAGGCCATGCGGTTGGGTCACATGCATCCTTGGGAGGGTCCCACACCCCACACAAGACCTGCACACAAGACTTTGCAAAAGAAAGATACGGCAGTAACACTGTAACAAAACTGAACAAAACTGTAGAAGGTCCGTTTGTCAAGACTTCTGCACTTAAAATAGACATGCATGCACATGCAGCCATCGTGCTAGAACCGCCACAAGGTATCAACTCAAAAATATCTTGGAACTCCACTTTTGTTGACTGTGCCCAAATGAACAAACATCTGGAATATGTCAAACACATAGCTATGCCTGTTCGTATCAGGTGGACCGTTAGTCTACCGTGCAATCATTCACCTTGACATGAAAGTTGCCCTGAAACTCCAACATATGCCAAGAAACAGCTGATAATGTGGAGTGACAATCAGCAGAGGCCGTGTTTCAGCTGGCGAAACTGATCCTGGATCTGCTTTTTCACTGTCTTATCGCAGATGGACAAAGGACAATCTAAGTCAGGCTCATAATTCTATTAACTTTGCCTAGTAATTAAGAAACAGGCATGCAATATTGAGCTCACTACTCAATGCTAACCCCTTGGGAGTGGGAAAGCAGAAAGCTGTATTAATCACATTCGTAACACGTTCCATCCAGTAATTAACAAAAGCATTGAGTCTTCCATTGGAATCCTTTTATGGAAATGCGTCGTGCTGCTCCTGTCTGTCATAATGGCAAACTGGGTGCAATAAATGACGAATAACACGTCTCCCCACATTACAGTATAAATAACTGCACCAGTACATTAATTACCACCTCCAGCTGGATTTCGCCCGATGCCGACTCGGAGCTAATGGTGAAGCCATGTCAAAGTAGCGGCGGGAACCTCGACACCTCCCCGTGAAAATAAAGTGATAAGAAAGCCAAGCGTCGCTTTCCAGCGTTTTCTGTAGAAGTGCCAAAGTCCCTGAACAGAAACAGTCAAGACAACATGAGGTGCAAACCATGGCACCATTACACCAGTACTGAAGGTACAGAGACACTCTGATCTTTAGCAGATTAAATGTGCCTTCTCCCTACCCCATATGCCCTAATTTAGTCATTTTCTGTGCTAAGATGTTAAAAAGAAAAGCACTCCTGTCAAAGACCTTGTTAACTATGAAACTGGGCTTGTTGAATATGGAGATTCTGTGTGAAATTCAGCTTTATTTGCCATTTATAGTTTTTTGCACAAGTATAGTTTTTGCATACGCACATACACTGGTGTCCCGGTGTTGTTTTTTCTTGGTGGGGGGGGGATTGTACACATCAAACCAGGTTAAAACCTGTCAG
>JAODKF010000040.1:9182282-9195548 GCA_026779585.1 Mormyrus proboscirostris
CGCCCCCCCCCCCCCCAGCGGGTTGAGGACTTTGCTCAAGGGAGATTTATATGGCTACACTGCTAAGACCCGGAGTCAACCCGGCAACCTTCTGATCACAAGCAGAGAGACACCCCCACCCCCCCACCGTGCTGTGTATCTGTGAACCAAAGGAGGTCTATGAAAAGTATGAAAGACAGACAAATCTGGGTTGGATCCTCTCCAGTGTCCGACGGCAGAGAAGGCTCAGGCCAGGAGGTGGTGGTCACTTTGGGGGAAGTGTAGGTGTCTTATGTGGGGGGGAGGGTAAGTAATTTGGGCAGTTGTATTACCTAGAGTTTATATCTATCAAATTAATAAGGTAAAACTTCATTGATTCCTCAGGGGGGGATTTTTTGTTGTCAAGTAGCCTTGTCTAGGCACAGAAATGCCCCATACCCTTAAAGAAATAAATTAATAACATGTAAATAACCCGAAAGTGTATAGTACAAGTTAGGTAGAAACATGGAAAATATGGCGTAGGAGCCTTAAAAATGGCGTTTTTCTACTGGCATTCAGGATCGGCTCGGTAAAGGTCTTGATGGGTTTAAATAATTAATAATATATAGAATTTGCCATATTTTCCTTAAGATAATCCATGCATATCAACACAGATCGCTGGTATCTCCATGCTTTCAACCAATCAGATGGTGGTGACACAACCGGCTTGGTTTGGTCAGGTGTTGGGCCTTGCTTAGCAGAGCTGTGTCAGCAGGGTTGCAAGTCGGGTATGGCTTGTATATGGAAGACGGTCGGATATAGCTTAGTTCCTGGTGAAAGTGGAAAAGCACCAAAAGAGTCTCCTCATGTCCTCCATGCAGGGTGGGTCTAGGGACAGGAAGATTAGAACCATCACACAAACAAATAGCGAGTAGGTGTAGAGCAGCTCGTGAAGCTCTCAGTTGTCCGTCTTGGGGAGATGAGCTTGTGGCTGAAGGTGTTCTTATACTGTACTAGTCCTCTGTGTCCTATGACTTAGCTTAGTTTTCCTCAGAACTTGGTTCAGCCAACTAGACCCCAGAGGTGGGGATTCAAGTCAAAAATTTGATGACTTTTTACTCAACTCTGCAAAACAGACAGAAAGACTTGGACTCATCTTGGACTTGGGGGCAACTGACTTGAGACTTAGACCTAACTTAGACCTTATGACTTGAAGACTTGAGGCTATATAGGCCCCCTCTAGATACCATAGCTTTACTTTTACAATTTCAGTGTACATTAATTTTCTGCTGCCTGCATCTTTAATTAGCTGAATGCAAGGTCTCCTGAGATAGTTTGTTGAAAACATGCATTACTTCCTGCATATACACAGATATAGAAACTGTATGAGGACAACCGTGAGTGGACACTCTCTTTTCAACCTTTTCCTGCCTATAAAGAATGTATCCTACAATGTACTGCGGTGGGTTTTTGCTGCAGCAAGTTTTAATAACTCAAAGTAAAAAAATGGACACAGGTATAGAGACTTAAGTTACATGACTCATAAATCGACTTGGACTCATGTCACAGATTTGGTGACTTGTGGCTTGACAACAAAAATGATGGGAAAACATGTACTTTAATTGGACTCCCATCCCTGCTAGACCCCCCCCCCATCAAACAGCAGCAAAAAAACACGCGACAGAATGGTGAAACATATTTGCAGTTTGCTGCACACACCAAAGTCTCTTCAAGAAAATCTGCCTGCTCTGCGCCTCCTTACAGACTCTCTGTATTGTGGCAGGGTAGCGTTTCATTGATGTAGATGCCAAGCCACTTATAGCACTATACAATTTCCACAACCTCCCCTTGGATGATGACAGTAGTCAGTGGCTTCCTGTTCTATCTAAAGTCCACGACAAGCTGCCTTGTTTTTTTAACAGCCACAGGCAATTCCTCTCATGTCACCCAACAGAACTCTTTACTAGACGTCTGTGATCCTCTTCTCTTCCTTCACCCTTACATGCTACAATCGTGGAGTTATCAGAGCGCTTCTGAAGATGGCATGATCCAGAGTACCGTTCGAATTCTGTGGTGTAGAGTACACATGAATGGTAAGAGCACTGTCCCATGGGGGACACATCGTGTATGAGATTACAGCTGCCATATGTCTGTGGCTGTTCGGTGTGATCTTGACGAACACGGCATCCTCTACCTGCATCACTTTCAGCTTCTGTCCAGCACGAAAGGCTGGGGGGAAGTGTCAAACACACTGAGGACTCAGGGTAGTCTTTGCGATGTTGCTTGACTTGCCCAGGTGTGATTAGGCTCTGAGAAGCAGGTATAGGATAACATCTTCCACACCTATATTTGCCTTGTGTACAAAATGGAAAGGATACAGTAAATCCTTCAGTGGTTTGAGATGCTATAAAACCAGATGCCCAGATATCGTGACCTAGAAAATATAACTTAATAAAGAAACATTTAAAAATATGCCTTAGCACTGTTTTTAAAGCTGAGTATATGTTTTAGCAAAACGTTTAGTTCATGTAAATTCTTTGCTCAGTCCATCAGCTCTTGAAGGCACAGTTATGTGTTTGTAGTCGATATATAAGCCCAGAATTCATGACAGAAGCTAGGAAAAACTGCCCCAAGCACAACCACTCGGAAGTCCAATTTATAGACTATAACTGTCTGTGTGTGTATATCACATCAAATCAAATCAAGTTTATTTATAAAGCTCTTTTAAACAAGGTTGACCAAAGTGCTGCACAGATTCACATCATTAAAACAATACAAACACATCAAATTAGAAATATCAAATGAAGAACAACAGACTCGGGGCATTTTATCCTAAATTAAATGCCATCGAGAAAAGATTGTGTCTTAAGAGAAGATTTAAAAGTTTCCAGAGTGGAGGCAGATCTACCATGCCAAGGAAGGCTATTCCAAAGTCTAGGGGCAGCCACCCCAAAGGCTCGGTCGCCTCTGGTCTTCAGCCTGGTCTTAGGAACTTTTAGCAGACGCTGTCAAGGTGACATAAGTGCTTTGGCCGGAGTATAAAAGTGTAGCAGTTCACAGTATATATACTGTGTGCATATAGTGCAGTGTAATGGAGTACCAAAAAGGGCAAAAACGTGTCGGTGTGTGAATTACAGGTGCATCTAACACAACAATTGCGAAATCATTTGACGTGTCAAAGGGGAACAGTCCCAAAAATGATGTCAGCATATGTGACCCAAGCACACTGGCAAGGAGGAATAGTGGTTGTCAGATGATGTGGAGAAGCTGCTAAACGCTGCAGCGATTCAGCCTCAGTGATCAGAACAGAACTGAAAACTCACCTCTGTGACTCAGCCTCAATGAATACTGCTTCTCTTCAGCTGCACAAAAACAGCACTTGCCTAGGTCTTGTATCCAAAGCTAATTCAACAGCTAATTTTTAAAGCTTTGAAATAAATTTTAAATCATTTTATTGACTTGATGTATATCAGTTCGTTTGTATTAAATGCTTCTTAAAATATTTCTGTTACAATATAGAAAGATGCTTTTAACATTGCTCTGTTAAAAATATTTTGCCTTTATGCCCCATTTTAGTCATTAAAATAAAAAGTAGTATAAGCTAAATTGGGTGATATACAGGAAATAAAATTAAAAAGACGGGGTGATATTGAAGCAGATTCTTTGAAGGGTGGTTTTGTGGGTTTGGAATAGGGCTGCCAGCCTTTCTGCATTCTGTCTGCGGCTAAGGGGGCTCGTGTCGCTCTTCAGAGCTCTACCTCCTGTGGCCAAAGCTGAACACAGCAGGAAGTCCCAGGAATCAGGGGTCACATGGGCCAGCTGCACCACGGTGGGTGACATCGTAGGCTCCCAGAAATCCCGCATGCTGCACCCCTCCCCCACACAAGGGCAGTCTGAACAAGCAGAACCGTAGTGCTGTGCTGAGAGAACAATAGTCCGGATATTTTCCCTCATAGTTTAGTCATTCTGCAGTTTTTTCCAGCTTTATTCAAGCCAACACACCCTAAGCCTTTAAATCCTTTCCCTCTTCAGATGGGTGGGTTCAGTCAGACAGATACACGAAATGCGCTTTCCAAATTATGTAAACTAAAAGGTAACAAAAAAAAAAAACAGCAGTGAAGACTACGGGAAAAATCTGACTGCTGGAATTTGAGGGACCCTAATGTTTTCAATGCACAGGAATGTCAAATGCCGATATTTTTCTGTTTGTCACAGGAAATTATTAGATGTGTCACTGTTTCATAAATAAACCCCCTTCTCTACAGGTCATTATGGTACGACGAGAGAAAAAAGCAAGACGGCACACGAGGGGATGCCTGGAATGCTGGATATGTTTGCTTGTATAATGGGTGACATCTGTTCTGAGCAGCAGAAACAAGGA
Organism: Mormyrus proboscirostris; assembly: GCA_026779585.1. Taxonomy (NCBI): domain Eukaryota; kingdom Metazoa; phylum Chordata; class Actinopteri; order Osteoglossiformes; family Mormyridae; genus Mormyrus; species Mormyrus proboscirostris. The sequence goes on from JAODKF010000040.1 coordinate 9,186,622, forward strand.
AATGCTTGCATGTGAGAATGTATGATGAGGCGTAAGGGGAGACACTTCCCAAACCCCTGTCTGCACTGCATATGGGTTATAGGACACAAATTCAGCATGGAATCCAGGCTGGATTTCATTGTTTATTCATACAGTGATAATGAGGAAGTCATATCTGTGTTTTACTGTGTAGTCAAGCACGACAGCCGTATGACAGCTTTTGAGCTCCCCAGGGCGATGTCCTAAGACATACTGACATTTAAATTGAATTAAGCATTTCATTGTGGAAAGGGTGTATCCAGCAAAGCCCAGGAGAAGGGGTTCAGGGTGCTTAACACAGGGTGTACTTCAACAAAAATGAGAGCAGTACAAATGTTGCTTTTTTCTTTCAACGAATCTAAATAGGAACCCCAGAAGTCACAATGTGATAGGAACTGAAATATGCAATTTTCTTCCATGTAACATGTGTAGGAGGTAACTTTGATTATCTCTTGGAGCTTGTACAGTTCCACTGTGTCTTGAAAATGTCATTTTTTAGTGTGGGGATACATTTCTGATAAATGCACTCTAAGATAAGGAGCAGAAGCTTGGAAATTCAGCGTACTCATAACGGTTTTCTTCTTCTTGTTATCTATGGTGAATAGCTGATCTGTACTAGGCTGTCCTACCGTGCCGTTGTGTCTTCATTCTACTCTGCGGTAGAAAATAGGTTGAGCCCATAACTGTAATTTGGTAACACAAGCTGTCGGCTGGGTCGTGCGGTGGTCTAGTGGTTAGCTCTGTTGCCACACACACACACCCCTGGGACTTGGGTTCTGGTCTCCTCTCTGGCTCTGTGTCGCATGTTCCCTCCCTGTCAGTGTGGGGTTTTTTCTGGGTACTCTAGTTAACCTCCTCCCTCCTAGTCCAAAAACATGCTAAGGTGAGTTGTAGGTACTAAATTACCCATTGGTGTGTGAGTTTGCCCTGTAGTGGGATGGCACTGTGATTTTTCCCTGCCTTGCACCCATTGCTTCTGGGGTGGGCTTTAGACCCCTTGTGCCTCTAAATAGGGCAACTGGGTACAGGAAATGGATGGATGGAGCTGTCAGAAATAACCAGGTGAGGGGAAAATTAACTACCGGGCCGACATAATTTAATTTATAACATTGAAAGGAACTGAGCTGTTGAAGCCATTTTTAGCACAAGTTGTACTCAGGAGAGTAGCACCAGTGTGGTTATCTGCCAGTAGCTGCCTCTTTGAGAGGTCCAGCCCCAATGAGCATCTCTCAAAGGTCTCAGAACAAGGCTCATACTTCCTCTCGGAGATTGGTGACTCGGTCAAGGGTCAGTCTTCAGTGTCATTCCCACACCTCCTTGGCTTGGGATTTGGTGTGTCAGAACTTCCTTTCTGCCTGGGTCTGGGAAAATTTCCCCAATTTCCCCCGTCATTAAAAAAGGCTGAGGTCCGTCTGTCTCTACTGCATCCAATCCTGTCGACACTGAGTTCTCATAACTTGCTTCCTATTCACTTTCATATTACATGTAAAATTCAGTGGAAAAATGTATAGTGAAAGCTCTTGTATTCACCTTTCAAATAATATGCACGCTCAAGTAACTGGCACAATTGTAAATGTCAGTATAAACATTAAAAATTCATAATAATGCAATAAGTAATACACTGTTCTATTAAAAATTTACACTAAACCAACTAAAAAAATGAAAGATAACAAAGAAAGGCGCTGCACCGTACAAATCTCAGTTCCTGCGCATGTCTATGGAGCAGTGTGCTTTAGAGGTCTTTCCACTTGTTCCGCTATTGTTTTCCGTGCAATGTCTTTGGTTTGGCATAAGATCCCACTTAAAAGAACAAGACTATAAAAATTTGTGTATGTGGTGTGTGTTGAAATACAAAAGTAATTGCAAGAATTATGTAATCATCCATTGTTTTTCAAGAGTAACATGCATCTATCCGGAAAATTCACCTACTTGGGAGTGCCTTGGTTCCGACACTGCCAGGTACAAGAACTGTTACTTTATATTTTACACGATGCAACTTGTGCTGTTAGCTTAACTTTTTCGTGGGCCTGTTTCTTCGACTGTGAGCAGCAGATTGCTACCAAGACTTAACAATAATAAAAGATCCAATGAAATGACTGTATCTCAGTATATAGCCGAATAAATGTATTTTAATTACCTTCATAAGATTCCAAATGACTCTAGTCCATCAGATGTAGCTATTTTTAGCTGGTGTTACTTAGCTGAGTTCTGTAAGAATATTTTAACTAACACCTCACGGTGATGAATATTATAACTAATCATGAAAGTGCGAAGGCGGCCATGTTTTTCAGAACTTTACATGTTAATGTAATAGGTGTGAGGTATCTAATGATTCATATCCACAAATGGTTTGGAATGTCATTTTCATACCCTCTTCTCTGTTCATTTGCACCTGTGGTGTAGTTTACGTTCCACGAGGTTGCGGAACCGAAGAAACCTGACCGAACACCGCTCGAGAATTCTGGCTTTTAAGACGAGGCCAGTAATCTGTGTCTGTCAGAATTAAAAACTGACTCTGAATTAGCAGCTGAGTATTCACAAGAGAACATACAAATTAAAAAAAAACAATAATTATTTTTTTTAATTACAAAGATCAATATCTGCTTTTAATCAGAAGGGAATCATTAGGAATGCAAGTAACATATAATTAGATGTTGGGGGCCTTTGTTTGTTTGTTGCAGATGGTTTAGTGTGAAACAATACAAGGATGTGTGATTATATACAGCATCTATTCAGCTCAAGTTAAGGCTTAAACATAAATATACTGTGTTACGAACGGGCATGGTGAAGGAAGGATGACCCACGTTATGGCACACAAAAAAATGGGACTTTATTTAAATGTAAAGAACGCAAGAAACCAAAAGGACCACAAGGGGTCAAAAACAAAGCTGATGGCAGGGAGCAACACAGGAACAACCATAGCAGAACAGCAGTGAGCAGTGCCTCAGTACCAGACTCACCGGACCTGAATCCTACTGAACAGCTAGAGGATGTTGTAAGCTGACACATAGCCTCCAGGGTACCACGTCCCACAAACAGACAGATGTTGGTACAGGCACTACAGGAAGAGCGGCCAGGATACCCCAGGATACCCCTGTCGTAGCTACAGTATGAGATGAAGATGCTCTGCTAATATGGTTGTGCATGTAGCTCATATCAGACACTGAGGATAGTAGTGATGCCTGTATTACCACTTTTTGTTGTCTTGGTTGTCAATTTATAAACTATTACAAACAGTATTTTCTGTCTTTGTTGTCAACTAACAATCTGTTGCAACCTGTTTTTCTTCTATCAGTTTTAGCCTGATATATACAAAAGGTTTGATGAGTTTTTTTGATGCTCTTAAATCTGCATTTTTAATTCCTGGTTAAATCCTGCTTCTGTCGGCAGAAGGCTACAAGACAGGTCACTTCCAGGCTCAGAATTTCTAAGACTGCAGTACACAAGAACAAAGAAAAACAGAAGACTCTTGGAATAACTGAAAACCAGCCAGGTAGAGAGCAGAAGCGATTTTTTACTGTCAGAGATGGCCGTCAACTTATTGGACAGTTTCTCGTGAATCATTGGATGACATCAAGTGACCATCAAAAGGAATGGGAAACATTTAGTGCAGGTGTGATATATACTGCTTGGACAGTTCATATCAGGCTCCTAGAAGCAGGATTTGCAGATCGCAAGAAAGAATATACGAGCAATTGAGAGGGCAAAATTGAGAAATGAGTGAAACAAAAATTGTGCTGTGGTCTCTTCATTTTTTTCCAGAGCTGTATACACAAGGAGAAATCTCCTGTCAAGTCAAGTCACTTCAATTCGAGACGTATTTATCGTCATAGCATCCATATACAGGTGTACAGTGGCACAAAATAAGATTCCCACAGGACTACAGTGCAACATACAAATAGCAAGTGACGAGGTGGGGGGGGTGTTCACAGTGCTTAAAGTGCAAAATACAGGACAGTGCGAAACAGCAGGAGGGGCATAAAGGGGTGGAATAAATATACTGACTGTCTCCTTCAGTGCATTTATGGTACGTGGGAACCAGAGGAGGCAGATGCGTCTGTGGCACTTGCAATCTGTGTGCCCTGGCTTGCCACTTAATGACGACCAAGTGCCTTGTTACGGTAGTGATACCCCAGCTGCCTTTTCAACAGGACCGATTAGCACTACGGTTCCCCAAGCCCTAGAAAGGCACCCCCCCCCACCTAGAAAGGCACCCCCCCTACCCCACTCCACCCAGCACTGCTGCCTTCACCCACTCGCCATTGATGAATTGCACTTCAGTACCGGCTTGCAAGCATCTGTTTTGAATTAAACCTCTTTATATCTGTGGGGCTGTGTGAAACCCGGCCCGTTTTAGCTGACTCATCTACCTCGTGTCCGGCCGCACCTAAACAGTTGGGATACTCTGCACCTTCAGCCTGGACAACGCTGACACGCTACACCAGAGCTCCCAGACTGTTGGCTAAACTGGGTAGCTATTGATGAGGAGACAGCTTATGCGTTTGAGCTTTGATTAATGTTATCTTTATTTCAGTGTCTCTCGGGGATCACATATTGGTTGTTATTCTTTTATGCGCTATTGTACTTGCTGAGTAGGTAAACTTGCATCGTTTTATTTTTGTCCCACTGGTACTAAGCAGGAAAACTAAATGTTGTTTCACCATTTCTCAAAATTTAGTTTTTTTGATGCTACCGGCAGAAGTTTAAGGTCAGACCTTACACCTCTTTGAAAATCGGCAACACCGCTGTGTCGAACCGGCTCTGCGTTTAACACCTTTGGTTCCAAAACCGTCTTCCACACAATCCCCGTTCCCCAGCTTTGTTAAATGTCACACTGTCAGTTTTTTTTACAGGTATCCTCTTGTCAATGTCTTCCTGCCCCCTGCCATGAGTAGGAGCCTGATCTCCTTGGGGGTAAAGGTTAGGGAAACTAGTCCAGCTGAGGAATCCTTCACCGGTAGATTATGCTACTGCTGGGCTTTATCTTTCTCACGGACCCGTAGGAATTCATTATCTTGGGGGAGTTGGCATGGCGACCAGTCAAGGGAAAGATAAAGGAAATACAAGTCTTCTTTCTTCTTCCATACTGTGGTTTTTGGCCTAAAAACTTCAGATATCTCCTTAGCATGGGAATTATGCAAAGTATCGGCACCAGAGTACGGCGTGAGATAACAGAAAGCAATAGGGAAACCATCTGCCAAATTTCACCGCCCAGCTGGACATTGGTCCAAAACTCAAACCTCTTGAATTCTTTGAGTGACCCATTGAATGGTTTGAAAACTGACGCTTAGGGCCGTTATATACTTCACACCAGGCGACGCATAGTTGTTAGATATAGAGAATATATAGATATAGATTTACGTCTATATGGAGGTGCACCAGGGGGCAGTGCGAGAAAATCATCTTGGCTGACTCCTTTCTGTATGAGACCGTGATATGAAATGATGTACACTCGCTGCATCTACAGTGATCGGGTTGCAAATTTTTTAATACTGTTGCAGCATTCCCTCTATTCTAACCACTGCTCCACATCGTACTTCACTCTACCACATATCACTTTACTTCCCTATGTTGAATATTGCATTGGATATTGTTAGATATCTCATAGTAGTTAGTGTTTCATAATTAGGCTGCATGACACTGGAAGATATCAATTTCTGCAATAAGTATTGCAGTATTTATAAAGATAAGTAAGGAGCATGTACTGATTACAGTGCTTTGCCGCGCCCACCACATGACAAACCACCTCAGGGACGAGAACCTGAGTGCAGCCATGTGGCGGGTGATACCTCAGCATAGCATCCTGCCCCCACCCCCCAAGTTATTCCCTGTAAGTTGGAGGAGCGGCTTATCAGGCTGGATGTAGATTAACATCATAACCAGGATGAAGTAATTGCAGGTTAAGGACCTTGCTGAAGGACCCAATGGAGCAGAATGGGATTTGAACCAGCAACCTTCCAGGTGCTGGGCCTGATCCCTAGCCTCAGATCCACCACTCCATATATTATAAAGAAAAAAAAATGTTTAAAATAAATCGGTTTCCCACAAACATGTCTATTCATCAAGGATTTAAACAGCAAGCATGTAAATGATTAGGAATGGCCAATGTTGCTTATGGAAGTAGGCAAGTCAGAATTTCAAGTTAGAGTTTCATTGTACTTCGTACATATGATACAGGTTTCATAGAAACTTAAACTGCCATTAAATTTTGAAGATGATGTTCACAGAGGGGCACATTAGTGAATTTTCTCTCTTGCCTTTGAAAATAGACAGTTGTTCCAGCAATTCTTCTGAATTGAGTAACAGGACAGGACAGTAACAGGAAATGTAGATATAAAGAATGTACTTGCGGAAGTCATGTAGGTCATTCGGCTACGGTCTTGGTTATGCCTTGATCTGTCAACTTCAATTTTTTGTTGTTGTTGTGAAACATAGCGACCCGGAGTGGATCAGTAAAGGCGCAAAATTGCGAAAATGTAACTGCTTGACTTTCTTTTTTTGGTACAGATTTTTTTAACATTTTTTTTATATTTTTTGGAGATGAATTTCTGACCTTGTTTTACCATTGGGTGGATTCTAATATGCAGAAGCATTTGGGAAGTGCCACAGTTACACTAAAAAAGAATACTTCACTTTTACTATAAATGACAATGGTATTCTACCACTATTAGATTGAAAATTAGTATAAAATACTGCCGAAAATCTCACACCAGATGCTTTCAATGCGTATGCCATGACTGCTTTTAAGATCATTTACAGCATAAACAGGGGCCTCTAGTCTTGTGCCCTTAAATCTCTGTAAGTTTCTTCTATACAGCTAGTTAAGAGCTCCTTGTCACGGCAGTAATGGCCGGAGATCTGCGCGTGATGTTTATGTGCATATTCACCTCAAGGGAATGCAGCTGTCCTGCACCATGGGCCAGTCCCCTGACCCCCAAAGAGGGCTGTCCCCAAACATGGGCCGGAACCAGGCCTTGCGGCTATGGCCTTGATGATACACGTCTGAAGGTATTTTCATCCCTGAGAGGAAGCAGGATGAGCACCATTTCTACACTGACTTCGGGGACGGAGGATGTTCATTGCACTCTAGACCTGATATCAGAGAAAGAAATTAGCTGGAGGGGGTGTTTTTATTAGGTCAGGCTGTCTCACTGCCCTCTTCCGCCCCCCCCCCCCCGTTCTGATGAGTAACATCAGGCTTTTGTCCGGCCAGCAGATGACCAGGATGGGAGTTCATGTGTGGCCCGGGGGATGGGGGGGGTTGACGGCCTCCAGCTGTTGGTGCAGAGGCTGCACACGGCCCGCCGGGGGGGGGGACTTATGCAGGTCCTTCAGGCCTGCCCTCCTCTCCCCGCCTCAGCTGGCACCGTGTAAGCGGGGCCCCGTACGTTAGCATCACCTCAGCTAACAGTCAAAGGACAGACATGGGAAGTAGCTGCTGAAACACTCTATAAGCGCGAAGCACAGGCTGTAAACCCTGCCCTTGATCGGTCAGTGCACCCATTTGTTTTCCTGGAAAGATCTGGAAATAAGAGACCCCACAGATTTTATTTATCCAAGGCGAAGACACATTTTTTGAGACAGCAGGGTCGGCCAGCCTCTGGTATACTTGGGGGTTAAGGGCCTCGCTCAAGGATTCAGCGGTGACATCACTCTACTGACTCTGGGAACTGACCCCGTGACCTTCTGATCACAGGCACAGCACAGCATCCGAATCCTAACATTCTGTACTTCCTTGCTCAATTCTCCGCATTGTGAAACAGGGGACTCATTGCAAAATTGTGCCTGTAATTGGCTCTGTGCACCGTAAACAATGCGTAGATGTGATTGTCATCAAAACAACGTGAGGCCACAGCTGAGGAAGAGAGCTGCGCCAGCATCTCGGGCCCTTTTTCGCGCAGAGAGTCGCTGCTCCTGCTCTCCTCTGTTATGCAGCGTTGGGTGGAGCCTCTTATGCTAGACCGCAGTTCCCCATCCAGGCTGTACCTTCAGGAGCAGCTGGTAATGACCCTCACAAATGCGCTAGATGACCTCCTTTGCTAATGATAATACTATAACAATAAAACAAAAAATGCAGTTAGACATCATAATTGGTCCTTTTGTGAATGAAGGAGATGTCATGCAAGTGCTGGTCAACCTATGAGACGATATAGGCGGCCGCCTAGGGTCGGATTTCACTTTGTCTCAGATGCGGGGGGGAGGGCAGGCACCCACAGGGAAGTTTGCCTAGGGTTTCACATGGGCTTCGACCGCAGGTGTAGTTGTGCATGTTTAAATGCAAAAGTTTACTGTCCAAACGAACTGAAGTATGGGCTTGGTTCTGTCTGAGAATCAAGTAGAGCATTGTGCTAGCAATGCAAAGGTTATGGGTTCAGCTAGATCCCAAGATGCACACATTAATTGTGGTCCTGGACTGTGAGTTGCTTTGGATGACAGCATCAACTACGGTAAGTGAGTTGATTTTATACTGCACTGCGCTGTATCTATATGATGACCTAAACCATCATGGTTCCTCTATCGGGCTGGCAGCAGTGTTTCGGTTCTTACTGGGCGTGAGCACAGCGTGGGTGTCCGGGGAGAGGCATGGGGAGACTGCAAGTCTGACAGTGCAAGAAAAACACTTACGAATGCAGCAGCAGAGCAGATGGGTGTGTTTAGGGAGCAGAGACTCATCAAGGCTCTTAGCGTTTTGCTTACTTGTGAAAGCCAGAGGTCAAGGGGCATCTTGTGGGTGACTCTCAAGGTGAGGTTTCTGTGGTGTGACAGCAGAGACATCATGACAGGTATTACAGCAAAAGACCCGGGTGTGATTACGAGGGGAGAGAACGTGTCAGGATGTTTATGTCCTTGTGTGTGTGTCAAACCGGGAAGTGATTGAGGATCTGGGCCTCGGAGGGGGGGGGGGGGGG
>JAODKF010000040.1:9218278-9229824 GCA_026779585.1 Mormyrus proboscirostris
GGGAGGGCACGTCCAATGGCACACAGAGGTAAGAGGTTAATCTAATTGCCTCGTATTATCCTCAGAAACACGATTATCTGATTACACTCCACCCCCCTGCTGAACCCCCGATTTCAAATTTACGACATTTCCAAGCCATTCTATGTCCCCCTGCTGGAGGGCACCCTCTCCACTCTTACACCGAGGGGGGGGGGGTATTTTTACAATGCCTTTTAAAAATGCTGGGAATAAAGTGGGATGAAACATGGAGCCTGTCGGTGTTCTGAGATCCCACTTTAACTGAAGCTCCGGGCTCTTGGACCTAAACCTGCTTGTGAGAAATTCCGATTGTGCCTTTTTTTTTGTGGGTTTTGGCAGAGGGCTAGGATTTGAACATATTCCTTCTGTTTTGCATTTATGCCAGATCCTCTTAATGTTTACTCTTTGAATGAGGCGTAGAGGGTAAGTCTCTTCCTGGCAAAACGGGAAATGTTATTTCGAAACCACAACTATGGATTGTATATGCAATGCTTGAACGCTACCTTATTTTTCATTATTTTAGCAATTTTTACTTTTGTTCTTTCGTTTTTAAAACTGCACTCTTGTTAAAAAACAAGATCAGCTGTACTATAGTGTAACTGGCATTTACGGAGCTGGCTCTCGTATTCCCAGTTGTTAGAATATCCAAATGACAAATGAATGTAATAATACCCATGATAAGTCAATGAAAGTGGCTCATTTGAGTAGTGGGCCGGCCGGGATGCAGAAGACCCGGAGATCACAGGAAAACCGTGAACTCCAGGGCAGGTCAAGGCAGACAGAAAGTGCAGTGTTTGGGATATCATGACAGGGTTTGGGAGGAGACTCATGGGAACCGGTGTCATCCTATTAAAAAGCCATGAATCAGCAGCCCGTTACAGGACTTAAAGGGGTTTCTCTTCCTTTTTTTAACTCTCTCCATTAACCATTAATTATGTCCAACATCACTGTAGGGGCGTATTGAGGCCACAGATGGAGGGAAGAGGTGGGGCAGGCAGTCGTCGCATAGGCCTGGTTTTTTTGGCCGTCTGGATTCACAGAATCATGGGTGTCGACGGTGTCACTCATCTTCTCGTGCGGTTTTTAGCAGCACAAATCGTGATCGTAGAACAATAAATTGCAATGTCATGCGTGTATTATTTTTAAGCATCACTGAAGTGTAGCTGTAACTAAAATTACACGTAGTTCTCTCAAAGTGTGTTTTGTCTCTTGCAGTCCACTATATATATATATATAAACGTATCTGTTTCACCATGTCAGTCTATGCCGATCTGTAGTCATCAGTCTGAATCGTCATGGCAAATCATGTGACCTTTGCAGCCCATTTCCTGGTATATACATATTTCCAGCAAATACCTCTATCTGCATGTATTCTGTAATTACTTGCCAGTACCTAATGCTGACACCTCCACCCATGCATTTGTGAAGAAAGAAACTATCTGCGGTCCTGGGGTATATCTGAGAATGTTCTGGCGGTACAATATTACCTGCCAGCTACCTCACTCACATCCCAGGTCCCAGGGTGAGCCCTGGGCACTACTCTGTTAGAATTAGGTGATCAGTGTTGACACATCACAACAAAATGTGTCTGCATTTAACCCATTCATGACATAGCAGGGGGCAGCTAATTCAGCACCTAGTGCCCTGCTCAGGGGACCTCAGTGGTGCCTCACTGGTCAGGGATTCAAACCAGCACTCTTCCAATTACAAGTGTGCTTTCCTACCCATTAAGACACCACTGCCAGTTACAGATAATAGAAGCAGTTCTTAGAACTGTCCTCTCTTTCATGCTCACTAAACAAGGAACCCAGTACCTCAACGAGCCTCTTTTGGTCACTTCCTCACATTCTGCAGGATACTGTATCAACACATGTAAGCTACGGAGTCTCACGGTCACAACGTGACATCTGGCCCATGACTCCAGCCTCGCAGAATGACCTCCACACACCCGAGCGGCAGCACCATATAAAGGAATCATGTGTGCAGCGTATGAATAATCCCAGAGTGGGAAGTACAAAAATCAGCACTGCACTTTAAAACTATAATGGTAACAATAAAGGGCATTTCTGTTCTGTTCAGCATGAACCCTAAACACATCTGATGGCAGCGTAAACGAATGGCCGTTACTATATTATATATATATATATATATATATATGGGCTTCCTCTTATGTCAGGTATCAGATATCTACTGGTGGTACTCAGTCCAGGAGGTGTTCGCTTTTTCTGAAAAGAAAAACAGAGCGTGAGAATCACATCTTTCTCCTGCTAGACCCCTGTTTATTTACTCTATGAAAATACCACACGCTGAAGGAAATGATTAGCACAAGCATAACAAGCATTAAATAAGTGGCAGCTTCACTCGGCAGGCGATCCGACGTCGTTAACTTTCTTTTCATCACACGTGGGCACTTCATGAGCCCACGGTTGCTGCTCGTGAAGATTAATGCTGTTCATGAATCAAGCGCAGTGAGCATAATACCCTTAGAACATACTATCCTTAAGCTACTATCATTATACCACAGAAGAACAGAACTAACAGAGAAACAGAGAATACATATTTGTGTTTATATATTAACCAAGTTATGTTTGTTGCTACAAAAACTTGGTGTTTTTTTAATCAATAGAGGAAATATATAGGATATATATATATATTCAATTTTATAAAAATCTGCAACTGCAATCAAAAAACTTAAATGACTTGCATTTTGTCTGGTTACTTATGTTTAAGGGTAGGGCTTCATTGTTCATTGTAGAATTAGGGTTTTTCCCATTGATTTGAATGGACGAACCCCACAAAGATGAGTACATGTCTATGAATGCATGTGAGACAGAGCAGGAGAGAACGAAGGCCCATATACTGCTTTGCCAACACTTACGCAATCTGGCGTGACACCCAGACTTTGAGATTCTCATGATCTTATGGCAAATTATATTATTCCATTATAAACCTACAATTAGTTATATCAAAAACGTTGGGGTAGTTTGTAAACCCTACAGGCTACTTACATATTTACATGTATGTAAGTTTTATTGATTTGTAAGTAGGCTTTTCTCGACCTAAGTATCTCACTCCAGCCAGCTGACCAAAGTTGGCAACCCTGTTTGAACAGCGTATTTCTGTGTTTATATTGCCTTGTAAGAATGAGCAGCGCGCAGGAGTGTCACCGCGCTGAAAACAGGCTCCCCCTAATGGGTCAAACAAGTTAGTCAGTTGGGGACTTGACTGCAACCTCAGGCGCAACAGGAGTCACACCGTTCTGCAGCTAAACTTGCCAGAAGTTACGCGGAAAGCGGAGAAAGTTTGCGATTTCAATCCTTTGGACACCTCACATTCATCAACTTCATCATTTTTCAAGACGTCCTTATTTTTTTCTTGCAATTTCATAGAAATGAAGCGAAACACGACGGGGAAACTTTTGCGACGCATCAATGTGCTGAATGCAACCTTCATATACCTATGCTGTGTACAGAACTACAGCGACGCATACAATCTGGATGTAGAAAATTACTTATCCATCTCTGGTCCCAATGGATCGTTTTTTGGATATTCCGTGCTGCTTCACGAGAATGACAATGGAAAGTGGTAAATATATCAGATTTACTTTGTACAAAACTTACCTACAGGTATCTATAATAGCGCTGCAGTTGTTTTTAACGTTGGTTTGTTGTAGAGGACTGAATCACATGGGTTAGTTTGAAGATTGCCTTGAAATGTTGGGCATACTAATTTGCCATCTGCAGGAGCACAAAGCACTTATTTAGAGACAGCTTCAGAAAAGCACATTTACATCAGTAACATTTAGTATTCAATTGCCTGGCCATGGAAGTAAAACCACGAGAGGGTCGATTAATGAACTCTTTTGTGTACCATGCTATAATGTCTTCTCAGATGATCATCATTTTGATTTTGCTTATTCTAGGGTGATAGCGGGAGCTCCTGTCGCCGCGTCAAAGTTTCATCAGCAAACCAGCAATCCTGGTGCTATTTACAAGTGTAAAATCCCAGACAAGACCTGTGAACAGATATACCTAGGTTGGTGTCACTGACTTTTCTGTCATATCGAATATTATATTATGGAAGTGTGACTGTACTCTCACATGTAAAACAGGACTTTAATTCCCGAGATAAGCTGATCAGGTTTATGATGAAATAATGGATTCATCAGCATTGCAATGTGTAAAAAATTAGTAATTATGTGTAAAAAAGTAATTATATGTCAGCGAAAACAATTCTGACTTTTTAAAAAGATTGAAACATGATGAAAAAAACCCACGTGTCTTCACTTCATCTTAAGTGTTTTGCCGAACTGTGTCACATTTATATTTGAATGTTGCTTTCAGATCATTATTTTTGGAAATATGCCTGACTTAGCTTGTTGATTGCGTGTCGTTGCTGGAAAAAAACAAATCGCATAAGTGTATTCATTGGTGGAAAGACACCTGTTTTTGAATGCAGCATAACGTTCAATATAAACAGCTAAGATATATTAATGGTTCAAAGGGATTCCCACCTTTCCTATTGTATTTTTTTGGTTAATGTCATCCTGGACCGTCTTGGGTGCCACATTTAAACAATGAAATAATGTACAATATACAGCAGCTATTGGCAAGAGCCAGCTGGGAAATTTGTGAAGGAATGTGTGAAGGATTTTCCCCTCACTTCTCAACAACCCCTCAGAGAACACCCTGGGGACTTCATTGGGGTTACTGAAGCAGATGAGGGCTTGGCTAGGTCTGGGGCTTACTGGGGCTCTTTATCGTGCGTGTGCTGCTCCCGTGCATGACATGGTCGGATTTTGGACAATGTTGCAGATGTCAGTAACTGTGGGAAGACTTGCTCACCAGAAAATGACAACCAGTGGCTTGGCGTGAGTTTGTCGAGACAGCAGAGCAGTGGAAACATTTTGGTATGTTCAGCTGGGTGATTCTCACGCCGCCAGATCTGTCTCTCCAGCAAGAAGAGCTTTTCATGATTAGTTTAAAAACAGCATTTTTGTAAATACCATTTATTATGAAAACTGCCGGCAGTGCAAGGTTGTGTTTTTTCTGCAACCTTGTATTGCAGGATTTTTAATTTTTCTTAAGCTCATGTACTATGTATCACCTAATGTATTCAAGCTATATAAGTAATGGCTGTGTTGCACTTCAGGAAATGAGCCTCTCAATTAGACCAGCAAATACAGTGAGGTCAGATCTAAGTAGTGACTCCAATAGCTGCACACAAGATACAAACCCTGAATCATATCAGTAAAATATGCAGTTGTATAAATGATAAAGTTCTAGGGGGAGATATGTGTGTGATATTTATGTATATTTCTTGTCTTGTAGACAGGTGTCAAATCAGAAATCATCTGCTAAGCACCTGAGTGTCAATCAAATGGCAATAATTTGTCATTCACTCATTCCGATTTTGTCCAATTCTTTTTTAATTTTTTATGAAGGCATGCGGACATCGTTGGAAAAATGTCTTCTACACCAAAAAGGAGAATCACAACAAGCTGCCACATGGTGTTTGCTACAAACTGGACGCTGATTTGGAGAAATATGTTCAGTTAATTCCCTGCTATAACGGTACGATGGGTTACGTTTCTTATTGTATTTTGAGAGGCTAATAACTCCACACATAACTTGGTTATTTGACTATGATATATAAACACAAATATGTATTGTTTGTTTTTATTACATATAATGAAAATTTTATACCCGTATTATGAATGCCTTCAACACTTTCAATTCTTTTACTGTTAGGGACAAATTGCTGAATTTTTTATCTACCTCCATAGATAAAAAAGTTTTCACGAAGGTCAGAGCTTTAATGATTAAATCAGCAAGGCCAAAATCGGCGATATGCTGATAATGTTGGTGTGAGTGAGGACAAAGGTCCCACTATGGAGTTAACAAGACCTCTCTTCTGTTTTGTGATATTTGTCATCCACTGTTTTTAATTAATTAATTAATTTATTTGTTTGTTTGTTTTTTTAGACCACCAACGGGAATTCGGCAAACATTACGGATCCTGTCAAGTTGGAATATCTAATTTTATGACTGAGGTATCTAACCAGTTGCCCTCTCTTTCATGCCTGTTCTTGCTCCTTTGGTCTCCTTTTGCCGGGACGTGATGGCTGAGGCTGGGGGATCTGTGCCGACAATCGGCCGCCGGTTCAAATCCCATGAAAGCCAGGAGTGATTCTACTCCGCTGGGCCCTTGAGCAAAGCCCTTAACCTGTAATCGCTTCATCCTGGGTATGACGTTAACCTACATCCAGCCCTGCAAGCAGGTCCTCCAGCTTTCAGGGAAAATTCGGGGGTTAGTGGCAGGATTGGCACTCCAGCCACCAGAAAGACTTCACCCTGTTCTGTTCCATTCAAACTAGCGCGCTGCTGAGGTATCACCAGCCACAGGGCTGCGTTCGGGTTCTCATCTCTGAAGTGGTTTGTCGTGTGTCTCTTTTAAATTCAAGAGCAGTGCTAACATGTTTTTTGTTCCCAACAGGACTTAATCGTAATGGGAGCGCCAGGATCATTTTACTGGACCGGCTCCGTTTTAGTCTATAACATGTCAAGCCAGATCATGTCAGCGTACTTGGATGATGACGGAGTCGTTCTCCATGGAAGCTACTTGGGTAAAGTGCATTGTGATCCCTCGCTGTTTTGACTTGATATCCTAGGCACTTAGCTTAGCGTTACAGTGTGCCTTTTATTTTTGCTGGCTGGGTTAAAAATAAGTGTAAAGTTGAGCGTAGAACAAGCTTGACTGTACACATTTTGCAAAGAGGGAGGTTCCGAAACAGCGCTCAGCCTTGCTGATTTTGCGATGTTGTGTTGGGGGATGTGCTGCACGCTGCTGCCATCCTGTATATACAGGAAGCCGCGCAGCAGGTGAGTGCTCTTGCACAACACTTCTTTATCTGATCGCTGCAGTTAAAGGCCTGCAGGCACGCTCTGCTTTCTAGAATTTTTTAAAAAAATCTCTTTTGTCGAGGGGATCCCTCACAAACTGTTTTCATCCCACTGGATGGCTGGCAGCCCCCCCGCCCTTGCAGTTCAAAACTGCGTTTAGAGAACAACTTTGCCACAAGTGTAGTGCTCCGACACTTTCAGCAGGAAGTGCAAAGCAGACCACAGGCCGATATGCAAGCTCTCATTTTTTTCTTCTGACTCAGACGAGGCCCTCATATTGCCTCCCCCCCCCCAACAGGGTACTCTGTGGGTGCTGGCCACTTCACCAACCCCAGCACCATCGAGATCGCGGCCGGGGCTCCCCAGCATGAGCAGACCGGTAAAGTAAGCGTTAACGCCGCATCCAGCTTACCGTCATTCTTGCTTAGACATCCAGGGAAGGGAAGGTAGAAGCCATGCTGAGTTTTCTGGGTCAGCTGGTTTTATGTGTTGCCTGTAATCAGAGACGGGAGTAAAAAGGTTAATAGGTGAGTATGGCATCTGTGCCTCACAAGTATGTCTTTAAGAAACAGTAAAGTGCCTTTTGAGATAAACCTTCCCCAGATGATGTGTTTCAGTAACAAGAATGTGTTTGACAGTATGACTTGTGGCTCATGTATTGAAACATCACTGGGCACCATGTGAGGTGGATGGATGAGTTTCAGAGTAAAGTCATGTAGAAATGAATCCTTGTGTCATAAAATAAATCCAGGCTTAGAGTAGATGTTTCCTAGCAATACCTATGAAGTAGGTAGAATGCTTGCCAAAGGCATTTTCTTTTCAGCTCTTTTGGCTCCTTATATTTGACTCTGGAGTCTTTATCTTGGCATCTTGGCGTCTTCTAATTTCAGGATCCATGTGATCCACTGTTTTGCCACTTAATTCCACCCCATTAAAAATGCTAATTGAAAGATTAGTTGCAATAAGTCATCAATCTGGTCCTTGGTGGTGCAGTACCACAGTCTGGAAGTGCTCCAGTTCTGTCCTGGTGATATTTCTGTGAATGGAAAGGCGTGTATTTGTTTAGTATTTGTGCATTTGGTTTTCCATCTATCCGTCCATCCATCCATCCATCCATCCATCCATCCATCCATCCATCTTCAAACCACTTATCTTGGACAGAGTCACCCATCACAGGCTGAACAGGACACACAACAGGGTTGCATCCCAAAGGGGATGCCAGTAATCTTTAATTTCATAATTTTTACCATTAAGGAAATGGCATTGACAGATTAGTTGATTTGACATCAATTCAACATCAATTCATTATTTGAAGTAATGGTTAGATGTTTATGTTTTGGGTGATTCCTCAAAGCAAAAATGTATAGTTGCCTGGCTCCAGTTGTATGAAAACACATTGTAAAGAGACACAGTAAACAGTAAAAACATTAAACCATAATCAAAAATATCTATAGTGTGCAAGTGGCAGTGCCGTTGGTATTTTGGGCGTACTGGCCGACCTGCTCCAAAATATGATGCTCGCGTGAACCTCTCTGTTTCAGGCTTACATATTCCAGGTGGAGTCCAACCTGCTGAAGATTCTCTTTGAGATGACAGGCCATAAGGTGAGGCCCACGGTTACTGCGAAGTCCTCGTCTCCCTGGGTGATGCCCCTTCTTTTCTTCTCGTTAACCGTGAGAGGACACTGTGTCCCCCGTTTCCCAGCTGGGCTCCTATTTTGGTGCCAGTGTGTGCGCCGTTGACCTGAATTCAGACGGACTCTCGGACCTACTAGTGGGGGCACCGATGTTCAGCACCATCAGGGAGGAAGGGAGGGTGTACGTCTACATAAACCAGGGCGCCGTAAGTAAACATCTATCCCGACTGCTGGTTTTCCAGCATCGTACCTTATATGGCAAAATTCCTGATTTCAGGAAGTGAGCTGGCCGGACGCCTGTTTCCTCTTATGGTCGTGACCTTCGACATTTGACTGATTTTCCGGACAGCTTGTTGTAGCACATCTACTGAGTCAGCAATGCAGTTGACATGAGTAGGCTTCTGGCAGGCTTCTGGCAGGCCCATTGCTATAAACCCAGGGTAGATTCTTGCTTTTAACGCAATGATGCCTCTAAACCATGGATTGGTAATCTTATCCTTAAAGGGTCGGTGTGTATGCAGGTTTTTGGGATAACCTTTAGGTCAGCTGTTCAAACCCAGGTGTCAGGACTCTTTAGCCAGTCAGTCCTCTAATTATCAATCTAATCAGGGAGTTGCAGTGAAAACCCACATACCCAACAGCACATTCTGGATAAAATTACCACCCCTGCCCAAAACTCTTCTCCTCAACCCCTGAGTCAGAGAACTGCCGTTACTCCACAAAAACTATTGTTGATTGCCAGTTATCTCCGTGCTACAGTACTACAGTGGCAGGTTTGCAATAGTCTGATAAGACTTTCAATAACTGACATTATTTTGGTTCTTTTTTTCTTATTTGTTTTTGTTTTTCAAGATAAATTTTAGTGGTATGTAGTTGGGATGCATGATATTGGAAAAACTTCAGATTGCAATATTTGCAACCTTGCGATAAATATTGTGATATTTCTAAAACAAAAAAATGGTTAAAAATCAACCTAAAATAAACTATAGCTAAATTGAACTTATTATCTACCAAATGAGTCTGTCAAATAAGTTGGTAATGTTGCTCCGAATGGGCACGAGACACAAAGTGGTACCTACAGATCATTTGCATAGGTTCAATATCTCTGTGGAATCCAAAATCTTCAAATGACCATACAGTGGAAGATTAGTGTCTTTTGATGACCAGTTCTTATTCACTTTTCTCCTCACTCATTTTGTTAAATTTCTCATAAACGTGACACACTGTCTATGAGTGAGTCCAACAGCAAGGATGAAAATGATTACGACTGGCTTGGAGAGTGCATGGACAAGAACCATAATTCCAAAATTTTGTCAATCGCTAAGTTTTGTTTCCTGCGACTGATTGAAAATGTTTTAGCGCAATTTATGGATCGTCTCAATCCGGCTGACTGTTGTGGTCCTTGTAATGTGCCAACTGCATATGCATAAAATACAACGTTGATATTGACGTCGCATGTTCTGCAGGCCGAAAGTGTACCACACCCTTGGGGCACCATGTTCTGTTTTATGTGTTAAATATCTCACTTTCGAATGTCTTTTTTAAGGTGCTAGGTAACGTTTACCGTTTCTGTTACTGTTTTTTGGCTTCTGGTCAAAAAGTCTGCTTATGTACCAGGTTTTTTATGTCCAATTCAGAATAATGTAAAAGAATTCTATACTGTAATCATGGATCTGACATCTTGGGGGGGGGGGGGGTTGATTACAGTGCGTTTGTCTGAATCACAGCATGTTCATTTGCATAGTCTGCTGTCCTTAGTGAATTGAGGATTGCAGTTGAAGCATTACCACCTGGATGACTAAACAAGTACAGTAATAGAAACATGTCATTTATATCTGCGTATATGGGGAGTCTGTCCCAAGTCTCCCTTGATTTTGTCTGGATTTTTTTCAGGCCAAGATGGAGGAGGCAGAGTTTCTGCTAACAGGAAGTGATTCATATGCCTCTCGCTTTGGGGAAACCATCACCAACTTGGGAGACATTGATGACGATGGCTTCCCAGGTAGATCGATCCAAGCGCCGGGCAGCTACTCAGTCGCTTATGATGGAGTTTCTTCTGCTGTTAATTTAATTGGGCTTCATCACATTCCCACGTTCTTGCCGCATGAACTCATGGAACTAAGAGCCCAGTCTTCTCTAGCTGCCGGCGAGATGTGCGCTCTTTACGCGGCTCTGCAGTTCACGCCTCATGTGACTGTCAGTGTTTTGGACGCTCGGGTATTTTCGCTGGGTTGGGGGAGTCCGAGGACATTTTTTTGAATGTAAATACTTTGCAGACGTGGTCATTGGAGCACCACAGGAGGGTGAGCTGCGCGGGGCTATTTACATCTACAATGGCAGGAAGAGCGGGATCTCGGCGGCCTACTCCCAAGTGCGTTCACAGCTGGGTCCTCCTGAGGGGGTGGGGGCGGGGGCGGGCATCTGAAGTCACAACCATCTTCCTCTCCATCCTCTAACAATTGTTCAGTTGTCTTGACCACCGGCGAAACATCCTGATGGAAGTAAATAAGACTGTGTCCCCGATGAGTTACTGATCCTGTGTCTGTCTGCATTTTCCCTTTATCTGGGCTCTTAATGCGCTGGCAGAACGAGTCGATTATCTCCACAATATCTGCAGTCCGGCCACAGAATCAATTGTGTATATATATCCCGAGTTGTGTTATAAGTTCAAAATGACCCAAGAGTCACATTTTTCACAAGCAGTACTTGTTTGTTACTGGGAGGCTGGAAAGCAGAAATGAAAACTTTGGTGAATAGTTTTGTTTTATGTTGTTGCTGTTGTTGCTCACGTTTCTAGAAAATCACTGGAGCTGTCCTGGGGGCACACTTTAGCATGTTTGGCCAGTCTGTTTCCGGGGGCGTTGACATCGACAACAATGGCTACCCAGGTATTTTTTATGTCACTGGTTCATGGTGGTAGTGGTGGGGTGGGGAGCAGTTGATCCTTGTTGGAGCAGGGACTGGGGGGGGGGGGTCTTATTCGGGCAGGT
>JAODKF010000040.1:9233148-9252797 GCA_026779585.1 Mormyrus proboscirostris
AGGGGAGTAAATTAGGGGACAAACGTTTGATGGGACAGCAGAAAATCGAATGGGGAACCACGCTACTCTGAAACTACTTCCTTTGCTTTCGTTCAGTTTTTCTTCTTCACTTCCACTTTTACATCCCCCTCTATCCCTCTTTCTCACTATCCCTCTTTTCTCACTTAGCTCTTACCTCTTACTTGTACACACCTGCGGCAAGCTGCTCATTAGCTAGCGGATGTTAGCTTCGTCCTCGACCGCTGGGCCCCCTGCTGGACATGCCTTGTAGTACTTCTCAATGAGGACAGGCTGGCATCATAGTAGAGATGCTTTCCATGCCGAGTGTTATGAGGGAGTAGCAGCCTGCTGTGTCCCCTGCTGGCTGATGCAAGCAAGGCCCAGGCGTGACAGGTCACCTCATCTCTGTGGTCACCCGGACAGGGTGATTTATGGAGTGCTATAACGTGCCTGCTGTTTGGTCTTTTCATATATTCCTTTACATGGTTTTCTTTATAGTCAATGGAGACTCAAGCAGATAAGCAGGTCATGTAACAGTTGAACTGCTACCGCTTCAGATCACATGTGAAACATGTGACAGGTTTCTCTGTGTTTTTAGGGAAAACCAGCCTCCCTCTTTCCAAGCCTGGTCAAGGAGTTTAATGTCATTAAGCACATGAGGTCACCACAAAACTGAGCAGTGGCTTCATTTAATGTTCACATAAAACACACGTATAGTGAGAAATGCTAAGAAGTGGCTAAATACAAATACAATAGTGTCACAATAGTCACACGAGATACAGCAGTACTCTCAAGATTCAAAGAAGTCGGGGTATTGCAGCGCGGACGGAATGTAGTGGGATTTCGCTGAGCATGAGTGAGAACCATAGCTGTGGAACTGAGTGAGCATCGCCTCTGATTTGTTGCAGCTGGGGAGCTCCTGCACTGGAGCTCACAGCATGCATAAGAAGATCCATACATAGCCTGCATACCAGAGTCTCCCAATCCGGTCTTCGGGAGCTGAGAGGGAGCAACAACGTGGACCATCTCTGGAACCCCGGGGACCGGTTTGGGATACACCGCTACATACTTTCAAGATGAGATACTTAGGGGTCCTGGGAATGTAACCCTTAGGTGTCTTAGCTAGTTCCTGTATTTATGTTTTTAGAGTAGATCAAGTTACTAAATAGGTCAGGAGCTCAACAGGATCGCTGCTCTTAGCATCCCAATTTTCAATGTGGTCTGGCCCCCTGAACATTAAGCGGTGTAGCGTACCAGCCTTCGTAACGACAGGCAGGGCAAGGTTATATATGTAGGTTTCCACATGCTCACAGTGCTTTTAAACAGAAGTTAAAAGTAAAACTATTCAAAATTCAGGTATAAGCATATAAAATTATAAATGAATAGAAATGCAGTGTCCTACATCAATTAAAGAGAGCAGATAATGTTGAAATTAATTGAAAGTTAATAGAAAATAAAAGTCTTAATGCTGGTTCTTGGGTCGCTTCTTATATTCAGTGGAAGCTTACAGTACCGTATATGTTGTTACAGCTGTGTTTTTGTTTTGTTGTTGCGTGAAATGTAAATAAAAAGCAAAAAGTTATTCCCAGTCACCCTCCTTGGGAATCTCTTCGGCTAATCAGACTCGATTGTTTATCTACGCCATCTGTGGCGTCGCGCGATCCGCCGCTCTGAGCCGCCGCTCTGAGCCGCCGTGGGGCAGGGCCCAGGGTCACTCCCACCACCGCCTTTTCCCTCCGCGAGGAATGTGAAGGGCAGGCTGCCTGGCTTTGACTTTGAGCAGCCATGACCCCAGGCCAGGCACGGGCAGCAGCCACCGGAGGGTGGTGGTGGTGGGGGGGGTTGCATGGTCCCCAGGATGCTGGGACGGTGGCTGGGGTCCAGCTCTCTTAGTGGGACACAGTAACATTGTTCCGGAGCAGGGGTCACGCCACGGTCTGCTGTCCAAGTCCGACCCGGGAGAGTCGGCCCGGCCCCCAGCAGCCAGCTGACGCCGTCTTTTAGCCGTCTGTAAAACTGGGGGGCCATTAATTGTAAGAGCACCTCCAAACTGGGCCTGCCGTTGGTACCGAAACGGACATCCAGTGGGGCTGGGGGGGCGGGGTGGGGGATTTTAGTTTACACGTGGGGCAAATCCCCTTCCACGCTCATCTTTTCTTTATTCCTCTTTGTGTAGCGAGACATCAGGGACATCTTCACGCCAATCTATTTTGAGTTGAAGTACAAGCTGGGAAAGCACAGTGTTCCTAGGGAAAAAGTCACGACTCTTCCATACCTGAAGCCGGTACTGCAGCAGCGGGGGAAGGAGCACAACCAAGTCAGGAACAAGGTGCGTTTCTGTTGAACCTTCTCATATTGCTGCTCTGACAGTAAGCAACACGGTGGATCTCCATTACAACTAATATTATTGCTGCTATGAGCATGTTTACACATTGAAAGTAAAGAATTTGACTGACCATTGATAGTAAAGGTTCATTGTTAAATTCAGCAACATAATGCCAATAGCTGGGTATCGGTGTTCAGTGTCGCTTCTTCCCACAGACTGAATTTGCCCGTTACTGCGCTTGGGTCAACTGTTCGACCAACCTGCACGTTTCGGCCCAGCTGGTGCTGCCTCAGTGAGTGTCGACTCTCCGTTCTCCCTCAGCTTCTGTCCACATAGGTGGGATGTCAGCTTCTTCGGGAGGGTCAGGACATCCTGAGCAGTGTTTGAATCGTGACACATTCAGAAGCCACTAAGCCTCTGGGCCTGTTGTGAACTTCGCCTTTTCAAGAGATTCCTATCTTCATTTCAAAATAACTAGTTAACTAATTAACTCGTGTTATATACCAGTTGTGAAGTTTGTCGTGCCTGCTGATAGTTAAAATTGGAATTTCAACCCATCTTAAAACCAGGGACCCTCCCCCCACTCCCCCCACTCCCTAGATTAAAACAGACCAGAGCTTGGGACCCCCCCATAACAGTAATGCATGATCATATAAGTGGAATGGCTTAGGAATGTAGGGGTGGGACTTGAGTATTTTTGGCGGATGATTATAGGTTTCTGCGGACCACCTGCTCTGGTTCTGAACCCTGCTCTGGGACACATTGATGCTATATGCTATGATATGTAGCATTACAGTTTTGTTTTAGTATTTTGAACAGAATTGTTATTCTGGCTTCCTGGCATTCTAGCTTATGCTAAGGCCGGTCATAATAGTGTTGATACTTCATTTTTAATTTTTCAGCGGCTCAGCTAATTCCATAACAGGAAAGATTTTCTGTGTGTGAGTGTGTGTGTTTTGCAAGCGTGAGAAAAGCAGCAGTGTAGTTCTCTGGTCATGGGCCCAGATGTGCACCTGGTGCCCCGGGGTCAGGAACACAGATGTAGGGAAGCTTTCTTCCTCAGGAACTAAGGAATTACAGCACGTGGGGGTCCAACAAGAGCATTCTCTGGGCCTCTGGTTGCCAGGAACGTTTTCTTTGTCCTCAGTTGCTTCTTGATTTCTACGCTGCCTTATCTCATGCTGGGGAGCACGGAGGCAGCCCGATCGGCTGACGGTGCAGACTCTGCCGCTTATCTCTTTGCCAGCCGCCCTCCCGAAGGTGTAGGGTGATTAATGTCGTGCCAGAGAGCCACAGACATGACTTGTCCTCACCGGGGTATTCTCTGCTATTTCCACACAGGTCTTTGCAGACCTAAGAGCTGTTTTAACCAGAATAATTTGACATCAATGGACAACCTTTATAGCTTGGGGAGATTTTCTCGTTTTTTTTTGGTCAGGTGGTTGTCTGAATGAAAGCTTCACGTCATTATTCTTGTGCAGCTCCCACCAAAACATGCCGTACTTCGCGCTGGGGACTGGGAAGACCATCATGCTAAATGTGACACTGGCCAATCTGGGAGATGACGCCTTTCTGCCAATGCTTCACCTAAGGTTACCCAGCAACCTTTACTTCATCAAGGTTCTGGAAGCGGTAAGGCCCGGCACCATCCCAGCCGAATTCACATGTGGTTCATGTGTGGCCAGCTCCTTGATATAAGTGGAACTGTCTGGAAACAGGGGCGGGCACACATGAACCACAGCCTCAGCTGTGCCTCAGCTGAAAGCTGATTGGCCCGGGAGTGCCAGCTCCCCTGTCACTCACAGATTCATGACATATCATTGGATAATGATAAGGTTGGCCCCTCTGTATGAATTATGGTTCCTATTATGTCCTCACAATAAAAAATCCTAGACTCACCCTTGCGCTGAAGCCCAAAACCTGTCACTGGGTAGGTCGGCTTCGGTCACATTTATGCCCGTGTGATCTTTAGGAGGAGAAACATGTGAGCTGTGAAAGCACGGAGGACGACAAGGCCACTGTGGACTGCAGCGTGGGAAACTCCTTCTTGAACTCCTTGGCTAAGGTATGCGGCACTTGAACAATAACGACCAGGAGGCCCCCCTGAAGAACATTGTGCCTCACCTCTGCCGCGCTGCTTGTTCGCCTTCCTGTTTTCCATTGACGTGTTTCTCAACATTGTTTCCGCCCTCTGAAATTTCACACCGGAAAGGCTACCCTGGGCAGGCATGTCTCAATGGCTCTGCGTCGGTGCGATGTCTAATATTAGCGACGGACGGGGGATATGGTGACACACCGTGGCAAAGTGGCAGAAAAATGCAGATGATCAACAGCTGCCGTGCACCTTTTTTTCCCCTTTAGCTCCACATCAGCTTTCTTCTGGACGTCAACCAGAGTAGCAGTGCCGGTGACCTCAGCATCACAGTAAATGCGACTCGGTGAGTAAAGCTCCCCAGTGAGAGATGGAAGCCTTTACTGGCAAATCGGTCAGGTGTGAGGCTGTCCCAGTAATAAGGCAGACAGTCTACAGGCGACAGCGTTAATGAGGGGCCTTTTGCTACCACTCAGGCCCCTAAATTGCCTTTTAAACAAACCGGCAAGCAAATGGAGACGTGTTAGCGAGGGCCAGGGAGATAAGTGCCCTGTGCTCTGTTTGCAGTTAGAGGAGCTAGTAAACAGAACAGCAAGCCAAGTAATTAGAGACAAGATCTCCGCGTGTCCTCTCCTAGGACGCTACTCCAGGACCATAAACACATATTTTTTAAGATAAATGCCTTTTTTTCAAGTTTGTAATTAAGTGCATGGATAAATAGCAATCAAAGTAGATTGAAAGCTTTCCTTTCCCCTGAAATATAGAGGAAATGATTTCCCTTAAAGATCTGATGATGGGCCATTTGTTTGAGGTTTGTAGGGAATGTTCTTTTTAGGTCATTTTCAGTGAAGGACAGCAGCGAATGAATGGAAAGCTCGGCTCATTCTGTTGTACTGATGTACATCTCTGTCCTTCATTTTTCTCTAGTACATTTTGAATCAATTCTGTTCTCCAGTCAATATTGTTCAGAGTTGCTTTTATTTGACCCGATATTCGTCTTTGCCAGGGATAATGTTGAAAATGAAGACCTTCTATATGATAACACTGCCACAGTGACGTTACCGCTCAGATATGGTGTTGACCTAAACATCCATGGGTAAGTTTCCTCTTTTCCTGTGCTTCCTATCTAAGTTTTTCTGTTGTTTCCCTTTGTTGGTGTACTTCCGCATAACACACCATTTGGGTTTTTGATATTGTGAACTCTACAGTCGATGCTGCAAAATGTTTATGTATAAGAAAATGTCAGGCTTGTCTTGGGTCAACTGGTAAAAACCATAATCGCTTGGGCAGTTGACATCCCTAGGGTGAAAGATCTTATTGCAAAGTTCCTACAGAGATGCCCAATACCTGGAAATATAGTGTGACCACTAACTTCACCAAACTTCTGATTATCCTAACTACAAACACCAAATCCTTGTGGTTTGTCATAGTTAAGCCCAAAAGAAGAGTTAGAACCAAAAATGATCGGACATGGCAAAACAGTGAAAAAATAATAAATATGAAAGGGTGATGTAGTATAATGGTGGTTTAGTTACTAGTCAAGAGTCTCACTTTACCTTTTCCATTGCATGTAGTATTGTCTCCCAGCCAAGTTTTGTGTTTGGTGGTCCAGAGAGAACCGACTGTTCTACAAAGAAGTTCAACTACACATACAAGGTAACTATTCTATAACTTGTTTTCTAAGGGGTATGTGACGTAGATGGGTGGATGGAATTGCTGTAGCCCATTGGGGGATATCCTTTCCCTCTGCTTGTCTAATCAAAGTGCTGCAGAACAGTCTGATTGTGAATGCATTGCCATTTGTCATGGATGTACTGAATCTGTTGTTGTTGTCATTTCGAAAGTGGAACACTGATTTGGTGTGCACATCTCTGTTTGTAGGTTATCAGCGTTGGGCCAAGCAAAGCTGTAGGGGCCAGGGTTCAGATCGATATTCCCAAAAATTTAGTACCATATTCCTACCGATTGCTCAATATCGTGGATTTACAGGTATGACCATTGAAATTCATCACCCGAAACTTGGCATATATGTGAGTTTAATGCTTTTATTCAATGATGATGGGGTCTTCACCTTGTATATCCTAGACGTCTGTTGGGCGGTGTTACATTGGAGACACAGATAACGGAAGTGCCCTCAGCTGTGATGTACCCCAGCCGAATGTGCTTGAGGAGCTGGTGTTTTTCTTCTCGAAAATAACGAAACGACAAATGGTACCAGCGGAGGGCGATCGGTCGTGATAAGCTAGCTAGCTGGTTTCCCGGGGAATGGGGGGATCTGAACAGCATCATTTCTCTCCTGCCACAGTACTGCATGAGGCCCGACTACCAGTGTCTCCAAGTTGTGTGTGAGCTTGGAGACCTCGACGTGGGGAAAGACGTGACCATTCTGATGGAGGTGGAGCTCAATCCTGACGTGCTCCAGGTGTCCCCGGTGAGGTGGCTGCCCCATTCTGAGGCTGCTTGAGCATATAACTGGGCCATGGAGCACGGCTTAAATGTCTTTTTTTTCTAAACAGGGAAGACATGGAATAATGCAGCTGGAGAGCACTGCCATTGCCTGGCCAGAGAGTCCCTACGCAGTGTTCCTGACTCAGACTGCCTTCACCAAGGCAAGTCAGCATCCTCTGGTTTAATGGGGACCCATTACATAGCAAACAAGGGGGCGGGATTAAGTCCAGGTAGCCTGGCTTATTGCAACATGGGGTCACCCTACACACCTGTCCATTGCCCAAAGGTTGGGGGTGCTTCTCTATTCTACCTGTATCCAGGAAGACCTGGGACACTAAGAAGAATCGGCCTTGCTATTAGAATTTAGTAATTAATTGTCATTGTTGACACACCACAGCACACGGTGGACAACAACGAAATGCGTCCTCTGCATTTAACTCATATGTGACATAGCAGGAGGCAGCTAATTCAGCGCCCGGGGAGCAGTGCTTGGGGACGGTACCTTACTCAGGGTACCTCAGTGGTGCCTTGTTGGTCAGGGATTCAAACCTGCAATCTTTCTACTACAAGTGCGCGTCCCTAACCATTAAGCCAGCACTGCCTTGGTAGCACAAACTTAGTTAGCGGTAACCGCGAACACATTTCATTTGAAAAGATCCAGAGAGGCGCCTTCTAAGCACAATCTCTCTCTATCTAGGTTGTGTTGGAAGCCCATTACAGCCAGAGACCACGTGAAGACCTGTCCATTTTCATCATTGCCTCAAGCCTGACAGCCGGGCTCCTCATTTTGGCTGTGCTCATATATGTCATGTGGAAGGTGGGTAACCTGCCTAATATAACAGCAGCTCTACTTAAGGTCACCTCCAGTGGTTTTCTTGTCAAACCAACACATGAGGATACTGGTGAAATATGCGATTGCCCTTTGCAAGTAACTTGAAAATGCTATTGAAGAAGTTGTCATGGTCCACTGACAAAATAGTTAGTGGATCAAACACAGCAAGAATGCAGTCAAGGGATTAAGTTTAACTGTACATGATTAAAATGAAAACATTGATTTTGTGTATTTGTAATGATTTTTTTAATTGAGCGAACAGTTAACTCTGCAATGGGTTGGCATCCCATCCTGGATCATTTCGTGCCATGTACTGTACCCTTGGCTTCCAGGGTCGGCTCCAGACCCCAGTGACCCAGCATAGGACAAGCGGGTATGGTGAATGAATGAATGGATAGATGGAAACGGTAGACTGATAATCTCTCATTTACAGGCTGGATTCTTCAGGAGAGAGTACAAAGAGAAGCAAGAGGCATTTCGAAGGGAGAGCTGGGACTTTGTACAGAAGAGCTCAGAAGTTTATTAAATGAGAAGATGTCGGGTTCAAAGGCAGAAAACGGAAACGGAAGTGGTCAAAGAATAAAGTCAAGCGGTAACCAGGTACTGCTGCATGTGTCTGGATAGCAAACAAAGGCCATCCAAAACCTCATGCAAACTTTGCCCTGCTCTGCGCCCGCTGTGCAAAGACACGGACTCCAGATTGACCGCCCTCCTCCCCCCCGTTTTGTGGAATGCACCGCCCCCCGTCGAAAGTCAAGTTTTCCGTACTGGGAGGATGCGTGGAGTACACTTTACCTTGCCATTTGGCCTAGCACAGCCCGGAGTGGCCGGGCATTAGCTTGCAAGATGAACACACTTGCTGGTGAGGAGGGGCGCGTTGACCAGTGACGGCATTGCTGTTTTCGACACAGAAAATGCATCGTCAACGCTTCTGATTCTGAATGGCGGAGCGAGTACATTCCTGTCTTTACATATTCGCATGTAAATATTTGTGAAATACCGTGTACATGTATATTTTTATGCATAGGAGTGTTTAGCCTGCACCGGACTGGGATTTCCCCCAGGACATTCCATGTGCTGCTGGGGTCGGCTGCAGGCCTACTGTGACCCTGTACTGGAGAAGTGCTTATGAGCGATGAATAGATGGAGTTATGTATATAGAGGTGCAATACTTTTTAAGGACCAGTTCAATAATTTTGTTTTGACTTGTAGCTGTCTTATCATGTAGTATTTCAAATGCCCTCTAACCCAGTTAATATGGTGCTGTAAGGGTCAGGTCATTCATCTCCCTTGTATTCATTTATTGATGCAAAAATGTTTTTATATACTTCCACGAAAACAATTTGCACAGTCAAAGAAGCGTTTACTGACAATGTGACTCAGGATACCTACATTTTTTTTTCATGTACAGAGAAACAGATTAGACTGCAATCTTTTTGCTTGAAGCAGTGCATTCCAAATCGAAGTGTGCCACTACTGTATGTTTTTTTTTTTTTTTTTTTGACTGAGCAAGGTGACTTTGTAGCCTTACGTGTGGCTGCCTGCCATCCAGTCCACCAGGGGGCAGCGCCTACACTGTTGCTCCTTTAATTTGTCACACTCAACAGTATCACACCACTCTGCAGATACCCTCTTCCTGCCGGCAGCCCGCAAAGGTCTGACTGTTTCTGTTAGGACTGTTATGAAGCTGAAATTTAGTGATTTTTTTTTGGTATTTTCTGAGCCCCAAACTGAAAACCTCCACTTAGGATATCACAAAATTAGTGTTTACTGGAAAAGTTTATTAGAACAGATTGATGAATGCAAGACACTCCACTGCCCAGTCATACATTTCTACAACTGATATGTTTAAAGCTTTGTTCTAATGACACTTTCAAAACATTAGAAAAGCTTATTGAAATAACTCTTCACTTCAGTCTGTCCTCTTTACAATAGTTGAGGATAATTAAGAATACACTCAATACAAAACAAAATTAATTTAAAAAATAAAACCATATAATGCCACTCAGGGAGTGAAAAGGTATAGATATAAAAGTAATAACTTAGAATAAGCTTACAAGGAAAAATACATCCCAAAATGTTTTTTTCTAAGAAAAGCATTAAATATAATTTAAAGTCTGACCTATGTGTAAAAAAAACATCTAGCATTTTCTTGTTATCATAATTGCTTTGGTTTAATTTAAATATTCTACACTGGAATGTACAAAACAGACTATAATTTGGATTTCATACAGAAAAAAAATCATCTATATAAAGAGAGTGTTTTTGTGAATTACACTGAATTGTGTCATTTCCTGTGAATTTTTTTATCCCAAAGTACAGTGTTGGGTGGAAAAACCTTAGGAGGACGTGGGTCACATTTAGATGCAGCTGCACTTAGCTGGGCCGTCGTCGACCTCCTCCATGTTCACCCCGAAGAGCAGGAGAAGCTGGGGATGCACCCTGGGGAGAGGCAGGGGTCGTGTCAGCTGAGGTCACTGCATTGTATGAGGATCCAGGGCCAAAAGGGGTCCGCCAACAGATTAGCAAAAGTTAATTAGCAAAAGCTATGCAAAAGGGTAAAACTCTAGTTCAACGTAGGCAATCGTAATTCTGGGATGCCGGTGTCCAGCAGGTCTTCTATCCCACCTGATGTCATTATCTGCCTGAGATCAGGTGTGGTTCATCTGAGGCCCGGTAGGATAGAAAACCTGCTGGATGCCGGCACTCCAGGATCAGGGTTGCCCGCCCCTGCTCTGTGTTGTGTACCAAAGAAAAGAGTAAGTTTAAGAAGAAACAAGCACTAGGTAGGTGGTGTGTGGGTCGGTAGGTTAGGACGCTGTGCTAGTGAGTGGAAGGTTGCTGGTTCACGTCCCAAGGTCAAGTTCACTTTTATAAGATCTTTAAACCCCCTTCTCACACACACACTCCAGTATCTGACTGTCCAGGCTTTCCCAGACTTGTATGTTTCTTCGGATAAAGGCAACTGCTAAATAAAATCCATTAAAATAATAATGGTAAAATAAACAGAAGGTTGCAGCAATGAGGTCATCAATGCAGAAATGCCTTGTATGTAATGCAATATAACATTTACGTAGCAAAGGATGCAGCAGCAGATCATGAGAACCTGTCATATCGCAGCACATGGTGCTTTTCAGGCAGCTCAAATGGATCTATCAGAAGGGACCTTGAGTGGGTCCTTCAGAGGGGAAAATAGCACCTGATGAGGATCTCGCCAGGAACCTCCAGCAGGTCTCCGTCGATATTCCAGGGGTAGGACACTTCGGAGGAGATGATGGGTATGTTCTTAGAGTCAGAATCAGCCGTTTTCTCTGAGACATCCTCAGCCCAGTCGCCCCACGAGCGAGGACGCAGCCTCACAGTACGGGCCGTGTGGGTTTCCACGAAGGGGAAGGCGAACTGTTGCAGGGTGGGGGGAGGTGAGGGGTGGGGAGAGATTCTCAAAGTCAAATCCATAAAAGGCAGTCAGTCAGCTGGTACGGTGATGCCCGCGTAGCTCTGAAGGACATCTCGCAGGCTCAGAGATGTGACACATACAGATGCTGATAAGCCCCATATAAATTGATCATCATGAAAAAAAAAATCATAAAATTAGAACTGCTTTGAAGACGGAGGTGTGAAGTTTAATTAGGCTAATGATTAACGATGAGGTGCCTGAATAATGAGGCCTTACAGTGAAAGGATCTGCAATTCTGTTCTCAGACAATTTTTTTTGTAATCTCACGTGTTCATGACTTCCTGTTTACATTGTAGAAGCCATCCATATTACTTTAGATGGACGCAGGTCTTTTTACCCTTCGTGATTCACTGTAGCAAGACCTGGTGCTCATCTGTTAGTTACTCTTGGTCCACAAGGGGGCGCTGACAAGCAGCCAGCTTAAGTGAGGCTTTACCCTTCACAAAAATGACTGAGAGTGGACCCACGCCACAGGGGCTCTGCCAACTCCTGACAACAAACCACTCGTCTTAATAACCTTTCACACAGACTGCCCACCCAAATACAATTAACTGCTAGTGCAGATGAGTCATTAAAAACCAAGAGCCACCGGTTACCACATTTACCTTGATCCATTTTTTATGAATAAAGGTTTTTATGAATTTTAAGTTAAGACTATTTTAACTGACGTGACATACTCAGATGAAATGAGCATTTAAAAATGATGAAAAGAGTATTTAAGAACTTTATAACCAAACTTAAACCATTTGTGAATGTGAATGCCACTCACAGAGAATATGCATTATTATAAACAAATGCATATATGTGTGTGCGTGTAGAATGTAGGTTAACAAACAGAGCTGACATGTATTCTGAGACAGAGGAGACAGACTGCCCCTGAATCAGGCTAATCTCTATTAGTCTGAAAAGTGTTTTACTGAAATCTGACAATCGGTGACTAATTTGGCTTGACAGTATGCTAATTCCGTTTAAGCGGGGAAGGTTGCTGACTCCATTTGTGCTGGCAGGATTTCCTTTGCTGGGAAATAGCCCCCGGCCGGCAGGAGTTGCTCCACCTGTACGGGGGGGGGCTTACCTGATTATTTAAGTTGCCATATCTCTTAAGATGCTTGATGAACTCTGACCTGGAAGCGTTTCGCACTGCGATCACGGCCATGCTGCCGTTGTCGAGCCTGAGACAGGTGGTAGACAGGTACAGTATCAGACTCCTGTGGTGTTTAATGGGTCATTAGCATTACTAGGGCGCAAACATCGGGGACACCAGAATTCCGAAACAGACGTAAACCTTGCTGACTGATAATTAAGATTGTCTTCTGGAAATGACAGGAAGGACATTCATTATACAGGAACCTCTGAAATTAGACCAGATTGTGCAGATAAAACTAGGGCAGGAAACTAAAATAGCATTATGGTAGCTAATGTTCAGCTGCACAAACGGAATGTTTTCTTTTTACCACCATGCACTATGTCACACTGCAGTCTAAGCTATTCAGTGGCCGCAGAGCTCAATGCTCCTCACCCGAATGCTGTTTTTTCCCTGAGCTGCTCTGCCGACTGATTTATGCCCTGGCAAAGTCCTAATAGCCCGTCCACACTGCACATTTAAAGGAAGTGGTCGGCTCCTGGTGTCACCCCAGAGAAACTATGGACAGATGCCCTAATCTTAAATCTGCCTTGCCGGTCAATTTAATTGGAGTAATTATGTGCTGATTAGTCCAGTCGCATGCCATGACCTTGGTGATCTGCTCCAGCCGCTGATTCCATCCCCTGATTCGCCCCTGGCCACTCCTGAGGCCTCATTCTGATCGCCCAGAACAGCCAGGTCAGTGTGTCAAGGGTAGAGTGCCAGCCTCATACTAGATCTAATCTGGTGTCACGGGTGTAGGCCATACTGACCTGGTGCTGGAGATTAAGCATCAGCCCATCTGACCAGACACCCATTGACCTAGCGTACTTGAAACCCATTGACCTGGTGCTGAAGGATTTGGACTCCATGTCCTACCTGTTTAAGAATCCACTGACCTGGTGTTGGGGGCCAACCCTCGGGGGGCCATGGAGCACAAACAAGGAATGGCCATGATGCTGATGTTGAGAAAGGGGCCCTGTATGGTCACCCATGGTTCATCGTCCTCTGTGCCAAACACCGGTGGGGGGTTCAGTAACACGGACCATCAGCAAGCAGCAGACACTAGACCACAAGTATTTTTATAAGTATCTATATAAAGCCGGCTGTGCTCACCAACATCTTGCTCGCCTGTGTTCCTTGAAGAGTCACGTCTGCTAAGAAGATTCTTTTGTCAGAAAGACTCGTCTGTTATGGCGATCAAAACTCTGTGAGAGGCACATACTCCATTCCAGGATTTCTACATTCGTCTCACACGAAAGACATTTGAATTTTTTTTGTGTTGATGCTAGACCTCACTAAAAGAAATATATCAACATATTGCAAATATATAAAAGAAAGCCTTGATTTTGTATTGTTGTATTGAGCCACCCTTTTCATTTCACTCCATTTGGTGTCTTTCCAATGGCCAATTAAACAGGCAGAGACGTTTGTATTTCTGTGCAGACCATCACCAATTGAACCTGGACCGAGACGACTCCCTGAATTGTGCCAATTGGAAGGCGTCTCTTTGTCACCTACCCTTTCGGTTCCTTTGTGGTCTCTTGGTCCTGCTTCACAGACAGGAAGGACAACTCACAGTCCTCAGGCCTACAAACGGAATCCAGGCATGAGAGGAT
Source organism: Mormyrus proboscirostris (assembly GCA_026779585.1). Taxonomy (NCBI): domain Eukaryota; kingdom Metazoa; phylum Chordata; class Actinopteri; order Osteoglossiformes; family Mormyridae; genus Mormyrus; species Mormyrus proboscirostris. The sequence continues at coordinate 9,247,046 of JAODKF010000040.1, forward strand.
GGAGGGAGCGGGAGATGGGCACATCAGAGAGGACGAATGGAGGTGAGGCCTCTCCCTGTGGATGTCTGAATGGAAACTCAGCCCAGCCTTGAGAGTGGCTTTCACAGGCCTGAAGCCTGAGGTAACAGACAAAGCTGAGCTGTTCTCTCTGTTCTTATGAGGGTTTTATGCATCCAAGCTTACTTAAGGTTGGCCAGTGTTCTGATTACAGCAAATTCCAGGCGCTGGCTGGGCGGCATCCAGCGGTGCTTCTCAGCCAGGGCCAGCGTCCGTCCCCCGAAGCCAAACATGCAGGAGAAGCCGAAGCGGATGAGCCGTCCCTGCGAGCTGAAGCTGCTCACGTCCACGGCTTGCCGGTGACCTGCCATGGAGCATCAGCGTGAGGTCCACCCTCGGAGCGAACGGCGGCGACCACGGCTTTCAGAAAACTACGCTGTCGCAATCAACACCACGTAGACAATTGATTTAGCATGTAATGATCTGCCAAAGGCTCTGCCTCGCCAAGAAGAGGGGAGGACCGCGCCATATGATCCGTTTGGGGCTATTGGACATTAATTAAACATCTACTGAACTATTTTCAATAGACCGGGGAAGCAGTCCACAGCGAGTGACACAGTATTGTGGCACTATTGGCACTCATTGTGCTGAGACAGGTCTGTTATCCCAGCGCACTGCTAACCTCCTTCTGTCTCTCCCATATTTGGGTTATTGCAACTCATGAATTATTCATCGGGGCCTCAATCTCCCGCCAGTTGGCCTTTTTCACATGCCTTAAGTTTTCCAATTACTAATTAACAACTCCTAGATTGGCCCTCGTGAATTGATGCGCAATCCCTTTTTTGTTAGGTGATTTGTGTACAAGTGTTTTTTTTTGAAGAATGTCAGAGCTAGTTTAGACAAAGGACACTGGTTTTGGATACATTATTCATATATGTCGGAAAAGTGGCTGCTCTGTTTCACACACGGTGAGTTTGTAACATTAGATGGATGTTAAGAGTTTCATTGTAGTTCCTTTGTGAGGAAAGAAAGAATCTATAGAGCACCACACTGAGCTCACAGCCAGCTTTCTGCTTGGTCTCACAGTTCTCCTTATAGCCGAATGATCTCACTGTCAAAATGTCTCACAGATCACTTCATGGCCAAATGGCCTCACAGACCTCCTCATAAATGAAGTGCCTCACAGATCTCCTGATAACTAAATGGTCTCACAGATATCTCGATAACTAAATTGTCTCACAGATCTCATAGATGAATGGTCTCACCGACCTCCTCATAGCGGAATGGTGTTACGAATATCCTGATAACTAAAAGGCCTTACAGATCTTCTGACAACTGAATTGTCTCACAGATCTCCTGATAACCAAATGATCTCACAGATCTCCTCATAACTGAAACCAAATTGTCTCACTGATTGGGTCGGTGCCTGTCTGGCCTTGTCCCATTTGTTTTGTCTTCGTTTGGCCAGATGTCACTGGCTATCCTGTTCCCTCCTCTGTCTTGTAGCCCTAAGTCCCTAGTGTGTTTCTCTGCTCCCTGAGCCGCTGCATATCACTCTTGAGTGAATGACTTAGAAGCTGACACTCCTCCAGTCATGGGTTTGAGGCTGGCCTGTGGCCTGCGGCACCTTTTGTTTAATTTATTGGGTTTTATTTTATGTTTAGTTTTATTTATGTCTGTCTTTGCTTTGTGTCCTTGTTTTTGCTTAACCTTGCCCACGCCTGGTTTAATTCAGTTCTGCTTATACTTATGTCCCTAGTCTTTCCTAGTGTTACCTCTCAGTGTTGTCCCGTGTCTATCCTGACTGGTTGATTTGGTTATCGTTTACACCTGCCCCTTGTTAGCCTTGTTGTCTATATGTATTTAAGTGCCTGCCATTATCCTATTCTTCAGTTAGCCACTTTGTTAGATGTGTGTGCTTTGACATGTGTAGATGTTTGTGCTTTGTTGATGCTACTTTGTGTTTGTAGCTTTGGTTGCTCCCTAGTCCTGCTCTCAGTTTTTGCTCCATTCCCTAGTATGTCTCATTTGTTTTGTTTCTTTTTAGTTCTTATTTCTCCCATTTAGTTTTAAACATAAGAACATAAGAACTATACAAACAAGAGGAGGACATTCGGCCCATCAAGTTAGCTTGGGGAGAACTTAACTGACACTGATTTTGGTCCCTTTATTTTGTGGGTTATCCCTTTGTGTTCAATTCTTGTTAATACACCCCTTTTTCTTGTGAGTCGCTCTATGGATCATCTCTCTTTTTCTATCTGCGCCATGCTCCACTGTAACACTCATCGATATCCTCATAACCAAATGGTCTCTCAGATATCCTCATAACTGAATGGTCTCACAGGTCTCCTCATAGCTGAATGGTCTCACAGATCACCTCATAGCGGAATGATCTCACATATCTCCTCATAGCGGAATGATCTCACAGATCTCCTCATAGCTGAATGGTCTCACAGATCTCACAGATCTCGTCATAACTGAATAGTCTCACAGGTCTCCTCATAGCTGAATGGTCTCACAGATCACCTCATAGCGGAATGATCTCACAGATCGCCTCATAGTGAAATGATCTCACAGATCTCCTCATAGCGGAATGATCTCACAGATTTCTTCATAGCTGAATGGTCTCACAGATGTCACAGATCTCGTCATAGCTGAATGGTCTCACAGATCTCCTCACAGCGGAATGGACTCACAGATCTCCTGATACCTGAATGGTGTCACAGATTTCCGCATAACTAAATAGCCTCACAGATCACTTCATTACCGAATGGTGTCACATTTTCTCATAGCCGAACAATCCGTAGATCTCCCCATATTCCAACAATCTACAGATCTCCTCATAATGTCTTGAACCTCTGATTTCAATCCTAACCACACAGCCATTTCCAAAAGCAAAACAATATAGCCACCAGTCATTAGTCTGGTTAATTGATCTAGCAAAACACCAGCCATAAAACTAATTCCTATTTAAAGGCTATAAGACCATATGGCAAAAAATCTTATGACAGGGTATTTAATAAAGAGCACCTCTCTCCTGAGCAAGAATGTCAATATGAGGCTAATGACTGGAATCCAGCAATGTCAAGGAAGGTAAAGCTGAAATAAAACAAATAAACTGCCTGGGTCTATTGGACACTTGTATGGTGCAAGTGATATTCTGGCACCTTGTTTTAAAGCAATATCGGTCTCATCCCTTCAGTTTACCCCCTGGCACCAGACAAATTTCCCTGTCTGTCACTTTAAACCCAGGAGACACCTTAAAGTCAAAACAATGTGTAAATCAGGTCAGTCACCACCTACCATTCACATCATCTGAGCACCCAAACCCAGGGCACAGACCACATATATAATGTAGCTGTGCATAAACTGTAAATATAACACTGAAACTGTAACACTGTAAATACAACACTGTAAATATAAGCTGCCCCTGAGAAAGGGAATACACAAGCAAAGCCACAAAAACTGCCTATATCTTTATCAGGCATGAAACCCATTCTCAACCTCTAAACCATGCTCCCCAGGGAGTACTTTTGGCTCCTAGGGACTAGTTACCACATCCAGCAGTTGTGAGACGGCCACAGCACTAAGCACTTTACAATGATACAAACAGGGTCCTAATTAGCACCGGGCCGCACCTACCACAAGCTGAATGCTCAGTGTGGGAATCACCGGCGACAGTCACTGCCCTTGAACTCAGTGGATTCAAATGTAAATGGAACTAAATTTACATATTAATACAGTTTATGTGTTTTTTGCTTCATTAAACATTTAGTTCCTTTAGGCTCCTATATGTAATGTGGGTGCTCTAGTAGGGGAGAGTCAGTCATACTGGGAGTCGGCAAAGGAGAGAGGGGGGGATTTACCCATGATGATGTGCATCGCAGCAGTGACTGGATGGCTTATTCCATGGACGGAGCAGGCAACGATGTTGGTGGAGCCTGGAAAGACAGCGGCAGAGCGATCACACGGTGTGAGCCCCGGGGGGGGGGGGGGGCTGTGTCGCGATCTGCCATAATATCAACATCTCCATTCGTCCGAGACCTACATCACCGCTTCCTCGCACCAGGTCACGTACTGGAAAACTGTGGAAGATCCAAAATCTTCAGATGCACAAAAAAAAATGCAAAAAAACGTGCAAACTCAAAAAGCAGAGTGAGAGAGTAAACACAGGATGGAGGTAGGCTTTGTTTCAAAAGGCATCCGTTTAACTTAATATCGTCTGGCGCCAATTACGGGGCTTGGAGGAGCCTGGCTGGGCGAGGCGGGAACAGGTGTGCGTGTTTGTCCTGAGCACTAATGGAGACAAACAGCGGAGAGCGGCCTGCTCTCGCCAGCCGAGGAAACCTCCTCTCTCCCACTGCTATCTCGTCCATTTGTTTACTCAGATTAACAGCGTCTAAAAAAGCAAATGTCTGTAAATGAGTAAAAGGGGCCAGTGGGCCAAGGCCAGGGGTCAGCGAGCGGCAGACGCCCTGTGAGGGGGTGCGGTTGGCCAGGGTGCTGGGGGGCGGGGAGGCAGACGACCCATTTTAAGGGCAGAGTTTTCTACCCAATGGGATACTAATGGGGCCTTTTCCTGTACATATTCGGGTTGTCATAAACAGGACTACGATAAGCAGGCTTCTATTGATTTTGTTTAATTAATCATTAAATGATGTTTTCTGACAATGTATTGCATATGCTTAGAAGGTCACCATTGTGGTAAAACCTAAATCTAATACCAAAATGTGGAACTACACCTTTACCCCAGTAAGGGTGAAGAATGGCATCAAAGAAAGTCATTTTTTGCCTGTGTGTGCATGTGAATTTGTGCATGTGTATCTGTGCGTGTGTGTGTGTGTTAACACGGTCCCGGGTACAGCAGATCCTTAAGGAAGGGTTTCACCACGCTTGTGTCTGAGGATGTGTGGACCGATTGTTTTGCGGCTATTGCTCCCGGGTTGGGATCCCCCCCCACCCCCCTGACCATACCAGCAGTGCCGAAACCAGGGAGCAACCACTGCAAGCATGACTGATGACGATTAGCTAACATACAGAAATTTGTGTGTGCGTGTGTGTGTGTGTGTGTTTGTGTGTGTGTTTGGGGGGGGTGGCAGATTTAAAAAAAAAAACTGAAAATGAGAGGGGGGAAAAACGTCCTTGGAAGTGCAAGCACTTCTGCAGAACAATTAACTTAATTAAGCAGACGGCATGAATATGCATGAGGCTGTTAATGTCTCCCACATCTAGGCAGATGAATGTGAGGCAATGACTTGGTACTCAAGCATATCTGAGTTACGTGAAAGCTGCACCAACATTTTGGTTCTTTGCCTGAAATATCAAAGAAATTAACAGTCCCAGTGAAATGCGTTAGACCTGGCAAATTAATTAAGAATTTAGTGCCTCTATATACCTAACAGCAGTTTGCGCCCAGAAAAAGCCCTTTATAATTTCCTCCACGGAGCTGCCAAATTCTGGCGTGTTCATCCCAAGTGGCTTTCATCACATTTATTTTTATGTAATTTTACATTTTTAAACTGTTTCTTTTGTGTGCATTAAAAACTGTTTTAAGAAATAAATACTAAAATATCAAATCTGTGATCAAGCTATGTAAATATGAAAGAAATACGGAAACAAAAGCGTTATACATAGCATTTGAAATATAAGGCATCTAACAGATCATTTGTGTCTACATATTATAGCTTTTCGATTTTGTGTAAATTTTAATCTTTAAGCCTGTTAAGCAGGTAAAATGCAGGAAACACCATGGTTC
>JAODKF010000040.1:9275667-9299565 GCA_026779585.1 Mormyrus proboscirostris
TTATTCATATAGTAAATGCAGTGATACTTGACATTATCCATCCATCCATTTACTGAAACCACTTATCCCATCCAGAGTCACGGGGTATCCGCAGCCAATCCCGGAGGCTACAGGACAAGGCATAGAAGCCAGGTTGGGGCGACTTGACATTATTTTATTAGATAATTACATTAATATTAAATATAATTCCACTTGAATCAACATTTTCAATAGCCTCTGAAGAACTGATTCTTTATTTCAAGGTCATAATTTAACCATCCCACTTAACACAAACTGTACATGCCACGGGGTCACTGTAATATTCACTAAACATGAAGGACAGACAACATGACCAGGATAAGCCTTTCCCCAAGCGGAAGAGGGGCCTTATAGCCATCAAACTGGGAGCTGTGGTGAATCCACGCCTCCCTGTCACGTTTTGGCAGTTTTGTGGTAGCATTTGGTGAAGACCATGGGATATTAGATGGATGCTTTCTTTGTAATGAGAGTGCTGAGTTAATGGCATTGGCTTACTCTCCTACAAAAACACTGTCCATAAAGCTTAAGCAAAATAAAGCCGCGTTCGGGCCTCGCGGCGCCTCTGCTACGGGAAATCGAGAAAACACAGAACGATAAATGCCAGCATCCATAAGCATACGATCCTCTATAGCTACACATTGTCTGACACTAGTCAGTTTCGCTCCGCGACTGTGAGAATATGCCATAAACCACAACGCTCAATGTATTTTTATGTCAGGTTTCGCCCTAATTTATCATACTGTAACGATGATGGTTTATTGATGGCATATAGCAAACCCTGCTTCAGTATAACAACAAAATAACTTAATCCACGGTCCAAATACAAATTAAAACTTAAACATGCATAGAATTTAATCGTGTCTGCATTTTGTGACAACACATACATTGCTGTAAAAATAAAACACTTGTTTAATTTTTGGAGAATTACGAGCCTGTAAAATTCATCGATGCAAGCTCTTATGATATTACCTGATTTTCTCCCTTCACATATTGCCGTATGATAACACACAGTGACTCCTAGTCATTTTTCTGAGTGTCATTGGCCTGGACATTCTGCTAACTGTCCACAAGTCTGGCAGATGCCAAACTTTAGGTGGTCACAACAGTTGGCTGGTGTCTCTTTTCAGCACATCTGTTACACAAGACTTTTGGCAATATGGTTCACTTCTTTTCTTCTGGTGCTCTGTTTCACACCACACATGTAAGCCGATTTTTTTCACAAATCAAGTTATATGTTAAAAGGGCCTGTATTCCGTCACAATATGCTGCAAGACTAACCAGACCCGTTTACGGGATCTGGAAAGTGTCCCAGCGCTTAAAAAGCACTCAAACTCCAATTAAAATAGCTAAAGACGTTGAAGCTTTAAAATGACCGTCCTTCCACCAGTGCAAAAACTAAGCTGTCAAATTAAAAATAAGAACCCTTAATACTCAGAATGAACAAATACTTCATTTCCAAGGGGGGTGATACGGGATGAGAGACCAGTGGTCTAGGAAAACCAAAACAGGCCCTCACTCCATTCTAGGTATCAGTTTTTCCTTATAATTATTATTGATGACTCTTAATATTTATTTACTACCAGTTTAATGAGTCTTTCAATATCAAACACAAATCAAAGACTTCAAACAAAAATGTATGCCATCGACATACAAGTAGCGAAAGACGCCGCTTCAAAGGTTCCAGCAGAAGGTGACGGCTTCTTGAAAATCGTGGTATCGGTGCGAAAAAAAAAGAAAAAGCCAGCCAGAAAATTTAAGTCATGCTGCTGCAACTTCAAGCAGTAGCTAAATCGAGTCTGTAAATCACAGAAATGGTTCATTAACGATCCCTAAATATCATACGCATTCCTGACTCGAGAAGGTATCCCTTTATCCATCGATGTTTCTCAATGTGTAATGTTCTTATAAATTACTATATAATGGAATTTTGCAGGTCATACACACAAACTGCTTGTCCTTCTGTTTTTATATGCAAATAGTTCAATCACACGCAGTTAATTTATCAGCATGTGATGGTGACCATTAAAGTAAATAATTTTATGAAGTGCTACCTGTAAGACCCCTGGAGATGCCCCACTCAACCTGAGCATCTGTCCCAGTCTGCCGCCCAGCCCCAGCCCTCCCAGGGGGCTCATTTCACATGCTGTCTCAGGGGCTGCTTGCAAGCAGTGACAACTGACTCCCATTTCATTGCCCCGTATCAGTTGACAATCTCCTCAAAACGCAGTCAACCCACACAAAGGCCCAGATTCAGCCCACTCACCATGGCCATTGTCCCCAACTTGGAGGGCCGACTGAATAAGTGGCGCATTGTTCCCATACATGAGCATTTTATACATTCCCGCTACCAGAAAAAAGAAAAAAAAGAACGCAATATGTGGTCTAACAATATTTGTGCAATAAAGGCCGGAGCAGCTGGGTGCACAAACACAAGTGTCAAGCTTCTAGTGGCGATGCAATCAGTACGACCTCATCTCTTTGCTGACTTCATTCCCATAATCTAGCGCTGAACAAGCAGAAAACAACACCCGCCCTCCATAACACAATAATATGCAAGTATCCCCAATAATTTTTCACCATTAGTGAACTCATCACACTCTTGGGGAACCGTATGCACATACATATAATATGAGGCTAGTCTATAGGTAAGCTTCTTGTGCAAATATATAAATAAAGCAATCACTATCTTACATAACATGATGGCAGGGGGGAGAACTGGGGTTGGTGGTATATTTTGGGACAGTTTGTGTATATACATATATTATGTATGTATATATTCAGCTTCATAATGCAATTATTTATATTGCTTACAGAATAACTCTGTTATCCTAATTACAAATGAATCATTCAGTTATTTATTCTTAGTCCGTGTCTATTTTTTTTTAACACACCGCGAATGCCTTGTCTGTATGTCTTTACTGACCTGTATTTACTTAACCGTTCCCTTCATTCCATAGAAAATGCTGAAGCTGAAAGAGTTTATTACGTGTTAAATGACAGGGGGTTTTTTATTTCACACATTTAGAACGCACCGTGCGGTGTTAACGTCAAAAAAAATAAGTGGGGCGCTCTGCTATTTCGGTGTCACCGCTACGCCATCGGAGGAGGTCCGACGCACGCGAGAGCGTTGTCATGGAAACGACGGAAACTCCGCAACCCACCTGTAGGGGTCTCCGGCTCGATCGGAGTCCATATTACCCTCGTCGCCGTCAGCACTACGTCGCAACTCCTTTTTTCTATTTCAAATATCCCTTTTACTATCGCGTCTTCGGCGTTAAACGCAGCACCTTTCCCCAAGATCGGCGCCGAGGGCTTCCCGGTGCGCAGCCGAGGGATGGACACGGAACGATTCGATCGTTGCTGGCGTTGTGGATGTTGTTGATGCTGCTTGTGCTGTTTTCTCTTTTTCTTCCTTCCACGACTGCCTGTTCTCAAAGGAGACACTGGTTGCGTTTCTCGTAACTCCTCCTGGCTTTCCGACCACGCATGTCGATTTGCAGATTTTCGAGGGGATTCAAACATGATTCAGAAAAATCTGTAGCAAGCAAATTTCCTCCCGACAATCAGTGTTGTCGCATTAATTATCAGGTCAGCGCGTCCCCGTCATTCCCCGCTCCCGCATAGTTCTGCTGCGGAACTTCCTCTTCGGCCTACCCTGAGCGTCTTACAGCAACGCGCGTCCCCGCGAAAACGTCCGACCGTTCCGGTTACGCGCATCGCAGCTGCCTGCTTACCTAGCACATAATATATTACCCGTTAATATCAAAGCTTAAGTGTAGAGCAAAGTGGCACAAAATGGTAACGCCAGCGCCATAATAAATGCGTTACACCGAATAGTAAAAGTAAATATATTGAAGTATTTAAATAATATTGGCTGTGCTCTGAATGCTTGAAGTATAGGTGAATGCTATATTGCTACTTAAAAATTAAAGTGAAAAATATAATTTGTCACGTATATATGATCATCATTATCTAACATTAATCAATAATAAAGAACTGACAATCAAAATCCCGATAAATATGCTATAGATTTGAACGCTATATCATCTGGTGCGTTTAAAGTTCCTGTTTAAATGTCAGTTTTTTTAGGGATTACGATCATATCTGAGTACGTATGGGATAAACTTACGAAGGCGCTAAAGTAATTCTGTAAGGGACCTAAATTTAGTGTGAGTAGTGTTGATATTTTTAGACTCAACTGTCTACATAGTTCAACGTGTAATCAACGTTGTTTTGTTGTTTGTTATTGCGGTACCAATAGATGCGGCATCGATTTGGCCTTGACAGGCCTACATTTATACGGTGTGATGATACTTTTAGCACCATGGACAGCTCTTGAATGAGGCGTTAGAGCGTGACCATACTGTACTTTATGCAGTGGAGTTTACAGCCGGACACCTGTGCTTCACTCCAGTCACATAAATATATTTTTCAACCGAAATTCTAAATTTCAGATCAAAACCCGAGCATTGAGTGAACTGAAGTAAATACGAAAATTGCCAGTCGCGGAGGATAAAAATCGAAACTGATACATGGAGCAAGTTCTGGGAATATGATGAATAAGTGATAAGTTCGGTATGTTGTGATCAGGACGATCTAGTTACTAATGGATTAGTGGTAGGAAAATGCTAATTGTTATTAAATAATGCGAGGGTCAAAATACGTTTGACAGGGAAAAAAATGTGTGTTCTGGGGTGTTTTAAGGAGCATAAATCAGCAGAATATGTTCCAGATATTGGCATTGACTCTATGGTATTTTCCCATCTGATGGAAGTACTGTGCTATGCAGTGAGTGTTCATGCATAAACAAGATAATTTTCATAAATTAAAATCTCCCCTGCAGAAGTAACATCTGTGCCTCGCTCGCTTTGCATAAAAGATGGTGGCATGCGGATGCCCCTCGACTGTCTACAGCAATCCATGGCGTTGAGAATAGCCGTTTATTTTGTCCTTGAGCTATTTATAAACATAAACTTACGTTAGAGGCTTATGCACTCTCTGGTTACCTTAGCTCATATATACAATTGTCCTATTTAAACAGTTCATGTGTCACGTTAATCCCTTTCCGTATTATTGAAATCGGTGTCAGTGGTTGACGAGTACATTTGATTTCTTGATTTATTACGTCATTCGGAGAATCGCTTCCTAATAGTCTTCGGTCTTCGGTCTCATTGTTGCTCATTTTGCAGTACAGATAAAAGGGAAAATAACACGGATAAAATAAGTATACAAAAAGTCTTGTTTTAAGAGTTAAATTATTGATGGGAAGCATGCCCTATTGTAGTGGCTTTAGGACTATGTGAGGGAAAGCGGAATATGCAAATATGATTTAAAGTACTGCCGAGGGGAGAATGAATGATGCCAAGAGGATATTCTCAGGATACTTAATTCGCATCTTCAGCATACACGGTGGATGCAATCAAGGCAGTAGGTGAAAGCGCGCAGCGCTGAGAGTCAGTGTGCCTGAAAGGCACTGGTTGAAACAAGCGAGGGGTCGCCAAGTCGATCCCCATGAATTTTGTTCAAGGACGTCATTAAGCCCTACTGTGTCAGTACCAAATACAGAGAAGCATACATTCCCTTTAAATTTATAAGCAGGATATACGACAGAGTGCTAACTTTTATTGATTTTTTTTTCTTTCGGACTAGTTGGCCATGGGTTGAATTATCTTGAGTTTCATTGACCGCAAATTCAGTAACAGATAGCCAAATAAACAGCCAAACACAAGCAAACATGCTTGTTCGTTTTTGCAGGTTTATTAGTAACATAAGAAATAGTTTTACTGTGCACATAGACCAAAGAAATATATATGAATGTCTGTTTAAGTTGAATAAATAAACTACGGTGTTTGTTCTGAATGCTGAACCACCTGCCAATATTTATCAACAATTGGGAACACGATTCTGGAACACTAAGTAACATTTACTATATCATTTACTTTGTCCAGTGTGCGAACTGGAGTTTTGTGTGATTTTTTTCAGACCATAATTTCATGTATTGTGAACCTCAAAATATATCCATAACAAATTCACACGTAAGTGGAAAAAAATTTAATTATGGACTTTATTCTACAAATAATAATTCGCGTCCTTTTATGAGCTATCAAAATAAAAACAATAATCCCATAGGAATTACGTACACTAAGAAATCACATCGAAGGAGAAATGTAACTTTTGACCAAATATTCAACACTATCTGCAATTTAAATAGATAAGAAATGCGTTGTAAGCCTCAATGCGATGTGGCATTACATCATATTGTACAAGTTAACAAACAAAAATACAATACAAATTTTATTAAGTTGAACCGGCATTACACCTCAAACAGCACTTATTCTGAACCGCATTTGTACATGCAATATCTATTGCGCTATATTACGTTTCTTATTCAAGTCCAGGGATTTCTTTCCAGAATCGAGGGGGACAGCTGTGGTTACTGTCAAGTTTGTACAGCTAAAAATAGGGCAACTAAACTTCAAGTGATAGTCAAGCGTTTTTTCTGTACATAGGGAATCACCCAGAAAAGATGACGCACTTTATAACTTCTAGGAAGCGTCTTAGTGTCCACCCATATAATTATTTTTTGATTCTTAAGGAAAACAGAAATTTAAAGAAAATTAGATGATTTGTGCAACCTTTTGCAACCTTGCTTGATTTTACAGTAAAAAAGTGCCAAGGCAACTTAACATATAACTGAGCACTTTCCCGCTGGTTAAATCATAGCATTATTACTACCATCATTACTGTTTTGTATAAACAAGACATACCTCTATTTTTTTTATAAAACATTGATGGAGTTGCATGGGATAAAATAGGAACTTGACCTTATAAAAGTTAATTAAGAATTCTGTACAAAATCACAGCAAAATAATTCAGTATGGAATAGACTAGTAGTAAAATGTAGTTGAAAAAAATATATATCTTTGTTAATTTTCTCGATTGGCCCATTATCTGTTTAAAAATTGCATAGTTTCCAAATTATTGCTTGTGATTTTGTTACATGGATGATATTATTATAACATTCGGAATACGGCCACTTCGATTTCCCATTGTGACCGTCATATAGAAGCGCTATAGAGTATAATACATAAGGCGAACAGGAGTGTTCATTCCAACCTCACCTAAAGGCAGTAACAATAATAAATACGTACATAAGTTTAAGCATGTAATATTTGCACTTTTGCATCAGTGAAATCCAAATGCGTAAATGCTTTCAGACAGTCTTTAACAGTGTGTCACTGTACTCGTTAGTCGTGGAATATAGCATTCAGCTGCGCGTTCATGACTCTGTCATGGTGAGAATGTCCGTCATATGACATGATGTTTTCCATCGGTATCTCGCAGCGCTGTGCGGAGCTCGCGTAAAGGGACGGGTGAGCCTGCGGTCCCGCCAGACCTGCCGCTGGGTAATGCATGGTGAAGGCGTAGTTCTTTTCGAACTCTGAAGACGGCTCGTGCTTGAATGAAAAGTTCCCGTTCACACTTAAAGGGGGGCTCAGGGGTCCGTCGAATGAGGGACTAGTGCAGTCTGTTAGTACAGATTCGAAAAACGGCTCCAGTGCGCTCCCGTAGGAATGCGGCTTGACGTGAAAAATGTGGGAGCTGTCCATTGTACCATATGGCGGGCTGGGAAGACCAGGGGTTTGATAAGAATAGGGATGAGTAGCAAAGGAAGCACTGGCTGTTTGCATATGAGGGGGTATGTCCTGACTCTGCTCTGGAAGAAAAGTTCTGGGGTTCAGCTGGAGACAACCTGCTACCAAATTGGTGGTTGGCTGTGATAATCCTTTGCATAGGGCCTGCACAAAGGACATCAAATCTGGACTCTTACCCGAACGTAGAATCTCAGAAAGAGCCCATATATAATTTTTAGCCAGCCTTAGTGTCTCTATTTTTGAGAGCTTCTGAGTTTTCGAGTAACACGGTACAACTTTACGCAAACTCTCGAGCGCATCGTTGAGCCCGTGCATGCGGTTCCTCTCCCGCGCGTTCGCCTTCATGCGTCTAATTTTAAACCTCTGGAGTCGAGCTTTTGTCATTTTCTTCTTCTTCGGCCCGCGTCTCTTGGGTTTCTGATCGTCGCCATCTTCCTCCTCATCTTCCTCCTCGTCGTCATCATCTTCGAGTCGGTTGAGGCCATCTATATCATCTACATCAGCATCCTTGCCTATCTCCTCGTGGTCCTCATTCTTCTTTTCCATATCGTGCTCATCTTGGGAACTAAGACATTCATCAGTCCAGTTTGAAGCACTCTGGGATTCCGGCATCATGCTCTCCTCTGTGTATGACTTGGTCATTCTCGCACACTGTCAAAAAGATAGCAACATTAATCATGAAGGTAATACTGCCTGCACATTTACTCATCACAAAGCTTTTCTTGATTTTTTTTTTAAATTAAAAAAATAATAATATAATTAATCTGAATTCCAGTATTGTTTCGAAGAACCAAACACATATAATCCTGTGTATGGATTATTATCTGCTTAGCTTTTACAATAGCCTACCGTTATGTAACTGTGAGCAAGGTATAAGCAGATCAAGCTCTGTGTACTACATCTAACAAACGTATTAAACCCGAATGACTGAAAGAAAGTCAACTATATGGTAAAGCGAGAGTATATGTTAACATAATTTACAAAATTCATAATTATTAAAAAACGCTAAATTGTGATTTCCCGGTTACTAATTGATATATACTTATACATATAAGTTTTGGACATTACGTCCGAAGTATTTTTGTTAATCAAGAATAAAAGCGATTGTGTCTGCGTTTGCTTGAAATTAAGTTGAAATTTCGTTTATACAGTATAACATGAAATAACAACAACAAATATAATAATAATAATAATAATAATAATAATAATAATAATAATAATAATAATGCCTGAAATTCCTATGAAGTATTACCACTTTAAAATAATAATCAGTGCTTTAGCAATTTTGTGCAACAATTGAATTCTCGATACTGTAACAGGTAGCATATTCTTTTATCATTTATTATACACTTAAGGACGACACGTTGTGTTTAGTACACAGTAATCTACTTGTACTTTAATTACATGATATTCAAATAAAAACCGTTAACAATAATTAAAAAGAGCATCACGATTAATTCATTAATAAGGTACAGAACTCTGCCTCCTAGTTTTTCTTTTGTGGGAATTATTAAATACACACCAAATATAGAAGTACTGTAGGCAAGTCGACCTTTAACTTGATAAATACCTTTCTCCTGCAGAATGTCTTCTTATGTGAGTTGCATGCCCTTCCAGGTGTGTTAGAGGTCCTGCGAAGTCTGTTATGACAGGCTGCTGTACGGATGCGCAGGTTATATAGCGGTGCCACTGATGCTGAGAGATGAGCATGTATACCTCCAGCCGCTGTTAATATCCTCGCACCAACGACTGTCAGGAAGCTCCGCCTCTTTCTTCGGCACGCGCCATATGGTCAACTACGTCAGGCAAACGGCCCCAAGCGTCACGTGACAACTTCCATTTGTATTCAACAGAGCTCTCTATTCCATCCCTTTGTGGCCAAAAGAAAGTGGCCATCTGTCGCCAGTTAGAGACTCTGCGGACCTGTTTGTACCCGCAGGATGAATTAACCCTTTCACACACATATTCTCTTCTATAACAAAAACATACTGTAGGACTCATCCCATTGAACACACGTGCGGGTTTATGTGCATTGGTTACACGTTACATGCGTACAGTTTCCATGTACGGGCTCAAATTTACACTACCAGATTTGTTAACAACTTGTGTATGATTGAGTATGAAACCTATGAAATTGCACAGTAACTAGTAAACACAGAGAGTGGATTTAAGTTAATTTAATTTACCGAAGTATAACCATGCACGCCTACGCAATTTAATCAATAAAAATAACACCAACAAAATAACGGCGATTTGTACGATTATGATTATCAGGATGACGTTAAGTAGGATTTTAACGTTGATGCTATTTACGAAATAGGCCTAGACCGTGTCCTAAAATAACTTGCACGGGGCTACTGGGTCAGCCGACACTAAGCGTGGGTTTAAGCTTATTTGAAATAGTCCAGTGCTTATCTCTGGTAATCTTTCTAATTGCGCGTGCTATTGATTGAAGATAGTAGTTGTGTAGTCTGGACTGAGCCCCCAGTAATGAGTCTCTTCTTTTCAGACTGGGGGTCGGCACGCGAGCTGCACGCGCACAAACAAAAGCCTGTTTCACGGCTCGCTGGCCTCGTCCAGCGTTCAGAATCCACTGTTTTACATTCAGTTTGATATTATCCCTAAGAAAAATGATGGGGTGACCGTTGAACGGCCAGCAGGATAAATGGCAAAACCCAAGACAATAAGAAAAAAAAACTTAATTGATTTCGGCCCATAACGGGGGAACAGTTGTGCTGGCGATGGGTTACTATAACAGCAATTGACTTTGGTTATAATGAAATTTTAGCATGAACATAATTTTACCTTTATTTAATCTGCTGAAAGACATGTCAATAGTCGCATCCATCTTCTGTCAAAGGCGGTATAACTGGCCAAAATTCATCAACCACGTTATACCTTAACGGGATCAGATTAATAAATGTATTACGTTTCTCCAAACACAAAATCAGACCGTTTTATATCTCCTGGGAATGCTGTAAAATCTCAATTAAAGTAAATGATGCCTGCCAAACAATTGTTATTTTTATTTGGAATGATATATTTTTCTTGCCTTATTATATAAGCTATGTATGTCATTCCAAAGATGAAATTCTGGTCAAATAAAGTAGACAATAACATATTTTGAATATATTCACTATAGAATTTTGATGCCTGGTGTTTTACGAGAAATAGCAAGAGTCTTTATATACGTTTGCTCAAGCTTGAAAAGTGTTGCCTTCCTCATGTTTACTCAGCTCTGATAAGTCTATATTTAACATCTGGTAATGGTCTGAGTCAAACGCGCAGGGTGCAGGTCCGCAGGTTGAAAACCAGGTAACTGTAAAGTGGTCACAGAAACTCGGCGCCTCCTAGCTCTGGGGAAGGGCAGTTAATCTTTCTCATAAAACGACAAGTTTTGTTGATCAAACCCCCTTCCATCAGCAAAGCGCTGATTTGGAATGTTTGCCTTGCGCCAGCTCATGGTTACCGTACAATCCACGGCCGCCGTGGCGTTAAAGTATCGAAAAGAGAGATCAGTTCAGCACCACCGACAGCTACTGTCGACAGCAGCAGGGACCTTGAGGAAAATACATACATACATACACACATATGACGACATATGACGAAGAACATACACACACGCAAATCGGTTTGGCTTCTTTACTTTCATTACCTCACATTTCATTACCGCTACATTATTTCTCGTGCTTCGGGAGTTGCCTTCTATAAATCCACAGGCTTTAACAGTAAATGCACACTAAAGCGGATACAATGAAATAACTCATGAAAACAAATTAAAAAATAACGTAGTACTACTAGGATGCCGAATGAGCCATGTTTTGCATTATTCTAATACCTTAATTAGTTTCAGTGCCTTATTTTAATAATTATCCAACTTATCAAGTTAAAATGGAATCTTGTCTCTCACGAATGCATCTTACTTGTAAAAAGTATATCAACAAGCACTTGACGGACTGAAAACAGTAACATTTTAAATGAACAAATACTAAAATGACTGAATAGTGATTAATTATTATATTGTTCAAAATCACTGATATTATTCAGTGATAAGGCATGGTTCATTATCAATAACCAGGAGGGTGAATAAAATTACGATAGATTTTCAATAAGGTAAGAATATTATAAAAAATGAAAGTGATGTGCAGAGATTTAAATTCAATAGGAAAATTAATTAATCCATATTTTACTATAAGTATAATACTAATTATAATACATTTTAAAGGACTTACAGCAAAAATGTAGACTCTGGCTCGTGCTGTATATGTTTTGCACTGAATATGTTTTTCCCCAGCAGTGGCAATACGATTTAAATATTGATGATCTGACCTTTCATTTTCCTCCACCTAATCAAGTCATTTTCCCCAAACAGGAGACCGGTGCATCACCCCAATGCCTTTCCGCTTCAATAGGGAGTTAGATTAAACGAATTCAGCTTCCCATTTCACTGTTCTCTCATCGCACTAATTGCTTATGCAAAAATGCAGATTTGTATTAATTAGTTACTCTGCTGATTAGTTGTATGGTGTTTTCGCCTAATAAATCATACCAGTATAGAGGAACAGACAATATTTTTGCTCAAGACCCAGCTGTGGCTGAGGAATGAATATGGTTTTCATATTAAAAGAAAGATTTAGCAATAACGGCTTTGAATCGCAGGTAAAGCCACCTGCTGAATTTACGGACTGCTGAATATGTGTGTGTGCGCGCGCGCGGGTTTATGTGTGTGTGTGTAGGTGGGGGATCAGATGTACATTACATTGTGGGGACCAAGTCTTCCCACAATGTGATAAAAACCAGACGTTGTGGGGACGATTTTTTCGGTCCCCACATGGGGAAAATCAATTTTATAAATATCTGTGACTGCAATAAAAAACTACAAATGCCAAAAGTTTTGTTTTGTCTGGTTACTTATGGTTAAGGTTACAGCTGAGTGGGGGTTAAGGGTGTCATAGCTGTGATTAGGATTATGCCCATATACATTAAGGGAGAGTCCCCATAAGGATAGGAATACAAATGTGTGTGTGTGTGTGTGTGTGTGTGCGTGCGTGCGTGTGTGTGAGAGAGAGAGCGCACGGGGGCATGCTTATATATGATACATATTGATATATGAGTATGCATGTGTGCTATATGAACCATAGCGTAGGTTATGACTACTGAAAGTTTAATCAAAGCAATTAGTGCAGGAGACGGCATTAGGATTATTCATCTGTAAATTAATACAAAAAGAGCTGCGTTCAAAAATTCGCAATACTCTAGTTGAAAATGATTGCTATAGAATATTTCATTATTTAATAAATTGCTAAGACGTCAGTGAAAATGTACTTGCAGGTTTGTCTCAGAGGTCGATGGAAAATTGTATAAATTTGTTTTCTTTCCTGGATAAAAGCGCCACCTAGTGGTTGTGCTTGAATTTCTTCTATCGGAATCTTGTTTTATTGCACGAAGTATACGAAAAAGTACATAGGCCTGCAAAATCTTCTATTCTACAATACACTGGCATATTGTAATAACCCGAAGAAAGAAATCCACTTCATATAATAGTTTGACTCGATCTATTTCAATACATACAATTGTTCGTCATAATTAATAAAGTTTTCCCTAATAACTCATATTAAGCTAACAAACATTAAAATTACTTACATTTCTGACGACAGCTTCTACCATATATAACTTTGCTCTGTTCAGTTGATCATATTTTCAAATAACATCTCATTATCATCAGAATTCATGGCTAATGCATCTTTGCATTAATAGTTTACAGCAACCTAGCGAATAACACATTTAGGTCGAGATCATTCAAATTTGAAACTTCATCATTTTTACATTTCATAATAATATTAATAATGATAAAAGAATTAATCCGGAAAGCCCATAAAATATTATAAAAAATACAAGAACTATAGGATTACTGTAGTTACAACTCTAGCTAACATAAAAAGAAAAAAGTTACCACGTACTAATCCGAATACGTATCATAACACTGCAGGCTATACCAAAAAAATTATAAGCAAAACGTTTTGAAAGGTACTTTGTCCGTTAAGACTTAAATGCGTAGGCCACATAAAAGATTTTTAGCATTATGTAAACATGTTAACAATGGGAGAACGAAAGCATCGTACATTTCTGTATTTCACATCCTCCATAAAGATGGCATCCATCCATATATCATAATGTTAACTGTCCTCGGGGAAAATGGCAAAATAAATATTATGTTCCATGTAACACAATCTACCACCCCATCTGTTTTCATGGCGAACTATGAATTTTAATTAAAATCCCACTGAGACGCAGAGAAAGGCAGCAAACGGACTGCAACTTTTATGAACAAGCAATATACCGCCACCAAGTCACCAAATCATGGATCGTGAACTTATTTTTCCATTGTATTTCCATTTCGTTCTTTCCTTGTCTAATCCTACTTAAGATAGGCTAAATGATAAAAGAGGCAAAATGACAGTATTCAGTACTAGGATTTTCCCGATAATAAACTGCATTTATTAGTAATTAAAGCAAACGTTTGGACGCGCCTGCTGACTGCGGGAACATTTCTAGAAACTAACAAAGAATCAATCGATTCCACACGTTGGGAAATTATATGGTGTCCTCTAGTGGGAAATACTTAACATTACAACAGCTTTTTTTTCTTTCAAATTCTTTTGTGCCATTTTGTTAAAAAGATGACAGATTTTAGTTTTAATCAGGTGGCAGCACCAAGAGAGGGTTTAATAACAAATCATCATGAGTTTTGCTGCTGGTAGTATGTTTAATAGAATTTTCAAATGATAAGGTCATTTGGTTAAAACTGGACCCACATTAACGAATGAGGCCTCACTTTAACCTTTGCGGAACATAAATTTCACCGTGGTGACCCGATCTAAAGGTATTGTAAAGATGCGCCACAAAGAACATAAATCGACTTCACTATCATATATACTCATCTACAGGCTTTAAAAATGTTAAATCGATAATGTCCCATGTTGTTACAGCCTGTGGTGTATTACAATTACAGTCAAGGGGACAATGCTTATTCCAAGGAACAACTGTGTAAGGAAAGATACCTTGTCTGTTGGATTTGGGGAGTAGGAATGAACGGGAGTTGATACTGACCTGGGATGAAATGGGTTTACAGTGGTTAGGAGTCGTAACGTACCTAAGAACGGTGGAATTTTACTCTGGAATATTCGCGTTAAAAATGTAGATACAGCCATATGTAGCAGTTATACTTGAAGCTAATTTGAATGAAGTAAATTTGCATTGTGTGGGTGCACCAAGTACACGTGGTATGCCTAATATAATATCAACCATTCCGTCGTAAAACGCCTAGCAGGTGACATCGTGGAAATTGTTACACAACATACATAGGTAGGCCTATATTGATAAACTAAAAGAACAGATGGTTGCACATGTTGCCAAACGCTTGGAGCCACAGCGCATTTGCCATTTTCCCCATCACACTTCAAACAGGACAGGAAGTCCTGAAACATTACACTGTAGACAGCTACAAGCATGCATGTACTATAACCGGATTTCCATAAGGATCAGTTATGATACACGTAATGTACGACGAATTTACAATTTTGGTGCCAAAATGCATTTTCTATTTCACATTAATTGAAATCATTGTACGTGGATTAGTTTGCTGTAATATTTGTTCACAATATTACAGTTTACGGTGGCAATAAATAATGATACTAATTGTATTTTGCTGGTGTGGGTATTATATCTGTTTACATTTAGCATGACGCATTTATGGGTGGAGTAAAGGCTTCTTAGGAAGAAGAAAAAAAACTCACTGAAAGAATCCTACTTATATCGGGAATTAATAGAAACTCCTGTATAGTGAAGTTATTAAAACACTGCGTTTGACTAAAGCATATATGTAGACCTATATATTATGGCTGAAAAGTAATCCATAAGTATGACGCTAATAACACTCACATATAATGGTCCACAAGTTATATCTGCCGAGTGAAAAAGAATTGAATGAGACAAAAGTCGATTATATTTCTGAATATATGTCGTTGGTTACATTAAATAACATTTATTATATGTGCACATATTATTATAGACAGTAATACTCTACTATGAAATATTCTCTATTATGGTTTTCTATAATGACGTGTTATCCCGATCTCGGTGTCCCAGCACGCGCTCGCTTTTGAGTCCCGCTTTGCTGAGACTCTTCGCAGAGACTCGCCCTCTTTTCTCATGTTACTTTTGTATTCCACACGGAAGCGGAAGCTCAGCTGTTTTCAGAAGTCGGCCTGACGTCGCCTATAGTGTGGAGTCGCTCCTGCAAAGTCTCCGAAAAGCCTCCCGGATCTGTTTGTTAGCATGGTAAAAAATCACGTAAGTCAAGGAGAAAAAATCCATGGCGTTGTGCGGATGCGTGACAGCGGGCATCGCTGCCGTGGAAATCTTGTTGTTTGCAAGTTGTCACATACTATTGCATTTAAATAGAGTTGTACAGCTGCTCCGCTTAACGTCATTGCTTGCAGTCCAGCGGTTGTGATTTCTTGCCTCGGTTGTGTGAGTTTCTGTTCTCCGGCGTCTGCGGTATCGTGACATTTCTGTTACAAAGTTAGGATTAAACAAGTTTTCAAAGTGAAGGCTGCGATGCGTCATACGAAGAGGTTCTGTAGCGATAAAAACAGGGAACATTCAGGAAGCTGGAGATCAGTATGTTCTCCTGCTTGGAGGGGTATCCGAAATAGTCCCAGTTTATGCACTTCGCCGTGTTTTCGCTTTCCTCTAAGGCCAAATTAACGCGGTGTTTCAACTTTGGCCGGTTCTGTAACTTTTGGGTTATTAGTGAGTAAATTAATCGCAGATAGACTGGGATTACTGCAGTTGAAGTTTGAGGTTTTGTTAGTGAGATTCGGTGGGATTAAATTAATTCGATTAGTTTTTTCTAAACTTTTTTTTAAAAGTCAATATAACTTAGTTTCGCCGTTTTAATTTACGCTGCTGAATATCCAGAAGCCACCTGCATAGAAATTATTTCCCCAAGGTGTTCCCTGAGTTTTCCATCAAAGCATGGTTCACATCTTTAGAGTTCCTGGCATTTCTCCTTCAGTATCGTTACTCCCCCATTATTTGTTCGTTTTTGCTCATAATTTTGTCAGATTAAAATGTGCTTTTGAACAGTAATATAATGGTTGATGCTCCTTGATGGGATTACTCTCTATACCTCAGATGAAAATGAGCCGTTTTTCTTGTTTTAGCTTGCTGTATTTGAGAAGTGAGTTTTGAAAACTTGGCGGCATGTCTTTTTTTTCCCAGAAGGTTTTTTTTTTCTTTTTTTTTATTGTCCGTGGCTGCATGTTTAACAAAATATTCGTTGTCCGGTAAAATTACATTCCTCAAGACCGATCTTGCCTTTTGAGAGTAATTCATGCAGTAGATTCCTAAAATAGTATAAATATTACTATATGTAGGAAAGTTAAGGGACCTATGCATTCTCCGTGGCATAATGGCGCATGGGGACACTGCAGAAAATTTACAGGTTTTAGGCAGAGTATTTGAGTTGTACTGGATCACACCTTCCTGAAGAGCAGGTGCAATAGGTGTAAAACGACTCCGATTCAGAAGCGTATCATACATAAGCTTTTAATCTCCTTCACGAGTTTATGGGATGGTTTAGCAGAAATGCGCACATCAATGGCGGAATTACAATTCTGTTCCCATGTTTCTATGCGCTTCCAAATGGGTTATGAAACTTGTTCTGTTTCTTGTGAATTACTCAAGAAATCTCTCAGCTGGATTTAAGAAGCTTTCGCGCCTGCGCCCAAAGTCCTAAACTACGACGGGATTGCAATTAGAAAGTCGCACGCGCTTTTGTGGACCGCGCGGTGACGTCGTGCCGTGTCTTTTCACGCGGTCACGCACGATCACCATCTTATAACTACGGAGACTAGTTGTTTGTCCAGCATTGCGCAAGAGGCGTGCTTACGTAACAAGCAGAGTGTCATAATGACAGATGAACCCTTCCACGCGTACACGTTTTGTTGGCCATGCAGTGCCATTTCCATGAACGCAGCAGAAGCTGCGTTTCTGTGGGATAATATGATTGACTGGTGACCACAAAAATTCAGTCCAGTGTGCCAGGTAATCCATTAGCTACAGAAGTCGTTGAATGATTCATGTTAATGTCAGCAGGGAAAAGAGATCCCTGGATTTTAGGGTGCTCAAAAGCTTTTGTTGGATTCTACACAGTTCGTCTTTCAGTCTTATTCCGCAGATTTCTGTGGCAGTTTCACTTTAAAAAAAAAAAAAAAGTGCAGCTGAAGTGACTTGGACCAAAGGGAAACTAATTTGACTTATTTCCCACAGTCTGTCCCCATATGCAGATTTCAAGTTCTTGCAGGGTTTACATTTTGTTTCACAGGGTAGTGCTCTCTAAAAACCACCATCAAGTCGTCACTCTTTGTTAATGACCGGTGTTCAGCATGCTGGAGATGTGGCCCACAGATGATTACTGAGGTTCTTTTGTGAGCTGGTCTGTTGAATGAGGAAATTTGACTTGACTAAATTTGTTGTTTTCATGTAAAGGAAAGTGACTTTAAAAAAAAAAAAAAAAAGTGTGTCCTTTTAAAATATGATTCATATTGCAGTCTGAATTCTGAGTGGTTAAGGAAATATGATCATAGTCTTCTTCCTCAGGAGGGTGGCAGTTGTTTCACCATCAAAAGACACTTCTGTCACTTTAGTAAATACCCAGAACTGCAAGGCTTTAATTTATCTGTCACATTTAACATGGAAACATCTCATAAAAGAAAACATGTGGCATAACACTGCTAAGTGAAATGAATGAAGAAGTACTTGGTTCAGCGAGGAAGTGCAGCTTCGATGAGTCTTCTTCCTTTGTCACACGTACGCCGCAGTATTGGGTCAGTCTGCGGCCTTTTATGTTAAGTTTGAATTTCCTCTGTAGCTTTGCTGCATTCAGATTCGACACAAGTCAGCGTAATGTGGACCTTACCCAGGCTAATGATTTATTAACGTTTTTACGATAGCTGCAATCTGGTACACTGTGTCTTGTACCTTTACACGTCGACCTTAGCAATAGCAGAAAATAGCCGTGCGTGTCTCTCTGTGTCTATATATATATATTATGCTTTTTCCATTTTTTGGATTGACAGTTGGTTTCTCTTACTTGTAGAACAGTCCCACAGTCTTAAACAAGAAAGGCACAAAATCTGCTTCAAAATAAGTAATTTGGAGTGACTCGGTTAGCAAGAATGTTATGGATATCACACCTACATATGTTTGTGTGTATATATAACGTGTGTGTATGTATATGTATATACTTATGTTGCTATTTTTGAGTGTTTTTTTTTTTTGGTGCTGATTTAAGTCCATGGTAGCGCAAATTATTTTCACAATTTCTGCTTATCTTTTTTTAATTCTACCACTTCAGTTTACTTTGCCCGTTTTGACTTTTTAAAAACCTCACTTGCCCTTGAACCACAGGAAATCCCCACCGCCCTCACCTTGATCTCGGACCCCCTCCGCTCTGATAAATGCAGCGCACAGAATACAAAATGTGCCGTGGAGCTGGAATACAAAAGGAGGTGGGTAGATATTCAAATGGAAGCTGCTGGTGCCTTAATGAGGCAGCGAAGTACAGCGTTATCAGAACCAGAGCCATATACCTAGATTCAGATACCGAAGCAGCCTTTAGTCAGAACCCAGCCCTTGGTGCACAGTCGAGCAGAAGTAGGCGTCGCTTTAAGGTAACGTGTGACATAGGGAATGGCTGATTTCATCGATGTTTTGGTCTCGGTCCTTCCACCACGTTCCTGGTAATTGCTGCTTGCGGTCTGCGGGGCCGTCTGCTTAGCCCAGTGCCATCGCGTTTTCTGTAGGTGTGACGTCTTGTGCTCCTTGTTGACACCATGATCGGATTCACGTGCCTCTCCGAGGTTTTCCGAGGTCCGGCAGGGGTAACACATTGACTTCCTGCCCGCCTGCTGTTCTTGAGCCTTGTAGAGGCTCCCAGAGAAAATATTGGATTGGATCTTCTTCATTAATTTAGTTCAACTTTGAAAGTGGAAAAGAAATGGCCTCTTGCTTTGGTTGACTAGGAGCGTGTTCAAAAGTGCCTTTATTGTAAGCAGTGTGTCATACCACTTTAACACTATTAGGTGATGGCCGTAGGTTTCTGAGTCTGGCTCGCAAAGCACTTAATTCCGAACTAAGTAAAGTTTAGTTTCATTTCCTGTCTTAGTGTTAAACACTGGTGAGAAGGCCTTGGAAGTACTACTGCGAAGCAGAGGAGCCTTAAAAGGTGGACCAGAAAGGTTTCTTCATTGTGATGGTACAGTTCAGTTAAGATATTCGTAATGATGACATTCAGTGGTACAGTTAAGCTAGCATGAGTTTACAAGAATGAATAAATAGATTAATAGAATCGGTGGCCTTTTGCTGTCCAAAGTCAACTTGCTGACATGATTTAACAAGAGCCTGAGGTTATGTTTATGAGGTCAAAAAGGTCATGCATGCAAGAAGGTCTCTATCTTCCGTGGTTTTTGGAGGTTCAGCATGCTCATAGTTTAGACAAGGTCAGAAGAGGTGGATGGTGACTAAGCCACACCACAGCGAGGGAACTCTGCAAAGACACAGTCACCCCAATGCTCTGTCTCCTTGGTTCCGCCTTGGTTCCTGGCCGGGTCTTGTTCTAGCGCAGTAGCACCCTGGAAATCCGGTCCCCCTTTTGTTGGGCGGTGTGAAGGAAGATGTGTTATTGAGGTGGTTCCTGCTTGTATATTACGCTCTGTTTGCTGTGACCGGCGCTTTGTTTTGGGTCAGCAGGTTAAGCTGGATGCTTTGGATGCTGGGATGCAACTCGGTCCGTAAGACTTGGCAGGAAATGTGGGAACTGGAGCGGCCTCGGCAGTGTAGAAAAGGGGTCACAGGAAGAGCCGAGGGCCAGGGGTTTAAAAGTAGACTTTCTATTTAAAATGTGTTTTTCATGAATCTCTTGTTGCAGCATTTGGAGCTGTCAAGTACTATATTTTCTCTGCAAGTGCTTTCAAGTTTTCTTGAAGGGCTGGTTAGCAAGTGTGAGTACTGTAATACCCACAGTTCAAGCCTAATTATCATTTCATTTGCCTCACTTAGTTTTGCGTACACTGGACTTTAGAAATGCCTACTAAGACTGTTTCCCAGTCTGATGCTCTGAGACAGTCGGCCCATGTTTTTTGTCCCTTTGAGCTCCCTGCCAGAAAGTCCGCATTTTTGCTCCCTACTGGGAACTGGGAGGGAGCAGAAATGTAAACTGTCTCTGGGTCCCCAAGGATCGGATTGGGAAACTCTGTTTTAGGCAGACCATAGAAATTGTACTGGAAGCATTAATCCATGATCAGACATGTGATAAAGCAACTCCTGATCAGTTTCTAGAGCAAGGGAGACGGGGGGGGGCTTCCACTTGTGGACAAAAGCTTACTGTTGCATGACGGTCATCCGATTATTTTATTTATTTTTTTTTAAACTGAGAACCTAGTGAAGCGGGAATTCACCTTTTGCCCCCATGCCAACTATTGGTGCCCCGGAAAGGCAGAAGGCTGATCTGCTCGGAAAGTCAGGAAGCTGTTCCAGAAGGTTCTGGCACTCCCCTGTTTGCAATCGTATTTGCATTACAGGGCAAGCCTCGCACGCCAGCAGCGACTCCGGTATGTGTTCAGACTTCATCACGGAAGTGAGCGATGATCTGCACACCCTTTCTGAGCGTTACCTTCACGGTTCCTGCCCTGCCGCCCCCCCTCGCACCTCCTCCCCGTGTCTGTTTGGTTTGACCGAAGAGGATCGACAGCATCAGTCTGTCTCCACTTAGTTTGTTGTTTTTTTTGCCCTTCGGGTCCCAAACACTGGTCACTCATAGCTCTTATGGATGTCCAGGCCAAACGATGCCGGCATCAAGCTTGGGTTAGCGAGCTTCCGGGCCGCAGAGACGATAGCTTTGGCCTCTGTCGTGTCGTCGACTCCTCGTGGCATTTAAGCCATAATGGAGATTATTGGCTCTCCTGTTAGCATAGCATAGCATAGCTCTCCTATATGGCTCGAGGCTGCAATGAATATGAAGCTTGGCGGATGGGGCGACATTTCTATACTCGTGCTGCTCGGAAAATGAGAGCACGTGCACGTCTTTTGGCTGCCGGCATCTTCTAGAATCACCCCCTTCTGTCTAGACTCTTACTTTCTAGGAATCTTGCTGCGAGGGCTTTGCATGGGGGTAGGATATTTGTTTACCGAACAACCTGCATGCCATTGTCCTATTGTAATTTACGTTTCTTCCGAGACACAGAAGGAGAAACGATTACATTGACGGTCGTCTTGAGTTTGACTGCCTCTTGAGAAACTAAAGAGCTGGAGTGTAGCTAAGAGGGCTACGCCTCTGTGCCTGTGATTGGAAGGTGACCAGCTTCAGCCCAGCCTTGACAGAATCATTACATATCATTTTTTTTTTTTTTTTTTGCTACTCGGCGGGTGTGAGTGCAGTAACTTCCGCATGCTGTGACGTCATGCGCAAACGCTTCGCAATACAGGGAGCGTAAGAACATCAGATAAGAGGGTAACGATCTGGAAGTATTTTACAGTTTGAACAGCGACAAGTAGCACGGTGATTTGCAATCTTTGTAAGAACATAATTTTGAGTGCTGGGAGTAGCGTTTAGTGGAAGATTCCGCAAAAAGAAGCCCATGCAATTGCGAGACAACGCAAGTGTAATATGTAAAAAGCAACGGATGACCGGGGAGGCGCTGGTTTGGGCCGTTCTGTGCGCCCGCTGCAGCTTGTAATGCACGAGCGGCTGATATGGCAACGATGCGTAAATGACACTGTTACCAGTGCGATAAATTGTGGGGCTAGCCTAAATAAATATTTTCTGGCAATCATTTTTTCATCTGTATGTACTTAATTTAAACGTTACTTAAATGTGGCTCGGCCCGTCCCCACTGTGAACTCCAAGCCTGTATGGGGGGCAATAGATGGGGCAAAAGCAAAGAAGTGAATTTCCCCATGGGGATGCATAAAGCTATGCTGCTGATTTAACAAAAAAAAAAAAAAAAAAAAAAACCTGTTCTGCAAAACACTTGGGAGAACACAGGAGACCATAGAGAGGTGCAATGAAAGTTTATTTAAAGTTAAAGCAGCAGAACGTTTCACTTGTGGGGATTTATAAAACATTATGGCTAATTGCAGTAAAAAAAAAAAAAAAAAGAGTATTTGTCCAGCTTTAATTGTGTAGCTGAAAGTCTCAAGTACAGAAGTGATGCTTTAGGCCTGAGAATCAGTTCTACTGTTTATTTCCAGACAAAATTGTAGTACCATCTTCTCTGAATATTTTGGTTTTTCTTTGCCGTCTCTGCACAGTGCTCGCTTTATAAGTCGCCAGCAGCTCAGACTAATTCATCTGGACTTCAGAGATCAGGCATTTGTGCTGATAAATCCATCCCACTTTATGGGATATCCAATTTTTTTCTGTAAAATTCTAACACAAAACAGGAAATGACTTTGTAACAGCAAGTAATCTTTGCCCTAAACAGACATTTCCTGTTCTTCTTGTTTTCTAACTTCTATCATGTTGTCAGTCCTTGCCGAAGTTCTTCTGTGTGGCTTTCATCGACCAGGAAAACCGCTCCCGCTGGTTTTGAGGAATCCTTCGGGAGTGGTGAGAGCTGCCTGTAGTATTTTTGAGCGCACGTTTTGCGTAGCAGGGGATTTCTGTCCCGTTCTTCTGCTCCATTCCTGAGGATTCCTGCATCTGCTGTCAGCTTTAGCCAGCAATTTGTGAATTCTGAGCGCTTGACGTGTAAGCTGGAGTTGAGCTGCTCCCTGTGCATTGGTGTAACGTGATACGGTTATTGTGTGTCTGGAGTCTGGCCTCTGGAGCCGTGGCTGGCTCTATTGATTGAAGCATTCCTGCTTCTGTTTAGAGTTTGGCTTTCCCTTCGCCTTCTCTGCGACTTCAGGCAGTTAGTTATTTTTACAGCGGTTGTGGGTCATCTAAGGTCGTTCATTAATTCAAGACCCCTTTCCTTTCGTTCCCGTCATGAGCTAGCACTGTTATGACTGCTGTTACTTGTGATGTAAACCAGACGCTGAGCGGAAGTGTTGGACAGGTACCAGCCATTTGAAACTGAGACGATACATGTAGTTACTTGTGATTCCTGGAGGGAGGCATTGGTGGATCCTGAGAAAGTTACCCAGGACTGGATGCAAC
>JAODKF010000040.1:9302357-9314665 GCA_026779585.1 Mormyrus proboscirostris
ATATATGTAGGATAATTATAAAAGCTATAAAATACCGTATATGGAATTATGCACGGAACAATAAATGTGTATATAAAAATGAATTTGTACAGGCAGCTCTGTGGGTTGGGACTCGGAAGGTTGCTGGGTCAAATCCCGGAGCCGTTAGAATGATCCCATTGTTGGGCCCTTAAGCACGGCCCTTCACCCCAATCGCTCCAGGGACTTGCTGGCCCTGATTTATCCTCTATGCCAGTTCCTGGGATGCTCTCCAGCTAATTTATATGCTAAGCACTCTAAGGTAGCTTCTCCTTCACTTTCTGGTGAAACTTCTCCAGATCAGGTGGCCAGGTCATTTGATACAACACTCTATCACTCCTTTGTAGGTGGCTTGACGTGTCCAAACGTTGGTATATTGTACTGGTATATTTTAAACAAAGGTAGCCGGTTTAATGTAAGTGCTGAAGGTCTCTGTGTGGTAGGAACGCTGAAGAACGGATGCAGCTTCGAAGACGACTTGTCCCTCGGAGCCGAAGGTGAGTGTCAGGCCTGGCAGAGCCTCTAACTGCTGTCGCCTCGTCTCGTCTTCTCCTAGCCAGAGCCAGCTGGGTGGTGGCTGGTGTCACATTATCAGTTCTTGCATTTAGTGCGGTCTCTCTTGGGACTTCACTGTGTTTTTTTCTTCTTTGATATTGGAGTATTTTGACTGCATAGCTCTCTCGGTGCTTTAAGTCTCCTGCGAACCGTATGGAGGTGTGATCTTCTGATTGGCCAACTTGCTGATTTGGATGCTGTGCTGCAACCCTGTAGCCTGTGCTATTCATTGGCCACAAAGGCATGGGGTAATACAACCTTCCCAGTCATGATGTTTCCCCCTAAATGGGTGGAGACCTGAACGCCTCCCATGTCCAAGCCCTTGTGCAAGTTACACCCTGCGATTCTTTATCACTCTCTTCAGCTGTAAAGGTGAGATCATGCAGACCAGTGAATCCTCCCCCCTCGCAGGTTCCCTTTGCCCTCCCTTCTTACATGAGAGCTAAGCCTGCAGATACACCTTCCAGCAAGCTCCAACAGGCCTGCTCAGTCCTCTCAGCACCAGGACCTGCTGTTCCTAAATAAGCTGAACATGGAAAGCCACCATAACTGGTTGGGCTGGTGCCATTTTCAAGGGAAGCTTTTGGCTCCTCTCTCCTTCCTTTAGGAGCGTTTAGGAACATCTTCCACGTAGGCAATTCGCATTCTTGGAGATATCCAGGGTTCAGATCTTCGCGATCGCAATCCTGATGGTCTGTTGTATGAATATGACTGGGCCAGGGGTTCAAGTTGTGTATACAAACAGATCTTTTTAGCAGGATTCTTTCCTCGTGATCTAACCCTTCTCGTCTTCTCCTCAGCAAACCATCTCCAGCACAGTGGAACTAAAAGCGAGTTGTCATGGTAAGTTGACCTCCTGGCGATCCTACCAGTACCCTTCAGACCCCACCCCTATCTTCTTGCTGTGATGGGCCGAATGGCCTCCTCTCGTTTGTAAATTTGTGCTTCACCCTTTCTCACAACCCTTGGCTTTCCCCAGTAACTTTGATGTGGCCAAAGAGCGGAAGAGCTCCTTCCTGCAAAGAGGCCTGAGCATCACGTCCTCTGGCTCTGGGAGAAGCAGCACCACTGTGTCCAGGTGAACTTCTCATACCCCTGGGCAGATAGGCTAGGATTTTCTTGATTTTTCCATGATTTTTTCAGGTAGAGAGAGCTCAGTACGTTGATTTAATCCTACTGGTGAATGAACTCTCTATATCTACATATGGTTTCTCAGCATATTAGTTATCCTGTCCTCTGTCATCCCGCTTCCTCTATTTCCCCTCACCCTATTTCATTATATTTTTCAGTGTCTCCGAGTTGCTTGACTTGTACGAAGAAGACCCAGAAGAAACCCTGTATAACCTGGGATTTGGAACTGAAGAGCCAGACATCTCCACTAAAATCCCGTCCCGGTTCTTCAATGGGTCATCCTCAGCTCAGGGCATCGACATCAAGGTCTACCTGGCGGCGCAGCTCCAGCGCATGGAGCTGGAGAATCCCAACTCTGCCCTTACAAGTACGCCCACTTCGTCCCAAGAGTGTATCAGGTCACACAATGGTCTTTGCAGATACAGACGTACATGCATACTTTGGAAAGAGGCAGCGTGAAAGTTGATATTACACCCAGAAGAAGGAAGTTATATATGAGAAGATGCATTTTTGGTCTGGTAGGGGTCTTGCTTTGTTGCATTATGGGAAATTTACAGTCTGCATTCTTGGCCTTCCGCCGTGCATTTGTTAGCTAAACGGTAGCTGTGAAACAAGTGATTTCACTTCAGAATAAGTGAAAGGAGTCTCAGAAGGAGGCCTTTCTTCCCCTTCCCCCATCGGACGAGCCATCAGGAAGGGCTGCGGGCTGCAAGTTGGTTTACGACCCTTCGTTGGCCTCAGCTGGTGGCCCGGATTGCGGCAAGGCTATGGCTGTGCTGGGCGAGATCGAGATGGCAAGCGGGCACATGTCAGTGAGCGGGGGTGGAGTGGAACATTTCGGGAGGAATGTGGCCGAGCGGCTGTGTTTACGGTGGGATGGCACACGCGGCATCTCTCTCCAGTCTGTCGAACCAGTCCCCGCCATGCTTCCTTAGGTATGCGGGTCTGTTCAGCCTCACTTCTCTGGGCTTTTTAAGGCTTCTCCACTGTCACCCGAGAACTGGAACTGATCATCTCCGTAGCCCACCCCCATTTGAGCAGGGTGGCCTAATTAGACATCTTGCAGACCTGCATGGCTTCATAGGACTATATACAGGACCACTTATGTAAACAGGCTGTTAGAAAGCATGTCTGGTGCATTAGTGTACAATTCAGGGCCATCATGTTATTCATACCCTAGGCATTAGTCCACAAGGTTTCTTAAGCCTGCTTGGCCAAAACGGCACTAAGTGTGTGTCTTTCTGTCCTGTCCTTAATGTTTTTTGTTATGGACAGAAAGTTTTGTTGTCTTAAATAGATCAGAAAGACAACGTTGCTGAGATTATATCTTGTTTTTCAGTGTACATGTTTGTGTTTGCTCATGGATCATGAGGTTAAATTCCATTTAAAACCCACAATCCCCACATCCTGAAGATAGGGTGACACAAGCCCATTTGCTCTTACTGATATCTGCGTCGACCGGAAAATGGACCTAGCCAGAAGTTGTATAGAAAGAACGGGAGCATCCAGTTCTCCTCATAGCTTGACTGCTATTTCTGGTCATGAGGACTTGCCTCTTTTTTTTTTTTTCCCCCGATGCAGGTCGTTTTCGACAGATCGAGGTGCTGACTACTGTAGCCAACGCATTTAACTCCCTCTACTCCCAAGTGTCGGGCCAGCCGGTGCAGATGATTGGCAACAGTGAGGCAGAGCATGCTGACGTCTCTACTGAGAAGAAGAGCAGCCAGGCCAAGAATGTTGCCAAGATTATAAAGAAGACCCTCACCAAGCACAACCTTCTGAACTTGGGATTGGGTGACTTGGCCCTCACCTCCTCAGAACAAGGTGATAAGGGAGACGTGTCTCATGCTGAGGCAGAGGAGAAGAACGAGCTGAAACAACCAAAAGCTTTCAGGAGGAAAGAGTTTCCTTGGTTGGCCACGGTGGCCGAGGAGACCAACGTGGGCCCAGTTCGGAGTGACACCAACCTTACCAACGGTGACTTGGAATCCAAAGAGACGCATTTCACTCCGCAGGGAAGTTTGAGCAGGGAGGACACCCTGTGGAGAGAAGCAGCAAAAGCATCAGCGACCACCATCCCAGACAAGGAACCTTCTGGCCAGCGGATCAACCCCCTCGTCGCCCATCTCCTCACGCAGCCAAAGGACTCGTTTGAGATGGAGGAGGTAATGTCCACCATCCTCACCGTAGTGCAGTCTACTGGCCATCTTGTCCTTGTGTGAGTGTCATCAGTTAACACTCACTGACACAGTACTGCCTGACCTCACACAATAGCTATTTCCCATGCTCTCACAGTGGGAGAATATCCCAGACCTGCTGGTCTTTCCTTTTTTCCACCAAAATGTTTGTCTTGGGAAAGACGGTTTGGCATAAATTTAGACACAAATCTAAAAATAGGCTGAATAATTGCTCTGAGGGATCTGTGTTTTTTTTTTTTTTTTTTTTCCTTGTTATTAGCTGTTCTTTGTGTTGTACAACAGTTCAGTCGCTTCCTTTCTGCTTCTGCTTTAAGGTGCAAAGTATCGAAGGAGACCCCTCTTTTGGGACACGTCGAATTGGAATTGGTGAGTTTAATGGACAAGGGATGGCATTTAGTGTATTAAACTTCTGATGTTACAAAATGGTTTTTTAATGTCAACTCACCAGGAACGCTTCAAATGCCCATTATTGCTATTTGTTTAAGTTCAAGAAAATTCAAAATTGCAACGTCACTGTAGGCATGCAAATGTTTTTCACAACTTGACGCAACGGTTTGGAAGCTGTAGCACACTGATGCATAGAGGTTCTGGGTTTGCCTTATAGAATTATTCTGGGCTCTTGTATTTCAACACATGGTTTGCAAGAATATTGTAGCCCTACAAACACTGATTAATTGAGCGTGACATAAGAAAGCAAAGGCCTTGGTTATATGAAGTCAAGATCAGTCCAGCTGGCTGTGCAGATGAATCACATGTGCAATTGGCACCCGTCCATGAAGGGAAGGCCCTCTTGACATCACCCTAGGTGGGGGAGATGGGGAGGGGCGGGTGCCGTGAACCGTATGCGTTGTATGATAAATGAATCAGGCTCGCCCTCTGCTGCTGTAAAACCAACGTGTCAGCACTGAAATGTTGTCCTAGTCATCAGTGTTTTTGGATCATCGGCATTTAAAACAGTTAGCCTTTACATTCTTTACAGTTAATGTAATGACTCACCCCCCCCCCAACAGAGCACCCGCTGAGGATGGCCAGCCAGCAATCAGACAGCAGCGGCTTCGCAGATGACCCCTCCCCGGATGGCAGCAATAGCTTTCTAAAGGTGAGCGGTACTGCCCCCTGTGGGTGAGGAGGTGTCCTGCAGCACCCATCACAAACCTGCTGACAAGCTCATTTTCACTCATTGATGTGGCTTCTGAGGGTCTGTGCCTTTCCCGGAGATACTTTCTGCTGCTGAGTCCACATCTTCTTCCCTTTTAGTTCAGTTGCACCACTGAATCCAGTTCTCACATTGAATGCTCCGCTAGTTTTGCTTCTAAATCTAGTTTTAATGTACAGATTTTTAGCTTGTAAGGTTTCGCTTTTGGTTTTGATTTGAATGCCGAGAGGGTAGTTTTGTTCTTACTGTTTAATATGGATATATGCGGGTGAAGCTCCTTTAAAAGAGATATTTTGCATGTCAGTGGTTTCAAATTTTGGCTTGTAACTAATACACTTCTCATTCAATCAAGCTACTGACACCATGGTATACATTTCAAGCCTGGAAGGCTGCCAGGTCTACAAAGAACTGAGGGAAATCCTGCCTTTGTCATTTAGAGACATAGGTAGGCAGCTTTCCTCGGAGGGTTGTGACATTACATCTTGTTTCAACACATTTCTGTAATCTGTTGTGGTTCTGTGCAGGTTCAGGAGAGCTCAGACAGCTGTGACAGCGAGAACACTGTTATGTCGAGTTCTTTTGAGCACAGTATTCCTCTGGATCACCCGGTCTTTGAGAAGCTCTTGGAGGGCTCAGAGCTGTTGACAGTTGTGACTGGTGCGGACTCGAGTAACATGGGAATGCGTAATAAGGCTGGAGGTGGAGAGGAAGTACCCAGCGGTTTCCCCCTGCTTTCGAAACCTACCGCTGAGAATGGGCCTTCTGCTGAGCCAATCAGTGCGTCGACCGCTGAGAGTGGGCCTACTGCTGAGCTGACTGGTGTGTCCACCGCTGAGACTGGGCCTGCCGCTGAGTCAATCAGTGCGTCGACTGCTGAGATTGGGTCTACTGCTGAGTCCAGCTATGGACCTACAAGAGAGCTTACCAGTACGACTACTGCTGAGCCAACTGGTGTACCTACTGGTGTTGAGAGAGGCTTGGCAGAAGACCCAATTTGTATTCTTACCACTGAGTCTGTCGGTGTGCCTGCTGCTGAACCTGGTTCTTCAATTGGACCCGTCTCCGCTACTGAACACGGCCCCTCAGTTACAGATTCCATGGTGGATGGTCCCTTGCCTTTGGCCCATGGAGATACCCATCGGAAGGCCTCTTCCGTGTGCAAGGCCACGTTGACGACAGGGGGACGGCTGGTCGCCCAGCAGAGGTTCCCACTGAGAAGGTCCCGCTCCTTGCCCACCTCTCTGCTCAGCCCATCTTGCGTGGTCTCCACCATCAAGATCCAGATTCAACCCGGGGGCTTGAAACGGTGTACCCCTCCTACCTTTTCATACCGCTACACACCCGAGGAGGAGTACGAGGAGGAGGAGGAGGAGGAGGAGGAGACGGCGGCGGCAGGGTCTGTCATGGATGGAGGGGATGTGAAGTGGGAGACGACATCCTCAGCCTCCGTGGTAAACTCCCCTCCTAATGCCAGGCCTCCGCAGATGGACGAGCACCTTGGCAGGATGCCATCCCACCTGCCTCGAATGTCCCCCCACCTGAGGGGCTCCTCCTGCTCCCTGCATAGCATACCGCCCGAATGGCCTCAGCGGCCCCTGGCCGATCACTCCCAACTCTGGAGCGCCTGTAGCGTGCCCAACCTCCACCGAACCTGCAGCCCCTACGGCTGGTCCCACGGCTGTTATACTGCCCCCAGTGTCGTCTCCTGCAGCAACCTCTATAGAGGCGATGACCTCCATGGAAGTCCCAGCGGCATCCCTCACTACAGGTCCCACAGTTCCCTGCACAATGATTACCACAGAGCCCCCTATGGCTTGCCCCACAGTGTTCCTTTGTATGACCATTTCAACTCACCCGGCTCCGCCCACTGCTGCCATCCCTTTCCCGGCGGCCACATGGCCGCACCCCCCATGCCAAGCCACACCCCCTCCAGCACTGAGATGCAGCTGCGACGGGTTCTGCATGACATAAGGAGCACGGTGCGGAACCTGGACCAGGTATGAACCTGACGCTACAGTACTGGGAGTTTCCCTGCGTGGCAGTAGCCGCTGGTGTTCCTGCACCTGGATTTGTTTATTAGACCTCAAAAGCCAACAGATGCGGATCTGACATGCTTATTCTTCTCGGAAATCATCCATTATTAGCCATTTTTTTTCCACACTGATTTGCATTCCTCTGTTCGTACTGCATCTGGCCACAATTCTTTGTAAGCAAATGGTTCTTGATGTCCTACTTGAACATGAGCGGTGACATGATCAGATGATTCCACCTAGGCCGCATCACTGTCCTGCGCTCCTTTGATTCCAGCGCCCCCCTCCCTTGAGGAAAGCTATGGTCAGATGCAGTTTCTGTATTCTCTGTTCTAAGTCCCCATCTATCACCACAAGCCCTGAGGGTTTAGAGTCCTTATGTAAGTCCATCTGTTGATAGCTGTGCCTGTCTAATCTCTGCGGCCATCTCTGTGCAGTGCTCGTCGCCGTCCCGCGGCAGCATGCCCTCTCCCGCCCCTGGCACCCAGATGTCCGCTCCCCTGCTCAGTGAGGTGGGTTCCCTCGCCTGATCTGCTTAGGGAAGCTTTACGACGGGGCGTGGTCGTCTTGATTGGGGCCAGAGCTCTGAGTTTGTCTCCTGCCCCGTTCCCACTGCCTCCGCAGAACACCCTCCAAGAAATGCAGGGAATCCGGAGGAGCCTTAACACATACCGTGCTCAGATGATGAGCCTTGAACTCGCCCTGGTGCGACAGCAGTGCTCTGTCTACCAGGACCTGAGCGAGGAAGAGAGGTGGGTCTGGCACTTTATCGGCCCCCTTTTCCTGAAAGGATTATGACGTTCAGCTTGATGTGCATCGCACACAGCATTTTATTTCACGTTACAAATCCAGACTGTTCTCAAGGATGGGTTTAGGAGAAGTATGTGGCTCAGTGGGTTAAGCTGCTGTGCCTGTGATCAGAAGGTCGCTGGTTCAAAACCCTCGGGCGGCAGAATGATTTATATGTTGGGCCTTTGACTAAGGCCTTTAACCCGGCTGTCTACCATAGCTCAACAAGCGAAGTAGGGTTAGGTAGCCCTGATCCTGCAGTGCCGGTATCCGGCTGGTTTTCTGTCCAACCTGATGAGTTGCTATCAGGTAGCCTGAGATCAGATCTGGTTCATCAGAGACCAGATAGGAATGAAATCCTGCTGCCACTCCTGGATCAGGGTTGACTAATCTTGAAGTAAATCATAGTGCTAACAACAAACAGGTTATGGGTTCAAACCCCATGGTAGAATGTAGGTTTTGGTGTTTAGACAACATAGGAAGCCTGTCGCTGCTGAGCGTATGGCTGAATCGGCGATATGTGGGAAGCCCCGCCCACCTTCTCAAACCAAATTCCACTGGATTGGTCAATCCAAGTTCTGGTTTCCCCCTCGCAACCAGAAAAACAACTGGCAACACCCAATCACCGCAATGCCAGACACGCCTCCTCCTCTACAGTCTGAAATGTAACACAAGGACCCCATGCAAATGCGTGGTTTGAGTGGCGGCAGACACTGCTGCCGAATGTCCTCAGTGTTTTGCGCTTCATTCTTCACGTCTCCCTCAGATTTGTGCCGCACATTGCAGACTGACAACTCTATCCTTGCTTTCAGGCAGGAGGAAATGCAGCTGCAGCAGCTGCGCAGCGCAGTCCGTCAGGAGTTGCAGGAGCTAGAGCTGCAGCTGGAGGATCGTCTGCTCTCCCTGGAAGAGCAGCTGCGTTGCTCTGACATCATGGGCCTCTACCGCCACCCAATGGTCAGTTTCTGCAACTGCACACACAAACTAAATGAAGCATGCCAGTTGGTGCATAAAGAATGGTTGTTTTAGATATTCCCTGTAAACTAAGTAAATCCAGTAAACTGAATCTCCAGCATTTAGGGGAGTATAAATGTTTGAATTGCTATTGAAAAAATGTTGAAGACTGATAAATTGAGCTGATTTATTCCCGGGGGTTCAGTGTTTGTGCTTGTGCCTTGAATGCTCTCATCTAGTGTGTGTCAGCGGATTAAGGCCCCTGTGCCTGTGATCAGAAGTTTGCCAACCCAAGGCCCACCCTCGTTAGAATGGTCACATTCTGTTGGCCCCTTGAGCCCCAAAGCCCTTAACCCCCCTGAAATCCTTCAGGGGCAGCAAATGAACGGCTGACCCCGGGCATGGACCCCTAACGATTGTATGTTTTATTTCCCAAAGGATGGGATATGTGAAAAGAAACAAAGTACCTGCACTCCCATTCGTACGATTAGCAAATAAAGCCTCGTTTCAGTTTGGTTATGTTTTCATTTCCGTTTTGTCGCATTTCAGGGTCACAGGATGGACAGCTTGTCGAGCATCTCTTCCCTGACAGTAACCGGAGTGCTGAGTGTTAGGAGCACAGGCCACTTCGGGAATCCGTCCAGTACTTCCTGCTCACATTAAGTCTTCCGTTTCTGCAGGGGTCAGAGGTCACGAGGGAGCAGCTCGGCTACAGGGGCCGGCGCGGTGTCACCCTCTCCAACGCCTCCAGCCGCTCCACCAGCCCGTGCCAATCCGCCCCATCCGGTGGCCCCGCCTGGGATCACCATTCCCAGCCTCCCGAGGCTTCCAGCCCACCCAGGGAGAGGGTGTACCGGGCTTCGGTCTGCCTCACACCCGCCCCTCCGCCCCGGCCAGGCGTGACCCCCCCCTTGGATGCCAAGCAGCCAGATCAAGTCGACCCGGGGCTGATGCGGGCCCCTGCTGGGGTAGGAGGCGGAGGGGAAGCTGCAAATAGCCCCCAGCTGCAACAGCTCCTGCAGCAGGTGAGGGGGGAGGTGATTGACCCGTCTGCAGTGGATGTAACTTTCTCTGGCTGTAAATCTTTTGCTGGATGGTGTCCCAAAGGCCTAAAACGCCATACAGTTTTCCATGCTCATCCCGAACGTCCCAGCTCACGCCCCCCTCCCCCCAGGTCAGAGAAAGCATCGCTGAGGAAGTCCGGCAGCAGATTCTGACTGAACTCCTGGCTGCAGTTTCGCCGAGGAGGTAACCCCTGGCAACAAGGGAGCTAGTATTGTAAGCAATCTTAATTTGCATAGTTTGTTTGTCTGAAAGAGGGAGGGAGAGAGAGAGAGCTAATCATTCCTATGCTTGCTTGTTTCTTGTTATGGTGTCGTGCATTTTGGGACCTTTGCCGTGCAGGAGCTGAAGTGTCTGTAGAGGCAGAGGGTACAGTGGGTGTGTGTGGGGGGGGGGTGTTTACATCATCCTTTCTGTACATCCCATCCTTTATCAGTACCTGTGAACACCAGGCCCTCTTCTCCCTTCAGCTTTACACAGGACTGAGTGTTTTTCAAGGTTTTTTTCTGAGATTTGTTATTGTGGGGAACCTGAAAAGGGCTGTAATTTATACAGAGGGGCCGGCCTTGTCATTAGCCAGTGATATGCTTTGAATTGGCGAGTGTCCTGGGCACACTGGGAGCCAATCAGCTTTACAGCTGGAGCCACTGGCCCCAACACAGTAATACACCCCCGGTGCTTTGGTGTGTGGTCGGAAACCTCCAGCATTGCTGAGGTGCTGCTCAAAATGTGCTGCGGATCAGTTTGCCCTGCTTCTGGGCTTGACGGAGACTCCTGTGCTTCCCCCTCCAGGTGAAGATGAGAAATGCCCCATAAGAGCGGATCGCTCAGAACACTGGTAGAGAAACACTGAGAGCGTCTGGCCAACCCACGCGGTTCGGGTGGCTGCATCGACGTTTCCAAGGAGACACTAATGCTACTATGTGCTCAGCTACTTAAAACGGCCCCGTTCTAGTGCTAACCCCACTTTTTGTAATACAGGTGTTCAGGCAGATGTGCCGTAAAGCAAGTGCTGTGGGTTGAGATGGAGGTTGGTTGAAGAGCTTCAACCATGTGGCCAGGCCATAATCGCACCATTTCTCACCTCTCAAACACATCTGCTGTTGTCCTCCGGGTTCT
This sequence comes from Mormyrus proboscirostris, assembly GCA_026779585.1. Classification (NCBI taxonomy): domain Eukaryota; kingdom Metazoa; phylum Chordata; class Actinopteri; order Osteoglossiformes; family Mormyridae; genus Mormyrus; species Mormyrus proboscirostris. The sequence continues at coordinate 9,313,370 of JAODKF010000040.1, forward strand.
GTCCTTACTGCCCGCCTGCAAATTTTACAGCTTCGGAAAGCCACGTTAAATCACACGCCTTTCAGCTCAAGCATGTGCATCAGCAGTAATATCACTAAAATGATTGTATAATAAATGTACGTGGGATTGAGATGATGGCAGTCAGATAATGGAGGTACTGCACTTGTTGATCTGCGTTAGGAGTGAGGTGAGGAGGAGGATCTCCTCCAACTCATCTTCCTGGTAACGGGGCAGCCTGTATTTGCCTAATGAGTTAGTTCTCCGTAACACGTGCTTTGTATGTGTATGTGTGCGTTTTCGTGTTTGTGGGGACGCCATCATACAAGGGTTAGGGTCACCTGTTCTCTGCATGTAAAAAAAAAAAACACACATTTCCACTGATTTTCTACTTTCAAATTCCAATACTAATGACTTCATGAATTAAATGTCAGTGGGGGTATATAACGTTGACGAGAATGTTTGTTTGTTTGTTTACCTTTGCCTCTTGGGATACTCGAGGGAAGATGTCTAAAGCAGAACATTAATAAAGATTTATTTATTTTGAATACATAAAAGTACTTTTGTGGTTCATTTGCATTCACTCCTTGAGGGACTTGAAGATGTGCATGTAAGAGGTCGAAACCCCGCAGATCCGTCACGGTAAGGTAATATTGCTCTGATTTCACACCACAGCCTATTTTAACACTGTTCAATCTAGCACTTCATTGCCATGGAAACGCTCTTTTAGAGGAGTCTGTGGGCGAGTCAGAAGCCAGTTCCCTTTCTGCTCTGCATGCGTCGGCTTTTACTTCTGCCGTTTTAGTGAGTTTGCTTTTTAGTTAATTAAAAAAAGATTCTTTCCAGAATCTCCTCAAAGTATTCTGTGTTTGTTTGAAATATTGCTAGTATTTTGATTACTTTACACAGTTCAAGTAATTTTCATTCCAGTTTGTATTCCTGAAAAGTGAACAGAGTTAGATGGATTATATAGGATATAATTCAGTTTTTTTTTAATTAAATATAAATTGTTCCATTTCACCCTGTACAGTAGCTGTCAGTTATTAGGTAATACCAATTAATTTGACCGTTAGTGTCAAGTGTCAGTTTTTTTTAACTTGAATATAAATTTTGTTTTAGAGATTTATTTTTAGTTCAGGTGTGTGTGTGTGTGCGCGTGCGAGTTCACACATCTATTCAGCAGCTTTTGTGTGCTTGCAAATTAATTTGTATGTATGTATCTGTCCTTCGGTTACTGCTCGCAACCTTGGGGTTACCATGGACAATCGTCTGTCCTTTTCCTCACATATCGCCAACCTT
>JAODKF010000040.1:9314765-9336958 GCA_026779585.1 Mormyrus proboscirostris
AAAATTCATAGCAGAGTCTTAAAGCACTTATGTAAGTCGCTCTGGCTAAGGGCGTCTGCCAAATGCTGTAAATGTATGTACATATGTTCCTGGTGATGTACTGTACTTGATAAGCAGTTACGAATGATTACATGAAGCTTAGGAATAAAACTCCCCGCTTAGGCTGTCGGTCCATCACGGGGCATACATTTACAGACGCAAGTACTCATGCACACAAGAACACACAATGGCCATTTAAGGTGATTTGCCTAACCATAGGAGGAAGCCCTAACAGCACAGAACATGGAAACTCCATATACACACTGGAGGCAGGAGTCAAGTCCCCCGACATTGGAGGTATGAGTTGAGCGTTGGATTTGCATTTGCACATGCATTTGCTTCCCTGTTTATATGACCACATCAACCAATCAATCTGCCTGTCTTTGGTCAGGTGACAGGAAACCCAGACGATGTCAGAGAGTTGGTCCTGCCATAAGACCTGAATAATTACTTCTGCGGTGGTGTATGCACTTATAATCTTTTTTTAAAAAACACTCTATAGGTGGCTTTGTCAGCTTTCAGAGTCCTGATCTTTACAATGTAAGAAGTGGTAGGTTGGACAAGGGCGGTCTGTGCCGTGCAAAATGGTGGCCTCCCTTTTTATTTGGAGTTGTAACAAATCCAGGGGCCTGTATTATGAAGCCGGGTTACTGTCTTATCTGGGTAACGTGTTGGATTTAAAGTAGTCTGGGCAAAAGGTAAGTGAACGAATACGAAGTCTATTTAACCTTCGTCCTGTGTTAGCTTTCTGTGTGTATCTCTCATATTAGACAGGTTATCACAGCATAATAACAAAAGTATGCGATAAAATAAGCCTCAAGTTAAACTAATAAATTGAATTGCTCTTGTTTTCCCTTAGATGGCATACCTTGCCTAGTGGTTTTTTTTTATGTATTCATTTTTTAAAATAGATTTTCCTGATGCAGTACACACATTTATGTGCTGCTTTTATGCATTTTAAGCTTACAAATGGGTCAGTGCCGACCCTAAGACCAGAGCTGTTATAAAGTTGACCAGACCATTTGTATTTTAGTGATTTTTAAAAAAAAATTTGTTTAAACAGAGGTTCCTGACAAAGTCAAAAAGCCTTGATGCAGTAAACAAATTTATGTGCTGCTTTTATGCATTTAAAACTTACAAACGGGTCAGTGCCGACCCAAAGACCATAAGAAGGTTAAGCTGGTGTACCTTAAATCCGACAAGTTACCCCGATAAGAGAGTAAGCCCGCTTCGTAGTATAGGCCACTGGTCAGGCTATGGCATTAGCAAACTATGTGGCTGCGTAGGGCACAGTGGCCACCAGGGGGCGCCCCACGTCTGCTCAACCTGTGGAGTGTGTGAGCGTTTCGGCAAGGGGCCCCGAAAAGGGGTTGAACTGGCAATTAAATTGGATCCACTGCGGCCAGGCTAGATGGTATAGCGTGCTTACCAGAGCTTTTCTGCAGGAAGCTCAGGGCCCCACTGTGGAGTAAGAGCTGCTTCATCTCAGCACTCTGTCTAAATGCACTTAGCTTAAGACAACGACAGCCGGTGGAAATGGCCTCCTCTGACACTTCAGCAGCTCATCCTCCCAGCCCCACCTCCGATGGACTGTAATTACATTACGAGCTTTTATAAGATGATAGCGGGAACTGCCGCTTGCTCCGGGCAGACCAGGCCGCGCGTGACCGAACGGGAGAAATCTGGGCATTTCCTGGCGCAGCATAACTTCGTAAAGGACGACAAGCCATAAATTCCTTCCTTATTACCGTTGCCAATAATAGGTCCTCCTGTCCCTGGAAATTAACCCACAGTAATGATTTTTATTTTTAATGAGGTTTACAGTAGTAAATCGACGTCAGAAAGAGCCTTAAGATGCAATGCAGATCATCCCTGTGATCACAAAAATAGAAACCCAGAAAAATAACTCAGATATGGCTCATAGTTTCCAGACCAGTGCGCTGAGATACAGGCATCGTGGCGGAAGAATCCACACCTATTGTTTTATGGCGCTTACTGCAAGTTCATGCCTGTGGTGGCAGGTGAGGCGGGGGGGGGGGGGGTCAAATTGGGCCGCGGGCTGAGCGGACGCAGGCGTCTCAGAGCGCCGCGATACACAAAACAACACAGCGAGCTTTTTCCCAGGGCGGCCTCATCAATAATGCAGGCCGTATCGGCAGCTTCCACTGGGAGCTTGTGTTGCACTTTTCCAGCAGGCTGCTAATCAAACCTGGAGCGGAGGTTCATTGCCACTCTGGGAACCGGGAGCCCACGGTCGGCTTGCGGAACATTCCCGAGAGCGGCTGGTTTGGGGGGGGTGCTACAGTGGGCCCGGCCTCATGTGGAGGCACGTCGGGGCAGGTTGCAGATGAGGGTCTCGACCTCAGGACTCGTGGGGCAATTCCACGGCTGTGCTGCACTTATGATTCTCCATGCTGTTGTACCATCCACCCTCCCTCACCCTCCCTCCCTTCCTCCCTCCCTCCCTGTCCTCTTTCTTCTCTCCTCTCCCTCTCTCTCTTCCTCTCTCTCTCTCTCTCGTTCTCTCTTTCCCTGTCTTTCTCTTCCCCACTGTCTTCCTGCTCGGACCATGGAACCCAACAGTCCCAAGAAGATCCAGTTTGCGGTTCCGCCTCTACAGAACCACCTAGACCCACAAGCTGCAGAACATGTAAGTAAAAGGCTCCTAATTGCCCCCCCCCACCACCTCCTAAAAATGGGGGCTTAATGAGGATGTTGAGGCCTGTAGAGTTTCTCCACTTTTGAAAGCATGATCAAATATCTTTCTTTTTTTGCTGTTGAAGAAAACACTTTTCTCCTGGGGTTATTTTTGCGAGACACGTTTTATGTGAGATGTCACACTGGAGAATTGAGCGCAAGCAATTCATAGCGGATGCAGAGCCTGGGTAAATATTATTAGCGACTTCTTGGTGTTTTGCCTCTAATTACCCATGTTTGAGCCCTGTTTGCTCACCTCTGCTGTCACCTTTTTTCACAATGTTCACCTCGCCGTAGAAGTGTGCGTCGGGTTTGTAAGTTGCGCTACAACTTAGCTGAAGACTAATTAACAAAAAAAATGAAATTGCGTTTGAAGTAAGAACTGTCTGAAGGCTGACTGTCCGTGACTGAGTCTTTAGTGGAAGAGCACTTAGATGATGCTCTGGGTTTCATTGAGGAACACTCTTTGGTCTCCCTGTCAGTACCGTCAGCGTTGGGCTCAGTAGGACGTGTGCATTTTGCTCTGTGCCAGAGAGCTGGCCTTACGCTCCTCGCCGATTACGGCACGTCCTCGGAAATGAGGTAATGCGCTCTGACGCGCACCCACTCCCGAGCCCTAAGTGGTCATTGATCCGAGTTAAAAACATAAATTGTCCTGGAGTCCAGATAGCTTACTGTTTCATTTCAGCGTACGGAAATAGATATAAAACCGATGCCCGAGTAGCCTGGGTTTAGACACGCATCCATCGTAAGCAAGTCGTCTGGAGACCTGCACGTGTCATTGCCCCAGCCTACATTTACCTCTCCCCCCCCAACAGATCAGGAGGAGAAGACCTACACCAGCCACTCTGGTCATATACAGCGACCCTTCAGCAGCAGGTGAGCCATATGGCGAGGGGGTCAGCTCCATCCAGGGAGGGGGAGGGACCGCGGGGAGCTGGTTTGTTTACACTGGAAGTATTTACCACAGAACTTCTGCCTGTATGCTAACAGCCAGCCAGGGTCTGTGTGTGGGCGTGTCTGAGGCCTTCGCTGGGTTAAATGTGCCATTTTCACCCACACAAACATTTCAATTTTAAGTCAAGATGCAAGCAGATTTTTCTTTCCTTTTATCCCGGCTCAGATTTCAAGTTAAGTCAAGACAGCTTTATTGTAGTAGCATCCATATACGGGTGTACAGTAAATGTGTGAGATAACATTCCCCCAGGACCACAGGGCAACATACTGATGATGAGTGACGACGGGGGGGTTGCCACAGTACTTACAGTGCAGAATACAGGACAGTGTGAATGGGGGGGCTGGTCACAGTTTATAACCTGATATGGCAAAATTGCATTTATTTATCTAGCAGGCACTTATATTTGATGTCACAAATAGTTTTGAGAGAGCGGAGATGGTCCCTGGAATTATTGGGCATTAAGGGCCTTTTTCAGTGGCTCAATAGCAAGATCACTATACCAGCCTTGGGATGTGAACCAGCGACCTTCCGATTACCTGCACAGCACCTACTGTCACCCCCAAAAGGTGGGGAAGCAAGTAAATATTACACTGCGATTAAGCTGATGTCAAACCTACGGTAGTGTGTGAGTTAATGTTGTGACTTGGATTGAGTATATCAGTGAGCTAGGCTGCTGTACTGTATATGACCCACAATGCAGTGCGGCAGCGTCTGTGGTCTCAGTAAGGAGCTGCTGCAGTCACATCCTCCGCAGCTCTGCTTTGTACATTAACAGATGTATTCGTGAAAAGGGGGAGCTGTCATGGCGATGCAGGAACGCAGCAGCGGGGGCACCCTGCTGCATCAGAGCGCGCTCGGAAATGGGCCCCCGGCCGGCGTGTGGGCCCCCGGCGCGTGGGCCCCCGGCGTGTGGGCCCCCGGCGTGTGGGCCCCCGGGTGAGGACGGCTGGGTGTAACTGCCGGCCATCGAGATGCCACTGTCACTTTAACAAGAGGGGCAGAATCTGGGTCGCTTGGGCATGTTCAGACAGCTGGCTCCCGGGGGGGGAGGGGGGGGGAGAATTGGTGATGCTAATGGGAAGTAGTCCACTAGTGACACCCCCTTAGAGGGTTGGAAACTGGGCCACATATTGACCCCTCCAATGCTCATAGGCTTTAAGGATGGGGGAGCAGGGTATGAGAGAGAGAAAGAGAGAGAGAGAGGGAGAGGGAGAGAGAGAGAGACAGACAATGTACAATGTAATAAAAACTTATTTTTAAGATCTGCGAATGCAATCAAAAAACTAAAAATAGCAAAAATCTTGAACTTTGTTTGGTTACTTATGGTTATGGTTAGGGCTGGGTAGGGGTTAAGGCTGTCATAGTTAGCATTAGCATTTTCCCCATAGAAATGAATGAGCGGTCCCCAAAAAGATATGATTACACGACTGTGTGTGTGTGTGTGTGTGTGTGTGTGTGTGTGTGTGTGTGTGCGCATGTGGAGAGGACCTACATGTGATCTACACACCCCATGGGGGAATAGGATTACATATGACAGCATCCACACAATACACTGATCAGACATTTTCCTTTCATATGAACATCAGAAGAGATTTGATACTGAGAGCTAACTGGCATTTGTTTTTCAGTCTCCTCATTGCTTTTACGGTATGTTTACAGATAAAATTGAAATGCTCAAGTTTTGAAGTATGAAGTTAATTTGTCCATATTTCTTGTTCATTACATAGTGTTTTTGGCCAATCTTTGACGGCTGGGGGCAGGGGGGGAGGTATCTAAATTGATCTGAGTTGCTCAGTTGAAGTACAAATTTGAATATGAAGTCACCTAGTCTACTAAAGGCTGATAGCGATGGTCTGGGAGATAAACTGGCTCATGGTCTGCAAATGAATAGAAATGAAATAAGGTCATCCTGCATGGACTCTGGATATAACAACTGTGGGACAAAAACACACACAGTCCCTGAGCGGAATCTGGGCCTGGCTGAGTGGAATCTGGGCCCGGCTGAGCGGAATCTGGGCCTGCCTGCTTACTTTCAGACCAGTGTTTTGCTGGTGCCTCCCTGGGTGGGTGGAGCTAATTGTGCACTTTCTCCATCTGTGATCTGCGTCGGCCCGGCAGCCTTTCCCCTTGTGTCTGCAGGCGAGGTCCAACCCACCTCGTGCCCAGAGGTCCACATCTGCTCAAACTGCTACGCTTTGCGCTCATTCTGTTTAGCAGGACCGCCAGCAGCCCACTGCTGAGCCGAGGTCACATGGGTCTGGGGTACGTCTCTTGAGTGTGGCCTCCCCTGTTGTGTGATCAGTGTCCGCCTGGTCCGGGGCATGTATAGGGGTGAGGCCACAGGGGATCCCGCTGAAAGCTGATTGGCCCCTGAAGTTGCTCCTCCCCTGTCACTCACCAATTCAAAAAATATCATTGGTTGATGATAAATTTGCCTCCTCTATATGAATTTTGCCCCTTCTGACGATCTCCAACTTCACAGAATTATCCCTGTTCCTGGATGTGGATCAGCTTTCACTGCTAGGTACTCCTGTCGTCAAAAACTCCATATTGGCCCATTTGCTTCAAACACAAATCATCTGGACTAATTAGGAAGCCAGGAGAAGGCCAGCTCAGCACCATGCAGACCCTGCTGGGTTCTCCCTTATGTCTCAGGAAAACGTCCAGCTTCTCTATTTGAACTGATTAGATTCTGCTCTCCTGTGTGGGTATAACTCACACTATTGACTAATAGCCTTTAGTTATATTGCATGAGGGCCTAATCACGGTGAGTGATCTGCTTGTGCAAAGGTGTTTCCACTGTCTGGAGTTCAGTTTAGCAGACACTGCCTTATTTCTCTTTCTTATACATATACTATAATAAATCTGTGCCATGCTGTATAGCCAGCTGCTCCACAATTAAGCAACAGCGCCCCCTTCTGGTCTGTCAGCCTGGCCGTTCGTGAAGAAGTACTTTGCACTCTCCTCAGTATCTGCTTCCTCAAAACTCAGTTAACCCCTAAAAGTAAACAGTCTTTTCACTCCATATCATTCTTTGCCAAAGTGCTTCTAGTGCTCGTGTGCTTCAGATGTACTTTATATCTCCCGAATGCCTCACGGTATTAAGAATTTTACTGCTAAGTGCACACACAGTTCCTGATCCCCAGAAACGAATCTGTCCATGTGGCCACAAAGACGTATCTATTAATATTTCATTCAGGACAGTAAAATGGCAGATCCTTTCCTATGAAGAGGTGAACTGCCGTAGTCACGAAGGAAGCAAACGCGCAGGAGTATCGCCGTCTAATTCCGCCGTGCGAGGAGAAACACGATTCAGTGCCGGGTCACGTTTCACGGGGCCGTCACTGCTGCTCGGTACTTTATGTCTGTCATTGGTCAAGTTAACATAAAGGAACTAATTCAGTGCCATTTTTGCAGTCTGCCCATGCCACGTTTCATCACAGCAGAGCCTCCTCTCTAGATTTCTCTCCGTTGGCGGGATACGAAAGGTCCATTATGCGTTAAATTATCCAGGAGTGTCTGCACACCTGCAATCGCTCTGCAGACGGCTTCAGTCAAGGAGAGCTGACTGATTAGAGGGCCTTTGCACTGCCACCTTTAATTCCCCCGGGAGCCTGTAATCGATTGGGGGGGGGCATTCAGTAGTTCTGTTTGACATCTCATTTGTGTCTCTGTTTTTTTTTGAGGAAATGATAAATTGCCTGCTGAGAGATCAATTGCAAATAATACTGTGTTAATGAGGAGAAATGGTTAAGCTTAACGAATCAGCCAAAAACTGGGGTAAGGTAGGTCACAGTGACACAGAGCCTATACATAACAAATGGAGACTCCTGTTGGACCATAGGGTATACAGGGATTTTATTTTGACAGTCATGTTTCTTTATATTAGCCTAACCTCTGATTCCCAGAAAGCTTACAGTGGTCATTTTGGTGGCAAGTCTTTGAGGGAATTCCTCACTGAACAGGAGGAAGAGTGACGCATAAATCTGCCTATAGACCTCTGCCTCACATCTGCTTTCTTCCAGAAGCTGATGACAAGCGGACGACGAGCAGTCCGGGAGAGGTGGGTCACACGCTTGACCCGTATGATTGGTTTCATGCTGAGACGGATGGGATTTGGACACCTCTATGCATTAGAGACACAGGCTCTAATCGGGTTTGCAGAAGAAATTGTGCGTCTTTCCTTTGAAGTCACCCATCCTAAACTGAGAAAAGTGCACCTTTTTATGTCATGGATCCGGCCTATGAAAGGCAATCGCTCACTTTCCATTTTTCCAGACACCACTTAAACGTCCCGATCGCGTCCTATCATTTCCTTGAGATGTTTTGTATGGGAGCCAGGCCTGATACGGTTATCATCGATTGCCTGGATGGATTCTGCACCTGAAATAGCGCCACGGTAACCGGATCGCCTTAATGCCACCACTTTCCATGTTCTGCGTTCCAGGCCCCGGATGCAGAGTCTGCCCCTCCGCAGGTGGATCTGAGGGGTTATGCACCGCCCACCATGAGAGGTACTGTTACACAGCCTCACCCCAACCAGCTCCTCCACATGTTCTCTCTTCTGTTTCCCTGTTTACTTTGCCGCCGCTCAGCCATGAAAGAAAATAAATGCGAAAGAAAATGTGTTTATAAAAATCTGTGATTTAATTTTAAACGGGAATGAACTAAAGCACGGAGTGAGAAACAGCATGAGCTGCACACAGTGAGAGTCGCATCTGCATTTAACCGATATAACAGTGAGAAACAGTGTAATGTTTGTGTGAATGACACTTTATGAATTTTAAGTGCCAACTCGCACAAGAATTTACATTTCATTTGTTTGGCAGATGCTTTGATCCAGAGCTATGTATGTTTGTGAGAAAGCAGAGGTCAGACCCTAGAGCAGATGTGGGCTAAGGACCTTGTTTGAGGGCCCAACGGTGACATCACTCTGCCGACCCTGGGATTTAAACTGAGGACCTTCTGGTCACAGACACAGCATCTTACCCCACCGAGCGACGCACCATCCTCCAAGCAGCCGCACGAGCTTTACAAATTAAACCCAATGGTTGCTGCAAAATAAATGCCGTTAGGATAGATGGCAAAAGAAGTTGGCAAACTGTGGACCCGTTGTGTGTGTGGGTGGCTGACCATGAGAAGAGATGAGGACAGGAAGTGAGGCTGTGTGTGTGCTCTGGTTTCAAGCCCAAATCCAGCAGATCGTGGTGGATGAGACACACCAGAGACGAGTTAGCGGAGCGTAATCCAGGCAGCCTCAGACGTAGGATATATTAAGTGCACAAGGTGTGCTGTGGATGCTATTGGTCATTATCAAGTCACATGACTCTATGGGGGGAAAAAAGTTTTTTTTATTTTTGACACGAAACGACATTTGCAATATTCTGACCATGGGCAGCAATGCTATGCAGGGCTTGAGTGATTGTAGAGTGAAAGTAAATGCAGGAGATGTTCTCTCGCTGATGATGACATTTTTTTCTGCTGTAGGTATAATGGCTCCATTAGGGTAAAGAGAGGCCTGGGCTTTGGGGAGCTGCGTGATTGGTGTTTGCAGCTGTGCTGTGGCGAGGAGCTCTGTGTGAGAGAGGGGCCATTAGTCATGTGACACACGGATCGCTCATCTGTTCAGAGTGGACTCTGCAGAGCGCGCAGACGCGCAGAAGGCGACCGGCACAGACTCGCAAAGCCACACATAAATGGAGACGCTTAAACACACAGTCATTCACACACTGGAGGGAATAGCATGCAGGCACTCGGGGGGGGGGGGGGACGGACTAATTTGCACATTTTTTTTGCTATGTCCATTAGGTGTGATTGCAGCTTTGTGGTTTTACAAAACCAGCCAGTTTTTCAGTCAGCTGACACCCGAAGAGCCACAAGACCGGAATTTAATTGGAGGAATTAATTACTGACTTAGCAAGGGACCTGCGAGGGCGTTTAGAGGTCTCAACATGTCAAAGCAGCGTCTCGAAAACGTTAGGGGAGCGTTTAGGGATTGTTTCAGAAATTCATTGCTGACTCACAGAGGGTGGAACAGACATTAAATTTACACATCCCTTACCTCACTGGTGGGAAGGAGGGGAGGGGTGGCGTGGGGGGGGATGCATTCCTCCATCCAGACATACAGACAAGCAGCCTTAATGACCACTAGCAAGGGCACTCAACATTATGACCCAGACTCACTGACCTAAAGTGCCTCCACTCCGTCCTATGTCATTACCCACAATGCCCTTCACTTACAGATCAGGGGGTGGGAACCATATCATTTTAGTATTAGGCTGGGTCACGAATGGAGTATCACTCATGCTTGTCCCTGTAGTTACAAACTGCCAATGCCATGGAGGAGGGACAGTCAGACTCCTTCAGATCTGTACTAAATAAAATGACACATTTTAAATATTCAGCTGCAGTCTGAATGGCCTGTTCTTGTGTGCCGTGTTTTTTTTTCTTCCTCCCGTTCTTATGTTCTTATAAGACACTCAAGTAGAGGAAGTACTTAAATCCTTAGTAAAGGTAGGTAATTAAATGGAGTGTTCAGGTATTCAAGTTGTGGATTGTATTGGATGCTGGAGAGGGCCCCTCCTGCTTTGTGGTGACGCATCTGCCATCTTCGGCTGCATGTAGAGTTACAGCTGGTCATGGAGCAGCACCTTCAGAAGCAGGAAGACATGGAGGCAGGACCAAGTGACGGCCTGGAGCCCTCGAGTCCAATCACAGAGCAGTATTGCCCCGATATTGGCCAATGGACCAACTACAGCAGCCCGCAGAACAATGGCAATGAGGGCTACACCAGTTCACTTCATAGTGCGGAGGAAAGCATGGAAAGCAGCTCCACTGGGGGTGAGTTCGATGTACTGCTGTTATTCTTCACCATAAAGTATGAATTTTCATTATGACCTTGAAATTGTTGTTCATGTGAAATCTATCCCCGGCTGTATACCTGTGTGTTACGCTCAGAGAAAGAGTGATGAAGAAAAATATGTCAGGTTGAACTGATCCTGCAAAAAACAAACAGAACTGTAGATTTCAGGAATCTGACAAGAAACATAAACCTAGAACGAATTCCTTCAGGATACGGGAGCGGAGGCACTCGCCAGGTGTCTGTTTAAATGCGAGAGGGGAGAAAAAGTGGCCAACAAAACAAGCCTGGTCACCTGACAGCCCTGTGAGAGAGCTGTGGCCACAGGTGAAGCGGCACGGAACGACGATCTGATGTCTGCAAGCCAAACCTCTTTATGTCATGAACAATTTGTCTCCATGGTATCGAGGGCGGTACCTTCTCAGTGTTTTAATCGTTGACATTTGTTCTGAACACAGACCTTCATGTCTCGCTACAGCAAGCTTCAATATGATGAAAATATTACTTTCTGAATGGCTGATTTCAAGCGATATTCTGGAGACGGGAGAGGCAGTCCCTGAGGATTATTTATACGATTGTTTTGCGTTGTGTTCTCTTCTTCTCTGTTTCTGGTTTGTATGATGTTATTCTGTATGATGTTCATCTTCATTATTATTATTTGCGGTGTCTTACAGGAGATTCGTCAACATCAGAGTTCCAGCAGGGAACCCTGTCCAGTCCATCGTCCATCTCCCGATAGCCAGACTACCTTGAGGAGCTTTCTTCTGGCCTTCAGCTGTCCTTCACCCACCAAAATGCATCTCGCACCATAAGCCGCCATCGCCACCTCCATTCTTACCCACAGTTCAGCAATAGTTTTCTCGCTATATACCGCGTTGGTATTTATTATATAAAATTAGATTTTTATCTATGGTTTGTTTTGACGGGAGATGGCATGGTGATTTTCATAATGATCTTTTTAGATAAAGAATACTTGTATCATTTCCAATGGTTTGTCTAAGTTTGGCCTTGTTAAAGCATTTAATCCACCTGTATAATGTGTCAAAGTGAATAAACATTCATTTAAAAAAAAAAAAAATCCCAGTTCAGTGAATTGAACATTTCAATATATTACACTTACCGGGATGGAGATGCTGTCAGATTATTTATAACATCCTGACAATGAATTCTATATACACGATTAATATACAGAAAATGGTGTGCGCAGTCGAGGTTAATGGTGTCTGACTGGTATATAACGAAGTTTCACTTTAATATTAGTGGATGCTGGCATAACAGATGCCTAGATAGCAGATGACACTGGTTCATAACAGTAGATAAGAGGGGGCTGATAACATTTCACTGCGGTAGATGCCAGCAGAGGGAAGGTATTGTTTAATGGCAATAGATCCCGAAAGGAAGTACTCAGTAATGTTTAATGGAACTGAATACTAACAGAAAGTGAATAGTACTGTTTACAGGCAGTGGACATCCATAGGAAGTGGTCAGTAATGTTTATTCTTACTAGATATAAATGGTAAGTGGATAGTACTCTTTTATGGCACTATATGCCAATGGGAAATGAGTAGTACACAGCTTACAGGCAGACACCCATGGGACGTGGTCAGTAATGTTTGTTCTTACTAGGTATCAATGGGAAGTGAATAGCAATCTTTAATAGTACTATATGCCAATATGAAGTGGATAGTATTGCTTACTGGCCATATATACCGAAAGGGCAACAATGTTTAATGGAAGTAGATAGTACTATACCTAAGTTATTAGATACTACCGGAGAGTCAGAAATGAAATTGTGTGCCACTGGACCCTGTCTTCACATCATCACTTCAGCATCTGACCCTGCCTGCTTTGGAGGTCAGTGAGTCAGCTCAGGGGACAGGCTGCGAGTACACAGGGGAGTGAGCAAGCATTAGCGGGCGTGCGGAGGGGGGGGGTGAGCGCAAGCTCACCACCAGTCCTACACTCTGCTCTGGGCATCAGAGTGCCGCAGTGGGCGGGGGCCGCTGGACCGTGTGCCTCACTCCCAGGCCTTGTTCATGAATAAAGACTTTTAAAACCTTTCGGGAACAAAGTCTGAGCAGAAACAAAGGAGGTCGAGAGTATCTTCTCGCCCAACACTAATGAGGGCATGACAGAACAACTGTGCCCCCCCCACAACAGGTGGAACACTGTGGGAACCAGGAGGATCTGCGGGGGAAGGAGTGCCAGATTGCTGCTGATGTCCCTGGTGTGTAAACAGAAAGACTCAGCAAATCTGTCTTCTCCCTATAGCTTTGGCAAATACAACTTAACAGACAGAAATATTCATGACAAAGTCATACTTAGAAATGTTTTACTAACAGTCTGTCTTGGTTTAGTCACCGGTGGCTGGAAGTTTGACTGTCACTGTGTTTCTCCGCGTTTAGTCTTCTGACAAATGGCGGCTGCTTGGAAGCCACGCTCAGTTTATCATAAACCACGGGAGGGCTGTGTACAGGCTGCTCGCAGGTCCGTGGTGGGCTTGCTGTCTGCTTGTGAGGCAGCAGACTTAATATGTCACCTTCTCCAGGCCTTTCGGAGGGCTGGTGTTGCTAATGTCATCTTGTGTCTTGCCCACGCTAAATGGTAAAGGGCTCTCTGGTGCAGGTCTAACAGCCACTTGCTTGTGCTCAGGACACGGCGGCATTTGATTAACATCAAGCCTTTGTGACTAACAATGTGATATTACACGGCCCGTATCGCATGTAAGCTCGGAATGTTAATGCTGTCATGAGCACTAAAGTACTAACATTACTCTGACAGCACTGTCGCACATTTCCACACGCAAAGCTCAATAAATTTATATCCAGCTATACAGATAACTGATGGAACCTATGCAACTTTGATAGAGAAAAAAAAACATTTAGCCTAATCCACAGGTTGGGCTCCAAGGTAAAAGGCAGGTAAGCCCATCTTCAATTGAATATGAATATAAACAGAATATCTTTATATAAACCTATAAATGACGAACAAAAAGGGGCTTCCGGACGTTAGGGATACGTTAAGTCTCCCTGCTTTCCTTCCGTGGTTCTCTAAGAACGACTGGAGAACTGAACTGCAGAATCCGGCCGCTGCGCTGTGATCTGGAGATCTGGAGTTTTCCTGGCATGTGCGGAGAAAGGCAACAAGATATAGTGTAGCGAGGGGGAGCAGGGACCCCGCCTTTAATAAATAACAATACATTAAAAGACTGAAAATAAAACCAATGTACAAAAACAGAAAAAATAATATCTGGGAAGCAAAGATGTGGCGGTGGGCATCAGTGGGCATCAGGGGGCATCAGGGGGCATCCGGGTTCTCCTGGCACGGCTCTGGATTCTCCCCTGCGGAGAGATGTCACCTGTCGGTCACCATGACAACCAGGTTTAACCCCGACGAGATACGTTGCTCTCTCAGGCTGCGGTACAGCGCTGAGCAAACGCTCCTCCACACGCACGCTCGTCACAAACCTCCGTCGCCGTTCCATGGCGGCCGCTCGCAGTCGGGCACCTGCGCGTCCGAGCCGGCCTCCGGTGACCCGAGATCGCCCTCTGCTGGCGGTGAAGGGGGCTCCTGCTCCAGGGAGCTCTGGGAGTTTGCATTTCTCAGTTCGTTTGCGTTGGACTCCGCCTCGCCGTCCACCTGCGGGCGGTTCTGTGACAACGTGGCGTCTGACCCGTCAGCGGCCTCGACCTTCTCGTCCCCCGCTGGGCCTTTTCTGCCAGAGGACATTTCCCTCTCCTTATTGGCCAGCTCTGCTCACAAGGCAGCACAACACAGGCATCAGCCTGGATTTTCTTACTGCTGAACAGTGTAATGTTTACAAGAAGCAGATAAACCATATATATCCAGGCACATTCTGGACCTGGACTGCTATACTGGCACCTTGCACAGCCAGCTCCTTCCAGCACTCCTTGTTCTGCTGGATGACACTGGCCAGTGTGTGTCGCACGTGCTTCAGGTCGATGCCAGCCAGGGAGTAGTCTATGGAAGCTCCTTGATCAGCAGATGAGCCCCGGTCGCTGTGCCTCTGCACGGACTCCACCACTGTGCCCATGGTCCCGCCGCTCAGGCTGTAACCAGGAAGAGGACGTGTGAACCCCAGAGAATGCTGGGAACTCCAGGCGTCTACCTGCCTCAGGTGACACAGCAACTTGTTTCCGTGTTAATAAGTAGTGTCCTGGTTACCTGTGATCATTATGCGTGTAATTTCAGGCTGATGTAAAGTAAGCAGACTAGCCATTCCATTCATGTGTGTGGACTCCAGAAGCCTTCCCAGCAAGCCCTCGGTGCAACAAACCTGGACCTCTGGACTCCAGAGTCCGCTGTTCTTAAAGCTTCCTCTATAAGAGGAGTAATAATTTTCTCAGTCGAGTCGATCAGGACAGAGAAGGTTGGTTCAACGATGAAGTCAATGAACCCTAAAAAAAAGGCATTCAAAATGATGACAAACACAAAACAAATATTACATAAACACAGTCGCCAAGAGAGAATCCTAAAGAAATTATTATCTGAAGGATTCGGATTAAAACGCTCACTAGTTTTAATCCACCACAAGAGGGCACTCTGGTGTTTTCCCATATCTCTAAGATCCAAATCCTAATTTGGCACCATGGAAACAGAGACAATGGTTAATAAAGAACTTCACCTATCTGTGACTGCGCGATCATGGTGGCCTTGCGATCACACAGAGGGGAGAAGGGCAAGCCCAGGTCTGCCTCCTTATCGCCCTGCAAGCAGACCAACAAACAGGATCAGGCAGATACCTTGAAGTGTCTGCTGACTCAACCTATTAAGATTCAAAGAAAGGAAAAAAAAACACCTGATTTTGGCTGCGTCATAGATGCCTGTATCCAAAGTGACTCGCAATCATAATTTTATACTTTACATATTTATGCAAATGTATGTTTAAATTGAAATGAAAGTACTTTCCAGAAAGGTAGATCAGAAAAAAACCCTTCTGTAACATAAATGGTCTATTGCCAGCTACCTGATGGCATGAGCTTTTGGCATATGACCCTTGCGTGACATTTACTTATCTGATGCTTTTATCCAAAGCTACATACAGTAGAAAGAGTTACTTTTTGTGTCTGTTGCCTGGAATTTCAACCCATAACCTTTACATTGTTAGTGCAATGCTCTACTTGAAGAGCATGACCTGCTGTCTTTGACCACTGTCTACAAGTGGTGAGTTTCTCACAGTTTAGCAGCATGTCTTCCTGTTTAAAGTGACTGTGACTCCCGTGGTCCAGCAGGCCACAAGAGGGCACATACCTGTCTAAAGAACTCTTCCATCAGGGCTTGGGTCCAGCGATAGTGCAGCTCCCAGGCCTTGGCGGGGTGGCTGATGTCGGCTGCATGCAGCATCAGAGATAGCGCTTTAGCCTTGTCTACTCTGTCAACCACAGACAACAGCACATCAGCCGGCACACGCACACACACACTCAAATGCAGTGTCACCAGCACCCATGCCAGCGGGTGGGCACAGGCAGATGGGGGGAGGGGGGGGGGGGTCACATGGCACCCACTCACCCCTCGGGCTGCTGTAGGGCACTCCTCATGGTCTTGATCTGCTGGAAGTGGCAGGACATGTCCGTACTCATGACCATCTCGATGACCAGGGTCCGCAGCTCCCTGAAGGACACATACAGAGATATCCCTAACTGCAACTCACAGATGTACGTTTGATATAAAGCCCAGTATTTCCAGGGGTCACCTGCTGTATCGCTGCTGTAGGGCCCTGAGGAAGACCGCGCTTACCTCCAGTCATCTTTGCTCAGGTTCACCAAGATGTTCATCTCATCCTCCTGCATGAGCCGGTAGGCGGCGCTGACGTGGTGGTTCTCCAGGACGGAGCGGTCGTTGTAGAGAATGGCCACCTCGGATCTGTGAGCAACAAGTCGGACCTCGGTTACAGCTCTGAACTGGCAAACAGTGACATGGATGGATCAGTATCCAGAAGCTGTAAGTGGCACTGATTGATTTTCCTGATGTGCCTTTGAGACACTTGTGAGATCTACTCCCAGCCTTTGTATGTCTTCAGAGGGCTTTATATAGATCCATCAGAGCAGCCACAACTGCCCCAGTTTACCTATTAATTATGATTATTATTGTGATTATTATTAATTATATGCAGTGGGGTGTCATTACTGAAACAACCCATGTTAATTACCAACCCAAGGGTCCAACAAGCAGGTTCTTCCTGGAGCTTAAAGCGCCATCCGCTCGTTTACAACTGAATTATCAAATGGAAGCTCTTCTATTTGCTTTTAACAGATGGAAAAGGTGTTGGGATGAAAAAAAAAGACCAGCAGAGGAGAGAGACGAAAAACCAGGACGCAAAGCTGTCATTTTCCATCTCAAATAACGCCGGGCTCTGATGCCAAAGTGTCTGTGCGAGAGTTTAATCCTGAAGCGCAGAATAATGAGCGTGTTAATTTGGCTATTTGTATTCCCCACAGCAACTGCCAATCCTTTTGACTTCCCTGCTGAATTTTCTAACATTATGCTTCTGCACCCAGTCAAACTCGACACTACACAGGCAGTGTTTGAAAGACAATCGCTGTGCGCTACTGTCTCCCAAACAGGTGCAGATTAATTGGATAGGTCTGCTTGTTGGGCCTCGCCTTGCGTACAGTAAATAAGAGACATACAGTAACCGAGAGGCCAGTCATCCTTGATGACAACACGGGCTAGGAGGTTGGCAAGATTAGAGAACGTGTAAATTACCGCCGTGTCAAAGCCGCTTCAGTGCCTGCGAATATCGTGCCTAGAACGAGCTAGAACAAGCTAGCATGAACGCTAACGTCAAATGGCAACAGGCTCACCTGGTCTGGATGTGAAAGTTATTGGTGGTCCCAGTGTGTTCAAAGTCATGGATAGCAGCTGCAAAAACCATGGCTAATATTTCCAGTTCGGTGAGCCAGTGCTGGAAATGACAGGAAAAGGCAGGAAGTTCACTGTGTGCGTGACACTTGGGTTCAGTTCATTTATAAAACTTATTCTCACGCCATTTTACGCTTGTACCCACTTATGGACATTTTAGAAGGGTACAACCTTTAGAGATGATTATTCCTAGTAGATGACGCCTTGATGTTAATTACGATAAAAACAAGGAGCGATGACAGTTAAGTAAGATAAGCTGGGACTTTACACAGGATTTCTAGAAAATTCTGCAGAGAAAAGAAAAGCAGGCATCAAGGCCTGACTCCAAGCTCGGTCCTGGTGGACTCACCATGAGGCCGGTGTGAAGCATCAGGTAGTGCGCTGTCTGGGTGACGTCAGCGGCGTGAGTCAGGTTGTGGTAAGGGTTCTTGTGCTTGCTGTAGCCCACCTCCAGAGCCTCCACGAAAGAGACGAGGGCAGAAACGGGTATCTGCATAGGCAGCACAGAGACGACGGACTGTTAAACCCATGAGCACCTGCAGCACTATTAGTCTGCCCAGGTTATTGTCAGCGTGGCCAGCAGGGGGAGTAAGAGAGGCAGTTGGAGTGAAACGGGAGGGGGGGAGGGTTGGGGACAAGTGTCTATGGAATTCACTCTGAAAGGTGGACCTAGGGCACAGCTCTCTAAATTATAGTGCTCAACATCAGGCACTTGTAAAATACGTCATAACAGTGGCGAACTACGGCTCTGCAAACTGGATCACCATCAACTCTTGACAGCATCTGTAAACAATCTGATTTTTTACGGTTACAGATACAAAAACAGGGAACTTAATATAGAGCGCCTCCTTGTGATCGGAACTCGCTGTTAGAAGGCTGACCCTGAAGCGGTTGATCAGGTCATATCTGGTGAGGAGGTCGTAGACCAGGAACTTCAAAGCGTGTTCGCTGCTGGCTTCATGGAGGGTGAAGACATCAAAGGACCACTTGTCTACATCCTGCAGGTGAAACATTCCATCTCCATTCAGCGAGACATCAGTGCAGCACGGAGAACCAGAACAGGGTCTGATTGTCATTTAATGCCCCGGCTTCAGATCTTTAATATGAATGCTATTGGCGACCAAGCGCTGATTACGGGTTACCTATATTTGACTATTTTTTTGAAGGACTGGAATCATGACAATACCTTCAAAGCAGCAATCACCGCTGGAGGATACGTTAAGCCAGCCATGTTAGACGTCCTTCTGTACATCCTGGAGACACAAACCGCTTGGTTTAAAATGCCGTGACAGGTAGAAACAAACTGAGGGATCATATTATGGTGTTATTATAATAATAAACATTTTTAGGCATGTACTATAGTACATGAGTATCATATTAGCATAAAATCTACATACAGTTTGCAACCTTCTTCAGCGTGCAGTTAAGATCTGTGCACATTAGAAATGAAATGTGAAGAAAACATTAAACAAGACAGCTGATATTAGCTTTGCTATTTCCGGTTCAGACTGGGAGGACTGGAGAGGGACTGGGATTCCTCAGGAGAACTGGGAGTCAACACAAGCATCCAGGTTCACAACCAGATCCTTTAGGCAAACTGACAAAGGGAGAGGCCTTTGCTTACCCTCCCAAAAACACCCAGAAGACTGGTGCAGCTACGCAGGGTAAAGTTTGCTTTTGAATGGCAGAGAGGTGTTCAGAATGAGGGAGGTGGGAGCTGATTCAGGCACTCAACCAGGAATGGCAATGACTGTATCACGGGTTTTAAGAACGTCATCACAGCAAGGTGTGACACGCTACATGTGCAGCCAAGTCCTTCCACCACTTTCCAGTATCTGTCAAGCAGAGTTCATGCCCATCAGCAGAGTACGTGTGGGCTCCCTGCCTGCCCAGCTTGGTGAAATTCTGCGTTTCCATTTACAGATGGATTGACAATGACAACGTTTCCACTTAGGATATTTCAAGTTTACGATGGTGTGTCAGTGATGCTCATTCAGCAATCATTAAAATTTTTCATTTGAAATCTGTTCCTGGGCTAGTGATATACCACACGATATTTTCGACTGATGCCAGGCGTCAGCAGCATCCACTCAGTGACATTTCCGATCTCTGTAGCCATCGTGAGCATAAACATCTGATACAGTGTTTAACAATGTATCATGTTTTATTCTACTAAATGGCCCAGTGTGTGATATCATATCATATTCGATTTATAAGTTCATCGGAACGCAAATCCCATCGTAAGTCGAGGAGCAACTGTAATACACATTTTTATTTCTTATTTAGTATAACAAATTTAAAGAACTGCATTTCTTTGTTTCCTGACAGCTTCAGAAGTTTTCAATTAATTTATTTTGTTGAGCAAAATCATATATCAAAATCCACTGCCATCCATAGCTTTAGGGAACAAATTATCTTAAAATGACTGTATTCTTTAATCAGAGCCCTTTATGGAAAATAAATGTCAATTATAATTACTGTGATGTGATTATCTATCATAAGATGAAGTAGCCAACTGTAAAATCAGAAATGTGCGCATTCTTGCATGGATTTTGTGTTGTTCTGATTCAAAATATATTCAGATTCCAATCTTTATAGGCAACAGGTGACAATGCCTGGCTGCTGCAGTTGCTATGACAACAGGTTATTGGCTCCCTTTGTCTTAATAAGTACTAAATGAAAGGAAGGGATTTTGAGGAATACAATAGCATGACTTCAAGCAGCACAGTCAGCCTCATGTTTGCAAAAAGGTGTATGTCCCAGGGTACTATTTGTAGATTATTGATTATTTATTGAATATATAATTATTCAAGATAATGTATCCTCAGAAACATAAAAATATCTGGAAATCTAATCAATGAATATTTTCAATAGTGCATATTAAAGGATTGTCCTCTGGTGAATTATGACACCATTTCCGTGCATCACTTCACCCAATGAAATGCGCTGATGGCGGATGACAGTACCTCTCCACAAAGATTCCTGCTTGCACGGCGTGGACGATGCTGCGGAACCGGGGCTTCTCCTCGGGCCTCCGACGGACAACGCCCATCTTTCTGGTGAAGGTGGAGGCCAGCCAATCGCGTACCTCCAGGGGCACCGAGTCGGCCTGGATGTCACTGAGCTCATCCTCTGAGTCCAGGAGCCTCCTGCAGGATATCAACCATACTGTTAAATGCTCACGCTTCCTCTGGATATCACTGCACCCGTGGAAATGGGTGGTGTACCTCCATACTCTGATACACAATACTCTTGAATACTCCCCTCCAATTATGGCCCAGATTAGATCCCAATTAAAGGCCTGGGACTCCCCATGTGCTGAGGCAAGTATAAGGAAAGACAACAACTTCATAAAACCCTGATGCTGCTACACTGCATTCAGTAATGAGAAGTATTTATACGCCTCAGGTCAGAGAAAATCGCTTCTGCAAAGCTGGACAAACACCAGTCATACTGGTAAACAAAATGAATCCTAGAAGATTTCAGCACACAATTACAACTTTTGCTACTACTACTACTACTACTACAAATAAACACATATATTAACTCTAAATATAAAAGCTTTCTGTGCACATACTGATGCTCTGAAACAAGCAGCGGATACTGGTAATGTCCGCAAGCTGACGGAATGTCCTGCCGAGAAGTTCACATGTGTTTGAAAAGAAAACGTAAACCCAAGGTTTTTTCCGGCTACAGACGTAAGAAGACACATGGGGCGCTTCCAAGTCAGAGTTGGCAGTGTCACTTCCAGCCCAGCACAGGCTAGCGGTGTAACTGTCAGGCAGACCGTGCTGGTACGGCCTCAGAGGAGCAGAGTGCTAAAGGAGAGAGCCAGTGCCGTGTCCTCAGGCATCGGGGGCGCTGGCAAACATCAGCGTCATTAAAACACCTTCCATCAGGCTGCTGAGAAACAGTCCCCGGGAGTCGCTGCTCGAGTGATTATCCGCGGTGCTAAATCATCAGTGTTCTGTCTCACAGCTAGCAGCATGTAAATGGCCTTTCCTTTTCCATTTACAAAATAGCATTATCGTTATCTTCGCTACATTAAATGCAATTAATTTGCAAGGTGAGAAAATAAGTACATAGTGGCACATGCAAATTGTTAAATCAAATAAATCACATTAAAATCCATAAAATAAAAAAGAAGACTGTAAAAATGTCTAAATGCTATAGCTTTTTTTCTCAATCAATTCAGCGGGAAGTACAGCAGGAAGAAAGTGCAAGCTTCTCCGAGAAACAGACTGCAGCAGCCACTTGTTGGGATTTTCCTGACTGATCATGTCAACTGGGCATCGAAGTGTAAAACTCAACGCCGGTATCTACTCTCTGCCTGCCACCGTTGTACCTATGGTGCAGTCGTGCAAAGGAGGGCTGCAATTTTGTGTGCTCTGTGAGGCAAAGTGCACAGACATCCTGGAATGAAGTGATGAAATAATCTGGGAAAAGAATAATAAAGGCAATGTGTGTACAAGCAGGCATTCATGCCACATCACTGTAAAGACATGTATTTGTAAAAATGCTGTACATTAGCCGTGTACAGCGTGAAGCTTATGTAACTGTCAAATCTTTGGGTTTTTGTTCTCTTCTTTTGATCACCCACATAAGTACTGAGTCACGCCAACATCGTCTAGCCTAACCAATGTATGCTGAGAATCCAGATGAGTACCATGTAATGTCTCAGATGTACATCCAGCTAAGTACAGTTACACTGACTGAACTGGTCTCACTAATGTACATCCAGTTAAGTTACACTGACTG
>JAODKF010000040.1:9357020-9376871 GCA_026779585.1 Mormyrus proboscirostris
TTAAATCCAGATCCTGTTGTAGCCTCTCTGCTGCTAGATCAGTATCTGCTACACCACCCACCTTGGTGTCATCTGCAGATTTAACCAGTACTGTATACTGTATGCATTCATGTCAGTATCATTAATGTAAATTAGGAACAATAGTGGTCTTAAAATTGAACCCTGCGGTACCCCACTAAGAACGCAGGCCCACTGTGACATTCAGCCTCTAATAACTAATCACTGCTTCCTGTCTGTTAACCAGTTTTCGAGCCAAGCTGCTACAGTTCCTAAAATCCCTGCATCTTTGAGCTTAAGCAAGAGCCGTTTGTGGGGAACAACATCAAAGGCCTTCTGGAAATCTAAGTAGATCACACTGAAGGCCTTTTGTGATCAATTTCTCTTGTAGCTTCCTCAAAGAACGCAAGTAAATTCGTTAAACAGGATCTACCTCTCCTATATCCATGTTGGCTATCCCTCAGAATGTTATCTGCATCCAGGTAATCTACCATTTTCACTTGGATTATAGTTTCCGTTATTTTTCCAGTAATGCTGGTTAAACTGATTGGCCTATACAGTACCGGTAGTTTGCTGGATTACTTCTATCCCCTTTTTTGAATATGGGTGTTATATTAGCATGCTTCCAATCAGTAGGTATCTCACCCGCAGATAACAATTTCTGGAATATTAAAGTTAAAGGTTGGCTAATAATATCCCTCATCTCTTTTAAAACTATAGGTAAGATGCCATCAGGGCCCTGCGATTTATTTATTTTGAGTTCAGCTAGGCTTATTACCACATCTGGCTCAATTATACATATATTGGTCATAGACGACACTGTATTCGTACTAAATGGTGGTAAGTTACTCATGTTCTCTATTGTGAAAACCCGCGTAAAATAATCAAACTCATTTACAATCAATTTCATTTTCAATTATAAGGCCCTTACTATCCTGCAGATTAGTAATTTAAGCTTTCAGAGCTTTTGGACTTAAAATATTGGAAGAAACTTTTATTGTTATCCTTAGCCTCCAATGCAATCTTTCTTTTTTTTTAGTCTAATTTTGTTTTTTTTTAACTCAACCTGTAGACTTAGATACTCCTGTTTAGTTTTGAAATCATTAGTTAATTTCCATTTATGGAAGAAAGCCCTTTTCCTCTCCTGACTTTATTCTTAATTTCCATAGTAAACCACCTTGGTTGTGGTTTTCTAGATTTAGTTTTGCTGGAAACAGGTATGAAGTCCTCTTGCACTTGCAACAATGTGCTTTTAAAAAATTCTCATGCCTCTTCAACCGTTTTGCTATTTATCTCCATCCAGTTTACAGTTTCTAGTTTCAGTCTCATACCATTAAAGTTAGCCTTCCTAACATTGTATACTTTTGTTGTGGACTTTGCTCTTCGGACACTAAAATTAACCTTGAAATTTAACCAAGATATGATCACTATCCTGGTTATTAGAGAAAACAAGATCAAGAAGGGCTTCTCCCCTGGTGGGGGTATTAACAAACTGAGTAAAAAAACAATCCTGTACGAATTCCACCATCTCAAGTTCATTTACAGAAGTGAAAATAAATTAAATTAAAATAAATAAATTAAAATATGGGTAAATTAAAATCACCCATAACCACCACATCATTTTAATTACTCATAATCCTGATATCGTCATATAACATTCTGCTTTCCTCTGCGGCTACATTAGGTGCTCTGTAACAAACCCCGACAATTAGGCCATTTGAGTCTTTAGCATCAAGTTTTATCCATACAGCTTCTGTACTTTTATTTTTATCAGTGAGCGCCCTTGGTTGCAAGTTTTCTTTTACATATACATATACATATACACCACTTCCCTTCTTGCCTATCCGGTCTCGACGAAACAACGTATAACCATCCATATTATATTCTTCACCATCATTGTCACTCATTCATGTTTTAGTTATTCCTATATAATGTGATAAGTGTCTGATGAAATTAAAGCCTCTAAAATCATGAATTTTGTTTCTAATACTCCTAGCATTTAAATACAGACCACGAAGGGTCGGTCTTTTACAGTGCCCACTTTTAATATTTATTGGGGCTTTCCATCTCTCCCTAGCTAAATTTTTAACTAATCTCCCTGCCCCCCCAGTCCCTAGTTTAAATTCCTCAGCTACTCTACACATACGCCTCCCCAATATACTGGTTCACCTCCGGTTCAGATGCAACCCGTCCGGCTCGAACAGGTCCCACCTGTTCCAGAAGGTATTCCAGTGCCCCATAAACCTGAACCCCTCTTTCCTACACCACCATTGTAGCCATGCATTTAGATAATCCCCTTATCTCAGCTAACTTGTCCTGGCTTGCAGGTGGCATGGGAAGTATTCCAGAGAATATCACAGTGGATGTTCTGCTTCTAAGCTTATCCGTGACTTCTATAAATTTATCCTGCAGAACAGCCCTCCTGCGCTTTCTTATGTCATTGGTGCCAGCATGTACCACGACCACTGGATCCACCCCAGCTGGGGCTAAAAGCCTGTCCACACGATTCGGAAGGTCCCTAACCTGGGCACCAGGCAGGCAAGACACCGTACGGGACCCTCTATCATGGGTGCACACATAACTATCTACACCTCTGATAATTGAATCTCCTACTACCACAACCTCCCTCTTCCTGAGAGGAGGGGGTTCCTTAGTGCCCAAGGACCCTCCTGCCTCCCCAGTCTCTTCCGGCTTTAAAGATGGAAGCACTTGAAAGCGGTTAGACACTGTCACTTCAGGTGATGCCGCCTCTGTGAACTGTGTACGCCCTTTTCTACGTCTATGACCTACGTTCACCCAGCTCTCTCGACCTACCTGTTCGTCATTCTCCCCCCTCCCCGCTTGTGACGTACATACAGTCTCCCTAAAAGGCGTGTTAGCTCCCTCCTTTAACTCATTGTTGTGTTGGATGAGATCCAGTTGCTCCTCGAGGTCACGAACCTTGACCATGAGTGAGTCCACTTACATCGCTTGCAGATGAAGTCCGACTGGACGCAAATCCACCCATATCCAGAAGGGCAAACATCTTGCAAACACAACACTGAGTATATTTATATAGCATATTTAACTTTTAGTTGATTTAATTAACGTATAGTTAACTTAATATAATAAAATGCCAAGTACAATAAAACACTAAATAAAAACTTGTGTTAAAACGGAACTTTTTAAAGTATCCGATAGGGTCAGAGATAACAACCTTAGAAATTAAACTTTTAAAATAACCGAATTAACAATTACCTACCCAAGACTAACTTCCTGCTGAACCACATTTATCTAACATAAAGCCAGGGAGGCCGAAAAACCACAAAAAGCCCTCTCAAAGCAGGCTACTGCCGGAGCGGGAGAAAAGTGGAAAATGAGCAAAGCTCAGGACCAACTGTCCTTTCCGAGTTAATGTTACCGACGTTAAATAATATTACCCCGCGGGTAATGCGAAGGTACGCGGACAGGAACGCCGCTCGTGCAACACCCGCAGCTATCGATAACACTCGCGCTGTCAATTAACAAGGACAGACAAGTACTCATGTAGACTGAGAAAAAAAAAATAAATAAAAGTAAAAAATGAAACAACAACCACCCACGTAACCCTCAAATATACTTCCAAATAATTCCAGTCAACCGCTTCAACAGGCACACAACACAAATGCATAGTGTCTATACCACCACTCCTTCACAGTGCAGCAAGCCTCGATCAGCTGAGAAAAGTGGAGAAGATGACAGCAACTCATCAGTTAAGTAACAAGTATCTGGAATATAAGTCTGTTTTAAACTTCTCTGCAATCCAAACAAATTGCTGTATACTTTCTATACAAGAAGTTCCTACAGCAAACTTAGAAAGCAAAAAAAAAAAAAAAACACCTGTTTTCTAAATCTGTGCTGGGAAATGAACAATTAAGCTGATTTTGTTTTGCGGGAAATCACGTATTTTGATCTCCGGCGTTGACAGCATGGACACGTGCAGCTCCACTTTGCTGTGCTGCGTTCGGTTGGCGGTAAATGGGGGCCCCTAGTGGAAATGACACATCCTTATTACATTTCCCGAGGCATTATGAGTGACCCCTCTGGAATATTACCAATATCAGAAATAATGTGATTTTAATAATGATCATAATAAAGAATGTAATTCAATTGAAAATTACACCCCATCTGCGGTAAACTTAGGGCCATCACAAGGAGGATCATCCAATGAACAATAGGCTTCATTAGCATGGCAGTCCACGGACTTTAATTTAAAGCCTCGAATGATACACCTCAGAATTTGGCTGCATGACTTCAAAATGGGATAATGAAGGGAAGGCTGTCATTAACAGCAGACTGCCACTGACAGGGCTGACAGCCCATCCACGCTCCATGCCCCAGGAACACATTAGTCCAGTTACAGTTCCTGCTTTGCCGTAGGTTTCAAGTGCCGTCAGCCAGCGAATATGTCACAAAGCCCGGATTTAGTTTACGAAGCTGCTGACCGACAGCCGATCCTTTAGTGCACATTGGTGACATGATGCCGCAGAACACGCCTCGGGTGAGAATTATCATGGTCTATCCTATACCATACAGGCCTTGACCATTAGAAATGTGAATGAGGGAATTTGTATTACCATGTATTTTACTTGTCTATTTTCAATAGTATATATTTCCTTCACAGAGACCTGGACCCAGGACAGGCTGTCTGAAGATGAATGGGTAGATTTTCTGGCAGAAAATAAAGGCTGAGACTGAGTCTCTGACTCTGATGTGGAAAAGTGAGGAATTTTTATTCATTCATCAATTCAATATAGGGTGACAGAGAGCCTGTAGCTGATCCCCTAACACCCTGAATGGAGGTCCAGCCCACTAGACAGAAGGATGGATGGATGGATGGATGGATTGATTGATGGAAAAGTAATACCTAGACTTGAGTTTGGCAGTAACCCATTACTGGAAAAGCATTTATCAACAGATGGGTGATTAAATGAATAAAGAATATCTTGAAAATAATCAAAAGTGCTGAGTGAACGGTCACATTCAGATATGTGCAAAAAAAATCAACCAGCCCACCAAAATATGCGACCACAGAGTAATATACAGTATATGCATAATCATAAACGCTCTGCCTCGCTGTGCATCCCACGCAACGCACATGAGTCCCTGCTCCAATGTGTGAAAACTGTTTCACCGATTAGTCAAGGCCAGACATCTTTTCCTGTTAGTTCTGAAGACACCAGGGCTGAGGGTGAGGGGGGGGGGGGGTTGCTATAGACTGTAACAGGAGGTCTCCCCCAGCGCGCTTCGTGTGACACAAAGCGCACTTTTTGAACCCTGCAGGTCACACGGGGCACTACTCTGGACCCCATGACCGTAGGGAGCATCATCCTGAGACAGCGGACGCGGCATCGGCAGTCGACTGCTCAGGGCCCTCCTGACCAGGCCGGGAAACGCAGCTTCACGCGGGAGATGGATGCTTAATGCAGAGTGTCATTACGAGCCCTACAAGGCTCTTGAAACAGGATGACTGACAGTGGCGAGGCTTCCATTAATGGCAGGGGCGTCACTGCAAAAACACCTCTGATTCTTACTGCATAAATGCAGGTCTCTTACTGCATAAATGCAGGTCTCTTGCAGGGCAGATTGCCAGCATGGCTGGGTGCGGATGGTTGTGGTGTACATGGAGCACTTCACTGCACTCCTACACAGATTTCTGTATCAGGCTGATCCGTCAAAACAGCTGGGCATCCATACTGTTGGGGGGAAAGAGGAAGCTTCCGGAAAAAACAGGTGGTACACCTGTACCAGGGGAGACAGAAAGTGCTGAGCTGATTTACCTAGACTGACTACATCCTCAGAGAGTGAGTCTGTCACTTTACTTGCAATAACCCCACTCAACTGAGTCTCCCAGGCAACACGGGCGACATAATCGCACAAACATCTATCATTAAGACACAAGTTCAGCCAAAATGTCACGTTTTAGTCACTCGAAGGAGATGAAAAACAGGCTTGCGGAAGCTGGTGAGCATTTTAACATTAAAGTGAAACTAAGTAATGAGCTCTGAATACAATTGTTTACATTAAATAATTTCAAAAAAGACCCAAAGTCTTTTTCACAGGAGCTGCAGTATATTTCCAAAAAGCTGAAATCACTATAGCTGAGAGTATCAGCAGATGACCATTTATAAAGCTAAACACTTGATGTTATGTTGCCTAGATTAACTACATGAATAACTTATATCGCAGTCCATTTGTATTTCAAAACATGACATAAAACAGACCAATATTCAAGATGGCTAGCCTGATTATGTCGACAATAACCAGGTGTCGAAATTTGTCCTTTGAAAAGCCACTGGATAACTTAAGTTTATCTTTTTAACCATCCCCTGCTTTATTTTTATTTATTTTTTTACATCGCTCTCGATAAAATCTAGACAAGCATAATTAACAGACCGGTGGCTTACCTTTGCGAAGCGTTTTTGTACTTCTGCCTGAAAAAGAAAATGGGTTTTCATTAGATGGACGTCGTCGGCAGCTTGTCACATCAGTGTCGAACAAGAAAAAAAAAAGAAGATGAACTGGTACTAGGGCTATGAAAGGCAGCAGTAAAAATTTGAGAAAGACTGACATATGCCCAGAAATAAGCAGATGGGGAAACACAGATGACAATCGCACTCATTCAAACCATGTCAGGGCAATGAATAATTAATTAGCATGATTCCATTACACTGACCATAGGTAGCTTGTGTTAACATTTTTTAATAAATTCTGTTGAAAAGGCAGAAAAACATCAAGCCCTGAGCTTCAGTTCGATTCCTGGCCTGTGATAACTGGCGGACGCTGAGAGCCAGCTGTAGCGCTACCGTGAGGGCTTCTGTCTGGTCTGGCTTTGTCAGCTTTAGCTTCACCTGCAGCTCGATGCAGAAGCAGCTACATCACGTACAGGACCTCACTAGCCCTGAAGACCAGCTGACAGAGTGCCGGAAACGAAATATAAGCGCACTCCCAAATTGTTAGTCAAGTCAAAGCATCTGTATCTGCATTAGGGGAAAATTGCTGAAAGTCCCTCGGAAAAGATGGATCTGCCAGCACTGGAATTGTTGGTGAAAATCTCTTCAGCGTCTTGTGTTGAGGACAGCCTTGAGGTGAATGAGAAAAAGGTCAGCCTGAGCCATGGAGTAGTAAGAAAAACAAACAAAACCTGGACTTTGAGTGACTTAGCATGAGACTGAAGGTGTCTGGGAAATGCTGTCACCAGTCCACACAAAACATCTCTCTGATATTACTTCAACGCTGCGTGGAAAAAGAAAGATTCTCAGAACATCTGTCTCTTGGCTTGTCCCGGTCCTTGACTCATTGTCAGCCAGAGGCTCCTGTGATAGCACAGGCCGGGACTGCTCTGGCATGATGAACAGGGCCCTCCTCACCCTGCTGCTCCATGGCAACGGTCGCTTGGCACCCCCTCACTTGGTGGCCGGGTTGATGCTTGGGAGGGGATAGCTTGGAATGACTACCCCCCTACTTAACCTTGAAATTTGAACAAAAACACAGCCGCCCCCCAAAGAATGGCTGCAGGAATGGCTCACTTATGCGCAGGAAAGTGACAGAATTCTGTGGTGAAATGTGCCATGCCATCAGATTGCCCCCCCGCCGGCACTGTGGGCGTGTGCGACTATTGTCAGCTGGGTCATTGTTCAATATCCAGATATAATTAGTTAATGAATAAGCCTGTGCTTATATATAGCGCAGACTCCACGAGCAGCAACAAAACAGGGGAGTGACAAAACTGTACGTTCCAGCAGCAGGGAAACAATCTCCAAATGCACTGTCTGATGATCCCTAACCCTTACCCCCCACGGGGACACACACCCGCACGCAGACACACAGGTTTGTAATTGTATCTTTGTGGAGACTCTCCATTCATTTGTATTGGGAAAACTCTAAACTCTAAACATGACGACCTTAACCCCTAACCCAGCCTAACCTCAACCAAACGAAATAAGAGACTTTTGGCATTTTGAAAACCTGAAAAATGGTCCCCAGAACATCAAAATAACAGGTTTTTATCACATAGTGGGGTATATTTGGTCACCGCAATGTAATATAAACCTAATACACACACACACACACACACCTGCATCCCCACTGTGAGAGCCCTGCTATTGTTTTGTCACTGAGGAGATGATTACTCTAGAGCTTCTGTCACCATACCAACAAAAGTACAATGATGCCCCCCCCCCCAGTGATGTTTACAGCGCATGTTGGCAGTGCCAGCTGAGAAGTAGATTCGCATTCTGTAACACTGGGCTGGATCAAACTGGAATTCCTTTCATCGTTTGATTCCTCTGACTCAGACTCAGAGAGGTCCTGGTGGGATGCTTTCACCGTAAACTAACAGGTGGCCAGCACTTGTGAAAGAAAAAAAAAATGATGAGTGTGGGTGTACCCAGGAAGAAGATGATTGCAGGGCTGACTAGAGGAAGGGTCGTGCCTTCCGGGTCCAGACAAGCCTTTTTGTTTTGTATTCAGAAAACTGAAATGAGCATAAGAACATCTGGAGTATGACACTAAGTAGGATCAGTCCTTCCAAAGCCATGCTTCATTCAGGTCCTAAGGTGCGGAATACCCTGTAAACACACAGACCCAGAGACCCATGCTGGAATGCAGCAGGGCTCCTGGATGCGATCAGTCAACAGACTGTGAAATGTCAGCCCTCGTTCATCTAAATCCAAACCAAACTAGAAATAAACTCTCTGTCCATAGTCAACTTCAGTAAGTTTCCCCCGTCACCGGTAACACTGCTCCATTAAATGTACACCTTTCCCCAACATTACAATACCAGAACCTGCAGGACGCTACATCTACGGGACATCCCGGTCAAACAGGAGGTGGAAGGAGTACTCACATTCCTCTCAGGCGCATCCACATTTTCTCTGTCTGTTCAGTTTTCGGGTACTTTAACGAGTCGCTCTCCAGACCATCTGTATCACCGGCGAGAGATTCCATGGTTACTGTCCTACGGCGCAGTGACGATGACTATCAGAAGACGGCATCCGCGATCGGGCTGCGTGGCTGCGTGCTCAGCGCATCGTGACGGGTCGGGGCGTTCCGTGTGTCTCCCGGCTGCGGCGATCTGGGCGCATCCGCGTGTGGCGGCGGAGAGACGCTCTCCAGCAGGCACGGCAGCTCACAAAGGGGCTGGCTGCGTTTCTGCTGTCAGGTGGTCAAATCTCTCGCTGTCTCTCTCTCTCTCTCGCGCGCGCGCTCCGTCTCTCCCTCTCTCACTCCCACTCTCTCTCTCTCTCTCGCTCGCTCGCTCTCCGTTCCGCTAGTAGTACTCAGTATGCACAAAAATCTGCAACACTCCAGTTGTGTGTGCGTGATCGGTCCCTGACCACATGCGCAGGTAATTTATATAGCGCCGTGTAGGTGGGCGCAGAGCACCCGTCCCCCACAGGAGAAAAAACACCCACAGTCACGCACCCACGCGGCACTCTCGTGCGCACTCCTCTGCAATTTCACCGGCTGTCAGAGGTGATTCCGGCCCATGGAATGTGGCTGAAGGCTGGCATGGGAAGTCCGTTAGCAGGACAATCACCAGAGCTAATGTGTGGGGAGTCCTGTTTTGGAGATATTAGAAGGGGGTCCATTACAACACCTCTGGTCCAAAGGTGACACAGGAAAGTAAAACTAGGGAGGCTGTGAAGGTCCCACATGCTCACAGGTGGTCAAGTCTGGCTGGCATGCCCATTAACTTCGACCTGGGGGGGGCATGCAAGTCCTAAGGCGTGTCTCACAGACAGAATGCATGGGCAACTTAGACACACATCAGACAGTGATGTGACACCTTTGTGGAGAAGACCTGGAGTCCTAATAGCTCATGATGCAGCTGGGAGACAGGACCATCACTCCAAATCCCAGGTGTCTGCCAAATTCAGCACAGATAATAAAAACTTCATGACTGTGGTTGGAAGAGGGTTGATGGGTAAGACAGCATAAAGACTACTGCTAAAAAAAAAAGGAAAGCACCTCTTCTTTTCTTTAAAGGTCTTGCACAAAAACCAAAAGGCTTCAGGAGAAATCATGTATTTGTCAGCTAAAACAGGCATTTACCAGACCTGGTGAAACCACAGAGGGCCACAGCAAGCAGGAAATAGTCATTTTGTCGTCTCCATCATATAGCTCAGTGTCCCCAGACG
Source organism: Mormyrus proboscirostris (assembly GCA_026779585.1). Lineage (NCBI taxonomy): Eukaryota > Metazoa > Chordata > Actinopteri > Osteoglossiformes > Mormyridae > Mormyrus > Mormyrus proboscirostris. Next base: position 9,367,178 of record JAODKF010000040.1, read on the forward strand.
ATTCTTGCACTAACTAAACTCTAATTTTTCCGGTTGGCCTGTCTTCTGTCAAATTACTACTAGTTAAGGGGCCTCGACTTAATCATTAGGGAATTAAGGAGCCGCTATGAGGAAGTAGATTTCCTCCATCGAATTACCGCGGTAAACCGCTCGTTTTCCGGCCCGACTTTCCTTACCGTCTTCAAACATGGCGCTCCGGTGGCATTTCAGGCTCATGTGATACTAATATACAGAATGATGCCTTTTCCGAGAGCACTGGCCAAACCTATTTAGTCTCTTATTAGCGGCAACAGTGACAACAACAATGGCTGAAAGACACGTAAAATGATACCATCAAGTTTTATAGCCCCTTACAGTGCCGGGGGGTCCTATTCTTTCCACTTCCCTTCGGGGAGGCACTGTTGAGATGCGTGAGACTCGTGCAGCGCCGTGGTGCTGTTCCGTCGGGATAAATGCGGAATACAGACCTTGTCTGTAAATAAAGTCATCGTTTTCTTTTCTTCAATAGCGGTTATTGATAAGGGATGTCGCCATGGCGACGCGCCATTCCCTGTTACGCGAATGGATGTGGCGCGAGTGGCGTCCGCGTGCTGCCTCCGGAAAAGGCAGCCCTCCGTCCGAGTCCAGATAGCAGCGGGTGCGATCGCGCCTGCAGGCACTCAAACTTAAACGCTTGACAATATTGCCATTGTTAGGGTTATATAATTTTGTTGCGTTCATGGTGAGCACGGACTATAAAAACCCAGTGCACTTTCTGTTCTCGGCATAGCTGTAAGCAGCCGGGGCGTCAGACGTATCTGCGGCAGCTTTTTTTCAGATGAGGAACATTGTCTGTCTTTTTGAGCGTTACATCGGGAAAAGAGTGTGTGTGAGGGAGTGTGTACAGATCAGTGTGACCAGGGGCCAATGTGACTGTGCGTGAGACTCCATGAGTGTTTCAAGTTGTTGGCTATGCGTGTGTGTGTGCGAGTCTGTGTGTGAATATGAGACTGTGCGTGTTTGTGAGTGCCTCAGTGTCTGGACAAGATAAGATAAATAAGTAAACAATCAGTGTTAGTCCGTGTAAATGATGTGAAATAGGCTCAAAAAATTATAAACAGCCTTTGTTTTCCTTATTTTTACAATTCTGCTATTCTCAATGGTCATCCACATCAGAACCAACTGGCATGACTAGAAAATAGATTTTTTTTTTGTCTTGAAAGAGGTGAACTTATACTGAAGAATGATGTGGTACTGTGGATTTGCAAACTTTACTGCATCCTAGACGTCACAGTTCACAGAGAAATCTCTGACTCACAGATGTTGCATGTAAGCAAACAGAGTTACAGAGCGAAATAAGAAAACAGCAATCACAGACCAAGGTGACATGGTCTATTGTTCATGCCTCTAAACAGCCTCGTTTATACCACTGTTGAACACCACTAATATAAAGTCATGCATGCTAACACCAAATATGAGGAACAAGACGTTATGAACTTTGCTTGAATGAACACAAAGCATTTATGAAATACATTTCATTTTTTGTCCTGTTGGGGTTTTTTAAGCAACCTTATATCCACCAGTTCCATGAGAAAACCGTGACTCATAATACTAAGCTGCTATCTCCCACCTGTCGGTCCATGACCTACGTAAAGCCAGTACTATATTCTTAAGCTCAGTACAAAAAAAACCTGTATTCGTTAGCATTCATTATTAAATACATAATTAGCAAACACAGTAATATATGTTTGCAGGCAGAACAATAATATACATAGTCTGGGAGTTACTACACCTTAAAAACATTGTTAACACTCTCCTGCTGTCACAGACAAAACAGGCACGATCCATTTGTGTTCCTGTAGCATTTACACTAAAGTGAACTCCAGATCTCTGACTGAGATGATTAAACCAAAGGCCAAATATATTTTAAGTGTTTGTGTTCCGGTGTTATGGTTACAATAACAAATTAATAACAGTAATAGATATTTAATTATAAATGTGTAATAATAAATGGTATCACTATAGAGCACCATTCGAAACATGCTTTGTTTTTTTTTTTGTTTTTCTGTTTTTTTTTTTCCAAATCCCTGATGGTGAAATATATTGAAATATCAAATGATCCTTTAATGGAGTAATTTAATCAGCTACACAATGTCACACTGGCCGGTAACAGCACCCTGGCTTTGCAACAAAGACGTTCAGATAGAAGAGCTGAATGGCTAATCACTGACTCCCACATTCAACCCTGACACAAGATGGCTGTCATTACCATTTCAATGGTGTGATTTTCCTGCAAGGCTAAATGTGATAGCCCTTTATGAAAGATTATTGCTCCTCAAAACCCTCATTCGTCTTAGATATTGTCTTGAGACGACTATATTTTAGTTATTGACAAAATGCTCTTCGTTTTGAGATAGCATCAGGTCACATTTCTGGTGTGTTTGAATTCAATGGAAACAGTAAATGGTACAGAACTCAGCCACAAGAAGGTGTAGGTGTTCTTCATTCTCCATTTTCCAGAGGTGTTCATCAAAGATCGCAGTTGGCTGAGTCTTTTTACTTTTAAAAAATACATTCTGAAACAGAACCAAAAGGGATTTGAAGCCTATCAATTAAAATGTCACAGAGTACTGCATTTCATTGCAGAAGGAGCCAGGCAAAGGTTTTAATTACCTGTCTGCAGCAATTATTAGAGATAATTTAATTTGTTCAAAATCAAGCCCTTTCGAATTGTGCTCAGTGTAATGATTCAAACGCAGGACACTAAAGGATACTTTGACTTCAGCCTTGAAGTGCTCCAAGTGCCTTTGCTTTTCACTATGGTCTTTGAATGCACCTCTGAACAGAAAAGGGCGCTAATTCACAGTCCATTCTTTAAGAGATGAAAACCCCGAGGAGGTTTATCCTCCTGAAAGCATTCCCTTGGTTTCAAAGGAAACAGAAAATATTCTCCCAACACAGACCAGATACAACAATCCAGAATGAAAGAGGTTAAAATGAAGGTCCGCCGATCTCCTACTGCGTGTCCCTGGAGATGCTCAACAGACACAACGCAGCTGTTTTCCGGCCTTCCGTACTCTGAATATTTCATCTTAATTAATTGCCTACTGAATCAGAGCGTGCAACACAAGGCCGTTAACATCCTGAGCGTTACGGCCAGCAAATGGAAGGGCCTTGTTCTCCTTATCAGGCGTGCTGGCCTTCACCTCTGCTCTTCCGTGATGGCAGGAGGGCCGGCAGTAATAAACTCCTCATTTGTATTCGGGCTCCTGAACGCAATCCCAGCTCCTTGCTGCCATCAGCCTAACGCCATTTGACTTAGAGGGCGGTGCTGATTAAAAAAGGCTGAACAATATTTATTTACGTACTTGACTTTTTCATATGCAGAGCATGTTTGACATTATTAGGAAAAACATCTATGCGTCCAGCAAAGTCACATCAGAGTTAATAATAACACCTTCATTCCAGCCACACAACACATCTTCCCCTCACAAATCAGGAATCCAAAACCAGTGTCCTGCTTCCTTAAGCTGTTAGCAGGCATGGCTGCTTGCTCAATGGCCTTCACAGATGTATGATGAGCAAAACTGAGGTCCAGCACAACTGAATCATTCTGAGATTACTCTACTGCCGTGTTGGGTTGCTCAACAGCAAAGAGTCTCTTTTACGATACAGAAATGGATATTTTTTTTTCCTTCACTTTCCTGTGTATGTATGAGTACCATTGATGGCAAGAGGAGACAAATTTTTTATGTGTGTGAAGACACTTAGCCAGTTAACCCGATTCTGATTCTGAGTTGTAGATTGAGGGAACAGCTTTGGAAGAGTCTTTGCAACAATCACAGAATGAGCCAAAGCAGGCTGGCCATATTTAAACAATAGAGCTTTATATTGAAACCTGACCTTATCCCAAGCAATAACTTCGGAGTCAAATTTCAGCTGCCGCAGGAACACAAGAGACAGAGAGGTCGTGTGTCCGAACATGGATATGGGAAATAGCACCGTGGCGACTCCACCCTTGGATGAAAGGGAAGCCCCTCCCCCCCCACATGACATGAACCCGTTGCCCTGGTGAGGACAGGCAGGACTGACGGCAGAATGGATCACTACAACTTGAGCACCCAAATGGAGGATAGCAAACAGCCACTGACGTACGTTAAAGAAGGCCCTGAAAGGTCAGGCATTGCGAGTCCTCTGCATTAATCACATGAACATTTCTGTGTGACGACGGAGCTGACATTAAGGCCTGACATGCAATGCAGGCTTCTGGTTCTCCACGGAAAAAGCAGTGCAAGAAGCTCCATAATCACAATGGCCGTCAAAACTCTGGTAGCAAACATTCGTTCACCTCCACCCCTGAGCACAGATGAAACAGAAAAACAATACAGGTCGAACGACCAACCTAGAGAGTGAATGTTAAAAGGCAGGTTTTTGTTTTCGATTGGACAGAACGAACCAGAAAGCAAACAATCAAGCAATCCGGTTCTCCTCAGCTGTTTGCATATTGGTTTAGGACCCCATCAAGAGCTCGGCAGACTGGAAATTGGAAATCCTCTGCAAGACAGAAAAGGTACTCCCTCCGTGTTAAGTATTATCGATTGTGCCCCGGTGGGACCGCCCCCAGGTAAATGGCCACATAACCACATCTGACAGCCGGACCAAGATGGATTTTCCAGACGAGACCTCACCGGGTCCCTTCTAGACGAAAGAGGTTTGTCACAAAACAGATCATTGAAAGCCCCACCAAGATCTAGGGGAGGATAACCTGTAGGTTTTTAGCAGAAAAATAATCCCCACTTTTCAAATACAGCTTTGAAAAGATCACAGGATTCCCCTCCCCCCATGTTGTTTGACTGTGCATCTGTGTGGGCCTTGCATGAAAAGGTGTCTTTGACATTTGCTTCTAAGCAAGCTTTAACTAGGGACCACTTCAATACCACAGGACATTAGTCACTTTCACAGGATTTAAATCACGAATCTAAAAGGCAGTTTCGCATTTTCTTTCCCCAGCCTTCGTTAGCACTGACCTGCTTTTGACTTCGCCCCCAGCTGTGACGGAATTCTCCCCAGGAAATCAGACTGGCTTACTCCCGCAAAGGTGCAGCCTTTTCACGCAGTACCGTGCAAAGATGGCAGCTTCGAGAACAACGATGGCTTCAGGAAGCTATAGCTACGCAGTTTTGTGCTAACAGAATGTGAGTTGGTTGTACTGATTGAGCTGGTTTTCACACTCCAGGCCACAGGCCACCCTGTAGCTGGGGGGTCATAGGTCACCTGCTGAATGCCCCCCAGGTGGACGCCAGTCACTGGAGACCCCTAGACATTCACAAGAACGTCAAAATGTTTCTGATCATGCATGTTGAATATTTGACTCTTCCATTTTCATAAGCTAAATACAGGGGAAATCTGTTAAAGCATGCGTCTTTCCTTCGTGTCTGTGAGTTATTCTTTGTGTTACCCAATCATAGGAAAGGGGGCGTGGGGCCGCGACGGGGATTCATTGCGGTTCTGTGCCGACAGACGCCGAGCGTGCAATGTGCGATTAGCATCTTAATTAGCTGAGGGACCGTGCCGGTGACATGCACCGTAACCGACGGAGACGGGATCCCCACAGCAGGTGATGCGAGTTACACCTTTACTTTACATCTAATTGGATCGAGGCCAACGCTAATAAAAAGTGTGTTAATGGGGGATGAAGGGGCGTGAGGGAGTGATTTAAACAAGGCTTACTGGCGTTCCCCGGGAATGCCGTTCATGGGTACATGCGTGACCAAGCTGGGGCCTGCAGGGTAAGTACCACTTAAACTGGAAGCAGTTTATATTTTCCTATAGCTTGTTATGAGAAGGAAGGATCAAATTAAACAGATTGAAAATGAAACTTTTCAGGGTGTTCAATGACAATTTTTCATCCATCCATCCATCCATCCATCCATCCACCCTGGTCCTTGTTGCAGGGGGCCCTGGAGCCTGTCCTAGGTATAAAAAGGGCACAAGGCTGGAAAACACCCTGGGCAGGATGTTAGACCATCACAGTGACACATGTGGAAATACGAGTTCAAATAAACATAGTGTCTAAGCTTGTATTTATCTTTGTGAAACATGGGAGAGGTTTTTGCCTTTAACTGCATGTCATAAACAGCAAAGATATGCAGTCATGTTTCGACTCGGGCAAAAAAGGCGCCCAGTACTGGGTCCTACCAACTGTACAGTTTCTTAGACTTGTTTTGAAAGGAACTGTGCTGATTCATCTTCCACCTGAGAAAAGGCCCAGTCTGACTCAATAATTGCACCTTTCGGAAAAGCGAGGGAAAAATCCAGAGAAATCCACAGACTTGCAAATATCAACCGCTGTAAATCGTTTATGTCAACAGCATTCTTGTCCATGACTTTTGGAAACATTTCTGTGGTCATGTGCTGGCTGTCCGTTTGCTGCTTTCCTGCAAATTACAGGGACTGTCCTCTGCATCTCAAGCGAGCAGTCGAATGGAGTGGGATGTTGCTATGGCTACCTGTCAAATTTCATTTCAAATGATGCCGATAGATCCAAGCATGTTTCCGCTGCGGCTGACAAATGGCCGCCATTACAGGTATATGTATGATGAGGCAATGCCTTTAAAGAGGTTCCCTTTCTCCAAAATCCAGTCATGGACCATCCTCTCCCTCAACCTCACTGCTCCGTATTGACTAACTCTCGTTAAACAGAGGTTAATGATAGCATGCATTATGTTTTTATAGACCATCTTTGTTTATACGACTTCCATGAGTTTTCACATGGAATTCAATACTACTTAAACCACACGCCTGCATTGTACACTGCATACCTCGTGTACGGTATATAATTAAGTGACAGGAACGTTTCTCGAATGGCCGAGTTCGGTAGCTCAGCACTGTATAGAAATTGTTTAGAAGAGCTTCATGTGGCTTGACGGAGCTTCTATTTTATTGGTTTTATGGTGTTTATTGTGGATTTGCTTACGGCGTGCTCTCGTCCAAGGCTACTCAATTTGCCCACATCACACATACAAAATGCGACGACAGCTCACACCCATGCAGCTAGCTAGCTGTCCGCAGCTATGTCACAGCGACTAGCCCAATGTTGTTTATGGTCACAATCGCTGGTCCCTAATGCACTCTTGGGCACAAAAGGAAAGCCGACTAGAAGTGTTAAATTTAGTTAGCAGGAGATGCGATGCCAAGCCACTTGCCAGAGATGATTGAATTGATTGCAATGTACAACAGCAGGATCGCTTAACAAACAGCTCTATAAACACACATGTACAAGATGGCTAGCATGGATAACAATGATGTAAGGTGTTTATGGTCAATGTGGGGAAGCTGAGATTGGATCACAGTGAGAAGGTCTACCAGGCATCCTCACCTGATCCTGGGGTCCTTGGTGTTGTCTTTCTCTGTCTGATTCTGGCCTCGTATCGCTCCCATGCTCATCCGGCTCTGGGGTGTTTTCACCATCGACAGCCAGGGGACACGCTGCTTGGCGGAGGGGCATGATGATGATGGGGGGTCACCTGCACACATGAGATGGGCGGAGTCACCACATACCCTCTCCGGGAAGCTAGGGGCACCTGGGACGGGGGGACCATGTCATCAAGCGTAATGCCAAGCGTTAGATGGAGTGGTGTAAAGCATGCTGCCACTGGACTCTGGAACAGTGGAAACATATTCTGTGGAGTGACAAATAATGCATCTCTGTCTGGCAGTCTGATGGATGAGTCTGGGTTTGGCCAGAGAGAATGATACCTACCTGACTGCATTGTGCTACCTGTAAATTTTGGTGGAGGAGGGATAATGGTATGGGGGTGTTTTTCTGGGGTTGGGCTAGGGCCCTTGGTTCCAGTGAAGGGAACTATTAATACTATCAGCATATGAAGACATTTTGAACAATTCCATGCTTCCAATTTTATGGGACCAGTTTGGGGAAGCCCCTTTTCTGTTCCAACATGACTGTGCCCCAGTGCACAAAGCAAGGTCCATGAAGACATGGTTGACTGGCCCGCACAAAGCCCTGACCTCAACCCCGTCGAACACCTTTGGCATGAACTAGAACAGAAATTGTGAGCCCGGCCTTCATGTCCAGCTTCAGTGCCTGACCTCACAAATGCTCTTCTGGATAAATGGGAAAAAATGCACACAGACACTCTCTAAAATCTCGTGGAAGGCCTTTCCAGAAGAGTGGCAGCTGTTTTAGCTGTAAAAAGGGGGGACCAGCTCCATAGTGATGTCTATGCATTTAGAATGTGATGTCATAAAAGTTCCTGTAGGTGTAAAGTCCCAGTGAGGTGTCGCAATACAGAATTCCACAGTCCACAGAATTTTTCTCAAAAAACATCCTGTGGGACTGAGTGAGCTTTGGAAATGTGCTCTTCAATTCCTCTAACCACACACCCTTTGGAGTATAACAGGAACCCAGAGTACCTACAGAACCCCCCCAGGGCCCCTCGCCTCCCAAGCACTAGGAACTATGAGCGCCGAAAAGTTAAAATAACTGTCAATCTGCTAATTCTGTTTCTATTCACTTATTTTTAAGCCACATTTATAACCAGCCACCCCACCCCCTTCAGTACCTCCTGCGATGGAGCCGTATCAGGGTCCGGCTTGGGCAGCCCCATATGCTGACTGCAGCTCTGCATGGCGCTAGAACAGCAAAAAAATGAAATTCTCCAGAACATGTAAAAATCTTGTTTTTTTTTTTTTGTTTTACAAATGTACCTCAGCTGGCAATTAATTAATTTCTGGAACAGATGTTTAAAAATACTGCCATTAATGGCTTCCTTTTTTGGACTCCTTCCTGTAATTCAGTTGAATTATGACAGTCTGATGAAGCTCACAGAATTAGAATGCATTATTGTAGCAGCCTATAATTCTAGAATTTTGGTCATTTCCTGCCAATGATGTTGAAATGTGGAATTAAATAGCTTCCTCATAGCTATCTTGTCTCTGGGAGTCATGCATCTATAATATAAGATGAGGTGGCATGGCGGTGCAGCAGTTAGCACTGTTGCCGCACACCTCTGGGACAAGGGTTTGAATCTGTGCCAGGGCTCCCTGGTTGTGGAGTTTGCATGTTCCCTCCGTGTTGCTGTGGGGTTTTGTCTGAGTGTTTTGGTTTCCTTCCACAGTCGAAAAACATGAGGAGGCTAATTGGAGTTCCCAAACTGCCTGTAAGTGTTCCCTCTGATGGGATATTCCCTGCCTTATACCCATAGCTGTGGACCCCTCCTGAGCCTGAATGGGACAAGGGGGTTCAGAGAATGGGTGGATGGAAGATGGATCTGGAAGAGACTTCGACACAAATAACAAAAATCAGTAGTAAGGTATTGACCCCATCAGGGCTATCAAATTACAGTTTATGTTCAGTCAAGATGTTTCTGCTTGATGAGACCATTTTATCAAGGCTCGTGCATAGCATGGATGCCATATTGGTTCACTGGGTAGCACCGTAGCACCACAATTGGAACCCATGACTCCAGGAAAGATCGCGACCTGAATACCTTAAATTGTTCGGCCATCCTGACACTGTCAAAAAACAATATGCAGTGGATATTTCCACATGTGGGGGATTCACAGCAGTCAGCATAAAAGCACCTGAGACACCAATGAGAGGAAGACACCCTTTCACCTAACCACATGTTCTTGACAATCTTGGTACCTCCCGTATTGTATTCTGTTTAATTGACCTCATTAGACAGCTTCCATG
>JAODKF010000040.1:9387087-9400549 GCA_026779585.1 Mormyrus proboscirostris
ATTTATTTATTTTTAAAATGCTGACAAAAAAACGTGTACCCCGGTATAGCTTCATGAGGGTTCACACAATGACACCACAGATATGCTAATTCGTGCATCGAGCGACACTTAGCGACTTTCGAGATGGATTTTGCTACATTGAAAATACATGACAACACTCATGGGCGTCGCCGCCATTAAATCCCCCTCGCATTTCATAATTATTCGTTTGGACCCCCCAACATTTAAAATAAAATATTAGTTTTATGCCAGTGTGTCGCCCCCCACATTCAAAATGCTTTTGACGGCGCTGGCATCCCAGAATTGTCGGGAGAGGTGGGATGTCTCCATGTAACATAACGTATAACATTGCTTTATTAATAATTTTAAAAACTACAAAATACATTGAGACATTTTTGAGCAATATAAAACATGCAATTTTAAAAACATAAAAAATTATATATATTTTTTGATAATAATACATGATGAGACCATCAAATTAAGGCCAAAAGCTTAATTCTGCCAGAAGGGCTTACGTCATTCCACTATTAACATCATCGATATCAGGTTACCGCTAAATCATTAGGCCCCGGCTGTTGCTGAAGGTGGACACCTTCATTACGCTCACAACGGATAGGCGCTTTGGCCTGTCTTAAACGCACACACACGCGCACACACACACACTGGAGCATGACTAGGATATGAGTCTAAAATAATGATTTAGTTTAGTAACGCTTGTTAACTGTGGATAATAATCTGCGAGCTCACACCGAGTAGCTCTTGCATTGCTCATTCCAGATAAACGAAAAACATGTAATTTATACGGTGAAAGAGAGCCCTCTGCTGGTCGAGCTGTAACCACCAAATTCAATGTGTCTGATTTATCTGCAAATTGTTTCAAATCGGGGATGTTTAATCAATTAAAATGTGGGAACACCTTATTATTTAAGCAGTATATTAAGTGCTTCTAATACAGGTGAGGGAGATAAAAATTCAAGTGCCTTTTTAATTAATATAACCTATTTTATGTGTATGCTAAAATGAACTTTGTCAATATAAACTTTCAAAACGTCCACCCCACTTTGCAGTAACAAAGTACAGCATCTTAAAATAACCAGATCTGGACGAGTTAACTGCTGTCATTTTAATCTATGTTCTCAAAGAGCCAGCTAGGTAAGAATGAACCATCCCTTATTGTAACTTTGCACGTGGCCCTTCCGATATGCTTGTCTACAGTGAAAGGGACTTACTCGAGATGTAATGGAACACGGCTCTTTAGAGCATGCCTACTGAAAAACCGCTTTGTAATTAGAGCAGAAATCTGCGTCATTAGACTGAAACACACTGAAATAGGGAAACGGGAAAACAACGTCTGGGCGAGGTGTCAGGCGACACTCGGCCATATCATTTCCTCAAAGTAGCCTAACAAAATTCTACTACTGCCTGCTTATTGCTTAGTAATACCGGCCTCCCTCCCACATCCCTGAAATAATATACAGCAGGGATCCCTTTTCAAACACAGAAGACATGTGACTTCATTCTTTCCAAACATTTACCTGATTCAAATAAACATAGGATAAGACATTCAACAATCCAGCATGATTGCTATAAACAGACATTCAAAGTCCCACATCTATATAAGGTGTTACAACATGCTTTATGATCAACTATCCAGAAATGAACAACTTATCTGACATGGTCATGAGATCGATAGTTGTGAAAAAGTAAATGTTCTGTTATTTTATGCAACAGTAGGCCTATGTTATAGCATCATAAGGTTAGTTTCGTTTGTTCCTGGAAAGACCTGTCCTTAACATAGGCCTGTTAACATAGGCCGACCATGAGCATTTATGGCTATATCTGTTTTTTTTTCAACACTGTGATTATGCACGCTCATAAGCTATAAACGGTGGTTTGGTATTCATTTGCCATCTTTATGGGTTTTTACGGAGATTTTCTGCTGTGACTGAGGCAGCAGCCAGAAGCTTCACCGTGCGTCACGATGAGAACAATTGTCCTCTGCTTGGAAGGCATTTCACATGAGCGTGAAACTAGCCATAAAAAGCTGCCGCGGCTCGTGAAAGACTTAATGACAGTCTGTAAACTATAGAGTGCATTAATGTCGCAATTACCAGACTGAAAAGAGACAACTGCAACACAGAAGCCAAGAAGATGAAGTTTCAAAGTAAATCTGAATGCCGCTTAAGAATTATTTATTTAAAAATAGGACTTTTGCCAACAGACAGCCGATTTACATTTTTGTATGGTGGGATCTGCCGATCATTTACAAAAGTCACTCAATAACATTTAGACCTACATAAGAATGTGTGCACACACAACAGCATTTAAAGCATTTAGAAACAGATTTATGATTTTTAAAAATCTTGAAGATATTTTATTTGAGGGGGTTACCCTGGAAAAATACTGCTCAAATCGACCTCTTTGGAGGGCCTGTTTGTTCAATGCCCAACAACTCTTCAGTTTGATTGTGAAATGAAGAGGCTAAAATGATTCCACTTAATTATGGCTCATTTGGCTATAACACAAATCTTTAATTGCTTTCCCTGCAGCCATCCAAAAAAAAAAAAAAAAACTGGCAACAGCAACAAAACCAGAACAACAAATAATGCGAAAGGGGATAGATTAAGGGTCACTCTGCAAAGCAAAACCCACAGCCCACTGCCAGGAGAGGATGTGTAATGAATTCCATGGCTTTATTCTGCCTACTTCAACCAGTGTGCTCAGCATGCTTGAAAAATATCAAGACCTAATCATTATAATGCATGCTGTGCAAATCACGAGTATTGCACCACAATAATGATATTTAAATAATGTCGAAAAGGGTTGCCATGACAAAGACTTCTATAAAAATACCACGCTCGTGTCTTCACATGGCCGGCCTTACTATAAGCCAAACGGTTACGTCATGTCCGTGAGATCCTCCTGTCTCTTCCCTAACGTGGCCCTGATGAGCTACGCCTGCTGATTGTAACCCCTCGCCGGTCCTTGTATTTAAGTACCTGTTTCTTTTGTCATCCCCAGTCCGGTCATTGGCGTCGCCCCTCCTGTCTGCCCGTGTCCTGCCCCATACTAGCCTTCTCGTTTTGACCCCTCGTGTTCTCGTTTGTTACCCTGCTCTGTATCAGTTCAATAGACCCCATTTTCTTCGCAAACGCCTGCGTTCGAGTCCCTCGTTGCGCATCTCGTGACACAGACTTTAGTAAAATACATGAGAATATTAATTATCTGGTGCATATTGTGATGTGGAGCGGAAAATTTGCACCTGCGTGCACCTCTGTAGAAGCGTGCTGTCATTCGGAATGCAATAGAGTTGATTCTTAATTACCAGTACGTTATATAATTTGTCATTGCAATACAGTTAAGGAGACCCGTCTGTCCGTAAATACAACGCTTTAGCTTTCACTAATAACATCCCACCCCATGGGAGGGACGTCCCCAAGAAAACAGAAGACTGGTGCTTAAGGGATTACCCACTTCACTGATCATGTACTGGAAATGCTACCACCACAAGAAGAACACCAATAATTTTACCAATAGAAAGCCAAACATTAGTATGAGAAGTACTGCACGCAGGAAAACTATCTGACCACGTTTCATTTATGACTTATACTTCTGTATTTGTACCATCCTCACAACTTTTGTCAAGAAGATTATAAAAACTTCCACAACCCAAATCAAATTCGCGCGGTTGATAAACTTCAAAACCTAAACTTTTTCAAATATAACCTAAATCAGTCGATCCCCAGTACAATAATAAACTACAATAAAAAAAGAACTACGTGCTTTGGACCCTAACTGATCTGCTCAGTGCTCTTTAACACTGGAGTTGTGGTTTGCATGTAATGTTCTTCTTTGCACAGCCACCGAGTCTTTTTATATGACCGATTTACCCTTTTCATCTGATGATTCAGAGCTACCATAATTACGAAAGTACCCTATAGGCCACCTAATGCGAGTCACAGAGTTACGTAAAAGGCATTATTTGCGTTGATTAATGAAACTTATTGAACAAACCCAGAAGCTTTTCGACTCCATAAAGAAAATGCGTACTTATTCAGGACAAGTTACATTTGTCAAGGATGGAAGGAATTTAATTTAAGGTAAACTGCACTATATCCTAATTAAATCAAATCGACAAAGCACCGTCATTTATGACCTATTACAAGATTGCGAATAAAAACCATGTGGCATATTCAGTAACGTCATAGAGCATATTCATTTATTTAATGGAACAATGAAGTTGCAGTGTTTCAAGGCGTTATAAATGGATCAAAAGCGGATCCAATATGCCCTCATTTATGCCACATTGATGTGCTATTTCTTTTTCAAATGAATGATTGACGGCCAGTGGTTTGTTATGTACCTACCCAGTGATAAACTGCATAGAATTGTCTCACCACTTGCCTTCTCCGCTGATGACAGGTACCCTTTGAAGCTCCCTGCTGACCTCGTAAAGCGCACAATTAATGACCGCAGCCCGGTTCTCCTTTGCATCCAGCTCAGTTGTATTCGCAGACTCCACTTCTTTGACCGAAACCGTCGCTGTTTTCCGTCGGCTGAGCGTGGACGAGAGGGTACCCATTCAGGAAACGGTGACAAGAGCACATGGGAGTCGCAGCTTTGTGCGAAGACACACTAAACAACCACGGTGAAAACCTTGTCTTCTATTTTAAATTATGGGATGAATACGATGTATATCCACCCGTCCGATGACACTGGCATCTGCATCTGAACCGGCGGTTCTCACTTCAGTCCCAAAACACTGTTGTCACCATCCGATAACTTACAGGTAAATCTGCAACTCCGATGCTTCCCCTAGATAAGGCGACACTGTTATTTCAGGCTCGTTTATTGATCTGCGCCTGCTGTAATTAGCATTTCATTCACGGGACAATTGTGCATTTTTAGCTTTCCTTGGCAAACCTAGGAAGGTCATACGTATTCTAGACATTAATTTTCCTTTTCAAACGCCTGAGCACAGGAGATTTTATAAAATATAACACATTGGTCAACTCATTTGGATAATCTGCATTGGCCTACTATTACAGGTAATTTTTCTTCCTTCAGGTTGATTTCAAAGCAATTTAGCGTTAGATTCACTTGTCATTGGCACAACAAAATGAATCAATAAATTAGCACTAAATTAAAATGCAGAAATGCAATGTTTAGAGAGAAAGCCTGTGACATCTACAAAGAACTGACTTTATTTTAAAAGGAGTTAGGAATATCCCGAACATGCCCAAAATGTAAGCAATCATTAGTGCAACCATATGTGATTAAGATGAATGATTAATTCTTATGTACAAATGCGTCTGCAGGAGACTGAAATTTCATGAATCATATTTCATTCAAATAAATTTAGATGAGAGACATTAATGAATCTAAACCTAAAATATCTTGTCCTGGGGGACCGGGGAGCTGCTTAAGATTTTGTGCCCCATGAAAACTTTATCCAAATTGACTCCCTAACCCAGACCAGTTCAACAATGTTCCAGATTTTTCTTGTAATCAAACTTTATCCCTTATGGCTTCCCTACTGGGGGAAGGAAATGTAGTGCTTACATTATTGCATTCAGAAACTCGATTATTGATGAAGACTTTTCCAGCATTTTGGGTTAAATGTAGGGTTCATTCTGCAGGGATAATTCTGAGATCATATACCGTTTGGCACGCGATTGCAGTAAGAAGCTACATAATAGTCCAATTACAGCATTCATTTCAAATGCCAGCCAATGCAGTATTAAGACAAATAGAGACAGCTCGAAGTGCACTTGCAGTGTGTACCTAACAAATGTTGGGCGCCCTCTATAGGACATTAATGTTAAAACATGACATCATGGTTGGTTCAACAAACTGCCTATTTGACCAAGATTTTTCCCCTCAATATTTAGGTCTTTGGGTGTTATTTACAAATATTAAAGTATCAACGATTATCGTATTCCTTACGAAGACACATTCTTAATGTGCAGTGCTGCTTAAGAGGTAGTTTTCCTGCACCAGTTAGCTAAGGATTACATTACTGTGAACACTTGAAAAAGGAAAAAAAGTTTAACATTAAAATTAACACAGTATTGATTACACAAATATTACTGGGAGCAGTAAAAATGCACTGTAGGCCTATAGAACACCAGGGGTATTGTGCAAACCAAATTTGGGGATAGGCATCTTTTCAAAACCACACATGAGACATGAAAATATGCAAACGCAGATGCACAAGTTATATACTTGCTAAAACTGAATGTAATTATTATATAATCTCATATATCCAGCAAATCACAACCACTACTAGCAGTGTTACATTTAGCTAGACGACCAGCTAGTTAACATCAGCCAGAAAATAGTTTGTTAGTTGTGTTCAAAAAAACGTGACATGGTGATGGAAAAAGCTGTGCTGTGTTGGTGTTTGTGGCTAGCTAGCAAATACTGAAGCACACTGTAATTTCTACAGGCAAAACTGTGAGCTGACTCGGTCCGCCTTCTACCTTGCCGTCTAACTTTAGCTATCTGACATTAACGTAAATTCATAACGCAGCTTCGCAGTGTGCGCTAGCACACTGATTACATAGCTACCAAAGCAGACATGTGTGTGAAATATTATGACAGTTCTAGGCTAATGCAGCAAAGTCTATGGGGCAACCAGACAGAAAGAATTCAGCCGCGTGAATGTCGTGATGTGACAATTCATTAATAATGTGTAGAGTTTTTGGTAGGAAATAGGAATGATGAGGGATGGGGAG
Source organism: Mormyrus proboscirostris (assembly GCA_026779585.1). NCBI lineage: Eukaryota > Metazoa > Chordata > Actinopteri > Osteoglossiformes > Mormyridae > Mormyrus > Mormyrus proboscirostris. Next base: position 9,393,825 of record JAODKF010000040.1, read on the forward strand.
GGGATAAAGAGATGTGATCTGATGGAGGAAGCTCACTCATTGGCCAGATTACCCTAATTGTAAGTTTACTGTAAGTTTAACAACATGTAATTTACAGTTCACAATTCAGTCAACATAAGCACGTTACAGATTGACTGAATAGTTCGTTTACACAATAAATTTTTACAAAATATTGGATAGGCAGTGGGTTTATGCAAAGGTGCCAACATGGAAGAACTCCATTCAAATCCTAACTGTTGCACAAAGTATACAAAACAGTTTTGTATTTAGCTAATTCTGCGTGCCTTTAAGGCAATGCTTTTAAGAAATGTTGCCATTCTTTGTCCCTTTTAATGAAGACTGCAGAAAAGCTGGTACTCAGTCAATATGTACACATATACAGTATCTTCATAGCTTCTGTTTGCTAAGGCTGCTTATATATTCCACAAGCTATAGTAGAGAAATCGAAGCAGAAACCCCAGTGCCTAACTTTCCATCTTGTTTCTCCTCATTCATCAAATTGCCTTTCATCCTTTCAGAATAAAACTGGGAAATAGCATTTTAAACTAGTCAATACCTACAATACAGGAGATCATCTTTGCTTCACCTGTCTTTATATAAACTGAATACAATCAATAAATTGAATAAAAGGAAAACATGTTGAGACATAAATTTAAACTCAGTGCATCATCAAAATCTAAAAATGTGACAATAAAAAAAGCAGCAGTCATAATGTTTTCTTTATAAAATGTTTCCAATTTCCAGCGACGCAGCCAGCAGCCACACCCCCTCAGGGCCTGTAGTCTTTCAGCTGTTCATAGAAACCCGGGTTCGGGCGAATGGCAGGCCTGGCTGCTTTCACCAGGGCCAAAGCAGCACTGAACTCCAATCCCTCTCTGGACATCAGGTACCCGATTACTATGGCGGCAGAGCGGGACACTCCAGCATTGCAGTGGACGAGCACCACTCCTCCCTGCGGGCAAGGAAACACAAGGCAGTGATTATAACGGCTAAAATACAAAGCAAAGGGCACACACACACACCTATTCATTACAGCCACTTTTTGTAAATTTATTTAGAGAAAATAACATTTACATCTCATGTGAAACAATCAGAAAGGCAATATCATTCCCCGAATGAAACTGTCAGCGCTGATTTTACAACAGCCTATAAAACTTGATTACGAATCACAATAAATGGTCCTATTGTTCATTTTTCCATTTTGTGGAGCTACGCAGTAAAGCAGCTGGGCTGCTGACCCCAGTGCCAGGCAAAGTCATTTACTCGTATCAATATACTGCGAAATGTCTTCATTTAGTCTTTACCACGTGCTTAGGATATACTGTTTCTTTGCTGTTTTTAACAGAGCAACAGACAGGACAGGAATGGAAACAGCGAGATCTTTATGAACTTCATTGGGTCCAGAGAGAAGTTCTCGTAAAGTCAAAGTGAACTTTACTGTCATCTCCGCTATATACAAGTATTCAGAGAGTCAGGACGACATGGCTCCAGGTTTACAGAGCACACGGAACAAAAGGCACACAGAATTTACATACATAAATACACGATAAAAATATAAACTCTAACACTAAGTAGACAAGATAAAATATTAAGAAAAATATTGTGCATGCAGCTGCGAGGTACACAGAGCAGACAAACATACGGGTAATGTAAAACACACAAAGTGCAGTGACAGTACACATAGTGCAAACAAATAAACGGAGTGCTAATTAAAAAGTTCACAGTACACGAAAAATCCCGATAAACGGAATTACAAGGAAATATGTATAAATTAAAAATAAATAAATAAATTTAAAAAATGGTATGTGTGAAATGGACACAAATGAAACACAATTGTTACAAAGTGTGGAAGGGATTCGTTACATGGATGTAATCCAAAATAAATATATCACTACGGACATAACAGGAAGGGGAACCGATACATCGGCACACAAGGCGCGAACTTTACCTCTGCTTTAACTCGGTCTATAAACTGCGAGGTCTCGTGGAAATATGAAGTGATGTCAGTTTCTGGCAGGTCCAATATATTTAATGTTTTATATACAAACAGATCAGGGAAAATGTTTTCAACACCATATCCGACATTTAAAATGTGTGAAACCTAAAATGGGAAGAAAATCATCAAACAAGAAAAAAAACATTAAATATATAAATATTAATTAAATCTAGTTACTTTATCAGAAATACGTAGTTTACTTAACTCACCTTCAATTCTTTCAAAGTGTTTAAATCATGTGCAACATCCTGTGAAGCTACAGAAACACAGGATATGCATGAATTATATGATATTAACAACCATTCTTTCAACTTTTGTTTTATTTAATAATAGTTAAAAAATAACTATCACGGGAGCTTGTAAAATATAAAAAAAAACTTTGTCGTAGTTAAGCTGTCATTTTTACTTGAGTGCTGCAAAGCATCTAATCGTATTTATTCATCCATTCTTCTAACTCACCAAGGAGCAGGTAAGGCTTGATGACTCCAGCTTGGAGATCCAAACTATTATCTTCAACGTAACCATACGCTCCCTTTGGCTGCCCACTATCTTCAACGACACACAAATTGGAACCCTGCCACGTTTCGATCAGTCTCTTTCCGTCTAATGTTGTCACCTGGGTGCACTGTTTTTTCAGGGCGGTTTTAGAAAATGTTTTAATTTCATTTGCAAGGGACTGCATTGCGTATGGATGTTTAACAACGAAAGAAAGGAGAGGAGGCCCAAAAAATCCAATTATTGAAAGTAGACTGCTTAAGTATTAAGGATTATTACAATATTGGTAAATCAACCAGCATAGTTTTATTGCTATCTAATGAAAATATTGCCACCTAGTGGTTTGGAATACAACATCTGTATTAGGACATTTGGAATAAAAAACAGCTATACTATCTGTTAAACTGTTTTTGCTGTGTAGTAATTTTATTTTCTTGTATTTGAATAATGTAAAGTCTTTGCAAAAACTATTAGAAAACAACGTGAATTACACCGAGTAATATATTTTGTCGTGCGTACACCGACCAGCTGCCACTGACAGCTGGGCCGAACGTGACGCAATTAACAACCGTGTAACGCGGAAACGTCTAAAATGCACATGCGCAGTAAGTAAACAATCCGACGCGACGAGTCAGTAGAACAGCCTCTGATTTATATTATGTTGAAAGCATAGCACATGCAACATAAAGCACCGCATTACTATAGAAAACGAAACAATGAATTCGCAAATAAACCCACAGTCTTCATGCCGTAGTGTGTCAGTACAAAGCAACGCCACCTCACGCCCCAAAATTATGACTCATTACCACTGCGAACCACAAAGGCGGAAATGGCGGCAGCACGCGTCACGTGGCTTGTCACGTGACGCGCGGGTGTCGCAGGAAACAGCCTCGTTCTGAGGATGAGGGCAACACCTATAGAGAACAGGGAGACGGCCGGAGGGTGGTCCGCTCTTCACTCGCCTGTTTACCCGTAATATGGGTGAATTCTAACACTAAAAACGCCCGGCCTACCTTATTTTCACCATAAACACTACACCGAAGGGTAATTCTACCGTTTTCTCCGTTTTGTGACGCGAACGTGAAAGGCGGCATGTCGAAGGGTGTGCTGCAGCCGAGCCAGCAGAAGCTGGCGGAGAAACTGACCATCTTAAACGATAGAGGAATCGGGATGCTGACTCGCATCTATAACATCAAGAAGGTAAGGTATGAGTGCGGCGCAGACCGCTTTTCCGAAACCAAAGGCCTGTCTTTAATTCGATATTGTGCTGTATGTTTGTTTTGAGTTTAGCAGCAGTAGCAGCGAAACATGACTGCGGCGTATATGAATGGACAGGAATGCAGTCGAGGCCCTAGAAGGCATGTTGATGCATCGGGCAGCGACACCAGCTAATCATCACGCTTTCTGGGATGTGTTTTAATGCAATACTTAACATGTGTTGCATGATTTCTTCTTTTACTGACATTTATTCGCGATGAATGTCTTATTGGTTATGCGTATGAATCGAATGCGAATGGTCTTCGTCGATGAAGATTAACAGCTGCAGTGATAGTAACTGAGACAGTCGTGTTTATTTGGGTGCCATAGCTCTTCCTTTGATTTATCCAAATTCCTTTAAGTTTATCCGAAAAAATGAAGTAACTACAATGAAAGTAATGTAGTATTAATTTGCTTCACTCGGGACATGAGTTTTTATTTCTACCTTGGACAAATTTAGGGGGTCTGCATAAAGAAATAGCTATAGCACAATTCAATGATTGGTGCCGTGGTGATTTAAAATGTATCTGTAATTTAGCACTACATTTGATATGATGGTATGATTGATTGGGACAATTTGATACTGTTTAGTTGGTGGGGGAATAGGTTATGTATTCAGTGCAGTCGGACAGTGACTGACCGTCTTTGTCATTCTCATGTGCAGATGTCAAGAGTAGATTAAAGAAAAAAATCTTTCGGGAAGGTTCTTCTCTATTAAAGATGCTATGTTACAAATACAGTCATAGGAACAAAATTGAGGCATTAAAGGCATTATCCAAAGAAATCAGACTGAGAGCATTTTCTAAGATTTACAAAATACTTCTTGTGTTATTGTTATTATTATTATTATTTGTAATTAATTCAGTTGGAGCTGTCCGTGGTCTTGGGTACTGAAATGTAGGGTTAAGCTGAGAGGACAGATGGAGCAGAAAATGGATGCCTTGCATAAAAATAAGATATTTCCAGGAAATCTTTTTATGGCATGGCAAAGTTGTGTGTACAAAGAAGCTGAACAGTGTGAGAGAGCTGCTTGTGACTGAATTTGGCACTTACCCTTTCCTTTTGGCATTGTGAATAATAGTCTTGTGCAGTGGTAAACAAAGTATTTTGGGCCGCCATGTTGTTTGACACAGAGCAGCAGTAGTTGGGATAATCCTTAATCACCATTTGCTAAAGTAAATGTCAAGTTCCAGAAGAAATTTGTTAACCAAGTAGGTTTGGCCTCCCAGAACCCTTCTCACAAAAACTTTCTGTTTGTGCTATTGTTCTCATTTTTTTCTGTTTTCATTTAGTCTAAATTTGTTGAATGGTTTTGGGTTGTCTGCATTACGCTCTGTCACTGTGATTTAAAAAACATTGCAGTGATTGTGCCATCATATTATTTGGCAGTGGTTGTATATTATAACCAAAAGCATTTTTACTCAGATGTCATAACATGGGTAGGAGGATGGTGTAGTGATCATGTAAGGACTTGGATTTGAATCATGGTGGCTGTCAGTCCAAAGATGAGTCATGCTGGTTGTACCTTTTGAGAAGAAAAGTTTCTCTGATGTTATCTATTAATTCCAAACTGTAAAAATGTAAGTCCCTTCAAGTATTAACTGTTTGAAATGAATATCAGTCTAGCCCTTGAATTTACGGAACAGAGATGGCAGTGCTGGCTGTTGTCAGGTACAGTACAGCCAGGATACAGGTCTTGGGCAAACAAATATTTCCTAAGGCTGCTGGGAAGGGATGCATTCATAGTCTAATTCCCACTCAGGAACATTGGGCCTCACTTTTGATGTTTTAGGATTATTTATTCAGATGCTTTTGCCCAAAGCAACATACAGATGAAGATCAGATTAGCAATTAGCATGGGTAACCAGTCATAGGAGGTTTAAAAGTGAAACCTTTTTGTGCCTAGGGATTTGAACTGACACCCTTTTGATCATGGGTGCAGGGAGTCACACTGCCCTGTCTTTGTGGTCACCCTGGCTGGGGTTGTTGTCATTTAGGGAAACACTGAAGACTTATGAGCACATACATTACAGAAATCCCTATTTGTTTTCATACACCATATCCATAATGGCCCACCTGTGCATGCTTTGTGGCTCATTTGTTGATGTGTCTGTTCTGTTCCATTTTAAAAGATTTGAGTGTCTTGTGGATGTTCTATCAACTGGAATATGTAAACTTGCAATGATTGGCAGACTCTGTTGCTAGGCAACTGGCAGGCACAGACCCAAACAGCAACATAGATACTCTCAAAATCTGGGTTTATTAGGCTGCTTTAAGGGCTATGAACAAATAAAATGAACGAGATCTATGCATAAACTGTTATGTTCACTTCAGTAATAATGGTAAGAAAGTTACATTTAGGGCTGCACAATTCTGAAAAAAATGTGAATCACAATTTGTTTTGCTTAGAATTGAGATCACTATTTTCTGTAATAATTTTCTCATTAAAATGTTTACTGCACTCATTAAACTGCAAAAGGAAACAACAAAATATGATCAATCCAGGACCAGCATATCAACTTCTGACATCAGAAAGGAAATGCTCAGTTGACCGTTCAGTTAGGGCAGGGGTGACCAATCTTATCCACAAAGGGTTGGTGTGTATGCAGGTTTTTGGGGTAACCTTTAGGTCAGCTGTTCAAATCCAGGTGTGAGGACTCCTCAGCCAATCAGTCCTCTAATTAGTAATCTAATTAAGGATTTGCAGCGAAAACCCGCATACACAGCGGCCCGTTGCGGATAAGATTGGCCACCCCTGAGTTAGGGTAACCAAAACAGCCATGTCCATAGTTTCAGTAGCAAAGGACCAGGTACTCTTTCGGCAATTCGGGACTTTGGGGAGTGACTTGAAATGCTTTCATTTTCGATTGGTTATACAAGTAGCCTGCCTCTGAAATGCAATACCACTGCCATCTTGAAAAAAGTTGCAAACTCAGAAAACAACAATAATGAAGTAAAAAAACAAGAAAAAATAATG
>JAODKF010000040.1:9400649-9425536 GCA_026779585.1 Mormyrus proboscirostris
ATACCACTGCCATCTTGAAAAAAGTTGCAAACTCAGAAAACAACAATAATGAAGTAAAAAAACAAGAAAAAATAATGGATGTGTGGATAAATGAAGTGACTGAAGCTTTAACTGTGATCTGGTTGGAAGAACCAGAGATCAAGAGAGCATAGAGAGAAATTAACTGTTTTTGTATAATATACTAGGACAGCACAGTATTGGAAAATTTCTAAGTATTGTAATGTGATTTTGTTAAATCTTGGGGTATTTTGTAAAACAAAAAAAGGAGTTCAACATAAATTCCTCACAAACCCATCTAGGAATGATTTAAACAGCGATGATGAAAATGATTGATTGTCTCAGAGAACGCATGCAGTACTCATGCAAAAGCAGCGGAGGTAGTCTTTAAACTGATATTTATACATATACTTAATTATCTTGAAAAGATGTAATAATTAAAATAGTGAAAATTGAAAGTCATCTGCAGGGAAATGTGGAGCAAAATATATGTTTGTTGAAATGTAATTGAAACATTAGCTTCATAATCAAAATAATTCATATAAGCAAGCAAATCATCTTACTAGATCTGGTGGTGTGGTAATTAAGTATTTAGCCTTTTCTTCTTCAATATTTATCATTTAGTGTCCAGGTAACAGGGACCCAAATTTTATTTTAGAACAGTGCAGAGCCGTAGTGTATAAGAATACCATTGGATACCTATGGAGCTGACTTGGCAACAACTCTTGGGTAATTATTTAAAGCACAATCTGCACAATATTCTGCAGAATATTGAATATTTATTTGTCCTTTGCAGAGAACTTTACAAAACAGATGCCCATTAAATATCCTGCATTCAGATGGCATTGTTTGAAGAACAATGACATTAAAATTAAAATTTAATCAGTTACATTTTGAAAACTCAAACGGCCACTTTTGTTTTTATGTTGATGTCAGAATAGTGTGGGGTGATATTTCCTAGTCTTTGTGTTGTGTCATTTTGAAAAACTGCAGTTTAATTCCTTTATTTAAAATCTTTGTGAGGGATGAATTGACTTGAGCAAAGGGTGATGCATTTTTCTGCTGGAAAAAAGACCCCAGAAACTTCCTGTCAGGTCTTTGGAGAAGGCTCAGTGGAGAGGTGCAGGATGTTCCTTCTTATCTCGTGTGTAAGAATAAGGGGTAATTGGTCAGGGAGGATCAGAGCAACCCAGTACTGGTTAGATTCATTCACACATGCAGTAAATTTTAAGCTCAGATGGGAAGATGAAGCGTTTAGAGCTGGACTAAAGGCAGTCAGTTCTATACTGTCCTTCCTGGCCTTTGGGAGCAGAGGGTTTGTGGTTCAGCTTCTCTGAGCTCCACTTAAAGCCCACCAGAAGGCCCATCCTTTCCTCCAGTGTGCGTCTGAGAGGAAATGGGGCTGGCAGCCTTTTCCCTGATAGGGTGGCATCCGTCAGAGTGACCCTATCAGCCGTATAGTATCTTCTTCCCGCTCCGTGGCCTTCCTGTTGCTCCGCGGCGCAGTAAAAGTCAATCACAGCACTAACAGGTTTCAGAACCAGCAGCCATATTCATTCAGGATTTTGATTCAGGCTGCAACTTGGGGAAAGTTATTCTGTTGAATCAGCCTACGAGGTCATCCGTAATTTCGCATGTATAGCACAAATAGCTTATCATTTTCAGTTACTCCATCCAATCTGGAACGATGAACATAAAATGTAATGTAGACTTTCTTGAGGATAACTGATTGTATGTTAAGAATTAGCTGCCTGGTATGCCACTGCTACAGTTTAGCCAGGGGAAATCATATAATCTGTTGTAGTCCTTTGTTGTATGATGTGCTTAAGCTGGTATTGTTTTAAAAATTTCTTGTATTGACACGTAAACAGTTAAATTTGAAAGTGATTTCATACAGTTGTCAGCTCTAAGACCACCGTGTGTAGAATTGATTTATAAGTAGGGTTGTGGTTTGTTGCGGGTGAGTCGTAAATGCTTTAATGGCATTTTAAAAGCCCTGTAGTGATTTTAAAAACGCTCGATGCTTGTAACGTGTCCTTCAACTGATATCCTATAAGAACTTGCCCCCCCCCCCCACTTTAATATAAAGTCTAAGAAAATGTAGGGGTTCTTGTGGCAGTCACCTGAACCAGAACATAAACCTCTGTGCCTGTTCTGTATCATGTTTCATTTACTTGCTTGTTCAGTTGGTTGGTTGTTTGTCGGCAGTGTGGATTTCATAAAGCTTTGTCTTATTTCTGATGCCTTAGTTTTAAGGTAGAATTGATGTACGCATGTTTTTGACTGTTTTTCTTTTCTGTTAATTGTTATTTTTAAAACTTTCTCTTTTTAGGTTTATAAACAAATGCACCAGCCTTGATTGAAGCGACTGCATTGGGCTCCTTTACCTTACTTGCATGCTGCCGTTGTTGTCGTTGTAGTTCTTTGTTGTTGCTGTTGATCCTGTTCTCCTTACTAACTGCACATCCTTTCACCCTCTTGAATGTAGACTTTTATGCAAAAAAATCAAAATTTCACCTTGTCCCTTGAGGTCAGTGTGTGTGTGTGTGTGTGTGTGTGTGTGTGTGTGTGTGTGCGTGTGCATTAGCTGTTGGAACAAAACTAGGCAGCATAAATATAAATCAACATGACAGCTGATACATGGCTTCCATCTGCAGAGAAATGTGGAGCGAAATATATATTTGTTCAAATGCAAAAAAAGAATAGCAGCTGTAGCATTAGTTTCCCAAGCTAACTGTCTTTAAACTGGTACTGCATGATAGACATTGGCAACCTGTGTTCATGTGTAATTTTCTCTCTTTCTGTTGCAATGCCTCCCCCAGCAAGGACAAGTTTGGAAGGTTTGCACAGTTTTCACCTTCCCTAAACCTCAATCCTCCCTCTCCCTGCCCCCCACCCCTGCCTGCCCGCCCGCTCTCTGACCAGCATCATGCTCCATGGCCTCCCTGTGTGTAATCCACAACACTGTCGCAAGAGCTTAGACACCGGGTCGTCCAAAAAGAGTGTCAAAGTATAAAATAGTGGGGGCGGCTCCCTTACTGTTGTCATATATCTCTTAATAGATGGAGTCTTATTTATTTATTTTTGCTATGAGTTTATTATTTTTGTATTGGATTTTTTGTTTCCCCTGTATGTTTGTGTTGTTAAAACCATACTGAGCTTCCCTTGAACGTTCAGGATTGAGTTTGAGTTATATTTGTTTACATAAATGAGATAACGTAACATCTGATTGTCTTACTGGCACATTTCCTGTTTTTTTTAGTATTGATAATTTTCTGTGTTTTTAAGGCTGGTTTCTTAGCATCTCTGTTGAGAGTTGAGAGGGAAATTCAGAGAATTTCAGACCCCCTAGTCATTTATTTGAATATTCAGGGTTTTAAAAGCCGGCAACAATGAAGTTCTGATAGATTTCTAGTGCATCCTTAGCCAAAAACACGTGAAAGAAAATGACGGTGACCCAGGGGATCGTGCAGAAGTAATGTATAACCTGCCTGATTTGACGGGTTGTTCGGCAGGGTAAGGCATGCTGGGCCTGTGGTGGCACTCATTTTCACACTGGCCTTTTTAATGTGAAGGATTGGGCTGGGCCAGCTCGGCATCAAGGCTGTGTATTTGTAATTTTTCCATGATTTGTTTTTTTTATTATTATTTTTTTTAATTTATTTTATTTTTAAGAATATTTTTCCACCCACAGCAATATGATGAAAATAACACAGTAGATCTTGAAACCCTCTTGCTTTAATTCTGAACTTATTATTATTATTATTAGTAGTAGTAGTAGTAGTAGTAGTAGTAGTAGTTAGTATTAATCCCTGTTCCTTTATCTGTCTGCTTTGAGTCTTTCCGGGTTAAATATTGTAAGTGCATGCACGACATCATGTCAGTCACCTGAGCACAAACGCATATCTGCTTACTATTTCCAGCTCCTCTGTCAGACATCCACCACTCCAAAGAAATCCATCCTAAAAGACACAACTAAAAAAACAGCCAAAACCAACCACTTTTTCTTCCTGTAGGAATGAGTGTGTTTTCATGCCTTGCCGAGTGGCACTAACTGGAAACTTGCCATGCAGCACCTGAGGAGCTGTCTATCTGACTGTCTCTTTCCTTGACTCTTTTCCTGACTCTGACTCTATCTCTCCCCGACTCTTTGACTCCCTGGCTCTTGGCTTTCTCTCTGACTCTCCCTGACTCTCATTGCATTTTCCAGCTGTGACAAACTCCCCACACTGTCTGCTCATCACGTCACCTGTTCACCAAAAACAAACAGACAGCTCTGTGTTTGCTCTCTGCCTTTATACTGTCCATCATGCAGCTTTTTTGCACACCTTGCCTTGTTGGCTGTAGCATTTTTAGCCTGTTTGTGTTCTGTCTGTGCCTTTCTCTCCCAGGCGTGCGGGGACCCCAAAGCTAAACCCTCCTACCTGATCGACAAAAACCTGGAGTCGGCTGTGAAGTTTATCGTCCGAAAATTCCCAGCCGTGGAAACACGCAACAACAATGTAAGTGACGTCTCTTCCGATTTTGTGGATAATGATAAATCTGAGTAGGGGTTATATAAAGATGAACGTTTAATTGCCAGTTGATTTTGTTCAGCTCAGTCCTTGTTTTAGCACTCAACCTAAATGTATTCATTTATAAGCATGTGCTATGAAGAATGATACATAATAATGCTTACTGTTATTATTGCGGAGCCCTGAAATGGAATGTGTAGCAAGACTAGCAGTGAAAGGCCCAGTGTGAGGTGGACAGAGAGTTGTTTTTCTGGAGTGTGTGTACTTGTGAGACTCTCACAGATCACGGTGACTAATGGTGGCCTGCCTTGGCACACTCAGCTGGGCCAAACACACCCTGTGCTGTTCACGCCTGCTCCCTCCTCCTTTCAGGGGCCGAGTCAGGCCCTCTGCCCCGCAGAGCGACGAGAACACCAGCCAATCAGATAGCTACCACCCCTCAGGCCTTTTATTTCCCTCTGATATGCCTGGCACGGCAAGCCGGGAGGGTCAAAAAAAGCTAAATGCGTAAAATTACAGATAACATTCATCTTTTCTAACAGGCACAAAACAATTTGTTCTGCATTTTGGGTACTTGGGGATGCAGAATAATATTCTGTATGAAATCCATGCAAATACAATGCTTTAAACATATGAAAACAAAATGTCTAAATGTTAATACTGTACATAATTTTAAAGGTCCTTTGATCTGGTGCAGTTTTATTCTAGCCTTCAGTGTGTCTTTGATAGACCAGTGAATTCTGGAGATTTTATTTTTTGTTTAGCAAAGGGAGCAGTTACAGGTATGTAGACATTGTGTGATCCCCGCATTTAAAATGTGTACCTTTGGAATGTGGGCGGCCTCAATACATTCCTGCTGACTGCAACCACCTGTCACAACACCTTGGCTTTTATGACACTATGCGCCTAAAAGCAACGTCCGTGTAAATCCACATGCCCTCTATCGGCGGGACAGTGCAACGGTATTGCAAACAGGAAATAGATGGGAAAATCAGAGTTTTGATCCAAAGTATTTTACAGACGGAACATTCATTTATAGCTGTCATTATTATTCTTTTTAATTTAATGTCATGCATCCTCATGATTCCACTGTGCCCTAATTGTCAAGTATATTTTGGTCTGTCAGCAGTTCTGGTCGCCTTCCTTGTCTCTAGAAATGTTTTCGTTGAAATGCTTAAAAATTTAATTTCTTTTTTCCCCCTAACGTCCCCCTTTTTGGTCCTTGTGTTTGTGGTTAGTGGTGCTGTTTGGAATGACTTGGTTCTCCATCATGTTTAACGGTCTTTCTAATTTTGTTTTTTTTTGTTGTTTTTTTATTTGTTTTTGTATTTGTTTCCCCCCCCCAATCTGTTTTATTTTGCATGCTTATCTTGGCTTTTTCTGGAATATTCTTTTTGGTAAGTTTGGGCTCCCCAGGGTGCCAGTTTGCTTTAAGTGCCAGTTTGCTTTAAGTGCCAGTTTGCTTTAAGTGCCAGTCCTTGTTTCTGTAGTAGTTATCTTTTTCATTTTTTCACATAAGCTGTTTTGTAACTCATCTTCAAGGACCATGCAGAGGAATCTAAGAATCACAAAGCAGAAAAGACACAGCTTGGTACTTACATATTTCACGGATAAAGAAAATCACGTAATAGGTCAAAAATAGGTCATGGCCTTTTTTTCATAAAAATTAAAACTTGGTGAAATATACATGAAATTTTGGATGTGATCTGTTTTAGATTGTGATGTCGTTCTTAGATCCCTCAGTCCTGTGTTGCTTGGTAACAAGTTTGGTCATTACGTCATCATATTGAGCATCTCATCTCAACATTACTCCTAATTCAAGGAACAGCTATGTGCAGCAGTAACTTTCAGTGAAAAATAGCATGTGCAAGGAATTCAGACTTCAAGCTTCTGGCTAATCAGACATTTCTGAATGTTATGATTTCTACAAAATTGAAAGAATGTTCATAGGGATTTTAAATGTAACCCTCTTTTTGTTAAAAGTAATTCCAATCTTGCTATTTTTCTTTGAATATAATGAAAATTGATTTTCAATAGCTAAGAATCATGCAGATTTTTAGAAACTTATCAATGTTACATCAGAACCATTTCTTAAATTAACCACTCAAGCCATCCTGACTATAAGCTGAATAACACCAGACGGAAATGAAATTTCTAAAAACAAAATATCCATGATACTAATAAATTCCTCTAATTAGTGACCTATTAACTTTTCCAAGTGTTCTGATTTAACTTAAGAGCTTTGTTACAGCTTGGTTTTTTATCAGAATTTTTAATTTAATGCAGAACAATTTTTAAATAAATTTTTTTGGCTTTGTGTTTAAATTTGAGATTTTCCTAACAATACTATATCAACTAACTGTCTTACAGAGCAAATATGCACTGACTTGAATGTAATAAGTCTTTAGATGTATTTGCATAACGGCTTTTAAGAATTTCTTTTGACAAAATTTGGAAAGGATGTTACTGACTTTTAATCTGTGTTGCAGTACATACCATAATAGGTCCTGTTCATGACTCATCACTTCAGGGTTGTGGGTTTGAAACACATGAAATTTAAGTGAATTGGTGACAAAATTATAGCCCTGTAGCGTTTGCTGTCAGAGAGCAACAGTCTGTCACAGCTGAATCATCTGCTCTTGTCAAAGATGCACATCTGTTGCAAGTCAAGGTGATGCCCTGGGATATCTGTATTTGTCATTGTAAAACAATTCCAAACCAAAAGGCTGGTTCTCATCAGCTTAACTTCCAGCAGTGCACATTTGTTCTGGTGTAGTTTGTAGAATTATGCAAGAAATTGTCAAAGTATTATCAAAAGTGTGTCTGTCAAAAGTGGAAGCAGGGTTCTCATGTTTATCAGATATCTCCCTTGTTTTAGGTGTTTTGGTTTGTAACTTCAGGCTCAAGCATCTTTACTTTAGTGGGGCTGTGCAGACAGTGAGGGATATTCAGCCTTTTGCCATTTAATGCGGCCAGCTCCATGGTTGAAGGATGATAGTCTTCCCAGCACGTGATGGTCATTGTGGGAAGAATCTGTGAGAGACCCTCCCTCAAACCGATAAAATTTTACTGTCTGTCAGCACAGGCATGGAGGTGCATACACGCCACGTTTTATGAAGATGGCTTTTAAAAGTCTACAAATAATAAAAGTGTATAAAACGGGCTTTCTCTGCAAATGGGTCACACGGAACCCCCCCATAATGGGCATTGTCACCTGACACATGCACCTATCAGAGATGGGGAGGCGTCAGCCATTTTGGTATGGGGAGAAGACCCCAACACGTACAGGCCCAGTCTAACCTAACTGTACTCTGCACCAGGATAGTTGCATAGGATAATCAGGGCTTGGGAACAACAAATTCAGTCTGTGGGAGTATTTAGAAAGACATCGAATGAAAAGCTTATGGACAGAGTGCAAAGTGAACCCTTGCTGAAGACTTTGACATGAGTTGCCATGGCCATGAGCTCCTGAAGCCCTGCCTGTCTAACCGCTGCCACTTTCTTTCCACAGCAACAGCTCGCTCAGCTACAAAAAGAAAAGTCAGAGATCCTTAAGAATCTCGCTTTGTATTACTTCACTTTTGTCGATGTAATGGAGTTTAAGGTAAGACATCCATCCTCCACTGCACATACAGTGTACTGTATATTGAAGTACAATTCAAAAAGTCAACGTCGGGGGTATGTTCTTGCTGCTACTTTGTTCAGTGTTTGCATGGCTTAGGCGTTGGGCAGAGTCATAAGGTCCAGTGGCTGTGACGCATCTGTTGGTGAAGAAAGATTCATCGATCTTGACTTTGGTGCTGAGATCTTCACAGAATCAATGGAGGCTCTGATCAGGGCTCTCGAGAGAATGAGCGTGGAGTCTGAGTGTGTGGGCTCGCAAGTGTCCTGGATAAAAACCAAGATCCAGGCCTTTAATGACTTCCTGGGCACAGCCACCAGCAGTGTGTCTGTCTGCAGAGAGAATGTCAACCTTTGTTGAGAGGTTCACTTACCTTGGCAGCGATACTCATGCCTCTGGTGACTCTTCCTATGAAGTCAGTAGACCAGGGGGGCCATGTACTGGAGAGGGGTGTGTGGTGCTCTTGTTATCTTTTTAAGAGAACAAAAATACAAGTCTTTAGAGTCCTGGTGCTCCCTGTTTTGCTGTATGGCTGTGAGACATGGACGCTATCCAGTGACCTGAGATGAAGATTGTATTCCTTTGGTACTCTGTCTCCTCAGAGAATCCTTGGGTACAGCTGGTTTGACTTTGTGTAACAAGCGATTGCTCAGGGAGTCATGAAGGAGGCACATTACCTGCACTGTGAGGGAGCGTCAGTTACAGCACTATGGCCATGTGGGGAGGTTCCCTGAGGGGGATCCGGCTCGCAGGTTCCTCATTGCTGAGGACCCAAGCCGCCGGACAAGGCCAAGGGAACGCCCACGTAACGCCTGGCTCTGGCAGGCAAATGGGCACTTCTCGTGGGTGGGACTCAAACACCTGTCTGCCTGGGGGTTCGTCTGAGGTGTTTTGTCGTGTGGTGGGTGCAGCAATGTGCTCTACCAGTGCATGCTCCCCGACCCGACCCGAACATCAGTATGTGTGAAAGATCCAGAGTGATACCAGCGGTCTCTGAAACGCTGGGGGCTGAAATCTGCTGGGGGCTGAAATTTGTATCAGAACAGTTTTTCCATCAAGTTTCATGGCAAATTCCACCCAAAAACCAAATGTTTGCTTTGCCATCTTCAGATCAGCTATTACAGCCTTAACTCTGTTTTATAAATGCTTTGTAGACATTTGTTTCAGTCTTTTTTGGAAATCTGAAGGGTAGATTTTATGCATTTCAGTAGTAAGGTTTTTCTGACCGAAATCTTTAAAACAAATTACTATATTCTCTGTCTATACCCCCATAGCCACTCTTTCAGTTCAATTTGAGTTTCAGGTGCTATAACAAAAAATAATATAAATATAAACCAATAAATCATGGATTGCTAGTGTAAGGGAACTGGGCGAGGTTTTTGAGTTTTGCTGACACTGCTGTCGGATGCGGTAACCTCCCCCTCGCTGCCCCCCCCCGGCGCCATCATGCTGACCTGATCTCCGCTGCTTCCTCCAGGACCATGTCTGCGAACTGCTAAACACTATTGATGCCTGCCAAGTCTTCTTCGACATAGTAAGTCCTGCACATCCTCTCTGATGGTGCCTTTCCCAGCATGTGCACTGAGGCTGACACCCCTACCCACCCCGTGTCCACTTTCTGCAGACTGTGAACTTTGACCTTACAAAGAACTACCTTGACCTCGTGGTGACGTACACTACGCTGATGATACTGCTGTCGCGCATCGAGGAACGCAAAGCCATTATCGGGCTCTACAACTACGCGCACGAGATGACCCACGGCGCCAGGTTAAAATTTATATTTGTAAAACTTGATTTGTTCACATAAACAGACTTTAAATATTCACGATCACCGGTCATTGCTTGTTCTGTGTTTATGTTTGATATGAATTATCACCTGTCAGTGGAGGGCGTTTCCTTGGCTGATTTTGTCTCTGCGGAACTCATCCTCATGTTCACCCGTTTACATTATTCTTAATTGTTCTAATTAGCGACCGGGAATACCCCAGACTCGGAAACATGATTGTAGACTATGAGAATCCTCTGAAGAAGATGACAGAAGACCCATTATCTCATGGAGTTCCGGTCACCGGCACCACAGAAAGGCCTTGGTAAGAGAGCCAGCATTTTCTACACCAGCAATCGGGCTCCTTTAATTCCCTTTCCAAACCCTTTGCACCTGAACAAGACAGCAAAGAATAAACACCAATGTAAAAAACCCATCTGCCACAACCACCTACCCAGCACATGGTGAAAGAGGAGCCTGTGCAAGAGGCAGGTACACGCCGGGTCACGGGGCAAGAAGCAGGAGCACGCCGGGTCACAGGGCGAGAGACACACCAAGTTACAGGGTGAGAGGCAGGGGCATACTGGGTTACAAGGTGAGAGGCAGAGGCACGCCAGGTTACAGGGCGAGAGGCAGGGGCACGCTGGGTCACAGGGCGAGAGGCAGGGGCACGCTGGGTCACAGAGTGAGAGGCAGGGGCACGCTGGGTCACAGGGTAAGAGGCAGAGGCACGCCAGGTTACAGGGCGAGAGGTAGGGGCACGCTGGGTCACAGGGCGAGAGGCAGGGGCACGCTGGGTCACAGGGTAAGAGGCAGAGGCACGCCAGGTTACAGAGTGAGAGGCAGGGGCACGCTGGGTCAGAGGGTAAGAGGCAGAGGCACGCCAGGTTACAGAGTGAGAGGCAGGGGCACGCCGGGTCACGGGGCAAGAAGCAGGGGCACGCTGGGTCACAGGGTGAGAGATAGAGGTACACCAGGTCACAGGGCGAGAGGCAGAGGCACACCAGGTCACAGGGCACGCCGGGTGACAGGGCCAGATGTCGGGGGACACCAGGTCACAGGGCGAGAGGCAGGGGCACGTTGGGTCCCAGGGCAAGAGGCACGGGCATGCCGGGTGACGGGGCGAGAGGTAGGGGGACACCGGGTCACAGGGCAAGAGGCACAGCAGGTCACAGAATTAGAGGCAGGGGCAAAGGCATATGTGGTATTGGTTACAAAGAACCAATGATATTAAAAAAAGACCTCAATGAACCAAAGTGCAGTTGCAGTGGGTAGCTTAGGGGTCATGGGGTCAAGAGGCTGCCAGCTGTAAAAAAAAAAGTCACATTGGCCAATTGTTTAAGATGGATGGATTGACATTATATTAATCCTCTGAGAGATTGGAAGAGTGGTTAAAGCGAGTATAGTGGGACATGATTGGGGACTGGCAATACCAAGCATCGTCTCCCACAGCAGTACCGACCATCAGTACCATAGCGATAGCAAGTGTCATCTTCCATGGTGATACTGAGCATCACCTCCCCTGGTGACACCGAGCATCATCTCCCATAGTGACACCAAGCATCATCTCCCATAGTGACACCAAGCATCATTTCCCATAGTGACACTCAGTATCACCTCCCATAGTGACACCAAGTATCACCTCCCATAGTGACACTGAGCATCATCTCCCATAGTGACACCGAGTATCATCTCCCATAGCAACAGCGAGCATCATCTCCCATAGTGACACAGAGTATCATCTCCCATAGCGAGACCGAGCATAATCTCCCATAGCAACACCGAGCATCATCTCCCATAGCGACACCGAGCATCATCTCCCATAGTGACACCAAGCATCATTTCCCATAGTGACACCGAGTAACACCTCCCATAGCGACACCAAGTATCGCCTCCCATAGTGACACTGAGCATCATCTCCCATAGTGACACCGAGTATCATCTCCCATAGCAACAGCGAGCATCATCTCCCATAGTGACACAGAGTATCATCTCCCATAGCGAGACCGAGCATAATCTCCCATAGCAACACCGAGCATCATCTCCCATAGCGACACCGAGCATCATCTCCCATAGTGACACCAAGCATCATTTCCCATAGTGACACCGAGTAACACCTCCCATAGCGACACCAAGTATCGCCTCCCATAGTGACACTGAGCATCATCTCCCATAGTGACACCGAGTATCATCTCCCATAGCAACAGCGAGTATCATCTCCCATAGCGACACCGAGCATCATCTCTCATAGCGACAGCGAATATCATCTCCCATAGTGACACCAAGCATCATTTCCCATAGTGACACCGAGCATCATCTCCCATAGCGACAGCGAGCATCATCTCCCATAGCAACAGCGAGCATCATCTGCCATAGTGACAGCGAATATCATCTCCCATAGCAACAGCAAGCATCACCTCCCATAGTGACACCGAGCATCATCTCCCATAGCGACAGCGAATATCATCTCCCATAGCAACAGCAAGTATCACCTCCCATAGCAACAGCAAGCATCATCTCCTATAGCGATAGCGAGCATCACCTCCCATAGCAACACCGAGCATCATCTCCCATAGTGACACCAAGTATCATCTCCCATAGCGACACCGAGCATCATCTCCCATAGCAACAGCGAGCATCATCTCCCATAGCAACAGCGAGCATCATCTCCCATAATGATACCGAAAATAATTTCCTGTGGTGACACCGATCACCCCCCCCCCCCCTTTTTAAGGTGTGATGCCAAAACATGGGCTGGACGTGGGGGCCTGTGAAGTCTTCCGATTCTACAAGCTGGTGACACTGAAGGGTCTTATTGAGCCTATTTCCATGATCGTCCCGAGGAGGGTGAGTACCACCTTGCATCATGCCCACAGCCTTCAGGCTCATTCCTACAGTGCCCCTGGTGCAGTGGGCGGAGCCCGCCTTTGAGCTTATGTGATACACTGAAAAGCTGCTCTTTCGGCGTAACTGCTGGGAGGTCATTTATCAAACTGCCCGCGGTCCCTGCGGAGGGGGCTAGCTGGCAGGCAAACGCCAACCTGAATAATCAGCTTCCTGGCAGCACATCCTTGGAACCTGCCGCCAGGTTTATATAACTAAATGTACGAATGAAAGAGGCAGCGAATATCAAAGCGGGGAACCACATAGATAACCTGCAGGTGTCCCAGAAGGTGCCTTGCTCTAGTTACCACCAAGGTACAGATTAGAACTTCCTTGTGGGACAACATTTATTCAGCTCACAGCATAGTTGTCCATTTGCATGAATTTCACAGCTACCAATCTGAATGTAGTGGGGCTGTTTAAGGTGCAGCGACTGCAGCAAACTTTCCTGTCTGCGGACTGATGCCTATTCAGGAATGCAGACTGTGGAGCTTCTTCTCCTCAGACAAACCGCCTAATTGTATCCAGTTTTCATTCTCTTTAGAAATAAACACATACTGACAGGCGTCCCTCACACACACCCACCTGCAATGGCGATGCTGTTTCTGAGATGAGCCATTTTTCCACAAAGCAGGAAGGCTGTTTAAACATATAATACTAACAGCTGGTTAAAACAGGGCCCAGGGTTTAACAATCAGGCTGTGCAGATGGGATTTGCTGTGCAGCTCACAGTGCCCGATTCATACCTCCACAGTCGGAGACATACCAGGAAGATATCTACCCCATGACGGCAGGGACAGAACCCGCCCTCACAGCTGACGAGTGGCTCAGCGGGATCGACCGAGGTGCAGACGCCCCCTTCCCTCCCAAGACTTCGGCAGTCAGCCTAGTACTTGAGACTGAGTGGTTATTGGTTCGTGCCCCAAATAGGACCCAGGGTTTTGTCTGTTTTATGCTCAAATTTCAATGAGAATGTTCAAGTGGTATGGAAGGTTTGTATGAAAAGTGAAACTAAACTGCAGCTTTTGGGCTAGGCTTACCTAAACTAAGCTCAGCGAGGCTAGGCTAACTTAGGCTATGCTCAGCATGGCTAGGCTAGGGTACCTTAGGCTATGACACCTAATGGCTCAGCTGCAGCATCTGTTAGACTAGGTTAACTTAGGCTGAGCTTAACACAGCTGAGCTAGGCTAACCTAGACTATGGCACCAAATGACTGAGCTGCAACATCTGTAAAGGCTAGGTTCACCTAGGCTACGTTCAGCCCAGCTTGGCTAGGCTAACCTAGGCTATGACACTAAATGGCTGAACTGCATGTGTTTTTTTGCGTGGGTGCAGATCCAGTGCTAATGTCCCTGAAGGAGGGATACCGGAGACCCAGCCAGCTGGTTTTCAAGGCTCCTGTGAAGGAGAAGAAGAGTGTGGTGGTCAATGGCATTGACCTGCTGGAGAACGTGCCGCCCAGGACAGAGAACGAGGTCTGTGAACGTGTTTGTGTGTGTGTGAGAGAGAGAGAGAGCAAGAGAGAGAGAGAGAGTGACTGTGCCACATGTCAGATAGTGTGCCCGTGTGTTTGAGCATGTCAGATATAAATTAAATTGCAGGGACCAAATGTCCCCATAATGTGGTAAAAGCCTGTTGTTTTGATGTTGTGGGGGACTATTTTTTATGCTCCCCACAAGAGGAAATTCAATTTTATAAAAATCTGACTGCAATCAAAAAACTAAAAATGCCAAAAGTATTTTGTTTGGTTACTTATGCTTAAGGTTAGGGCTGGGTTGGGATTAAAGGTTATGCCCATAGAAATTAATAGAGAGCCCCCATATAGATATAGACACCTAATAGATACCTCTGATTATGTGTGTGTGTGTGTGTGTGTGTGTGAAGACAAAGCCAGGGTGAGGTAATGGTCACACGTCCTGGCAGATGGCGCCGCCCGTGTGGTGGGGCGGCGTGTGATTCTGCTCTGTACTGCTCTTGCTGTTGGCAGCTCCTGAGGATGTTCTTCAGGCAGCAGGATGAGCTGCGGCGCCTCAAGGATGAGCTCATGCAGAAGGACGTTAAAATCCGCCAGCTGGAGCTCGAGCTCAACAATCTGAGGAACAGCCCCTGCAACAAGTGACCCCTGACCCCCGACCATCTCTCCAGCCCACCCTCGTCCTCCGCACCGTCCCCCCGGAACATCTTGCCGGGTGCCCGGCATCGCCGAAGCTGAACGCACACACCTCCACTCCAGCACCCCCTCGCTCAGCGCAGGCACGGCCGAGTGCTCGTCCTAAACAACCAAGGCTTTGAAAGACTCCCTGTCCTCTGGCCGGCTCCCGGCTCCCCGCTAGCCAGAAGAGCCTAAACTGAATGGGTGGGTCTCCCTTTGCGGAGGCTGCCTTTAGTTTGACTGGGTGAGCAAGAGAATGTCGGTTTTCAGTGCGGTAATTAAACACAGCAAACTCCTCTCCTCTTTTCTCGTGAATGTACAGGACAGACTGCAAAAGCTACCAATGGCTCCGACTCTCTAAGTGCTCAGGCTCAGGCCTGAAACAGCCCAGTGGGCTTAGAATCTGATAACATCCATTTGTCTTTTTTTATTATTTATTCAATTGTATTTTTAATCACTCTTCCTACTATCTCCTGTTTACCGCACAGTGTAGTGTTATTAACCACTTTGACAGGATCGCAGAGGAGGCATTTGTCGTAACAAAATAATATTTCTGTATAAAGAGATGGACTAGAGCTTGATGGTAATGAGCTGCCAGCAGTAGCAGGTTCCTGCATGCGTGTGATTACAGCGGCAGGTCAGCGAGGTGGCGGCGTGCGGGACACCGACGTTTAGTCGGGTTGCAGGAAGAGCAGTGGTATTGCGCAACTGAAAAACTGAAGTTTCAGTTTGAAATAATAATTATTAATGTGTATAAAGGGATATAACTGTAACCGGTGTAAGTTGCTTTGGATAAAACACCTGCTAAACGGCAATAATAGTAATGATAATAATACTTCCAGTGTGACACTGAACGTGTTTAATATTTAACCACAAAAAGTGATGTGGGTGCCGGGGATTTCTGCAGCTGGAAATCACCCTGCTGTACCATGCGGTCTGTCCCCACTCAAGGCGGTCCCTGGGCGCCATTTGTTGTGTATTTACATAACAAAGAACAGCAATACCCTGACACCACCACCAGAGGGCATAATCAACAGCGTTATGACGACTGCTTTCATAAGACGGCAGCTGTGGATATGGATTCAGGGTATTTTTGGTGATATTGGCAAACTTCAAATAAGAGTAAGTCACCTGAATCAGGGCGTGGCCGCAGTTCATTTCGATGACGGAACGGAGAGTGGAGAGAGAACAGATGCACTCAAACCATATAAAGTCTTTGCCTCGTTTATGATGAGTAGCAATGATACAAACACAGAGTTTTTGTATGTAGCTGTTCATACCCAGGTAGCTGAGCGGCCGCTCCCACTGCCCAGGTGCCCATAAGGTGTGACATTATGCCAGAACATAGAGACCGGTGTGCCGCGACAGGATCTGGCCGCTCGGGATTCCGTCAAGCGATTTCAGCTTTGAGTGGCGGTCATCCTTTCGACAAAAGCGTAGCATGTCGCGTTTCAGGTACAGCGGCACCCCCAAAGCTGCGGGCCTGTGGACCAGGAGAAGCAGAGCTTCCTCGCCCGATCTGTCGGCGCATCTCGTGTAGCCGCAGGAAGAGGATTTCCGAAGGAGGCAGAGTGTGGAGCGAAACAGCAGCTTTAGCCTGTTGACTAAATAGGGGTCATTAAGAGGATTTTTTGTAGTGTGAAAAACCTTCTCCATACGCTAATTGATAGGAGTGTTGTTTGACTTAAAATATCATCTTGCTACTATGGACAGGTGAGCATATTTCTTGATGTGGTATCAAGATGCAAAAGCTGCGTTTAGGAGGATCGGCACTGGTGCCATCTCCAGTTATGATGGGCTTCCCCAGTCTGACCATTTAGTGGGCAGTGCTTTTGCGTGGAAGAATCAGTGTCAAATGTTCTTGTGACTGCCTGAGCCCAAATCAGATGATATTTGTATAACAATACAAATAAGACCAGACACATACCCATGTAGTAAAATTACTGGCGTCGAGTTGATGAACAAAATATCTCAAGGCAGGCCCCCTCCGGTCCCCTATGGCCACAATCCCCACAAAACTGACCGTGGATCTTAACAAGACTAGACAGATTTTGCCAGCCAAAAACCTTACCCCAAGTTAAAAAGAAAAAAAAAACAACATACCAATTTCGGATTTTTGAAAGGTACTAAATTCATAACTACAGTAAATAGAATATTAGTACTACTACATAAAACAGCTGTAATAAATGCAAACGATAATCCAAGCATGTATATGTAAAGCTCCGGGTGCCTTAATGTTTTATTATATTTAACGTTAATGCATTGTTTGCCCTTTAGTCTGTGTTAAATTACAATAAATGTGAAAATAGGGTCGATTCAGGTGACATATTTTGTCTGGTTAGGATTGGATCAGAAGCACCCCAGGGTGGTGACCAGTTGAATTCCAGTGAATCAAGCGCAATTCCTTATAAAACCATAAGACCCGCAAAACACTGGCACATTCATCAACATTATGTGTTTAAAGTAATATGGCAGAAGCAAACTAAAATGTTTTTAGGTCAAATACGATTGAGAGCCTCGGCATCCTCCACGTAGCTTCACTATGGCTGCAAATTCAAGCAAATATTTTCAGGAAAAATAATTTATTCATTAACCTTAGACTTAAGGTGCAACAAGACCAATAAAAATGAAGACAAAACAAGGAAAGGTGAAACAGACCGAATGATAGGTCTGCTTTGAAGATAACGTCATTAACCTGCAGTAACACTGCTCTTCCACCTGGGGGCGGACTTTCATGCGTTTTCCTTCTAACGCCGTTGCATTCGGTCAGGTGCTACACACGTACAGATTGGACAACCCTTTACATTTTGATATAATGCTTCGGTTAACTAAATTCATTAGTTACCGGTTTTAGAGAAAATTATTTCATGTACAAAAATGTATTAACTTACCACTATTGTCGATTCCAGCTATATTTCGCGCGTTTAAGCTTATTGCTATAAAAACTCAGCAAAAATTAGACCGGGCTACCAACAACGAATAAATGCGCTTTTCCAATAAAATTGTGCCGGATAGAGTTTTGGAACGAAGACTTGGGAAGGAGAGCTAATGGCTTTTAAAATAAAAATCAATAAATTAGAAATCCCGGTGGTGCTATAAGTCGGACACGATGCAGATAGAAGCGCATTTAAAGGGCTGCGGAAGAGCGCGCGACCGGAGCCACGGGCCGTCGCTTGCTGCGAATGGCGTCCCACCAAACAGAATCCAACTCAATATCTATATCCAAGTTACCTGCGCCTGATATGGCTTACACAGGAAATCCTAGCACGATGAATTCGCGCCGCGTGAATTCGCTCAGCCGCGTCCTGCAGAGTAACACCAGCAAACTATTTTCGGCGTGTAGTGATTAGTGCTGCACACCACCGGGTCTGAAGGCCTCCTTCACAATATGAGCACCGCGGCCAAGAAACCCAAACGAGCTACAAAATCATATTAAAATATTTATTAAAACTGGGTGACATGACAGAACTAAGGGGTTGACTTAAATTTTGCCTTTGTACAAATTACATAAAGTTGATTACTGAAGGAATATGTGTAGTCCCTATACAACTCAGAGAAAGGAATATTTCTCGAATATTCGTGAACAATCCTAGTTGTAATGGGAAAACTAATACAGCAGAACACGGTGCTCTCTCTGCATCTGTCATTCTGTATTGTATACTGTGGTATACACAACACCAGCATTTTCACCTTTTATTTTTTCCTTACAATTAATTTGGTACAACAAACTAATCATGAGAATGTCTGCCATTATCAAAAAAGGTATAAGAGATTTGGTCACTATTTACAAAGAACACGTAATGTCCGAACTATCCAAGCAGGAGGAAAAAAAATGATCTGCATTCTGATGATGGCAGACATTTGATACAGAACATACAGAAAGTAATCACATTGAGACATTATGTGCATGTTCAAACGGACAGAATGATGCATTCTTCTCCATGCCCTAACACCACACACGCACGCGTGCACGCACGCACACACGCACACACACACACACACACATCACATAAGCACATCGTACAAGGGGGCAAAAGGTAGGTCTGTATATAAGCAATTCCTCAAAACCAGTAGTCAACATTTAGGAAAAAAAAACAAAAAAAGTCACACATGCTCTCTAAAAGGTTTTTGGTATCTTCATTTCTTTAAACAATTCAGCAACCTGTGTACACAACTAGGCAGACAGTAAGGGGAGCTTGCAATCATTTCATTACTGTCTCTTTAGATAGTTACTAATTTTTTCTGCAGTTTAAACAAAAGTTGAACAGCAAAGGGAGGGGAAAAAAAAAAAAAAGTGTGTCCATTCTCTCCCACACTAAACCTAGTCCACGCCTCCTATTCCCGATACAATGCGACATCAGGACAAACATGAGGGAAATGCAGGTTTAAAACAGTCAGATCAGAATAAGCAAAAAGGGGCAGGATTAATCCTCATCTTCCCCCTCCTCATCCGCTTCTCTTTTTCTTTTCTGACCCCTCTCCTCCTCTGGGGGAAAAAAAATTTCCAGTGATCATTTCTTTGGGCAAAATGTTATTTAACCTTCTTTCTCAAAAACATTCCCACTTAAATTAATTCCATGTCAGGCACAAGATTATCACTCAAAATGTCACTACAGCATCTTACCATAATCACCTTCTTCCTCACCATCATTTAACTCCTCTTCCTCCTGAGGAAGCACATGGGGAAAGTAAGTTACAGAAATGGTTGTCCATGGAGTCATGACTGACGAGCATTTCTAGTGCTGCCAGAACCAGAGGGCACCAAAATTTGAATTCATAACCACAAGTCTGGATAGGAAAATTGCTACTATTCAAGCGGAAGTATCACCCTGGCACCCAACCACATATAGCCACTTCTACATTCACCAAAATACTACCAAGTAGCCATCATTCAATTATCTTTATCCCAGGAAAAAAATTCTGGTTCAATTCTTTTGGAATCAGACATGTATTCAGTCATTTTAAATACATGGGTCAAACACACCATTAAGAATGACCCTAAGCAACTGCTTCACTAATATCTATACAAGCCATCATTCTCACTTCTCCACTAACGTCATCCTCTTCCTCTACTTCTTCATCCTCATCTTCTTCTTCACACTCCTCCTCATCCTCCTCTCCAGGAGCAACATCTTCATCATACTCATCATCCTCTACCTCTGCAGCGAAACAGAATATCTTAAGCATACTTCTGTTGATTGCAACAGTTGTCCCAACCCATCTTGATGACAATAGCAACGCCACAGCACACCCATCTTCAACATACCATCCTCTTCCTCCTCCTCCTCATCGTCATCATCCAGACCCTCAGGGTATGCTTCTGTGTCAGAGTCCGGTGCCTCTTTATCTTCTTTATCATAACCATCCAGGTATGTCAGCTGAGGGAGAAGCTTGAACACATTTTCTCTGTAGTCATTCAGGTTTGTCACCTCACAGTTGAACAAGTCTAAACTTTTTAGACCTTCCAGCTTTTTCTGTCAGGAGAATAATGAGGGGGGGGGGCACATAAGAAACCGCTGTTTGACGCTTTCCATATCACACTGTTAGACCATTCCAGTATTAAAGACATTATTCCTCACCAGAGGTTCTATTGTGCTGAGGTCTTTGATTTTGTTGCCACTGAGGTTGAGATGTGTGAGATTTGGGCATTTCTCTGCCAACACTTCAAGCCCCCCTGAGATTCTGTTATCACTGAGTTCAAGCTGCAAAGTAAAGGCCGAACCGAGAATTACTGAGGCACCATCTTAATGTTGTGACATTCAGAATCACCAAATGAAAAGATACCAACCTTCTTAAGCTTGTTTAACCTAGGCAGATTGGCAACTGACGTTAGGCCTACATTGATTGTACTTAAGAATTCCAGTTCTTCAAATTCATCCGTAAGGCCCTCGATTTTACCCTCATTTGAACGACAGTTGTCTAGAACAAGTTCTTTAACCTGAAAGAAAAGGCACAAAACGACGATTACAACATGGTCCCAACAATGATGATGCCATATTGCTGTTTATGATCTGGCAGAACCTCCCCCCCCCAATAGTGAAAGTCAAACCATTTCAAAAGTAACAATATCCCAAAGCGTTTTCAATAGGGTATAAACTAATAAGACATAGACAAAAAAAACAATTGCACTGTAGCATAAAAATGCACTGACACATTAGAAAGTGTCCATATGTGCGTGGATGGGCAGATATAAGGATCCAAAATCCATACGTGATTTTACCCCATAACATTTAATATGTCACTTCTCTTCTCTACCAGGTGTGTGTCAGAAAGCCTAAGGGGATTATCCCAAGTCAAATGAAAGCAAAAACTTGTTGCAGACAGTAGTAACTCTGTACACTGTAGTAAATTTGCCCTCACCCATACTACCCAGCCTCAACAAATCCAATTCTAAATAGTGGGCTCAATCCTTAGGTTTAATTTTGAAGTATCACTGGAATAAAGCAGTGCTCGCATGCCCACTTGTTCCCATTTTAAAAGCAAGCTGCCCTCTGACGTGACACTGCTATACAAATAATGGTCCGGAGTCAAAATAGAAAATTTCATCTGTTCCAAACAAGGTTAAACACTGAACAACATACGCCTTATAAACAACTTACTCCTATTAGACAATATAAAACACACCGACATGACGCATTAAGATCTGTACGGGTCCCCAGCCAGGCCGGCTTCTGCATGTGTGGCTCATAGGAAGGAGAACAGCGATCCCTTCTGTACCCAGTGAGTGCCACGATGACTTATCAATATAAAGTTATGACTACGAAGTCAGCTATTATTAGACGGCTGGGTATCCCCCTCCCCAAACTATTCACGCATACTGCGTGTTAAAGTGACACCAAAGAGTAGAGGAAACCGGCTCGACTTCTAAAAGTAACCTTTCTATGGTCGGCTGCTGTCCCCCCACCCCCCCAGAAGTCAACTCCAAGGCCCCCCTCCTGGGCAACTTTAGTCCAAAAGGGACGTGCTTTTTTGGCGACACTAAACGGCTCGTCCGGAGAAAAACAAGCGGAGCATTACAAGCGTATCCATTTAAGTGGCGGCCGACAGAAATCAGAGAGTCGAGTCGGAGCCGCCGAAGCGACCGTCGCCAGTCACCGTTACCGCCGCAGCATCCCAATAGGTGCTGTCCGTCATGTTTGGCGTCTGAAAAATAGTCCATCTCGCGGTGTTTGGGCCGTGAGACCCATTATACAGCGCACAATAGGACACTAAAACGCCGTTGAAGTTTCATACTTGTGCGAATATTTTTTTAAAAAACACCCCCCCATTTTCAAAAATTGACAACGCCACATACAAAATGGCTGACCCCTACCAACGGAGCGCTGACTTTGAACACCGATCACAACCGCGCCCGGTACCGGGGGGGCCGTTCCAGGACCTTATGGGCGAATTTCAGCGTCGTTTTAACGCTATAAACACGCATACGCGCGTTCGCGCACTTAGGCGCGCCACGGGAGGGGGCGGCGTGACCGGCGGGCTCCCCGCTAACGTTACGCGCCGGCTAGGGCTACGGTGATCCCCGCCACAAAAAAGGAAAAACGGGCGAAGCGCCTCGCCGGTCCGTGTCGCCGGAAAACGCCGCACGGTGGCAGAGAGACCCCGGTATCTTCTGGCAGACCGACCGTATGCCCTTGCTGCTCGGATAAAATGGCGGCTCGTCCTCGCTCGTCTCCGTGTGAGAAACGGCGCAATTCGCGAGGCTGCCCACCTAACGTGGCCGCGGACAGACGGAGCGCGGAAAAAAGGCGACAGGCGGGTCGTGGGGGACGGACCGTACTCTGCCTCAAAGGACGAACCGCCGCTAGACAATGAGCCCGTGCGGCGGCCATCGCCGGTTAAGCACGATGCGGTGCGGAAGCCGGATCGCGGGGCTCGCACTGCCGCCGGCCGACACGCTGCACAAAAAGAGGGATGAGCCGCCTCGCGCGTGGAACAGCGACCATCCACGGGCGCATGTGACCGAGCATTTATCCGCGAGCCATTAGTCCTAATTACACTCGCATCGTTCTGAAGACGTCGAGCCGATAACAGCAGCCCATACCGACTACATGGGAGCATCTCAAAGTATTACATTTAGGAATGCCGAGAGTAGCATCTAGTTGTTTTAACGCTGTAGACAGTTTTGCAGGTTAATGATTCATTACATACTGGAGTCGATATCGATTATCAACTTTGGCGTAATCTCTCGCTCTTATTACCCGTTGTAATACTTCCCAAGAATCGACAAAATATGCACCACTTTCAGATTTATTTAGAATATTACCAAGTATAACTACCGAATATTTTTGTCCCATCCCAAGTTACTTAATAACAAAAGACACTTCGGTCGCACACACTGACGAAACAATCAAGTGAAATACAGTGTGCTAACTCTCGCGGGCAGCTAAAATTTTGGAGAAAACTACCAGGACAGTCGATAAAAAGTCCAAATCATCTGTCAAGAGTGTATTGTTGATGAAGGAAACGGGGCGCGTTCTGGACTACGAAGTTGCAAATATGGCTTCTCACAGATAGTCTTGTTTATAGCTTCTGCAAGTACAGAACACCGCGCTGCTATTGGTACAAACGCAACATACATAGTGTGCTCGGTAGTTCGCAACCCTTTCAAACTTATGAAACCTTGCTCCAGGACTCGAATTACTACTGTTCTTGGATATTCAGCCTTTGACTATAAGACTATAAAACTTTCAATGCACATTCAAGAGATCAGAATCAACTTAATTACACACGCGTGCGCCTCGCTTTTACCAAAATCAAGGGCTGTGGTTAACCATAACACTTAAATACAACACAACATAATTTTAGGTTCTTACGTCTGACGGCGTTCGATTTCGCAGTTCTAGGTGAATTCTTTTCTTCATATCCATCTTGAGGGTGCAACACTATATTAATTTGGCGACCAAGTACGAACGGGTGGACTTGCAATGCTCTTTACACACAGATAGCTACCACCTCTCAGCACAGTGTGCCACTGCTCACTCTAACTTGATCCCTCTGGGGGGGCGGGAATGGCCAATGCGATTGTCGTCACTATCGCCCAATCAGAAATGTCGAATAATGTCTCAACTCCTTTCCACATGTACATCCCACGACATGGACCAATTATTTAATTAGGCGGGGCTGCCGTAGTCGTTTAGTTGATCTAAAGAGAACAAATATATAAAGTGTCATATTTGCGGTAAATCACCATAATGATAGTTACGCTATCCACTATTTGTTAGTATAATTAAGATAATCCATAAAATCTAAGTGCTACAATGGCTAAATATTGAATATCACCACTAAAATCAACGAGCACAAATATTAATTTGTCATACCGTTACCGTAACTTACACGTTGTATGTGAGCTGGATACATTACCTATAGTTTGCAAATTGGAAATAATGACATCATAACATTTGCACATTTGAAGGACGATAGTTTTGAAACGCGATTTCATTAACTCGAATAAAAATAATCACTTCACAAATGTTTGTCGTGTCATTTAATCCAGAAGTATTGAGACTACCTTGTATGTTTAACCGCACTTTATTTTTGCCCACACGGTAAAAGTAACGAAGCTAATGCATTTACTGGGCAGCAAAATACTTAGTTTTAGGCGAACTATGCGCAAATACAAGTTGTTGAACCTGGTTGATCCAGACTAGGCTGAACTCGGTAAAAATGAAATCGATAAATCACTATTTCCAGGGTCGAAATTATAAAACTACTATCAGACGAATGCGCCTCGAGACGAAATATTATTAATCAAAAATAATTTAATATGTACCACCTAAAGATATTCCCGTCCAACATCTACTGCCCTACTTTTTGAAATTGCAGGTAAAACATCGTAGCATACTGCCTCCCATAAGGCATGCGTATCATGTTTATTGCCAAAGTTAGCAGCACTCTCTCGCAATATAACTGGCAGTTGCCAAAATATGTACAAGATACTGACAAACGAGATTGGG
>JAODKF010000040.1:9432957-9449753 GCA_026779585.1 Mormyrus proboscirostris
GTCAGCGCCCCCCCCCCCATCGCACCCCCCCGCCCCGCCCCCACCAGCAGCCGGGGTCGGCTCAGGTTAGCGTAGCGGGGCCAAGCTGGGGAGCGGGCCCGAGCGGTCCGGCCCACATCCACTCACACCCAGGCCGTTCCAATACCACACGGGGACAATAGGACCCCACCCCAGGGGACGGCACGCCAAAGGCAGAGTCATCTGCGGCTAACGTGCTTCCACCACGCAGGAAATGAGCTTTGAATGCCTCTCCACAGCCTGGACAAGCTGCACACGGCGCTGTCGGAGCTCTGCTTCTCCATCAACTACGTGCCCAACATGGTGGTTTGGGAGCACACATTCACCCCCCGCGAGTACCTGACCTCGCACCTGGAGATCCGCTTCACCAAGTGAGAGACTTCTGTTTATTATCCACATTTTAGATTTCTGCTTATTTTTTAGTTTTAAAACTTTGTTGAAACTAAGAAATAATTGCACATTTAGCAGAGTTTAGCCGAAATTAGTTGCTTATTTGTTTTTCCATATGGCCTGTTTACTATCTGAATATGAGCCTGTTAGTTTTCTTTCCATGTTGTACTTACAGAGCAGGGGGGCTGTCAGTCAAATGGCTAAAGCTCTATAAAGTTAATCATTCTCCTCCTGGCAGTTTGAATCACACGATAACTTTGGTTCGTAGTTTGTCTGTGGTCCAGTGGAGTAAACGGGCCTGGTGCTGAGAGGTATTTTCCGAAGCGGTGCTCCAGGCACTGACGTGGGCTCCTTAGCTCCTTCATGACTTGCCCCTGCCCCCCCACGCCCCCAGGCTGGGAATCCTGCCTACTGCCCTTACTCTCAGTAGTGGGTCCCGTTGGCAGCCTTCACAGCCTGTGCCTCTCACTGGCCTGTCCCTGGGGATGGGGGCTGGATTTGTGGGAGGGCTCAGCGAGGCGTTTTGACTCATCTTCCCATACTGAACTGACCCAAAGAAGGCAAAGGTTGTATGATTTGCTGTGTACAAAGAACATGATTGCGGGTACACTTGATAGTAACGTGAGTGATGCTCTCAGCCGTGAAGGTAACCAGCACCCCCTGTCTGTGAAGCTCTGAGCGGTGCTGGGGCGGTGCCACAGGGGCACTGGCCCCAGCAGAAATCTGATTGACCCTCTCCCCTGTCACTCAACGATTCAACGCGCATCATTGGCTAATAATAATGTTGTCCTCTTATGCCTCCTACCTTAAAAATTCTAGAATCACCCTTCTGTCTTCTCTTCACCTCCCCCCCTCACAGGTCCATCGTTGGAATGACCATGTACAACCAGACCACACAGGAGATTGCCAAGCCCTCAGAGCTGCTGACCAGCGTGCGCGCCTACATGACTGTGCTGCAGTCCATCGAGAACTACGTGCAGATCGACATCACGAGGGTCTTCAACAACGTGCTGCTGCAGCAGACGCAGCACCTGGACAGCCACGGCGAGCCCACCATCACCAGCCTCTACACCAACTGGTGCGCGTCCTCAGCCATGGCGCGCTGGGAAGCAGGCAGCCAGGCCGTGCCCAAGCCTAATGCATACCTCCACCCACAGGTACCTGGAAACGCTGCTGCGCCAAGTCAGCAATGGGCACATCGCCTATTTCCCGGCAATGAAGGCCTTTGTGAACTTGCCCACCGAGAACGAGTTGACTTTCAATGCTGAGGAGTATTCCGACATCTCCGGTGAGGACGCTGAATCCACGCGGGTGTCCGGAGGCTGTGGTCTCCTGGCAGCCGCAGCCCACCTGAAGCTCTCTTCTCCGATCCCTCCGCAGAGATGCGGTCACTGTCCGAGCTCCTGGGACCCTACGGAATGAAGTTCCTCAGCGAGAGTCTCATGTGGCACATCTCCTCCCAGGTGGCTGAGCTCAAGGTGAGATGTTGACTAACTGATTGGCACCTAGAGTGCTCACTCCATCACACACCGGTTCAAAACATCGCTGGCCAATGTAAACACTGGCTCTTCTCTATGAATAATGGCTCCCCTTATGCATACCTTAACAAATTCTAAAATCACTTTGGAGTGAGGACCTCAGAGCCCGAAGGGGGCGCCTCAAGCATCCATATCCCATATGTTGGCACTCTCCTCGTTCTCTGTAGCTTTAAGACCTAAGGTATTGGCAGAAATGCAGCTTTGTCATGGAAACCTCTTTGGAACCAAAATGGTGTTTGTTCATTTTTTTTTTTTTTTTATAAACAAGGTGTTCCCCAGAGCCAGTTTGGGTCGGGTAACTAGTGCCAGAACACCAAGTCCGTTTTCTTCACCCACCGGCACTTGGAAG
Source organism: Mormyrus proboscirostris (assembly GCA_026779585.1). Taxonomy (NCBI): domain Eukaryota; kingdom Metazoa; phylum Chordata; class Actinopteri; order Osteoglossiformes; family Mormyridae; genus Mormyrus; species Mormyrus proboscirostris. The sequence goes on from JAODKF010000040.1 coordinate 9,435,253, forward strand.
CCCCGTAAATGAGGCTTTAGAGAGAAGCTTGCAGTTTATAAGATATGATCTTAATTGTGGTACTTTTTCAGCAGTTTTCACTGTTGAGCTGAAATGCAGCGACTAATTAAATGATCTGGCCAGTGAGGCTGTACAAGCTGTTGATGACGTATCAGAAATGACAGGAAAAATGAGTGAAAAATGCCACACGGAGTCACACACACACAGAGGGTAGAAAATGACATGTTTTTCTCTGTGATATGTAAACTGCACAAGTTAAATATCTGCATCAGTAACAGGAAGAGATCGTTTCTGTTTGACGACGGCCTCTGTATGAAAATGCAGGGGTCGTCAGCACAGATGTGCATCTGCATGTGAGGGAGGAAAACTTTGGCAAATGCTTACAGTATCTCATCTGAAAACAATTTGGTGAGGCAGGGGGGTGAAATTATATCTGACTGAAAATGAGAATTCGGTTGAAAGATCATCAGGAGGCTGAAGTTTAACTGTAGGAGTGCAGCGTTCAAGGCTTGAATTCAAAGGGTTAGGGTTTCTGCCCAGTGACTGGTGCCATTTTAGAACCATGATTGTCTTCACTGGCCAGTCACGATGCAGGCTGGGTAGAGCAGCAGGTTTCCTGCATTTGGAGATGTTCTGCAGCCTCATATCTCCCCCCACAGAAACTGGTAGTGGAGAATGTGGAGGTGCTGACTCAGATGAGGACCAGCTTTGACAAACCGGACCAGATGGCGGCGCTCTTCAAGAAGCTCACCTGTGAGCCCCATGTGGTGACCTTCCCAGCACGGGCTGCATCTGCATGGAGGAGCCGTTAAAATATCCCCTGTTTACGTCCACTTTTTAATAAAGCATAGCCGGCAAGAGCCTCTCATTATGTTAAGCAAACGGCTCGTATTTGGTTTTCTACTGCAGCCCATTCCAAAAGATTCCAAGGTTTCAAAAGATGTTCCTGTGGGCTTTTTCGGGTTTTCATGCTTAGCTTTGGAGGACGACCAGCAGGTCATGGTCCAGTCGCTGTGAATCTCAATGCATTTTTCTCCCCCTTTGGGTACTTTAGCAGTCGACAGTGTGCTGAAGAGGATGACCATCATCGGCGTCATCCTGTCATTCCGATCCCTGGCTCAGGAGGCACTCAGAGATGTGAGCTTATTTCCCCTTTAACCATCATGCTATTTTCTGTGAATATACACTCTGGGCGGGATGCTGTAGGCTGTGATGAAGGTACCTTTACGGCTGTTTTTGGTTGTCTCCTCCACTCTCTCAGGTGCTGTCCTGTCACATTCCCTTCCTCGTGAGCTCCGTAGAGGATTTCAAAGATCACATTCCCAGAGAAACCGATATGAAAGTAAGACCAGCCCGGAAGCCCTGATTCGCTCACTGTGATCGGCATCTTATTTATCCAAATCATCCATCTGGAAGAGTCGAGCCATCCTGTACACTGATTGGCTGATTGCACTGCGTGGTTTCCTGCAGGTGGCGATGAACGTGTACGAGCTGTCCTCTGCTGCGGGTCTGCCCTGCGAGATCGACCCGGCATTGGTCGTGGCACTGTCCTCGCAAAAGGCCGGTGAGGCAACCGCAAACCGCATGTGTCACGTGTGACATCATCACACAGCACGCGCCCCCCCAGGGAAGATCCCAGTGCGGCATGATGGAAAGGGCTGCAGCTTTTTGCGAAATAGCTCAATGGGAACACCTCGTTCTGTGAAACCCCCCCGCCCACCGCCATATTTATAATTACCGTACAAGACTGCATGAAAAGGAAATATCAGTTGCCGGGCCTGGGTGCCAAGGCTGGAAATTGCGCATGCTTTTTCCGTGTTGAATTCCAGGCTAGTAGATCCAAGTGTTACGTGGCAAGACTGGGGTGTGGGGGGGGCTGGTTTAAACCAGGGAGGGGGCTTAGATGATCATCTTAGCTCTCGGCTGCCCCCATCGCTGCAGCCTTCACTTCCTGTGGGAATGAGGGGACATGCAGATGGAATTCCAGTTTCTGCACCTTCAGTGAAAGTGTGTGTGTGTGTGTGTGTGTGTGTGTGTGTGTGTGTGTGTGTGCGCGCGCCAAATGTGCCCCACAATGTAAGAAAAACCTGCTATTTTGACGACGTGGGGATCATTTTTCAGGTCTCTACAAGATCTGTGTATGCAATCAGAACTAAAAACACTAAAAATGCTGAAATACTTGTATTTTGTTTGGTTACTTATGGTTAAGGTTAGGGCTGTTAAGGGGTTAAGGGTGTCATGTTTGGATTAGAGTTTCCCCCAAAGAAATGAATGGAGAGTCCCCACAAAGATATAATTACAAACCTGTGTGTGTGTGAGAGAGAGAGGCTCCGCAGTATAGTGAATCAGACCCTCTTTTTTTAATCTCCGTCTGGGACACATTCTCTGCCGTTTCAGCGGCGATATGGTTTGTAGTGGCACCTATCCGGCGGAAGGTCTGCCAACTGTACCCAAAATGCTGTGCGACTACTGGGTTCCTGCGACGACAGCCACACACACGCATATACACACGGCGGCAAAGTCGCCTGGGAGTCCAGACTGCGGCATGTTAGGAGCCTGAGGGCTATGAGGCTGCAGCTCCACCGACACTCCGTCAGGCTTGCGGAGCCTTTGGGGCTCTGCGGCCCACTTTCTGGCACAGGTGGACATTTTTGTTACGCCTAACCCCCCCCCCCCACCACCGCTCAACATAAGCCCCCAGTGTTTAGTATCAAAATAGGCGCTGTTATTAAACCCCCGGTGACCCACACTCGCCTTATTTGAATCGTTCCAAAATGTCGTCCCGTTAATGCGAATTGCAGTTAATTAGCGCCGTTTACTTTGGCTCTCCCGACGGGCCGGCTGGGGGGGCACTACGCGTCGTCTGAGTGTCGCTTTTCTCCCGTCTTGCCCCCGTCTTGCAGAGAACATCAGCCCTGAGGAAGAGTACAAGATCGCCTGCCTGTTGATGGTCTTTGTGGCCGTCTCCCTGCCAACGCTGGCGAGCAACGTCATGTCGCAGTACAGCCCGGCCATTGAAGGTAACCAGAGTCGCTTTCATCCTGTCAAAACAACATGTGACCAGCTCGAGCTAATGCGCCAAGGCTCTAGGGACAGGATAACGTAGAATATAAATATATATGCAATGTACCGTGTGTATATAGTGGGTGCTTGTTAGTTATCTAGGTGTGATTTTGCGCGTGCGGCTCATCCGGGATTCACTGACCACGTTCTTCCTTTAAGGACACTGCAACAACATTCATTGTCTGGCCAAAGCAATCAACCAGATAGCTGCAGCCCTGTTCACCATTCACAAGGGCAGCATTGAAGACCGGCTGAAAGAATTCCTGGCCGTAAGTGCATTTTCGCTTAGTCACGGTTGTTCATTTATACAATTCACAGAAGAACAGTCATCACTGAGTTCTATTTATTTTTCAAATAATAATGTTTATATTCTTCAAAGTTATAGTATTCATTAAGTCTTTTATTTATTACGATTCTGGGGGGGATGATTTATGTGATTTTTTTTTTTTTTTCTTGATTGTGATTGATTAACTTTAATTCTCTTAGTTACTCATTCTTTGTATCTGAAATCTGTTTTCCTGGACGACGGAGATCTTTTCTGCTTCAATGGAGCCATGTGTATCCTATTTTCAGTGCAATTATTTTAACAGTGGCCAGAAATTCCCCGTTTACAGAGTCTACTTTAAAACATTACTGCATGCGTGTTCAAATGTGACGTCGTTTCTGATGGGAATTGAACAAGTGCGAACTGTTCCTGCCTTATAGTTTTGCTTGTAAATACAGCATATTCTTATAATTTCCCGCCGGATCTTTTAGCCCTTTGACAGATACAGAGAGTAAAGAGCAGCCTTTTGCGTATCTTTCCCCCCTTAAATGACCATTTATTTCACAACCGCCGTGACATAAACCCTCTTTGTGTGCCACAGCTCGCCTCTTCCAGCCTGCTGAAGATCGGCCAGGAAACGGATAAAATAACAACACGGAACCGGGAATCGGTCTACCTGCTCCTGGACATGGTGAGTGTTTTCGCATTAAGAGCCGCAGAGCAAAAAGAAATGAAGACAAGACGCCAAAGGAGGGTCTAACATCGTGGGATATTTTACTTTTCCTCTCATATAAAAGCGAAATGTAATACTTCTGTAACCTAGAAAGGCAATGTGTCTTGGCAAAAAATAACCTATTATTATAATGTGTTCTGAATTGACTGTTATAATTCAACCAGGGAAATTACCTCGCAACATCATAACTGTCACTTCTGAGGCCAAAGTACACACTGTAATTTTGAAGAATGAAAAACTGCAGGTGGAAACGCTTTATTCCTACCAGATTCTGCACAAATCCGTGTGAGAGATTTACCGGCAGACCATGGTTATGAACTAAGGGGCAGTGTGTGCTTCTGTAGGTTAGGACTCTGCCAGTCATCAGAAGGTCGTCGGTTCAAATCCCACAGACAGCAGAGTGATTTCGCCTTTGGGCCATTGAGCAAGAGCCTTAACCGTAACTGCTCCAAGGATTAGTTGACCATGCTTTCATACGCGTTTGTCACTTTGGATAAAAGCATTTGTTAAGTAAATAAAAATAAGATGAATGAGGAACTGCAGATACTACTGGCAGTGAGAGAGTGTTGTTCACATTGCTTGATAACTGGGGATCAGGTTTCATTAAATGACCTCCTTACTTAAGAGTAAAGTGGTATGTGGATTATGCAATGATGTCGCCATGGTGCTCTTTCCACAAATAATTCCCAGATTTTAGTTTTCCGTACGTGATGTGGCGTAACAGGGAAGTTATTGCAGTGCTGGCTTAAAATTCTGTTACACTGAGTTTGTGAAGCACACGCTAGATCAGATGCCGTTGTCTGTGTCACGCATGTCACTGCTCCTGGGGTGCCGGTGGGTCACGGGTTGGGAAGATGGCTTGAAGATAGCAGTCACTGACGCCCGTATCCCTCCTGTTCCCAGATCGTGCAGGAATCGCCGTTCCTCACCATGGATCTGCTGGAGTCCTGCTTCCCCTATGTGCTGCTGAGAAACGCCTACCATGCTGTGTACAAGCAGAGTGTCAGCTCGTCGGCGTAAAGGAGGGGTGGGGGGGGGTCTTACTGGAAAGATCTGCCGGAGTGAAAAGTACAAAAACTTTGTGATATCAACTCTATTTTTTCCTTGTTTTTTTTCCTCTCCTCCATGAAATTGTCTTAATGACCTTTTTTCCCCCCTTATAACTGTCATAGTAACACACAGGCTTGGTTTATGGAAACTAGTGATACTATTACTTTTAATTTTTGAGAAGCTTATGTTTCAGATGTCAGAGATTTAAATAGAAACACTTATAAGGAGAAGGTGTGATATTTTAAGTATCTTCAATAATGCAGAACACTTGTTTATTGACAAACGCTTGTTTATTGACAAATGCTTTCGATTCGCTGTGGTTCTTTTTAGATGGCTGTTCTAGATTTCATCTGTGTGGGTTACAATGTGTATTATTATTTTATTTTTTTTCTGTGGACTTGCATTTTTACACTATTCTTTTGAAATGTTTGCCAAATTATTGACACTACATCTCCCATTTGGTTTGAAAATGAACAGAGCTGTCGGTAACTACATAATGGCAACAACAGATGGTGTTGTTTGTACAAAGCATAGTATAATTTTTTAACTAACTTTCATGATGCTGCGTGGGCCCGGACACGCCAATGTATCCATCTGTATGGTATGATAAACATTCTTGCATATTTATTGAATGTTTATAAACTGTTCTCCTTAACCACTTTTTATATGTTTTAAAATTTTGGAAATGACAGTGTATCTTCCATAACATAAATAAACATTAGGTTATAATCATCCAGATACTTTTCGATAGGTCTCATGTGAGTGTTGTTCTCTGTTGCTGTGCCCATCTGCGATACGACACCCTGCAAGCTCTCGTTTGTGGTCTTGCAGTCGTTTTTCTCGCCTTCATCCTGTGAAACAACTGTCTGTAATGACATAATCTTAAGGTCCTATGATCAAACAGAAAGGTAGTTTGCAGTTTTTTTTCTTTTTCATGATTTTACAGGGCCTGCAATGCAGTGCAGATCCTAGTCAATATGATGACTTTAAATTTTCAACAACAGGTTACCAGCTTAAAATTCAGCTTTGAGCAATCGGTTAATGGGTGTAAAAACCGCAAATTTTGTCCTTCATACGTTGAGTTTGCCTCAAGTACACACTTGCGACATGCTTGTTATCTCAGGTGCTAACGTGGAAATTCATAATGAATACCGGAAATGAATTCTCAGGAAAGTTCACTGCCCCTTGAGCAGCAAAGTAATTTGGTCATTCGGCCCTCGTCATGTGACCTCCTCCTTTAATATCAACACTGCTTCCTTTGTTCCTTCACTCAGCAGCTATCAAAACGCACCCTGCGGATGTCACTTAACTTAGTGTTTATCTCTGCTCAGTGACAATTCGAGTACCCGGCCTTTCACTGAGTTTACACACTCCTAAAGGTCATTGTGTCGGGACTAATTGGATGCTTTTGTGACTGCTGTTATCTGTGCTGGCATTGTCCTTATTTCTGAAAGTCTGGGGGCTCTAGTTTAAACAGAATTTGCATTCAACTTGAACATTATTAGGCTGCACTTTAACTCGGTATTTTAAAAAAAAAAAAAATACAACGTGGATTGTTACAATTAAACGTTACATACAAATACGGTGGGAGGAAAGATGCAAACTAGTTTCACCCAGTAGTCGACATTAGCTTTTAAGGCAAACGGGTGAGGAGGGGGGGGGGAGGGTCGGACTTGGTGGAGGAGATTTGCAAGCTGAAAAGGAGCCTCTCCGGAGAAGTGAATTCATTGAGCAAGAAGCAGCGCTACCCCCGCGTACATGCAGAATAATGAAGCGGTATGGACTTAAGCAATAAGGCGCTTAGGGGAGCAGTAGCAGACAACGACAACTACTACTCTGCAGATCTTTGCCTTTACCAGATGCCTTCAATGCGATTTTTGATGATAGAATCTGAGGGGTGAGACGCAGCTCGTTTCCAGTGATGCATTAGGAAAGTGTAAATATGCTTAGTTAAGTAATTTTGGAAAGTTTTTTTTTTATATAAAGACTTTCGTTTTATTTTATCGGACATTCTGGAGATCAGTTCACACTTATTCCCGCAAACTTCTTTAACCGAGACAAGTTAATTTTCTGTTTTTTTGTACTTTAAGATGTTCTCGTACCAAATGAATATTAGTTTCCTGGTTCTCTTGTGCCTTGTTGGGATACCCCGAGCGGCGGCGGCGGCGTGCGAGCCCGTCCGGATCCCGTTGTGCAAGTCAATGCCTTGGAACATGACCAAGATGCCCAACCACCTCCACCACAGCACCCAGGCAAACGCTATGCTGGCCATCGAGCAGTACGAGGGGCTGCTTGGGACCAGGTGTAGTCCGGACCTACTGTTTTATCTCTGCGCCATGTACGGTCCCATCTGCACCCCTGAGTTCCAGCAGGAACCCATAAAGCCGTGCAAGTCGGTGTGCGAGCGGGCCAAGTCCGGCTGTGAGCCGGTGATGAAGCAGTACAACCACACATGGCCAGAGAGCCTGGCGTGCGACGAACTGCCCGTCTACGACCGCGGGGTCTGCATCGCTCCGGAGGCGATAGTGCAAGTGGATGGGCCTGGTAACTACTTATTGTTATTTTTTTATGTTCGGTAATTCCAAGCCAAAATTAGTACAAGTACTACTACTAATAATAATGATGATAAATATGTAATGCATCGCCTTTTATGACTCGCCCGTTTCAGTGTTTCCCTGTGTTATTTAAAAATATGAATGCATGCTCATGAATTATTCTAATAAATCATGATTAAAAAAAAAAAAAATAGTAGAATACGAAAATACTCGTAGTTACTTTTTTGTGGATTAAGCAGACTTTTGAAGGCGCTATATACTTATGGGATTGCTCCCAGCCCTTTTAGAAATTTAAAATACAGAAAGGTCTATATGTAAAAGTCAGTGGGAACTCTAATGTATTTTCAGAATGGCAGCTGAAAACATTGAAATGCTGAATTTGCTGGCTTTATATATAAAAATAAATCACTGCAACAGAAATGTACACGATGCATCTCAGTTTAAACGTGAATTTTATAATAACAGTTTGAGATAAAGAGCGAAAACGCACAGCCGTGATAAGAAGTGATTCTTGACAAGTCTTACGCTTGTTCTCCACAATGTAGGCGATCTGCAGGTAGTATTTAACTGTTCTGTTTTTATCCCTAATAATCTTTTACTCTGTCTTCCATAGATCGATGCAAATGCAAGGGAGTGAAACTAACTTACAAGACATACTCGAAGAACAATTATAATTATGGTGAGTTTTTCGTTGAGGACCAATGACGAAGAAAAGATAGGCAGTAAGAATAACAGTGGTTAAGGAAAATAAATGTACAAGTTCCTGGTCGGGAGGCATCCTGTGCAATTTTAAGTAACGCATTTAGCATGGGACAGTTAAGTGCTTGACCAAATAAGAAAAACACCTTTTAACATCTTCACGTAAGCTACGTTATTGCTTCAAGTAATATTGTTCACTTCTTGTGGTGTTTTTTCACCCAGTAATTCGAGCAAAAGTCAAGGAAATACGAACTCGGAATCACGATCTCAGCGCTATCGTGGAGGTCAAAGATATTCTGAAGTCATCCCTCGTCAACATCCCCCGCGACACGGTGACGCTGTACTACAACTCGGGATGCCCGTGTCCCCCTCTCACCCCCAGCGAGGAGTACATGATCATGGGCTACGAGAGCGAGGAGCAGTCTAGGTATGACTGACCGCGGGCTTCGGGGGTGGGCATCGGCTTTGGGGGGGTTGGGTAAAACGTTTCAAATCCCATGATCAACAGATTGATGTCACGTCTTAAATGTATGTCGCTTTGGATTAAAGCCTTAAATAAATGTACGTACCATTGAGTCATGGGTGTAGTTAGAGATGAATGGATAAGGGGTCTGGATCTTTACTGGGGGGCGATGGCAAACTTATATGTAGTATGAAAAGCTATTCATGACTTAAGCCAATAAACACACATTTATTTGGGGGAGGAGGGGGGGGGGGGGGTTTAAAAACATTATGCTTAAGCCCCCCTAAGATAGGTCTAAGGATGCCGGTGCAGTGAATGATGTTTGCCTTAAGGAGGGAGTGTGTCTGTATTGATGCTCTTTTGTTCCCTGTTTTGTCGATGCTCTGTAGGTTATTACTTATCGAAGGTTCGGTCGCACAGAAGTGGAAGGATCGAATGGGGCGGAGAGTGAAGGTACGAAATCATGTGTGGCCAATATGTCAGATTTCACCAGCCAGCTAATATGCGCAATAGCCAATTTACTGTGGTGATTAAACCATATATGGGTTAATTATCGCTGCACATCTTGACTTGAGAACGGAATTCCCCACCACACTTCGAAGTGTCGTAGAAGTACATGCCTGTCCGTTAGCCTTTACTATATAACTGAAGGATTTAGTTGATTAAATGAGGTCTGTTTTTCACTTGGGGGGTCATTAAAAGCTGATTAGGAAAGAATTGAAGTGTCACCACTTTAGAACTGCCAAGCCAGGAGAACCCACTGGATATTAAAGTTCAGTGCAGAAATGTAATTATCTTTTCCCACAAAGCAAAGAGCATGTGTAGCACTTCATAAAACAACATCCTCTGAGTCTGCGACACAAACAGATTGACCGTGATTGCTTTTTTTTTTTCTTCCGTGTTTGTGGCCAGCATCCACTGAGGCCAGAGTAATATAACATTTCGACTTGTTAACTTGGCACAAAGAACAGACTGGATGTGCATGACAGGCGAGGAGAAACAGACTCACTTTAGAGAAACAGGCGTCACTCTTTGGGGAGTCTTTCAGAGTAATGGGGCTCTCGGGATATGAGTGCTGTGCTTTTTATATTGTTCCTCTTCTAAATTCATAAACATTGGGGCACTTCAGTAGTTTTATAAATTCAATTTTGACACCAAACATGATAAGAGAACCACAGAATAGAGGTTACATTTAGGCAAACTTGACACGCAGGGAGTGTAACGTCGGCAGAGAGACAGCGATGTTCCAGGGCCTTTGAGAACAGGCAGCTCCTTAATGCTGTCTTCTGCTGCCTTTTTCTAGCTTTGGGACCAGACGCATCGCAATCAGAGCAAAGGGAATTCGGCAAAGAATGGCATGAGGAGTCGTCACTGAAGTCACCCCCCGGGGGACGAGACGACGTCAGCCCAAAGACGACGCGTTTGAAACATCGACTTAAGAATTTGCACTATTGCACACTCTTGTTTCTTGTTAAATCGTTGCCACATTAATTGAACTTTAGTTGAATGTAGATTATTTTTTTCCTTTTGTCATTCCTACTCTGTGTTTCATTACTTTGCCGTTACATGAAGGTAGTGTTAACCCAAAAGGCACTGTACAGTTTGAGAGGGAGTGTTAACCCAAAAGGCACTGTACAGTTTGAGAGGGAGTGTTAACCCAAAAGGCACTGGCACTGTGTACAGTTTGAGAGGGGAGCCGGAGGCTTTCATGGGGGGGGGGCATAACACTGAGTAAAGCTGGACACCTCCTCTGTGTTGGACCACCGGCTGCTGTGAACATTTCCGTGATATCAGAGCGGTTCCCAGACGTTCCTAAGGCACTCAGATGAGAAACAGGCATCCCATAAACAGTTTGGGGGTGGTCGGGAAGTGAAGGGATAGTGAAGCAGTACAGGGACAATTCTAGGATTTTTAAAGTGGAGAGCATAAAAGAGGCCAACCTTATTAGCCTTTTTGAATCAGTGAGTGTTTTGAATCAGTGAGTGAAAGGGGAGGCGGCCAATCAGCTTTAAGCTGGAGACAAGGCCCTTTTTGCCCCACCCCATAGTGGGCGGGGCTTCTCAGAAAGAGGCTGTCGGTGGTCCTCACTGAGAGATGTTCATTTTCACATCACTCTTGTTACTTTCAAGCGTGCCCATGAGTATGTTCTTCGAGATCTACGTGGGAAATTACACAAACTTTGCCACCTTTGGACGGTTCAGTCCAGTTTTTCTTTCACTTCTGTTTGTATCCGCTATGCCCCCTTTGTCATACTCAGCTGTAACTGTGAAGCATCACTCCATCGCCATCTATCGTTTGATTTTATATTATGCAGCACATATTGGGTGTGGGGGGGTCTTCTGGTGAAGAGCCAAAACCAAGTGAGCCAGGAAAGACCTCAGCACTTGTCTCCCTACTTCTATATTACAGCGATTGATATGCCGTTTATAATTGAAACGTACTACTCTTCACTAGTGTTTACAAGGATGATGGTCCGCAGTAGCATGGTGAGAGAGGCTCGTGACTTGGCATCGAGTTGCAGGTTCCTCTACACATGTGATCCGGACCAAGGCACCTAACCAGAACCGCTTCAGTGTACTCCAGCTCTATAAATGGGTAAAGTGTACCGCTGTAAACCATGTAGGTTGCTGTGGATAAAACGATTTATATAATGAATGATGCATCAATAAAATGACTTTATATAGTGCAAATGTACCCAGTATTGCGAAGTCAATGACAAACTGACTATTCTCAAGAAAAAAGCAGAATTTTAAGCAGTGGTCATTGTTAGTGAGTGAGCGTGACAGGTGAGTTTCAGGTAAAATGAGAATTAACACCTTGGAAATGAGTGAAGACAGCATCACAAATTAGCTATGGTCTAACTCTCCAAGCTGTGTGCCTGTAGGACACTTTTCTGAATGCATCTGGTAAGTTGTTTAGAGATCAGGCAAGTTCAGGGGGGTGGAACTCTTTTAAGGACATGGAACTCTTTCACAGACAACCAGAACCATTGGAGTCGCCAAACTCCACGCCACAAAGTAAAGTAGAGCAGCATTTTCCAATCCGGTCCTCAGGGGCCCACAGCCGGTCCACATTTTTGCTCCTTCTCAGCTCCCTGCCAGAAAGTTCACATTTAAACCTGGACTGTCTGTGGCTCCATGGGAAACACAGCCCGACAGAGTCTGTATAAACACTAGATCTGTCATTTTTAGCCCAGTAACAGTATCTTTCTTCATAGATACTAGTCCTGTAGATTCTGTTGGTGGCTACAGACGACAAACATCTTTCTGGATGAGATACGCCACAATCCATATTATTAATTCTTTATTCTCCGCTAGAGAGATGCAGGAGTTAGACACGATCATTTCTTATCAAAATGTCCGAAGATACTTAACATTAAGCACCTTCCTTAGAACCTGTATATTTTGCTAAATCGGATCTGAGTTTTCAAAGACGAATCTTAATGAGAAATGCCAGTCAAAATGTTACGTCTCACTTTTTTCGGTCAGAGAGAGAGAGATCCCACACTACATTTTCCTTACATCTAGGTCCTTATGTGGCTTTTCTCCAGTGAGCCCCACACATGGACTTCATTAAAGATGACGACAGATTAATAAATAGTAATACAAAATTAACAGTTAAAAAAACACAGCTTGCACTCTTGGAACTATTAAAATGTAAAACCTCACTATGAACAGCAATGCTACAAATGGTTATTTATATATTAATAAAAACACAAAGTGGTGTTAAAACATAGCTAGTCACATCTGCTCTGCTTATTAGAATGATTCCTCTTTGATTCGCATTCAGCTTTTGAACTTGAGTATTGTCACGTCATAAAAATCACAGCCTCCCTAAATCAAACGGCCCCGCTTTCCATCTATAGATCCAAATGGAGTCCCTTTATAGAGACCCGTGTCACGTCACATGACCTCACGGAGCAGATGACACATGTGGTAATTTATGTGGTGGGGGCTGGACCTAGTCACCCTATGCGGGGTGTTTATTTTATTAACATACTATGGGTTATTTACGGCTGCAGAAGCTGGGGGTCTCAGCGCCGCGGTGCCTAAGGGCGACTCGTGGTGTTTCACCGGCTTGGAGAACGAGGTCCGCTCCTCGGGGGGGGGTTGGGGGCTGCCTCTTATGCACCATGTGGGAACCATCAAATGCCACACTGAAGATGTAAATCTGGTTTCCTCTCCTTCTCTTCTGGTGTGAATGTAATAAGGAGCCTTTACTCAATCAGCTCTGGGAAACAACACATCCATCCATCTATCATACATACAGCCTTTACAATACAGGGCCATGGTGATTATCTGTACACTCAGACGCTTAAAATGACCCATAATCCCACTTAAATAAAGTTAGGCCAGTGGCAGGGCTTAGTTACACCTTAAATATTAATAGATGGCCATCAATTTTTATAAAACGAGCTATAAATAATGGAGAAGGAGTGTGGCTTAATATGAGTTATGAAATATGACAGCGCAGCCTTGGCCAGGATGTCCTTCTGGAGATATAAGGCGTAATTAAAAGGGTGTAAAACCATTTTGTGCTCTTATAAGTAGTCAACGGATCCAGCAGAGACTGGATGAATTACGCGCCCCCCAGACTCACGGATGACAAACGGCCTCCAGTGACCCCCCCCCCTCCCCGATTTCATGAGGTGAGCCAAACAGGGAGGACTGGGCCGTTTACAGCACCATCACCACTCAGAAGGTGTCTGCCAGAGTAATGGCAGGCATATTTCACAGCGTGAATGCGAAGACGAGGGAACACCGTCCCCCTGGGTGTCGTCCGCTCTGCCCTCTACTCTGACTCCAGTACGGGCTTTTCCAGAATGGGGGCGTGATCCGAAACAGCTGCTCGAAGCTGGTGGGGAAACTGTATGATGTTCTGTAAATCTCATCCGCACAGTGCAACTCAATCAGCCAGCGTGGCCTTTCGTCGGAGCGTAGAGCATCCCGGCTGCACGCTGACTGGCCAGTGCCAGTGCAAATGTAAACCCTGCCAACTGAGAACATGGGCCTCCATCCACTTCCTGGTTACCTCTCCTGGGTGTGGAACAGCAATCAGACAAGAACCTATAGTCCTCATAATCAAATCATGGAACAAATGAGACTCAAAAAACCAAGAACGTAATTCTCAAGTAATAAAACTCACGCCATTCAAACATGCCTGGTGTAATTTGTACTACTGCAGTCGCGAATGCTCCATGAACTTCTTAGTAAGCCCAGCAGAGATTGGTTTAATTTCATTGTGCTTTAATTTGGACATCTTGGCATCAACGCCAAAGCTCTTGGGTTCAACTCCTTGGTACTTAGGTAACCTGCAATTTAAGCAGCTCTAAGTAAACGTAGAAATTTTCCAAGAAATACTAATTATGTTTTGCACGCAATGGGCTATTTATATTGAGTATAAAGCCAAAAAGTCACTGAAAATGAAGGAAACATGGAGAGGTTTTGTAACATGGAGTGGTTTCAAAGTACAGATAAGCATCATTAGTACCATAGCCTAGAATTTACTTGTTAAAGAAATGTGTTAATACACAACCCTAATGCAGTTACAACTGACTTACACTTAACGAGGTGGCTAAAGTAACCAGGCAACCTTAGCTATTAGCTGACTATGTTGACTGCTTAAGTTAAATAGTTTATATATATATATATATATATATATATATAATACAGC
>JAODKF010000040.1:9465374-9493788 GCA_026779585.1 Mormyrus proboscirostris
GTATTAACCAGGGCTATGAGGCACATGCTGAGTATTAACCAGGGCTATGAGGCACATGCTGAGTATTAACCAGGGCTATGAGGCACATGCTGAGTATTAACCAGGGCTTCTGATCTCCGCACGCTGGCTTTTCACTATGCGGACATGTACTTATTTACTCTTGTGCATGACAATGCAACTCTCATTAATGTTTTAGGTCCGCTAATAATCTGCTTACCAAATTGTGGCTATTGGTAAGCGTCTATATAGTAGCGAAAATCTGGAGTCTGTATAAACATGTAAAGCCTTGGTGATTATTGTGCATGCGCCATAAAATTGGTATCAGGGCTCCCACCGGAGGTGTTTGTCAGACCTCAAGGTCTCATTAGCACAGTTCTGAGAACCTATATATGGTAAAATGTCCAAACTCTGATCGTTATGCATGAAGGTATTTGGGTTAGTGAGAGCACTTCCTTTTGTTTCCTTGACAGTCGGGTCACCCCCGCAGCCGGTTGTCCCCACACCTAAGGATAAGAGTGGGGCTCCTCCTGTGAGAAGCATCTACGATGACCTGGCTGGGCCGGGGGTCGGCTTGTCCCCGCTGAGCTCCCGTAAGCAGGTAAGCGCATGCCTTTGCTCTGCCTCAGGCTGGTGTTCATCAGATGGGATGCTTCCACAAACATGTCCGATTCTCCCCCCCAGCCTTTCTCCATGATGCAGACGCCACTGTCCGGTTTGATGGCCACCACACCAGGGACATGTGAGTCAGTGTGTGTGTGTATATATACAAGTGTGTGTATGCATACATATACACACAAACATATAGTTTATTTTCTAATAAACACCTTACCTCTCCCGCATGCATATTTGCAGGGAATAATGCTTTATTAATCCCTCTGCCAGCTTCTAGTGTTTTTAGTCCTGCAAGCTTAGTGCAGCAGAGGAAATCGACACTCTCACCGGCACAAGCTGATCCGTTTTACACGCAAGGGGAAGCCCTGTCCTCGGAGGACCAGCTGGACGAAACGTGGGTCACGGTTTTTGGGTAAGTTTGTGCCCGTCTCTTATAAACAGCTGAGGAAAAAGCCTTCGCTCCGTGTTTTGCATAAGCAGGGGGAGCCATTTGACTTTATTCCCCCCGTAGGTTTCCACCGGCGTCGGCTTCCTACATCCTCCTGCAGTTTGCACAGTACGGCAATATATTAAAACATGTGGTAAGAACTTATAGCGCAAGAGGCCAGAGGATAAATGTGTTAATATTTCTTTTAAGTCTGTGAGCGTGTTAGATTGGTCCTGATGGTTAATATTCTCCACCCAAAACAGATGTCCAACACCGGCAACTGGATGCACATTCAGTACCAGTCCAAGCTGCAGGCTAGAAAGGCGCTTAGTAAGGATGGGAAAATCTTCGGCGAGGCGATCATGATCGGGGTCAAGCCCTGTATAGACAAGGTAAGCTGAGATCACGTGCGAAGATCTCCGTCCTGCTGCGGGCTCCCTGCATGCTGATGAAACCTTCCGAAAGGACAAGGCCTATTTTTTACACTATTAAAAGTTTAATTTTATCTTGGGGGCGGGTGGGGGGATTAGTGGGGTAGATGTCCTTTCTTTATTAGGCTTTTCACTGAGACGTAAAACGCTGGATAGGGTTTGTCTCGCTGGGATTCTTACATCTTTAATACTGGCCCCCATCCTCCTCCTCTCCCTCCCTCTGCACAGAATGTGATGGAGAGCTCTGAGAGAGCCTCCTCCTCCTCCAGCTCGGTGTTCACCCCCCCGGTGAAGGCGGCTGGCACTCCCAGCATGCATGTCTCCACACCTCGTCCTGCCATGAGGCCCCTCAGTGCAGCTTACAAGGCATCCAGCAGCGACTACCAGGTAAATTTGCAGCTTGCAGGAAGACTTGTGAAAAACAGGCGGCAGCGCTGCCTTGTGCACAAGGGCGCTCCTTGCCACCTTGACTTTATGGGTAATATGTCTACACAGGTGCTACTTGCTGGTTCTGGGAGGTGGGCGGTAGCTTGCATCAATGTCAGCCTTTGTCTAGCATGTGTCTAGCTAATAATAACCTGCTAAGTTGGTAATAAGCCTTTTTTTTTTTTTTTTTTAAAACAGGTGATTTCGGACAAGCAGACGCCCAAGAAAGATGACAGTTTTGTCACCAAAGCCATGGAGTACGTGTTTGGCTGGTGAAGCTGTTCGCCTCCTCGCTGCTCTGGAAAGAGGACGATGGAACTCGGTGACTAGTAATGCGCGCGGATCACGTGACACGCTAGCTCAGTCCTGGCGGTCTCCGATGTCTGTCACCTAAGCCTGTCATAGACGCACCCTGTAAATTATTTGCACTTTATGATTGTCAGGAATATACATACTCTACTGGATGTGGGTAATTAATCCATTTTATGGTTTGAAATTTAGGGTGCTTAAAGGACTTGGGAGACACTATAATGCAGTGTGAACGTCGGCGAGCTGGCGGTCTCGTGCGACACTGAGTTCCTGCAAAGAATTATGTTTTTTTGCTAAACGGTGGTTCTGAAACTCAGGCTGGTGAGGATTATGTGCGTTATGACTTTAATGAGTCGGAGAGATGAATTTTAAAAGCACTTTTACAGAGTGCGACTTTTAAACTTTGCTTACACCTGTAACATTGCTATTGAAACTTTTTGTGACTTTCCTTGCGTGAGAGACCTTGTATGATGATTTCTTACCGTATATCTTCCTGACTGTTCAGTCCTTCCTAACAGATACAGTGAACACTCTGTGTTATGTATGTAATAAATACAGTATTATTATTACAGTGTGGAGTTTACTGCTGCAATACACAGTTTGACATTTTGTTATTATGCACTTATTGTTCCATAGGGCTGCTGGAGATGATTCTGCGTTTGAAAAACAAATAATGAAAATACTAGAAAGCGCTTGTATTGTGATGAGATTTGCATTACATATCCAGTGAATTGTATCACTGAAAACTATTAGAGATGCTTTGAAGCAGTACATCCAGCCAAACGGTTACGATGGCTACGTTCCCGTTTCAGCAAAGCCCGTCTCGCCATTATGGAGGCCGGATATTAAGGTGTTTCAGAGTCTGTTTAAGCTAATGCACACCACAGCAGTCTCCACAATAATGAGTAAAGCTTGCCTACCTTCTGATGTGTCAGTAAAAATTTAGTTTCTGTTTCAGCAATTCCAGTATTTTGCTTTAAAAGCACCAGCTGTTCTGTACTCATGTAAGCGAAATTGAGCACCAAACAAACCACCACGCATCCCTGCATGTAAATATTTGAGAGGAAGGTCAGTTAGGCTTGATCCAAGGCTTTCTGTTATATGCTCGGGGCTGACGCTCGACACGTCCAGCCCCGGAGGTCGTGCAGACCTGCTCACTTGAGACCGATAGTGTGTGTGGCGGTAGGTCACCAGCTAGGTAATATGCTTTCAGTGCCTGGCAGAGGGGTGTGCATGCGATTACATCTTGATTAACTGCGATTTTTCTCTGAGGGTAATAGTTGACATAACCTTGTTGCAAGTGATTGTGAACATGTTTCATGCAGTATCTATAAAGGAACATCTTCTGTTCTCTGTGAACTGCACTGATTGCTATAAGATGCTAATTATTAATATTTCATGTTTAACCTTTCCAACCAATATTTCTGATGGAGTGGGGATTTATCTCTCTCTGCGTTTTTGCCTAATGGGTATATACTTGTGTACCTGGGTAGACTTTGTCATGATGACTTGTATTATTAGCGACTCTGATTTAGTATTAAAGTTGCCAGCAGAGGGCAGCATTCTATTTCATTATTCATAGGTTCGAACGTCGTGTTTGAATCCGCTTGAACTGCATTGTGCAAATGATCATCAATCATGCATACACTGCGGTGATTATGGTGCGAGAGGGTGGACTCTTTTTTTTTTTTGTAAGTGATTTAAAAAAAAAAAAAAGCCTAGGGCACTGGGTCAAACACCTATACTTTTAACAAAACTCGGTAGGTTCAATTAAAAGCAGGGGTGAAAGAGGGTTTAAAAAGTAATGCAACAGATGAACAGGCAGCTGCTGCCATAACAAATTCACCATGTACCTTCCTGGACCCCCGGACGCTACTGGAGATTGCCTGCCATTTCTGTTTATTAATTATATTTTAGGTTAATTCTGCGCCCTTACTCCGGCGCTACGGAGTGAAAGATAAACCCGCGTGGTTTCCAGGCGGAGGGCAGCGAGTCGAAGGCGAAGATAATTACTCATGAAGCAGGGGGTGAAAGAGCAGATTTAATCGTGGGGACAGACACCGTTAGAGAAACAAGCAATTAGAGAAACCGAATCTACGATGCGGCAACCAGAGTTTACTATCCAGATGCACTTTAAGGAGGAAGAGAAACATCCATATTGGATTTGAGTTGATTTACAGACGCAAGCCTGTGCTTCCTTAAGCTATATATAGCTTATATATGTCAATTAGTACATATGCAGTTGGTGATCTGGAAAAATTGCATTTGACAAATCATCTTTGCTTCGCATCCGTTTTGACTTTTTCCCTTGTTATTGAATCAAACTGTGCTATAATAATGGTCACCGTTGTATATTTGCCATTGTGGCGGAAGCAGAAAGATACAGGCATTGCCGTGCAATCTTTAATTTCTTTCTGTTGTTTGAAAGACAGGCAATGATGAATTAAAAACCGAGGGAAGCATCTTAGGCCCAGGTGGAATACATCAACCGAGTGACATTTCCGAATTTTTTCACATTTGCGATTGTGCTGAATGTGGGATTATAATATTGCCGGGGCTCTTGTTTTTCATTAAAACTTTGTCTTGCTCTAGGTCTGGAAATGAATGCGGCTCGAGTGAAAACGGGTCCAAACGGATGGAGGTGACAGGGCTCTCTCAGAATCAAATCTAAAAACGTGTACCTTTCAGCTGTGGAAATAGAGGCGCTGAGACCAGTCCTTCAAGCGCGTGGGCTTTCCAGCCTCTCTTTGCTGATATCCCGATTGAGATTAATCTCAATATTTAGTAGGCTTATCGGGCTTAACGCGCTTAATGTGCCTCTGTTTTCTCCGTTAATAAAATATCAAAGCCCTATTTTAATCATGTTGATTTCGGTTTTTAATTATCTGCAGGCAGCAGCAAAACACTCGCATACGTTTCTTTAATACGCCTCTTTCTCGTCCTTAATGTGCGTGTGTGTGCCCGCGCAGTTAGGGACGCTAATTAGCCTACATGGTCTGTAGTGTGAGCCTGTGTGCGTGCAGACCCCACAATGGCCCGGAAACTTATCCAGGGCGTTCCCCTGCCCTAAACTGCCTGAGACAGGCTGTCGACCTCCTCCCTTTAACCTTGTCCTGGATATGAAGCGGGAAGATGGATAGGTATCCAGTGCTGAAGGCGCGTGCAGTACAGTGTGTGCTTCCCTGAGCCAGGATACTGCCGCTCTGCCCTGATTTAAAATAAGACCCTTTCTTGATTTCAAGAACAAGCCCCAAACTCCGCAGAGCATCAACCTGAGCCTTAACCTGCAGGTATTGTTTGCTGTGCTATTTTCATAAGCTTTTGAAGGAAAGCCTGAATCTCTGCTGGGTTTTCACTTATGACATGTATTTAAGTTACAGGCACAAATACTGCTGAGAAAAATAAACCTCCACAATCTCAATTTGCACACTTCGGTCAATTACAGACCTGCTTTTGAACGTCAAGTGCCTGTTCGGAGAATGAAGAAATCGGATGACTATAAGAGGAAGTATATACAGACTGCATAATGCATATATATGGAAATATGTATAGAGACGTATAGGGATTGCTGTCGACCGTTTGACGTTATATGTGCCGCATCTAGTGCAAGGAGACATGCAGAAAGGTGCAGTATCTGTTCGGCAAGAAGCCTGCACGGGTATAAACAGATGAAAGGCAGCAATTTATCAGAGAACCGGGTCGAGGCTTTTTCAGAAACATGTCCATTTTATACATTTATGTGGGGCTTCTGTTAATAGTTAATGGGCGGCGATCTCCGTATAATTGATGTTGGCTGAGCTCGGCGGGAAGGATGAGGGCAACTTTAGGGAAATGCGGAAGGTTAATGTAAAACAGTCAGGATGTAGGGTCTCTGTTCATTTCGTAATCTAATACGCGAGGAGATCAGCCCCGAATTAAGGAGCTTTGCGCCGCCGATGGGACGTCAGCAAATCCCGTTACGGTCATTAATTCGTAGATTTGATTAAATCGAAAGATGCTGTAATGCGCGGCGACTGACCTGTTATTTAATCACCGCGGCCAGGGAGGAGCACGGACGGCCATGTCAACAAGCCCAAGTTGGAAATGCCAGTGCTCTATAATGAGAGGAAAGTGCATCAAGTACAGGACGGGTAGTGGGGGCCGCGGGCGAAGCAGAAGGGAAGCAATTCGGATGGAAAAGAACGGTGCCCCCCTTTTCAGCGGACAATTGAATAAAGGCAGAAAATCGATAACAATATCTGCCGATTACAATCATCAAGGTTCACTTCTCTTTGGAGATTACACACCCAATTCCCCTAAGAGGCCGGTCTGATACAGGGATCGATAGCGGAACAGGGGCGTGCGGGGCCCCCGAGTAGAGAAAGCGGATTCCGTCTCGCGCTGCTTCTTGATACGGTTTCTGCACCCCGGAGTTCGCCGCCGCGACGCACAACCGGCTCACGTTACGGGTGGAGTATGAAGGCATATAGATATGTGCTCCCCAAAAACATGGATGAGCGATGGGGGTACAGGGACCCTTGGCGCTTATCGAAGATCTCTGTGCACTGAACACCAAGGCACCCTTTGGGGCAGAGAGTTTTTAGGTGATGGATGGATACTGACCACTACAGTATGCCTTATATAAATGTTTATATATCCTACAGTTCCATTGTAATTTTTGTGTACTTTATTTATGGATATAACACAAACATGGTCATCTTTTTTCTTTATATATGATCCTGACATACATCCCGATATATACTTTGCAGCCATGAGAGCGGAGGGCTTTCCATAAGTTTGGAATGGGATTTTCTGCCCATTCATCAGAAGAACATTTATGAGGTCAGGCACTGATGTTGGATGTGGAGGCCTGCCTCGCTGTACCAAGACATTTTGGGCAATTCTATGTTTCCAACTTTATGGGACCAGCTTGGGGAAGGCGGCCCTTTTCTGTTCCAACATGACTGTGCCCCAGTGCACAAAGCAAGGTCCATAAAGACATGGTTGGGTGAGTTTGGTGTGGAAGAACTTGACTGGCCCACACAGAGCCCTGACCTCAACCCCATCAAACACCTTTGGGATGAACTACAATTGAGATAGCCAGCCAGGCCACCATCCGTGCCTGACCTCACAAATGCTCTTCTGGATGAATGGGCAAAAATTCCCACAGACACACTCTAAAATCTCGTGGAAGGCCTTCAAAGAAGAGAGGCAGCTGTTACAGCTGTAAAAGGGGGGGACCAGCTCCATAGTGATGGCTATGCATTTAGAATGTGATGTCATAAAAGTTGTTGTAGGTGTAATGACCAGGTGTCCTGATAGTGTACGTCAGGGTATATGAATTTTTGCCAACCTAATTACAAAGATATAAGGATGGAAATTACATGGAATCTTTTATTGCTGTGAAAATATAATAGTAAATTCATACATCAACTGAAGCATTTTCTATTCCCACTTATCTTATGCTGGGGGGGGTCCAAAGTCAGGAAAAACCCAGGACGGGGCGCCAACCCAACACAGAGCACTCATACCATTCATACATACACAGAATTCATACATATTGATATTTTTTTGCATTTGTTACATTCTTGTATACTCATCAATCTCCCAACCAGGCCCAGCAACTGTCCCCCCCCATCTCGAATTCTGCCAGCCAACTTTTTTTTTTTTTTTTGTAATACTGTAAATGGGAAGGAGCAAAATCATTTTTTTTTACACCCTGGGACCAACTAACATCTTAGAGCTGGAGTTGAACCTTATAGATATGACGCTGTGGTGACAATCTTATACCATTTAAGGCAGGGGTCTCAAACTCCATTCCTGGGGGGCCGGAGCCCTGTGTAGCTTAGTTCTTTCCCCTTTCCACCAGAAATGATTCAGGTCAAGCGCTGTGTGGTAATTAGCACAAGGAGTTGAATAAGGTGTGTTAAACGAGGGCGAACCAAAAACTGTGTAGGGCTCCGCCCCCCCAGGGCTGGAGTATGAGACCCCTGATTTAAGGGTTATATAGTGTTAGTATGGTATTATACTGTATATGATGAGTATGGTTGGCTTCCCTTTATCTGTCCTTTCAGTGTTGCCCCCTAGAGTCCAGCACCGGCATCACATCCTCTGAGTCGGGAGGAGTCGGCTCTGCATGGGTCCTAATGGAAATCTCGGCCTTCGCACGGACTTGCGTATGGGGTGGAAGCGGAAGCCGTGCTGCTCCGTACATCCAGCTGAGCCGGCGGGAGCCCGATCGCAGTGGCTCCCGCGGCACTCGGCGTTCCCAGGCCTCCCGCATCCCCGTGTGCGTCGCTCTCTCCCATCTGCTCCGCGGCGGCCGGCGACTTCTCTCCAGCACTGTCGGCGAGGTCGCGGCGTTCCCTGTTTACCGTCTTGTCATGTCACGCCGGTGACATTGGGGAGGGGGCGGGGGAGAAAGAGGTTTGGTCTGGTTTATTCACCCCCCCGTCACCGGCACAGTTATTCAGAGTGAGGCAGACAGGGTGATCGTATGTCATGCAAAGCGCATAATGGAGACTTCTCTGACAAGCGAAGACTGCCGTTCTCCCGTCAGCGATCCGGGTAAAGTGTGCACCGGAGGGAGGTACCGTTTCCCACCGGAGGAGACTGGTGACGTTTCCGAAGGCCGCGCGCAGAATGGAGACGGGGGAGAGAGTTTCAGGCCTGTATCATGGCGGAGTGCAGATATGATGTTATCTCTTCCCCTGTTTGATCACCTGAATGACAAGTGGCAGTGGCTCTGGGGAACTTGTTATCGCATCTCTGACCGAAGTGCGTGCGCCTGCCAGAAGTCTATCTGCAGCACATCAGTCACATGTGTACTCATCCATGCTGCCTCTCGATAACGGTCTGCACCAGGCGCTCGTATCTTCAGCCTTAAAGGCCGGCCGACGCATCCTCTTGATTAAAAACGAATAGGGGAGAGACGTCGGCCCCCATTCCCCCCCCAGCTGCCGCTACTTCTGGTCCGCAAGTCGGTCGTCTGAGCGCCGAGGTGACGCCTGACGCGCGGGACCCGGAATATGATGTTCTTGTCTCCCGTGGTCCAGCCTGGCACCTGGGCTTATTTGGGCACGGCCACCTCTTTCCCAGTGCTCCCTAATGTAGATCCAGTTCCCCTGCAGTGAGTGAATGTTTTCGGGGTGAGAAATCGAAAGAAAGGACTGGGGGGGTTGAAATATGTTTGCATATTTGTGATGAGTGACCCTATTAACCAGAGGCAAATGAGATCCGTTTCTGCTCCCCTCGATTGTTAATGCTGTGGTCCCATCCGAAGGCAGTTTGACTGTTCTGGGATCAGTGCGTAATGCTTGCTTCGCCCCCCCCCCCCCCCCCCGCGCTGCATGGTGGCTCAGTAGGGGGCGCTGTGACCTGAAACCTCCAGGATTGTGGGTTTGATTCCTTTCCCCTGTTCTGTGTGTGTGGAGAGCGCAGATTCTTTCAAGTACTCCATTGTCCTCCCCTAGTACAAACATGCGTTGCCCATAGTGTGTGTGTGTGCGTGTGTGTGCGTGCGTGCGTGTGTGTGTGTGTGTGCGCCCTATGATGGGCTGGCCCCTTAGCCAGGGTGTTCCTTGCTCCGGGCTCACTGCGGTCCTGTTGTGGAGAAGCAGTTATGGAAGATGGATGGATGGATGGATGAATAAGACTTTGTCTAGGACACTTATTTAACAGCAGGTTCAATTGCTTCATCTACCAGACATAAAAGTGCATCCAGCTGGGCTTGGAGCAGGATCCTTATTAGTGTTAGATATAGCAGTGTCTCCAAGCCTGGTTGTCGGGGAACCACAGATGATCCACTTTTTTGGAGGGAAAGAGACTGTGGGCCCCTGGCGATGGGACTGGGAGACACCGAAATATAGTATCAGCTAAAGGTGGGGGGGGGGAGGTCTGGGCATAGCACCTCCCTGTGTGCCTGGTACCATGTAATTCCAAGCCGGTATTCCAATATTATGAGTATTGGTGACATCACACGTTGCTTCCGCCCATTGCACAAGAGGGCACCCAATAGCCACGCCCCCTTTGAAACTTGGAGGAAATTGGTAGATAGCAATAAATGAAACATTTGTCTACGGTGATCCTAATGTTTATGGAAAGAACATTTTTACGCTCCTTAAAATCCCTTTCCTGGCCATGGGAAAATGCACATTAATGGTAAGCGGTCTCTCACACCCGAAACCCGTGACCGTGACATTTACTGCAACATTTTATGCGCTGACCTTCTTCTCCCGGCCTCGTCGCAATTAAAGCGTCACAACGCATGTGACACACATTGGTGACATGCGAGAGTCGCTTCCGCGATACCCTAACGGGAGCCTCATTCTGGCTCTCTCTCCATGAGCAGAGACAGAATTCCACCGCCCGCCAGGCTGCCTCTCATTTCACGCACGGGTGGGTTTCAAACTGCATAAAGACAGGACCCAGTAGCTGGAATAAAGTAACATATGAGGGGATGCAAACAGGATCCGTCTACTTTGCGTTTCCTTCCGCACTTTACCGTCTCCATGCAACAGACGTGCAGATTTGATGCCTCCAGTGGGCCGCAGAGCCCCTGCACACCACATGCTAAACCTACACGGCGTGCCCTTTCTGTAAAGTGAGCGGCCGGGGGCAGAGTGATTGCCCACTGCTGGTTGGGAATCGAGGGAAATAGGCACTAAACTCTCCCCACAGTGGGAACCAAAATCAGCCCTTAAACGGATTTGCAGCAACGTCGGGTAATAGCAGTCTGTGGAAAATCAAGCTGCCATTACAGAGAGGGAAAAAGAAGCAGCTCTTTATAGTCCAGACTCTGCTACTCGTCCTCCCTGCAGAGGGGGGATAAAGGGAGGTGAAATCAATAAAGATCCTGGGGGGGGGGAGGGGGGGCGACATTGGATATTGCGCATAACTTACTCACCAAGACTCGGGATTTAACATAATTTGCCATGTCCTCAGCTACAGAATCTGCCCACTCATCTGATACTTACGGCTTGGTTTTCCGCTATCTCAGCGGGGGTCCATCCTTCTATATTTATTCCATTAGGCGTCGCGGGATTCGACGGCCGAGTGCTGCGCCCAGCCCCCCGCCCCCCCCGGTATAATTTGTCGCTTACTTTGTTAACGTTCCCTGGCAGTGGATCCCGAAAATCCGTACTCCACCCTGAACACAATCTCATTAGCACTCACAGCAACAAAAACTGTAGCAGGGGGGCAGTGTGCCAGTGAAAGTAACAAGCGGTGTTCTCCATTAAACTGCAATCTGTTCATTCAAAATATTAGGGCGTGGAGATGTTCAGTCGCCTCCGAGACGTTTCTGTTTAAACGCAGCCCTTTTTATAGCTTGGGAAGGGGAAGAGATGTATTGTATTATTATATCATGTATTATAGCTGTGAAATCGGATGAAATTCCAGGCATCACTGTTATTTTATTTTTTTTTCTTTTTACGATCAAAGAAATTGTTCTATCAAATGCCCATGGCCTGCAAACACAGTGAGCTCTGTAAAGAAGTGTTTTTTCCCCTTCCCTGGGAGAGGAAAGCCTTTAGCATTGAGATCGACACCCTCAGAACACCGAGCCAGGAAAAGAAGCAATATCTGAGCGTTTGGGCTGCTTTGAGCAGCCGTGTTAATGAAAGGTCTTAGCAGTATGTGTTACTTGCCAGTATTTAGCTACGCTCGCCAGCTCGCTGAGATGGGAAGGGGACGAATCAGCTGGTCCGGAGAGGACGTGGTCGTAGGTTCCTGTTGCCCCTAACACCCGTTCAGCCAATGGGAGCGCTGCTCTTCAGACCCTATGTTTTTAAAGATGCCGACTTCTTCCCAGTGCAAGGAGCTGTTGGGCCAACATTATTCATGTCAGAGCCTGCGGATAAACAGGTGTAGAGTCAATGGGTGGGGGAACAAGATAGTGCTCTCTGGGCTTTGAGCTGCAGGAGAGAGAAATGTGTTTTCTTAATTTTTTTGCCATCTACAACTGAAAAAAATGCTTCCATGCCACCTCATGCCACAACCTCTTTTAAAATTATTAAATGAAGTTGCTGGCATCTTGACTGCTTAGTTGCTGTTCCCAGAGCAGATTTATTCTTTTTGTTTTTAGTTTATGATTGCACAGGGTCATTTATGCATGTGCTGGAGAATGGGAATCAATAACACATATTACTGGTATGCTCTTAATCCTGGGTGAGTTTTTTTTCTTCTTTTTTTCATCATTAGGCTGTTAAAATAAATTGCTGAGGTGCAACACAGGCTTGCATTTCAACAGAGGGAGGTACGCCGTGATAAATTTGATCATGAAACAGCATTGAACATTACAGAAATGAAAAGCCGTTTTGAACCTTGTGATATATCATGTCTCTGTTTAATGTCACTCCTTTGTCTGAAGCAAATTCTCATTCATACCTGTGGTGTAGCATCTGGAAGCACAACTGCTCACCAAATAGATCTAATTAAGCCACAGAACATACAGATCCTACAAAAGAATTCTGGTTAATGAAATTCCCGTATTGGGGCATTGTTGTCGTGACCAACTATTGGCTCCTCAAGACAATATTTTGAAACTCAGGCTAATTTTAATAAATTAGTTTCATTTATTGCTATTTGAATACTGCTCTGAATTTTTGGCTGTATCATTTTTAGAAAACAATATTAGAAGGCAACGCAATGGTATACAACTTAGGTGGCTATTGTGTACATTTGAAATCGATGCTAATGTTCAAATTAGCGCTAATTAATGTTTGAAACAGTAACGTTTATCTCAGGCATAGAACATAATACAGAAAAAACAACATCTTTGTTGGGGTCAGAGGAAAGAACATTCTATGAACACTGAGATTTTTATTCTTAGTAGAAAAAAAATCTTTTTAATTGTGTTATTTTTGCATCAGGTAACTGTCAAAAGATTTCAAAGTTTATTAATACTGTACTTTCACCATAACTGTTTAGTCAATTTCTTGATTTTTCTTGAGCTGCTGCACAAGTTGAATATCCAGGCTGAAAAAAGTAAATCACTTAAATGCAGCATGAATCCATGTTGGATTTGGTCATTAAAGATGGCCTTCCTTGTTTCATTGAGTTCAGGTCATTAGCTTTCTTCATGAGCAAATGAAGCATTTATTGTTTTATGTGAGCCTCTGGATGCGTTCAGTACGCCATGGTTGGTTTTTTTCTAATATGGTATTGTTGTATTTGCTTAGTGCTCACTGTAATCCCAAATGGCTTAAATATCTTCTGCCTTTGACTCTTCCATACAGGTTTTTATCTAGACATATTTGCTTTTAACACGGTCAGTCTGGGTTTAACCAGTCCCACGGTAGTCCAGGAGTATCCTCATGCTCGTAAGCCAATCACTAATCCTTTGTGATTCTTTGTGACTCTTTATGTGGGGGGGTGGTCTGTGCATACAGTCATTTTTTAAACACCCAGCCACTGGGCTTGATTACTGAAGGATGTTTACATTCCGAGCAGCAATTACACTAGACCAGAGTTGTTTTTCCTTCCACCGAGGCAGAAAACTGACCTAGTGGATGAGCTCCAGACACTGTCGAAGGAGTCGCAGGTTCCGCATCCTTCGCCCCCGCTCAGCCACAGTCCCCTGCCGGTCGCTGGGGGGGAGGGTGACGTGGCAGCACTTAAGGCCCGTTCCCTGCCCCTCCTGACTCAGCACCCCGCTCTGGTGGCCTCACAGAGGCCTCTTAATCCCAAAGAGGATAGGAGCGGAGGGAGCAGGTAGCCAATTCAGATAGTTTTCCCCTCTCCAGGGCCAGGCAGCTCTTGTGGAGTGTCCCTCCCCAGGTAGGAGGACAAATTTGCCAAAATTATAGGCTGAACGTTCAGTCAAGGAGCGAAATTGCCAGCCGGCTGATTGCAGCCCATTGCTGCACACGTGCCTTAAAAACACCTGGGGAGGTGTTGCACGACGCTCCCATCCTCCTAAAGTAAGGGGAGAATGAGGGAACTCACTTTTTTTCCTCCTCTCCTGTTTGTCCTCTGCTTAGTGTGGCCATTACTGCGGAGTGATTGATGCTAGCCTTCACCAGAATAAGCTCTTTCCAAAGGCTCTGTGACAGGCTGAGGCCCATCAGTCTGTCAAGACAACTGCCCTCCTCTAGGATGGATTGGCGCTAATGCGTTTTGCATTTTGACAAGAATGTCCCCGGTGATAATGTTACGATGTGGGTGGAGACCCGAGCGAATCGCTGCTTCAGACCTCCTATGACGTAGTAACTTCGCGTCGCAGCTTAGCAAAGTGCGAGGGAAGGTGAATCGGACAGGTTAAGCGGGTAGTCAAAGTTTCATTTGAATCGCAGTTATAACACTGGCTATTCTGAAGTTGATTCAGAAAATTGGAAATTACACTGGGGTCATAAAAGGCGTGAAAGTGTAAAAATAAGTAGAAACGCGCGTCATGAATATGCATTTTTTTTATTGTTTTGTTTATATTTGGGTTGACGTAATGTCTACTGTTTTTAATCCAGTTAGTGATCTTATATCCGTATTGTTTATTTATTTGCCTTTATGCATGAAACGGGGAAACTATACTGTGACCTCCTTGTGTATTGTTTTCCACCGCTTTGAAAATAGATCGTTAGTCATAGCAAATTCAAGTGCTGAGACTTAATGTTTTTAACTTACACTTCCCAGTAAGTAACCGCTTTACTAAAGTTCACAAAATGCTTAGCTGAATCTGAGAATTGAATCGAATCGAATTGAATCTTTTTATTATATTTTTGATTTCAAATAGCAATGTTTTAGAAATATTTCACATAACACTATCAGATGCCAGTTAAAATGACAGATGCAGTGTTTCTCTATACAATACGCCAGTGGCGCATTACCTTTTCCGTGGGAATTGATGCATACACCAGTAGTTAAGAGAAAGGGTGGTATTTGCGGAAAGCGAAAGATTAATTACCTCAAAATGACTAAGAAAACAGATATTCCCATTTTCTGCCAAGATTTGTATTCATTGTTTTGAAAAAGCGTTTTCAGCACTTCCATAATGTGTTCAAGCATTATGGTTTAGATTTGTACGTCACATTCTTTTAAAATAATAATTCAAGAAGCCCTGAAATCGGATGAAAAGAATTTCGGCAATAAATCAATGTAGCCTATAACCTAAACTTGGTTTAGAAAATGTTATTTTGTGAGTTTGTCCTCAGAATTATGGATTAATTATATGGATTCATCGGAAAGTTGATCTCACGTAACTAAAACGATTAATTTTTTATCATTTGCAATCAGCACGACGCTGAACGCTCATATTAGCATGCTGTCTATTGTAGCTGTTAAACTCTTGATATTATCGTGTTTATATTGGCACGATTTTCCAGACCGTCCCATTAGCGGATTTTACACTCTAAATTAATTATGCGTGAACAAGAACAACCAAGTGTTCATCTCTGAAGTTTTAAAAAAACGCATTTCAATGTATAGTTTCAGTAAAACCCCCACGAGTTTAGTCCATTTAAGTCTGTTATTAAAAACAGTATAATGTTTCCCCCCTAAAAGGGCACGCACTTATACCATATTGTACATTCATCATTACTCTTAACGTGAGCAAAAATAATTTATAGGCCCAAGTAAAAGTGAAGGAAGATCGGTGAGTTTATATTTGCGTCGGCTCAAAATTGAGCGCAATACAGAAGCGCCTTGCGAGACTGGGGAAATTGAAATGAAACCAGACCTCCAGTAATTCAAAAGCCGATTGCTCTCATTTTTTCACAATGCCAACATGTTGACAAGCATTTCAAAAGCCATTCTGGGGGAAAAAGGGGAGAGGAATTGTGCCATTTCTCTTCTTTCTGCACTGCGGGGATCGGCCTTAATAGAATTTTGCTCTATATTTTCGCAGTATTTAAAGGCATTGGAAGTGACTGAATCAATTGTTTGTGTCTGTAGGGTATGTATTAGAGTACTTGTGCTTGTGTTATTTTGTTAATGGGTAGCTGGCAGAATGATCACTTAATTAACCTCATGTATTAGTGGGAAAACGAAAATGTCTGCTACATCAAATGGAAAAAAGATGAAAACTATGGATTTATGCATTTTTGTACGAGAGAATGGATGAAAGTTGTTTTCATAAGCACTTACTGTTACTTACAATTATGATTACTGTTTCATAACTCCAACTACTGCATTTTGCTATGAAATAACACCAGGTTGCAGAACTGATTTAATTTTTTTTTACTTTGGAGTAAGATGAGAGCAAAATGAGCTAAATTATTTAAAAGACCAAATGTTCTGTGAACGAGGCGCCATTATTTTTCATCTTGATGTGTAAACTTGCAGAAAAGCCATTTACGAATTACCAGCGATGAGTGATCTTATACTTAGATGATTTTACTGCAGAAGCACTGATTCAGAACTGGTCTAATACTATACTTGTTCTGGTTATTGGCTTTTATTTTTATTATTTATTTATATATATTTTGCATGTAGGATAATGCGCGACAGGAAAACCGGAGGCTGCACGCTGAATTTACACGGTCATTATATCAGCAGCGCCGGCGTATTCACTGCGGTGGCAGGCTCTCATTAATATGAAGCAGGGCTTAGCTGACCGTTTTTATTCTTGATGATTTGCGTAGGAAAAGCAGCCGCTACGCTGCAGCGACTTCAACAACGTCAATAACTCCAGCGCTATCATCTAGGGTCGCGAACCCCCCGTGTTGTTAAATCCATCATCAGAGATAACTGGCCAGGCGCGGAGCGGAAACGCCGCCTCTCCCTAGTAGGCCTCGACCCCCCGGGGAGGAAAGGCTGGATCCTTAACACTGATACCCCGCTCTGACGGCTCTGCTTGGAAAAGCTTAATCTACATTAAGATCCACCGCTCAGGCTCGGGACAATGAATAATGAAATCGTAGCCCACTGGACCGTATGTGGGGATCTGATCTACTTGGACACCGACTCTGTTTCCCTTCACCTGCCGAAAGATGGAAAGCTTTTTTATTGCCCCCCCCACAGATGTGCAGAGGGATGTTTGTACGGATAGGCGCCACTGAACAGTGAAAGTGAAATGGAAACCCATTTGACCACATGTGAAGTTAAGGTGTTATCAGCGCCGACTGGCTGCCTCCGGGAGCGCGGCGTGCAGCCGGAGACGGCGCCGGGACTCGGGCGGCTGCCCTGCGTGTTCAGTAAATGGCATTTCTGCGGGCGCGCCCGCCGGGGAGCCGCTGTCAGACCCCGGCCCCCAGCGCCGCGTCCCTTATCTCGTCTTACTCATTTGTGTTGCGACAAAGGTAGAGAGCGTTCCCCGGCGGAATGATGAACGGCAAATAAATGCCGCCGTGGCTGGTTTTCCATCGCCGGAATAATTCTCCAGAATGGCGTCTGGTGCCCTTGCAGCGGAGCTGATGATGACACGGATTTATGGTTTAACTTCCCGACGGAATGTCTCTTTCCCTCTTATCTCCCGTGTGCCTCCCAGCTTCGCCGGTTGGTCTTAAGTTACCGTTAATGTCCCCGGTCTTTGCCTTTGTCCTTGAGATTTATAAACGCGCTGCCCTGTTTAACTTGGGTAGATGTAGCCGCCCCAGAGTCATGTTTATGCGGAGCATCGGCCTATGATGAGACACTGCTCATTTGTGAAGAAGAAACTTATCAGTACTGTATTTATTATGTTATTCGGATTGTATATAATAATAATAATAATAAGAAGAAGAATGTAACGATGTTGATAATAGATAAATAGATACGTGGACTTATATAATTATATATATAATTTCTTAATTTTCTTCACACTTTTCTGGTGAGGTCTGCAATCATCTACATTTGTTTTCTTGCAGACTGAAACCCATGAAATGTTCAGTTTTGTCATTCACTATCAGATGCACAAAATAGATACTGCTTTTGAATACATTACCTATTTTCGGTAAGCAGAACCGATTTCAGCTACGCGATAAAAAAGTGTGGATAATCACATCGCGCGTCTTTCTTTTTTAATCCGTTTGCCTTGGATTCCAGAATTTTCCCTCTTCAAACACGTCCGGACAGCCAAAACGAGCAAATCATATCCTGCCTATGATTGGTGGAGTTGCGAATAGCAAGAGAAAGAGGGAATCCAGGACCGAAGTAAAGCCACCCCACGGAATTGTGGGAGCTGCCTGGCCGTGTCACAAACCGTAATAGATCAGTGTAACGGCGCCATAGTGCTAATAATACGTCTGGACTCCAGCGGTGCCTTGAACTCCCAGCTCTGCCTCAATTAAGATGTACGACAGTTGGGCCGATTTACAGCCCCATGTATCTCCGACTCTTCTGCTGTCGCGAAGACGTGGGTGCAGCGCGCAGCAGCCCTTAGTCTGGAGTTCTATAGTGTTATCCGGTTGATTAGTAGGTCTACCACTAATTTTTCTATTGATTTGATCTGGTCCAATACCAAAGATGGTATCACAAATACTGACATTTGGTACCAGCTCAATGCTGGCCGAATTTTCTGAGGGTGGGTGTTGATGAGGGTGGAGAAAGGAGTGGACAGACAATACAATTTTGATTGTATTCCTCTGGCATCTGGCCCCCCTTATGGTCAGCCCCGCCTGCTAGTAGTTCATGTCATGCACCCTTTTATAATACAAACACTTATATTACCAAGTAAAGACAATCGATATTTTAATGCTAGAATCTATTCCCAAAATGAAACATTCAGTTCAAAAGAAGCCATTTTACATTATTGGTCTGCATTGTGGGTTACGTGTGTGTGTCTGTGTGTTTATGTGTGTGTGTGTGTCTGCATTTGTCCTCACAATAATAAGAATATAGGGATGAGAATTAGCACCTCCAAGTCCGAGACCATGGTTCTCAGCCAGAAACGGGTGGATTGCCCTCTTCAGGTCAAGGAAGAGGTCCTGCCTCAAGTGGAGGAGTACAAGTATCTTGGGGTCTTTTTCACGAGTGAGGGTAGGCGAGATCGGGAGCTGGATGACGAATCGGAGCGGAGTCTACAGTTTTGCAGGTGTAAACCGGTTCGTTGTGGCTAAGAAAGAACTGAGCCTCAAAGCAAAGCTCTCGATCTATTGGTCCATCTTCATCCCTACCCTCACCTATGGTCATGAGCTATGGGTAATGACCGAAAGAATGAGATGGCGAATACAGGCGGCCGAAATGAGGTTTCTCCGCAGGGTGTCTGGGCTCTCCCTTAGGGATAGGGTGAGAAGTTTGGATATCCGGGAGGGCCTCAGAGAAGAACCGCTGCTTCTTCACGTTGAAAGGAACCAGTTGAGGTGGTTTGGACATCTGGTGCGGATGCCTCCTGGGCGGCTACCCGGAGAGGTTTTCCGTGCATGTTCTACAGGGAGGAGGCCCCAAGGCAGACCCAGGGCTCGCTGGTGGGATTATATCTCTCGGCTGGCCTGGGAACGCCTCGGCGTCCCCCCCGAGGAGCTGGTAGAGGTAGCGGGGAGAGGGAGGTCTGGGTATCTCTCCTGAAGCTGCTACCCCCGCGACCCGAACCCCGGACAAGCGGTAGGTAATGGATGGATGGAAGGATGGATGGATGGATCTGCACACCCTTCCTTTGCACACATCCCATCCATTTTTCACAACTGCTTAACCAGTGCAGAGTTATGACTCATCGTCGCTTCTGTTTTGACCAGTCAGCAATTAATGGGCAATTAAAGCTGAAAGCTGATTGGCCCCTGGAGTGCTACCTCCCCTCTCATTCACCGATTCCTAGTGCCGTCCACAAAACATGCTAGAATCATCCCTGAATTAAGTAGATTAAAACCTTACTGTTATTTTGTAACCATCTTTTGATCATTTTATCTGATCTGGATCTTTGCTTGGGTTGTGGGGTTGGGCTGGAATCTCAGTACTTAGGGCACTTAAAACCACTTACACTTAAAACCTAAATGTGATTGTATTATTCTGTTTGTACGACGGTACATATACGTATAGAAACATGGGTATCTATGTTATAGTGTGTGTGTCTCCTTGGATTACAGTTCAGTATTATAACTCAGTATTAAATCTACTTGTTACCCGTCAGAGCATTTTCCCTTTCCCGAGACTCAGTGTAACCTAACTCTTTACCCAACAGCTTGGCTGCGTTTCAAACGTTTGCAAGATCTCTTAAAGGCTGTAGCGAAAATTAAAGTCCTCAATTATAGAACAGATGCAGTGAATATCGATTAAAAATATTTTCTTCCATCCGGGCATTTGCTTTTATAATGACATATTGCACTCAGAAGGATTATTTAAGCTATACATGAACATAATTCAAATACTTTTGCAGGTTATACGAAACAGTACAGTGCAGTTTATTACTTGTAAGCCGACAGCTGTCCATAAAAAGGCAAACCCTCTGTGAGCCGTTTCATTTGTTTATTCAGATTTTAAGGGGGTTCTGTTCTGAAATAACAACACTAGTTTTGCACTTTCATAGCCCCCAGGAAATGCATGGCCTATGGACATATCTTACTTTCTTTTAATAACGAATGTTGTGTAGACTTACCCCTGCAAGACAGATGCATCTTTTTGCAAACTAATCTGCTTAAAAAAAAAATAAATCCTGCACATTTTTTGTTATCAGTTGTATTTCATCTAGGCTTTTGATGATTTGTGTTTAGGGATGGTTGACTAAGTAGTAAACCTGACCTGATTGAGGTGGAGGGTTACCTGTATCGGTCTGTGTGCACTGTGCACTGTGCACTGCGTGGTCATGTGACTTTACGGATGTGCATCCTGGGCCCTATACAGCTGCTGCACAGCTGGAATCCATATAAAACGCCTGCGGTACATTTTTTTTAAAGCGACGGTGCTCTGGATTCCTTAAATACCGGGCCGGACCACTGACAGATTGTCCGGGACGTTGGGAGGAGGAGGGCCCACCCTCAGGACTCCACATTAAGGAAGTGTGGAATGTGGAAGCCTTCCCACCCCCAGGGCTTTTGGGGGGAGTGGCTATCCTGGGGCAGGTGGTGTCATCAAGGATGGCTGATAGAGGAGGAGAGGTCACTGGCATACGCAACTGGGAAGTATGGGAGGCCAGAAACAGTGTCAATAAATAGACAAATAATCCGAGTTTGTGTGTGAATGTGTGTGTGAGCGGCCATGTGCATTTGTATGTGCTTATGAGTGGGTGTGTGTGTGTCTGCGTTTGTCCTCACAATAATAAGAATATAGGAGCTGTGCATGTTTGTGTTTGTGTGTTTGCGTGGGTGTATGGGCGTGTGTCCGTGTGTTTGTGTGTGTGTGTGTGTGAGTGGGCGTGTGTGTGTGTGTGTGTGTGTGTGTGTGTGTCCGTGTGTTTGTGTTTGCGTGGGTGTGTGTTTGTGTGGGTGTGAGTGGGCATGTGTTTGTGTGTGTGTGTGTGCGTGTGTCCGCGTGTTTGTGTTTGCGTGTGTGCGTGTGTTTGTGTGGGTGTGTGCGTGTGAGTGGGCGTGTGTCCGTGTGTTTGTGTGTGTGTGTGTGCGTGCGTGTGAGTGGGCGTGTGTTTGTGTGTGTGTGCGTGTGTTTGTGTGGGTGTGTGTGTGCGTGTGTTTGTGTGGGTGTGTGTGTGTGTGTGAGTGGGCGTTTGTCCGTGTGTTTGTGTTTGTGTGTGTGTGTGTGTCCGTGTGTTTGTGTTTGCGTGGGTGTGCATGTGCGTTCCAGCAGTGTCAGTTCCATCTTTTCGGTTCACGTTTTCTGTCACTCGTTTTTCTCTTCCTCTTCCCCGTGACATATCAGCTTTGCATGATGGACCCACACCTTTTCCTGGCTCATGGCCATTCTGCTTACAACTCTTTAGAAAATGAAAAAGCCCCTGTTAAGCAGCTTCCTTTTAGGATGCGCCATAAACGGAGAATCTGCCATGAGATAATGTCAAGATTAACGCCGTGAAGTAGCAGGATGCCGCCTTCTCATTTGCCAACGATGTACGGAAGGATTTATAATAAGATTTTAAGAAACAGGTCTGAAATGAAAAAGTGAAAAATATTATGGAAGGATGAAGTGTCCGTCATAGCCTGGAGATTCTGATATACTATGAAGAATATGCATCCGATGTTATCACTACAACTCCATTAATTCGTTTTATGGGTTAGAATTATAGAACATATCTACATCATTATTTACTCTCTGCACTGTAGAATAAGAATCTTAAAATAATTGGAATTTTGGGAGATGAGGAAAGTTTTTTTTGTAAAGATTACGATCAGAGTTACGAGTGGAGACCTGCAATTTAAAGGGATGAGATCCAGGACACCGGGACCAAATGTGATCCATGAAAGGTGGTCGGGGGACAAACACAGGTCAAAAATGATCTAGAGTAACACAGACATCTAAATCCAAATCACAGTCTGTAAGCAGGGTCTGAAGACAGGGACTATTTTGAAAATCATCACTAATCAGTCCAAAGACTAAAGATTGTCCAGCAAGGGCCAGGCTTGGTAATTGTCAAAGTTATTGTTTAATTCATCAATTTAGACTTATCATGGGATGTGCTGGTGTCTGTAGTATTCAGGTGAGGCAGGCAGTGGTCTGGTTGGATATGTCGGACTCCTGGGCGTGCTGATTGGAGGGAAGCATCACTTTATTCCACTCTCTGTGCTTATATATTTTGCTTATATATTCTGTTTCAGGCTCTCTCTGACCCTATTCTGGTTAAGCAGTTGAAAGATCGATGAATGGATATATGGATGTAAATAAAATATTATGAAGGTCCAGTAATTACTAGAAAAAGCATAATCCCATAATAAACCACTGTTGGATACTGCAGACTTGCTATGACATATGAAAAGGCTGTTCTGCTTTGTAATGGTTAATGATTCATAAATGATACTCACATCTCCATTTTATTATTTCCATTACCTTAGGAAAACTAAAAGATTTACAGTAATGGGGCCTGTTTGCTGTGGTAATATTTTATTGCATTTTTTTTTCTTTTTATTGCTCCTGTTCTTTATCCCTCTCTTTTTATTGCCCCTCTTTTTCCTCGCTGTACAAACGTCCGCCATTCTGGAACAACATCTCCACACTAGGAAAGGAACACTCAGAATAATCACTTATTTATACATAATAATCTGGGAACTGAGAGTACGTGACTTGGACAGACTCTGCCTGCCCCGTGGACAGTCTCTACCTGCCCCGTGGTCCTTAGGATCCGGGTATTATCTGGATTTCATCGTCACGCGGTTTTACAAAGTCAGTAATTTTATGCAAATAACACACTTGATAAAAGTAGTCAGCCACGATTTGTTCCATTTTCAGCGGGATAGAGTCATTTGCTTTCATAGTGAGCACTCTGCTATTGTATCTGCAGGTAAGAAGGTAGTGTTGTGACCTGTCATGACAAATCGGGAGGTTCTTAGGTCTGTGCAGATGAAGCTAAGGCCTCAAGGTCACTGGTAGCCCGGTGGACTGTGGGTGACGTCGTGACCCCACACCTCCAGGGATCTGGGACAGCTTCCTGGCTCGGCTCTGCCTGCACGTATGTGTACATGTTTTTTTTTTTTAACCATCCTCCCTGGACTTGTGTGGGTTTCCTTCATGTGCTCCAGAGAAGCTCCTCCAGTCCAAAGACTCGTAGCTTGGTGTCAGTGTCTGTCAGTGTGCCATGTGAGGGACGGACACGCTATCCAGCGTGCGTCATGCTGTGCACATCCTGGACGGAACTCAGCATGTCGCTGTGCTGGAAGCATGTGACTGATGGGTAGACATGAGATCACTGCATTTCTGCAGCTTTTTGCTTGTCAGCGCAATTCTGACATCACCTGGGCTGTCATGAAGGGGCCATGTTGGTTTTAATTGGTTAGACCATCCTAGACATTTTATAGAAAATAAATCTTTTGGCCATTGTGACCTTTGTTAGTTCCTATAGTAAACAGTGTTAGATGCACTGTTGGGTATATACAATCATCCGTCAACTTATGTCCTATCAAGTAACGTCTGACCGCATTTATGTCCCGTAACAGCCTTAATGGAATTTATCAAGAGACATCCAAAGCAGACATAATAGATGTCAGTGGGCATATTTTAGCACGTGTGCATGCGGCAAGAAACAAAACAAACAGATTGCACTGCCGCTATGAAGATTTAGTTAAATATGTGTAATATTGTTATCTTATTTTATACAGTATATCTGACCTCTTTCCTATATTGAGCGAGATACGTCCTGATTGATTTATGTCCTCACTTTTGGGACAAAACCTGGAAGTAAGTCCACAGATTCTAGTATTTGATTCTAACTGAACTGATAGTTCAGTTAGATTCTAACTGAACAGGAGTTTATTTAAAACCTATGGTGTGAAGGTTGTATCATTCCTGTCTCCTAAAACAACAGTATTCAGATAAATACCTTTGTCTGCGTTGGGGGGGGTGTTTTGGATGAAGGTCACAGACATGGACTTGCAAAAACTCAAAAGCAGAACAAATGTTGCTGGTAACGGCCTTTAAATACAGCGGATTCACAAACGTTTCCCATGGCGCCGTTGCTATTGCGTCGCCATGGCGACGTGCCGAGATGGGCAGAAGGGGTTTTGTTGGTTCCATGTCCGCAGAACACAACGTGTATCGAGATGCCTGACCAAGAAAAGTGCTCACTTTACCTGATATTTGCATCCAAAATGCATCATTTTGTCTCATCTCCTATTTTATCGTTCCTAGTTAAAATTTGCCACTCTTGTTTACATTTAGGATTTACATTCACGCAAATCCTGTCAGTTTGTCAAAGCTGCATGGAAGGTCTGCAGTTCATAGTTTATATAATTCATCCACCCGGAACCTTCCACGCAGTGCATCGATCACCAAACGCCACCTCAGCCCCACCTCCCTGATGGCGGAATCGCAACGTCTGGGACGTGGCTGAGGAGAAATTCACCTTTTGTTTTTACCTCTGTTCTCCTGGTGTGATATAGACGGGAGGAAGGAAAGCGAGGAAGCTGAATTAACCCCCCGACCCCCCCCCCTCCCCCGTTTTATCCAGTGTCTCCAGAAATAATAGGAATCCCAGGGTTTATTGTTCGGCCTGACCTGGCTTTTTCCGTTAGAGGTTCCTCGTCCCATTCTGGCTGGTCCCAGTGCCAGGTATTTGCCCAGTGGACCCCTCTCCATGACCCTGATCAGGAAAAGAGAATAAGATGGACATCAGTCTTCACCAAGGGCATAAATTTGGGCTGAGTATTGGGGTAGGGGGTCTCCACCAGTTTTGGGTGTCCAAGGGTTTGTATTATTTTGATTGGTTTCAATTATTTGGGAAGTTACAACCCCCTCATCCCCCATAATTTACTGCCATGATCTTTACATTCAAATAGCTTTCTTCTTTATTTTTTTGCAAAAAAAAAAAAACACAAGTGTATGCAAGTTTTTTTGGGAAATGTGACTTAGAAACTGGGCTGTAATTTTGCCTTTTTAATTAATTTGCTTGTTATTCTTTGCATGATGACAGTAGTTTTACACATTAGTCTGTGATTTTAAAGCTCATAATTTCTTCAGAAAAATAAGAGGTTCTGCAGAAGGCAAAAGAAAGGCTTCATGAATCCGTCCAGGATGCCCTGCTTCCTGGCGTCCGGGATGAATATGTGTTGGCTGAATGTTGCGTTTGTTGTGAATTTCCGTCACTGTAGCTCTGAGTTCCCATTTCTCGCCCTAAGCTTCTTATTTTTCACATTCCGCAAACGGTGTTTGTGGTGGCTGTTTGTTGGATCCCAAGTGTTATAAATCTCAGAAATAAGTCCTACCGGGGGGGTGAAAAGGTAACGCCAGTTGGCAATGCATGTGGCGAAAAAAACCACCTCTCTCCGCATCCCAGAAAAAACACGACACATTTTTTTCCCCGTTTTCCTCGAACATGATTTATGGTGTAATCGAGGAGGGGGGGGGCAAGCTCACTGACTCCTTTGTTTCACTGGTTCTGCCCTCAGTCTCATTCCGTGTATGAGAGCGTGGCAGGGGTCACACTCTACCTCTTTCATTTCAGGTCGAAGGGGCTTAGTGGCTGAAGCTCTAATCATATCCAGCGGGTAAACAGCATTGGGCTTAAACAGAGACGGATCTTTTCGGTCCGCTCCCCTGCGATATCGCGGCCTTTCTTCAGTGGGATATTTTTGGTTTTATGACGTGGGAATGTGGCGCTGGTCAGACTCCAGTGCAGAGTGTAAATAACCCCACAGCTTCTGGATTCGGCCACCACCCCCCCCAACGGTTTACATAGTCTGGGTGCCTGTGATCCTCTCCATTATCCGAGCAACGCTGAGACTGCCCGCCCCCATTTTAAAATGCATCGTGGGGCCATAAAACCCTGCCACCGTATTGATCGAGTGACGCTAGGCATGGGGATGTGTCTAATTCCATTCCTGCCACGCATACCCCCCCCACCCCACCCCACCCCAGGGGTATCGGCAGGCTTGTTTAAACTTTATAAGAGATCATTTAACAATTACCAGAGAGTGACACACACATATAGGAAGAACTCCCACCTGATCTGGATGCTTAGGGTGTGGTCTCTTAAAAAAATGTGACACCCAATCTTTAACTGAGGGAAAAAAATACAAGATTTAAGATTTTACAGTGTATATGATTTTAATTATGGGATGGCTGGAATGTCAGAGTAGATAAAAAAGGTCAGTAAAAACATAAGCAGGTTCATCAGTATTTACAGCATCTTTTCTCCTCGATTTGGAGGTGTGACCTTAGTCGTTTGAACAGACGGGATCCTTCACACCAATGAATGTGGTTGGAGACACTCAGTTTGTGTTTAAAATCAATATTAACAGTTGGAATATAATCTTACTTTCACATTGATCAGATTTATGCCTCTGTCCCTTTTTTATGGACAGAGACATTTTGAATGCAGTAAAACATATTTTATATACACAGTAAATGTTACAGCAAGTTGAAATTCTCATTAATCTCCTTTAAACCGTCGGGTGTTGACCTTTTCCTCGTGCAACAGCAATTACAAAGCCAAGCTGTTTCACTGTTTGCAACGAAAGGGAAATTAATACGGTAGCAAACCTCACATGTGATTTAGTGAATAATATTTCTGCTCCCAGGCTGTTATTTCTTCTTTCAGGGAGGTGTTAAAAAGACCTGGCAGCCATTAGATACCTAAATGTTTAGGTGCCCTCGACGATGCCTGCTCACAAATGTTTTTTTTTTTTTTGTTTTTTTTGTAGAAGGTCCAAGGTGTTGACTTCGACGCGATTCCTGAAATCCCCGAAATGGCAGAGTCTGTTCGGAAACTGGCTCCTTGCTATTCTGGTACTGGACTGGGTGAACAGGTAGGGGGAAGGAGTGATGCGCAACCCGGCCTCATTGCAGGAAAGACGCCGCAGGATCAGTGGACTTTCCGGAACATGTGGCCGAGCCAGACAGCTGTGACGTCCTGCTTATTCCACACCTTGCGGAAAAATATAGGTAGGCCTTTCCCTCACCATGCCACGGGATGTGAATCATCCTGCAGATGACAGTGGCCACCCTGCTCTTGCCTTCACTGTTGGGTCTGAAGACTGAAGGCCATGCAAGGGGAAGGAGAAAATGGAAACTTAGACACACACAGACACAGACAGATACACACATACAGTATGATCTGCCATGACACAGGTTTGTGCTAGTGGATAGATAGTGGATAGTGGGTAGATAGATAGATAGATAGATAGATAGATAGATAGATAGATAGATGGATGGATGGATGGATGGATGGATGGATGGATGGATGGATGGATGGATGCTCTCGGTCCTAAGTCAGCATCCTGCCACATTGCTTTGACATCCAAGTGAAAGTCCTCAAGGTTATTAAAAGTTATTAAGATACCACATATAACCCAGAGACCCACGTTTTGATCTCTCCTCTGTACCTGCTACAGATGACAGCTGTAAGACTCACTGACCTCCTCATGGAGCTCCTTTGTATGTGCGACCGTGTGGAACTGCAACCCTGAAATGCACTTTAAATACAGGTCAACAGCAATGCTGTTTGCACCTACTTTTTCTATTTTATCATTATCCGCTGCCTCTATTTCATTTCTCTAAAAGAAGTTCCGGCCAGATAAATGGTGTAACCAGGAAAATCCCACCCGGATGATGGTGGCGGGCTTGCAAGATGAAAGTGAGGGGGTTGAAAAAATAAAGCCACTTGATAATGTCAATGGAAGGACAGTGATGGAGTCTTTTGGAAGGATCCCTCAATAAATCAGAAGATCGTCAGGGCCAATAGGCAGCTTAGAGGAGGCCTCAGTGGATGAGCCCTTAACGAGGCGTGGACAGGGGCCGGCCAAGGAAGCCGCTGTGGAGACAGCAGACTCCCCCAGCCAAGCATTACAAAGCC
>JAODKF010000040.1:9494923-9515850 GCA_026779585.1 Mormyrus proboscirostris
GTATACTTGAATTAAATGTAAAATATAGTTGTCCTCCGAAGAGGGGGGGTGGTGGTGGGCAAAAAAAAAAAAAAAAAGAACGTGCAAACCCCACGACAACACGGGGAGAACGTGCAAACCCCACAACGACACGGGGAGAACGTGCAAACCCCACACATGGAGCCACAGCAGAGAATCAGACCCTGGTCCTACAGGGTGTGAGGCAGTAGTGCCAACCACTGTGCCACCCCTCTGCCACCCAAAAATGGGATGTTTTTCTTGACTTTTCTGGGCTTACAGTAGTCTGTTGAAAATAGATTTCTGTATTTTTAGATTGTATTCACTCAGAGGCGGGGCCACAGCGGCACAGGCCCCAGCAGAAAGCTGATTGGGCCCTGGAGTGACCCCTCACCTGTCAATCACTGATTCAAAACATATCATGGGCTAATGACAAGATTGGCCCCTCTGTGTGAGTTATGGTTCCTCTTGTGCCCCCCGCCTTAAAAATCGTAGAATT
Source organism: Mormyrus proboscirostris (assembly GCA_026779585.1). Lineage (NCBI taxonomy): Eukaryota > Metazoa > Chordata > Actinopteri > Osteoglossiformes > Mormyridae > Mormyrus > Mormyrus proboscirostris. Next base: position 9,495,420 of record JAODKF010000040.1, read on the forward strand.
GGCCCTGTAAGTGCTATCCCAGACATTCCTCCTCCATACACAGTCCAGCACTCCCTACATTTGCCACGCTCAGTAACTTTGATGTCTCCAAGGTCCTGCTTATTAAAAAAACCTACCCCCTACCCCTTGGACTATATCCCCTCGCATTTCCTTCAAGCTACCTCTCCCACCCTTACTATATACTTACACCATCAACACATCACTCATGACATTCCCCCACTACATTTAATCAGGCCTGAGTAACTCCCCAGCTTAAAAAAACATCCCCGATTTATCACAATTGTAAAACTACAGACCAGTCTTTCTCCTCTCATTTCTGTCTGAACCTCTTGATCGCGCTGTTCTCAATCAAGTTTCACACTCTTTCACACAGAATAACTTTCTGGATGCTCATCAGTTCTGCTTCAAAGCAACAAACTCCATAGAGACCACGCTCCAGGCTGTAGTGGAGGCCCTGTGATCTATAAGAGCTGCATCTCAGTCATCTGTTCTCATGCTGCTGGACCTGTCTGCTGCCAGATCTGTTTGCCCACCCTCTCTCAACTTGGCAGGACAGAGGCTGCTCTCAGATGGTTTGTAGACTGTTATCTATCAGGTAGATTTGTCCAATTATCTTGGGGAATAGAGGTGTCTAAATGACAACATATAACATCTTTTGTGCTTCAAGGTTCAGTTCTTGGTGTCTTCCTCTTCTTCTTGCACATCATCTGTGATCATACAGCCGCTCCTACCATTATTACATGCATGACATGCAACTCTACCTGACTTTCTTCCCAGAGGACATCAGAGTCATATCTTGAATTTCTGCATGCTCCGCTGCCAGGACAGTCTATAGTACATGTGTAATCATCATCTCCAGTGGAACTTCTTTGTATTCCCAGTCAACTTGACGTCTCTGTACAGCTTGGATCATCGATGTTGTCTCCATTAATGTCTGTAAGGAACTTAGTGGTGATAATAGTAATTATATTTTTTGTGGACCTTATTGCAGCTCTTTCCTGAACTTGTACATGTACTTTCTGTAACATAAAGAACATCAGACCTCATCTATCACTATATGCAGCTCAACTTGTCCAGGCACTAGTCTGATAGGGCTGCTAGCATGTGCTGTAAAACTTCTGCAGATGATTCGAAATGGAGCAGCACATCAGGTATTCCATCAGCTGACGTGCTCTCACATCTCCTCGTCTCTCTTCATTGCCTCTCTGTAAGTGCCCAAGTCATTGGTGTTTGCTTTTGGAGCCGTTAATGGAACGGCACCAACTTACATCATCGCTCCTCGGTACCCATGTTTCATCTTGCCCCCTAAAGTCAGCGGGCCGTCATTACCTGGCGATCCCACATGATGACATTTCTCATTCTAGACACTTCTCATGTGTGGCTACTCATCTATATCCGGTCAGTGGGCGAAGCCTTAAAGAAGCCTTAACGGAACCTTAAGAAATGTCTCGAACATTTTTTTCCCCAGAATCATCTCAGCGAAATCCTTCTACCACTGACCCTCACCTGATTTTTTTCTCAGCTATTTTATTGTTATGACCTCGCTTGAAAACACTGGAGGCCCCTTCCATTATGCACTTGTGTTATAGGAACCAGGCACTCATGTTTTGATTTTGGCTTTTCTAATGTTAGGTTCTATCAGTTTTTCGTTCTCTTACTCTTACACTGTGCTAACTTGCAAAGTGCTAACTTGCACTTATTGCTGCCTTAGGAGGCTCAGGCGAGCAGCACTACGACACACGGTAAGCATGTTAAGTAGGACACACACGCGGATCAGATTCAAGGAAATGGAGTTTATTGGGGAAGCAGTGGGAAGCGCTAATCAAGGCCAACTGTCCACGCCCAAGCCGGAGAGTGCAAAAATGATATCCAGATTGGCAAGCTGGAGTGGTGGTTGGTGGGTCTAGGAGGTAAAACCAGAATCAGACAGAGACCGGGCAGACAGGGCAGACATCACTAGGGAGAATGCTTGAATTCTCAGTAAACTAAGAAGATCTTGATTCTGGCAGATGTGCCAGATGCACTGAAGTCGAGGGGCTAATTAGAGCAAAACTGGACACAGCTGGCAAGGGGTGTGGCCATAAATAAGATCTACTAGTGAACTAAGGTACAGGCAGAATGGGGCCTCCCCGAGTGGGCGGGCCTTTCCGGTGGGGTTTCCTTGAAAGGCCTGGTTGCTGTGGTGTCAACGGGACTCCTCCGAGCTGGTCCGTGACACTGTCTGAATGAAATGATGCTTTATTTGTCATTTGTCCAAGTATGAGTACAGGTAGACTGGAATGTTCTTTTTCACATATCCTTGCTTGCTATCCACAGAGGTGAGGGCGAAGCTTGAGGTCAGAGCGCAAGGTCAGCCATCTACTCGGCATTCCTGAAAGCTAAGTTGCTCAGGGGCCTGACGGCAATGTGACAGTTCTGCGGAGGACGGGATTCAAAATTTGGCATTTCCGGCCACAAGCACAAAGGCCTGACTCACAGAGTCACGCGCTGCCCTCCAAAAACCTAAGTTGGCTCCCTCACAGCTAAATGCTTATGATGCGATTGTACATCACTTGTGCAAAAAAAAGCTAAATAAATGAATGTAAATGTAAATATATGGTTGATGTCAATTGATAACAGCAAAACACTCTTGCTTCTATAGGGAATGTCTGTGACTTTCCTTTGGAGCCGAAATCATATCTGCTAGCGACCTGATGCCGGTTCATACTGCTGTAGTCCCTCCCTTGGGTCACGTGCTCATTGACAAGAGAGGATTTAATCCCCAAGATTCAGCATTACTCCTGTATCATCAAGGGATTATACAGTGTGATCGCTCAGCATTAATATTTAATGCTTCTGCAGCAGCAAATGTGAAATACACAATCAATTTGGTTATGCTGTGTTTGTTTTTAAACAGCAAGTAATTCATTTGCTGTTTCAAATCCATCTCTCCCTGAAAAGGTCATTGTAAACCCTGTCACCCTGTCTCATGCCTTCCTTTTTTTTTTTTTTCAAATTGGATCGAGTTCTTACCGAAATGTCATTTCCACAAAAAAACCCGTTACACTGACTGCTGTAGAAGTTGCCTTTCTCTCTTTAAGAGTGAGTGCTGGCCAGGAGCTATTCATTTGTTTACATGTTGCTGTGCCTATTAAACCCAGGAGTGGCTGTCTGAAAGCTTTGTACGTTCCTGGTTAATTTCTGAGGCCGGAGACGGCATCTCAGTAAGGACGCAGACACGAGTAATGTGGGCTTGATTGACAGCAAGGACCCTGATTAGAATTCTGATGCTGAGCAGCAATTGGCACGCAAATATAACACCTACATCCGCATTATCCGATCGTTTTTTTCTCTTTGTGTGAAAAAGGTAAGCAGCTTCGTGCCTGTATCCATAGATACAAGGGCTACTGTGGAATATACAGTGCCTGTTGCGGCAACTGGATATAAAAACGGAGAAGGATGTTTGCTCTGCCAATGCAGTGGTATTGGCTTTTTCAGAACAAGGACCCAGCCGCCGCTGTCTGAGGTTATACGCACAAAAAGCAGAATGAGTTGGGATTCTGCAGGGTCATCTAATCTGAACATAATGATTCCATTCAGATACAGGTGAAGGACTCTGGGTAGACTAATTCATATATGGTCCTGCCATTATCTTGCATCCGCATTGTTAAGCATCTAAAATAAGCAACTCGACAAATCCTGCAACCTGCAGAAGTACCTATTTACAAAGTAAGAGCAAAACTTAACCGAGGTACCTAAGGAATAGAGTACTGAACACATTGATAGGTAAACCCCTTCACAGTAATCCTGAATTGGCATGCAAAAAATGGTGCTTCCTTTATGAAGTTCTCAAGGTTGGGCTTTCTGTGGCACTCCAGACAAGCATAAAGGCACTAAAACTTCGATAGCTTTCCCCCCAAAAGAAACACAAAAATGTGTATATACAGTATAACCTGTGTGGTATAGTAGTGTGCTGGCCAGTACCCCTGATTCCACCCCCCCTTTTTGTTATTATACTCTCTGTATGTCTCTCCAGGTCTCACAGAAACACTCTACTTCAGAAGTGGCCTGTATCTGCCTCGTATCAAGGGTTTTATTTTGTGCCACTTATAGGCACGTGTGTCGGCCACCCCTTGGCCCTTCTGAACGCTGTCAGAGCAACTCTTACGAAAAGGCGTCTCCTTTAATAGAAAAACAGAAAATCCATCCGGGGCCACGGGGTACAGGGGAGGAGGCTCTCGTTTGGCTCACGCCAGCGGAGGGCGTGGTCTTGACATTGTGCAGATGCCTCCGATGTGGTCATTTTACCAGGCCGGTGACGGCATTTAATTCTGCGCCAATCAGAGGAAGAAATTAATTACAGTTGAGGAGATGATCTGGTAAGTCATGCATGCGCCGACCATCTGCTGCGTTCGAGGCCTGTCCGATGCGACCGCTCCTGGCTTATGGCTGTTTGTGTTCCGCCACTGTGTTCGTCAACAACAGACACAGTCGTCACCCTCGTCTGCCCTCTGCGTTACCATAATATTAATTCCCTTTCCCAAATGCAAAATCAGCCTTCCAGCATCCCTTCCCCAAACGAGGAGCGACATGCGATGTTATAGTGAGCTTGACATATGGAACGAGATTCGACCCTTTGAAATATCCTATGAATAATTCAATACTTCGTTTTTTTTTTTGTTTTTTTAATTAACAAGTTACAGTCAGTTCGGCTTCACATATGTTACCTTTTATGGGAAAAAAGGGAGATTTAATTGGTTGTAATTGGTGTATTGAACCAATAGCTGTATAGCAATAATGCTAATGCTGTCCTTTCCCTCCCTGGGTTCCATCTTTTATGGATCTTTGTCCAGTGACTCCCGGTAATGGCTGGGGAACTGGTAGGTGTCCTTTTGACTTGTAGGAGGCCTAATGAGCCCCGGAGTGCATATTTGGAGAATGTTTTGGGGTAATGATAAGGAACAACAACACAAGAGAAACAGACACAGCATAAGTGCATTTAAATCTGAGGAGCACTGACCAAGGAATGCAGATAGCTGGGATAGTTACAGAGCCAAGCTAATTAAGTGAAGACTGCCTGCTTTTTGCAGTATTGGTAATCTGAGAAACATTCTGGAACATGATCAAAAAAAATCCCTTTCTGTCCATTTAAACTGCATAAGAAGAGGTCTGGAAGAGGCTGGACACACATTGCTGGCTTTGGCGTGTGTGTTTGAGGCATATTGCCTCACCACAGCCAAAGGTGCCAGTTTGTCCTGTTTCTTGTTCTCTTATTCGAGGACGACCTCTGGGGTTAATTCCACACTCCTTCTGTTTATGGTTTCGACTGCGGAGGCTCGTAGTATCAGGTTGAACTGTGTGTTCCGGGATGTTCTACTGGAAGGATCCAAGTACGGATGAGTCGTTCTCTCCCAGCGGTGATTTTCATTTATTATTTGTGCTATTTGAGGTGGAAATTTGGAAGAAGCGGGGGCTGTTGATTAGATCACAGCGGCAGTAATGCTCCAGATGATATAATGAAGTCGTGCAAATAAATATTGAATAATAAGTTTAGGCTGCAAATTTTGTGCCAATTCAGCAGGACCATGATGAAATTAATTGTTCTTGGCATTAGGACAAACGATGGGGATTCTTACTATGGGGGTAGTGTAGAAATTGTATGTCCAACACCAATAACACAAGGAGTCATCCTCAACTCAACCCAAAGCACAGAGGCTGGGCCTGCGGGTGCAGGTAACGGGAAGTCTGTTAATAACCTGAAGATCCAGGATTGGCAATGCTGTTCAACCTTTGAGCCAGGTACTTAGCCTGAATTACTCCAGTGAAACACCCAGCTGGAGCGAAGAGGTTCTCTGGATAAATTGGTTGGCTAGGCAACTGTAAGTAAATCCCTCTACTTTGGTGTCTAACACAAAAAATAAAATGAGCAGCTGCAGTCCGAATCCCCACCATGGACCCAGCTGCCAAGGCCAGACAAGGGCTAACTATTTCAAAATCCCCTTTTCCATCAGAAGGGCTTGGCCCAGTTTCTGGGCATGTCCCCCGTGTGAGAAATCGCCAGCCTAAGCAAACGGCCGTCCGCTCAGCATGCTAAACCTGCTCTCGGCTAAGGCGCAAGCAAACGCACTCATAACAGGTGGTCACGGTTTTTCCGGATTCGTGGTCCTCTTTGGTGACGGACATCCGTGGTTCCAGAGGCCCAGAGAAGTTAGTTAAAAAGGCAGCATACAGAGGGCAAGCTTTGAACAACCAGCCACCCGTGATCTCCTAATCGAAACTGACCTGTCCCGCCTTTCCCCAAGTCCGGGATCAATGGCTTTCAGCTGCTAAAAAAGCTAATACAAACTAATCAATATCCATCTCATTTATTCAGGTGATTAGCGTTGGAGGGGATTTTATAGCTCTTGGCAATGCCAATTGATACCTTCGAATCCTTCTGCCCACTGTCCATAATACCCTGGGAACAAAGGCCAGCTCGACCATTTTCTTCTAGCTTCTTTTATTTCTGCTTTTTTAATTTCCGTGTTGTAAATATACAGGCATGGAGGCGCCAGGCCTGCTCGCTCCATAAACAAATTCATTATTCCGATTGATTTGTTTGCTTTAGGGCTCTCTGAGGGGCTAGCCCCGGCTTTTGTGCCCGCGGTCCTTTGTCAAGCTTCTCATTGTCCGTGCTGTGAAGTTCCCGGGAAATATGGCTGTTCCTGTGTCGCTTGCCACTGCCCGGGTAGTATTTTGCCCTGTGACCACTAATCGATCGGTCGCCAGCGGTTAAAAATCGCAGATGTTGAGTGGGGGAGGGGTTTGCCTGTAAATCGTCACCAGCCTAATAATAATAATAATAATAATAATAATAATAATAATCGTGTGTGGTGGGCCTCACCCCCCCTCACCCTCCGTTGGCGTAGGTGTGACCAAGCTGCAAAGTGAGAGGGAGCCCAGATTTCAGGCTGCGATCCTTTTGTGCTGTAATTACATTAGCCAGTATTCCGAGAGCGGCTCTGGAAGGCTTACGGAATCCCAGCCAGGCTTAGTCAGCGGAATTCCGCCGAGACAGAGCCGCACGGCTCATTTCTATATGAACCGCGGCTCGGAAAGCTGGCCGCTACACTAACGGGGGTGACTGCATCGAGGCGCATAGCTTCTCCGGCCTTTTAAAGCATTAGTGCAGCTGCATTAGACTTCGTTTGACAGAGACACTCAGGGTTTTGGCACCATTAGACTGGGCGCAGGATGGGTGGAGTAATCGGGGTTGCCAGGTCATTACAGATGGCGAGACTTCATCCTCCATGTGACCTTGACCCAGTTGACCGTTTCTAGTCAATCATCAGGCATGAACCGTCTCGCTTATGTGTTAGAGACCTGTGAGATGGACCGTTCCCCGACTATTCAGACTGGCCTGGGCCAATCTGACTCAGAGAGGCAGCGGTCAGTGTAACGTCCGAGCTAATAACACAGTTTGAGCACAGAGCACTGCAGTCTAATCACCATGGACATCATCCCCATTCGGAGCACCGGCTTGTGGAGACTCGTGGTCAGGAGAAAATGCTGATGAAAACAGATGGTGAGATGAAAGGAGAAGATAGTCACCTTCAGAGGAGCCTGATTCTTCTACCGCACAGGCTAATGAAGCCAGCAGAGGTGACGGTGAAGGAGCCAGCTAGCTGTAAAATTATAATTTTAAGCTTTGCTCTTTTTGGTACATTTATTCTTCCCCTAAGTTTGTGTCAGATGTTGGCGTGCCTTTATTTCAACGATCCACCAATCAGATTCTATTCTGTGTAACAGGGTACAGCACATTCGGGGCGATGCTATGACTTTGTCGGCATGGTAGCCGGGCTTGTTTTGACGTGGTTATTAAAACAGCTTTTTAAGCCGAGGACATCTGAGAGAATATTGCCGAGAAGGTAGGCCTTTTGTTTAGAGTGTGCGGCGTCACGGTAACGAAGCAGTGCTTGGGAAATTGTGTGTTTTGCTTTGTTTTTGCTTCTCATGCCTGTTTGCACACATCTGGGGGCAGCTACTGCCATGTGCTGCCGGCGTCGGGAAACAAAGTGGGCCAGCAGAACCCCCTGGGGGCTCCGAAAATGAGATTCTCCATTCCAGTGGTTTTTATAGCCGCGATGCTCCTCCCGCCGCCGGGGGTAATGACGGCCAATCAGGGCGGTGTGCCGGGGGCCGTGAGTCAGGTTCAGCCAGCCACGCGGAAGGTCGTGACCCTGTCCGGGCTGGCTACACTTCCTGTGTAAACCTGAAGCTCACGCCCTTACCGTGAAGCATTGTTATGTACAAATGTACTTCATTTTTTTGTATAAGTGTAGTCCAACAATTACATAAGCACAGTTTTTCCATTAAATTAGACTAAAATATAACCAAGCTAACTGGCAATCAGTCCAATGCTCCAGGTTAGCATTTCTGTGGGGGCCTCAAAATGGAAAAGTCTGTTTTGAAGACGTTTCCTGCTGCTGTTACCTTCGGGGTGAGCAGATTTCTGCGAACGGTGGCATTGGAAGGAGTCTGACATTGTGGGGACCGAATTTGCCCAGTCATATCGTGAAGATTTCATCATTTAATATAAGATTCACACTATTTAGGGTGCAGTTTCTCAGATAAACGTAACTCAAAAGTGATCCATATGATAAAATGATTTTGTGTGATATAGGACTACAATCTTGTTTTGTTCTGGCTCTCAGAATTGGCCTCCGTAACACACGGATTCATAATGAAAGATAAGGATCACACTCTTCTTTGTCTTAATGGTTTCACAGGAGTTACAGTGGGATTTGGCAGGTGGGAGAACCTGAAGATCTTGTGTTGCAGTTCACCAGGGAAATATGACTCACCTCAAAAGAACTCCCAGATTGACTTGGGCTATGTCCACAATGCTATGTTTTTGTTTAAAATCAAAAAATGATCTCCATCCACACAGTTAATTCCACATCATTTACAAAAGTAATTCCATACCACTGAAATTATTACCCTACATTTGACACGCACGCATTAATACAGTGATGAGTAGATTACTTTCAGTTTGTGCAAATGCAGCAGTCATCTGTGTAACATGCTATTTAACTGTTTGCAGGTCAGCAACAGGGGAAACACTACTGAATGCAGGTCCTCTGTATCCGCCATGTTGGAACACTGTTTACATCTGTGTCGGGTGACCAAGTGACCAGTCAGACAATGAGAGGGTGTAAATAGCGGGACCAAATCAGGGATCGGCCACGTGATGAGTTGTCAGTAGTCAGTACGACGTGTCAGAGCGTTTGCACAAGTTTCTGCTTTTGGGGACTGAAAACTCCAGGATAGTTTGAATGAAATGTGAAATGGAGACTCAAAACACAGCAGGGGGAAAAAAGAAAAAAGTGAAAATGAGAAGAGAAAAAAGAAAGAAGAGAGAGAAAAAAAACAAAGCAGTGTGCACTTGGCCTCATACTAGCTGGGTGACCAGAGTTGGAGCTAAAATCCCCCCCCTTGCCCGCTCTGAGAGTCCACAGACGGAGCAGGGAAGGGGGGCCCTTGTAGGAGATTCCTGATGGCCATCGCCAGCCATTGCCCCTGCCACCTCCATGCGAGCTCCTCCTCCAAGCAGAACCTAACGTCACGCTAGCTAAGTGCTAGCCAGAGTGTCACATACCCTACCTAGCAAGACATACAGCCAAGCTGCACATAAAACAGCGTATTTGTTTGGTGGTATTTCTTCTGATATTTGATATTTGCTCCGTTGAGACGTCACATGTGAAACGACGCACCACTTCACAAGGAAAAGGAACTCACATTGCGCTCACTCCCTTTCTGTAGCAAGCTTGTAGCGCGATCACAAGTTTATCTGCACGCATGAATGCACTGAAGAGAAGGAATGAGAACGGAAGAAGGACGTGTGTTGAGTGTGTAGGGGCAGAGCTATGAGGAGACTTTATTTTCTGATTTGTTGGGTTTCTTGACAGCATAAGCTGGATGGAACGCCAGGCTGCACCACACATAAAAAAAATGACTTGCTTAACATTATTATGCATGGGACTGCCAGTCAGATTTATTTATGTATTTAACCTCTGCGGTTTCATTTGTATTATGACTGAAACGCGTAAAACAGCAAAATCTGACATTATGAATGGGGAGCGCAAAACCCAAAAAGATCACAATGTGATTTTTTTTTGCAATATTGTTCGACCCTAAATAGATACCTGTTCGTGTACTGAGGATGCGGGGGTCCGTCGATATCGAGGGGAACGTACTCCCTCGTCCTTCCCTATTTCCCACACCCCTTGTACATGTCACTCAGTCTTGATTGTAATCCGGGGGGGCCTCTGTTATTCCTCCCTGTGCAAATGGCGGCCGGCCTTCGGTGGGCGGGGGACGGGGGGTGGTTGTAATTTTTCCTTCACTTTCAGCTCGGTGCCACAGCTGCCAGGAAACCAAGCTGGCCAAGTCGGAGTCAGTAAGCAGTCAAATCCACTCCCACCCCCCATTGGGTAAAATCCAGATCAATAACGGGCCACTTTTTGTTAACGACACTGAGGTAATGCTTTTTAAAAAAATATCCTCACTTACCATATTGATGGCGGGAACACATGCTCCGTCTCCAGGGACTGGAGCGTCACGTGACGCCGCTGGCGCTGGAAGCCCGCGGAGATCCTGATGGGAGACCCAGTGGTCTGATGAATGTTCCTCAGGTCTCTGGATGATGATCTGTGCCATTTCCTGTGTGGGTCCATCATGAGGCACATGACAGGGGGCCTCAGTGCTGCCTATGCTGGGAACGGCAGGCAGCAGCTGGAATTGTTTTTTTTTTTCCATTTTTGCAAAAACAATATATTAATGGAAAACATAGAAAAGACACAATTGTCTAAAATTGTTTATATGTATAGGTATATACATATAGGGATTGTTCATTTATCCAAGGCAACTTGTTTGTGTCGCTGGTAAAAACTACATTGTTCACATTTTCAAATGCCATGTCTATGGTAAAAATTGTGTTTCTTTCACAATGTTTATCAGAATTTACCTTGGTGTTGGTCCCTATGTATGTGTGTGTACACACGTACACACACACACACACACATACGTATATACTGTATATGTGTTGCATTTTTCTGACACTTTCATCAAAAACAACTTACGGTACAGAGTAAGGTTACGGTTTAAGTGTGCTCTCAGGGATTTGAACTGACAACCTTTGCACCACTTCTCTGCTCGTTGGCTACGGGAGCTTATGTTTGAGACGCTTCTGTGGTATATCTATATTCTGCCGTTCTGAGGATGGACTGTAGTTGTCGTTAAAAAAAATAGAGTTAATCTTTTTTCTGCAGTCACCTGTGCTTTAATGTGTTATAAAGCGTTTCACTCCTCAGTCTATCTAAAACGCCTAATTGGTTATGAAAAAGCTTTTTTTAATTAGGCTCATACAGTGTATCATTAGGCGCCCATTATCTGAGCAGCTTTGACCTTTACCGCAGCTCAGTGGCACTCCAAGAGTGTGCTGCCATCGCCGGCTTTAACTGTGGTGCAAACGTGCTCGATCACACCCGGCACGTCGGCACCGGACCGGGCGGCCAAGACGCGAATCCGCGCGAGACCAGGGTCATTTGTCACCATTAAGGGGGCGTGTTCGGCCGGGCAGATGAGAATTAATGAAGAGCGTTTAAAAACCATGCGCCTGTCACCCTGTGAAATGGAACCTCTGGAACAGTCCGGGAGCAGCCGGGCATGTCACATGGGCAGCCGTGAGTCCAGCGTGGACCCTGTGCTGGAAAAAGCCACAAGAAGCCACAAAACAGCTGACGGCCATTTCTGATGATGTGATTCTTTCGTCATTTCTAACCACTGAAGATGTTTTATTCGTGATCCATCTGGGATGAGCGGTAGGTTTCTGGTTCGAATCCCATGCTCAGCAAAGGAGCCACTTTTCTGCTGGAACCAAGGCCCTTAGCCTCCCGTAAAATGCTACAGGGGCGCTGGATGAACGACTGGCCATGTTCAGACCCCAAGCCTCACTCTCACCTCTGTATCTGCATGCATGACTGAAAAAAGAAGGGATATGTGACAAACAGTGTAGCTGTACTCATTATAAAGCTGAATCTCGGTGTCCCCTAGACTGGTTTAGCGAGCCTCACTATGGGAACATCCATCCATCCATCCATCCATCCAACCATCCAACCATCAATCTACCAAGTGCTGATCCTGGTCAAAGTCCCTGGGGGCGCGAGGGGATGCTAGAGCTCCTCTGAGGATGCAGGCAGACGCATAACACACATACTGAAACAATCATGTACTGCAGACACCAGTCTTTGGACTATACATAATGCATAAAAAACAGTGACTTTTACCACCTTCAAGGACATAATTAAGGTGTTTAATTAAGGCTCTTTAGCTAGGCTGCAGCCTAGGCTGACTTAAAAGGCTGTAATTGCACTGCTAAGCCTTGCACGCTCTTCTCCATGCTCTGAGGGATCAGTTAGGGCCTGTTGCACACTGCAGTGATGATGAAGGTCACAGTCCAACTGCAGAGCTAGACACTGAATCACCCCCACCCCCCCCGACCACCACCTAGCCCTCGGCCTCAACACTCGCAAGAAATGCGGGGCCAGAGAGCCTCCGGCGCCGGAGCTCCTCTTCTCAGCGCAGTTGCTATGCTTTGCACAATTTTTTTTTTTCCACAGCCGTGGCGTGACAGAGGAAATCGAACCCGCCAGAAAAGAAGTCATTACATGCAAATGGTATATAAATTAGCGCGTGGCGGAGTGGGAAACACCGCGGGCTTGGGAGCAGAGCTGTCTGCGTATTTTGCTGAAGCAGAACAAAATATCAGAATCGCGATGCCGAGATGCAGTGATAAACAGTTTTTTTCTCCCTGAAATTATATATACTTAAGAAAGAGGTAGAAACTTTACTGGGGAGATGTCTGAGGAGCAAGTAGGTGCTGAAACACAGCAGCTGTGATTCGTTACAGGTAGAATTTCGTCTGTTAAGCCGATGAAACTCGGTAACTGAGTGCTTGGAATCGCTCACAACATGGGACTCTGTGGTCTTTTGGTGGGGGAGGGCGTCTGGGTACCGTTCAGCTATCGTCAAACCCTGACGAGTTTTCCTGCTTCACTCAGGAATCGTTAACTTCGAGGCAATTGAGGCCTCCGCATTTGTTCCTCGTCCAGTGAGTAATAACAGAAGCCAATGAAATTGTCATGCCCTGATCCAATCCTCCTGTGTGCCACGCCCCTCTCACTACCTCGTGTGGAATCCCAGTGTCACCAGCTGTTTCCAGTCATGACGATCGATCCTGTGTATTTATGTCCACGTTAAAGTATGTTTCCCCAGTCCGGTGATTGACGTTATGTGGTTGTGGCTCTTCTGTGACACCTGTGTCATGTGACAAATCCATTTCACATCCTACTAATAAAAGCAAACAGGTGCTACTGTTCAGTGCCATGCATAACTTGGCTAAGCCATATATTACATGTCATTGATTTTATGTATCCCCACAGCAATGAATCACAGATTCTATTTATCCTTTTATTATTGTTATTATTAATCTTACTCCCTGGACCGGTATCCCATCCAGGTGGTCCTCCTATCCCGTTCCCATGAAATAGGTTCCAGGTCCACAGTGACCCTGTACTGGGTAAGCATTTCAGAAAAAGGGATGGATGGATTAAAGTCATTATTCTGAAAAGCTGCTTACAAAGAATTCTGATTAATATGCAGTATATCACATACTGTATAAAGACAAATATTACATTCTATTAGTGCATACCCAGTATTTACTCTAACGGCTTTAACTAGAGATGTTAGGAAGTGACGTCAGGTGTTTTTGTTAAGAGAAGGGTAACAGATTGGATCAAGACATTCCAGATATCGCCATAGCGTCTTTACATCTCAGCAAACGGGCAGCAGCGCAAATGCATGAAGACACATTAGGCACTGGGTGACCTTCGGCTCTCAAACCACGGTGTCATGGGCACTTCAGGGTAAACTATTCCCTTTATCTCAGTGTGTCACCGGTCCTCTGGAAAGGTGAAAAGTGAAGGTTGAGGCGATGTCACATGAGCCGCTAAGAAGATCAGCTGACAACCTCCTGGCTTCTACAAGAATGTTCTGATTTCTGAAAAAAAATACTCAAAAAGTCTTATTCAAAAAATGCTAATTTGGTGGCTACCTAAAAAAAGAGTTGGGGTCTTTGTTCTCATTCATGGTGTGACTTTCCTTGATTTCAATTTTTTTATTTGTTGCCCTTTTTATTCCCTGGAGGTGTCATTAGAACAATTGGGATGACTTATATCTGGGGCCATGGCTGTGGTTTTCTGAGCGCGAGTCCTCTGCTCCTCCTCTGCTCCTCCTCTGCTCCTCCTGAAAGTGAGCTCTGCACGATGATTGTGGGCATGGTGAACGGCTGCCCCTGTCACGCGCATTGTCTCGCTGAAATGCTCTTTGTCTGAACTCCCTGGGTCCTGAGAGAGCGTGGGAGGCCCCCGCCGATTGAAAAAGCCTTCTAGAAAGTTCACAGAAGCTAGGGCAGTGTTTTTCCACATACTCTCATAAAACTTGCTTTTTTCCGATTCATTAAACTATTCATGTGGAACGCTGTTATGACAACTGCACGCACATCAGCGCTAAAACAAATGCGGACATTAGTGGTAGTGTCTAAGTTTGGGTTAGCGCCATTAATATCCAGCATGCTTGAGATGGTCTGAGCGAGCCTGTTTAAATTGTGATTATAGCCAAAGTTACTGAAGGGAAAAAAATATATACTCCCTATGTGGCGTTTTCGGTCAAAGGCTTAGCCTTGAGCTGGGATTAAAAAAGAAGAGAAGTAGCATTTAGGTAAATAGTCGACCTTCGAAATGCAGCTGTTTTTGCTTTATGGTTTTGCGTGTGTTGTTGTTTTTTTGACTTTTGCTTCTGACACGTCAGGTAAGCCTTGGGATTGGCTCTCCTGCTTGACGTCGACAGGTTCTCCTTGCACGACCGGCTCCCCCCGCAGGCCAGGTGTGGCCGAGCAGCGACCCTGCTGACATTCACATACTGCTGAGATCGAGAGATCAAGGCCGTCCTTTTCTGGGACCTTTTGACAAATGCCTGGTAATCAGGGGGATACGGTGAACATATATTGTTTTTCTCTATCGAGTTCTTGCACCTTCTCTCCCGTCACTGGGCTGATACCACTGAGGACTTCATATTGATTTATGCTCCAGTTTATATAGGAAGGTTATCGAGTGCCATGGCTGATTTTGGGACCTTTAATGTTCTGATGCTGGGCTCTGCTCTTTCAGCCTGAGCTTGTATTTAGAAAATTTAGCCGGTTAGCATTTGCTTCATATTCTTTCTATTTTTAGGTGCGGCATTAATGGTGAGGGTGGCATGGGGGATCAGTGGTGCCTCACACCTCCAGGATTGGAGGCTTGATTTCCACCCCTGTCCTCCGCTTGTGCAGTTTTCTGTTCTCCCCAGGATTTCGTGGATTTCCTCCAGGTACTCCGGTTTCCTCCCGCAGTCTAAAAACATGCAGTTGGCATCTCTAAATCACCCGCGGTGTGTGAGTGTGCACCCCGCAATGGACTGGCATCCTGTCCAGGGAGTCTCCTACCTCCAGGGAGTCCCCTACCTCGTGTCCTGTGCTGCCTGGAATATACTTCAGGTCACCCCGTATTTGATAAGCGACTGGCAGGTGGAAGGCCGGCTGGATATTAATGATGGAGATTAAATTGTGCTTCTTGCTTCAGGAGCATTTCTCTCTGTCCTTTGGGAAGCATTATGGGTTGTAGAAAAAAATGACAGTTTGCAGAAACACAACGCCGCCATCAGGGACGTGTCAGGCCATGTACTCAGACATGGCGGTTAGGGGCCGAACCGCAAGGTCCGTGTCTTTCCAACACAAGCCTGAAATTGAGCTGGGGTGCCAACCATGGTCAAAAACAGATCTCAGGTCGCCCTCAGCTGTAGAGTCGCTATCAGCTATTGGGTTGTGAGGTGCTTAAGTAACACAGAGAACCTTGCAGACATGCTCCGAGGACTTAACTTCGGAAAACTTCAACCCGGGGAAGGAGATGCGAACTTTGAAATGAATAGATGTCCTTTTCAAGTTGGGCTTGCAGGAGCAGAAGAGATTCTTTAATATGTGGCACCCGGATGCAGCTTGATAGATGAACAGATGGGGTCTTTATTTTTAGCATCCATTATCACAGTCCATCAGACGCCCATTTAGACGATGTGTAACAGAATAACACAAACAATGCCACATCCAAACCTGTCGACTCTGCCACCTTCTCATGTGCCATCTTGTTCTGCCATGAATTCTAATACCTTCGGGTCGGGTCTCTTGTGATAAGCGGTCTTCTTGATCCGTAGCCAGAAGTGGGAATATTAATTTAGAGGCCGGAGGGATTCTAGGATTTTTTAAGGTGGGGGCATAGGAGGGGCCATCATTCACAGAGAGGGGTTAGGGTTAGGGTTAGGGTTAGGGGTTAGGGTTAGGGTTAGGGTAGGCGAAAATGTCAGGAAGCAACAAATTTGAACCGGATCCAGTCGGAAGTTGCATCTTCAGATATTTGGTCGACTGTAAATATTTAGACATTTAACTGTCATGTACGGAAGAGGATGAATAATGTTAATCTAAATTAATAATCTAACCGGCTTCAAGTGTGTAAACCGTATGTCCATGTGACAAATAAAAACCATGCAGTTTTGTTTGTGTATTTTGTCACAAGTTTGTACACTGTCTTGCTATAATTTCTGTGCTACACTTGGATTTAAGTAGGAAAAGACATATACAAAAGTTTCACATTTGATGCGAAGGAAAAGAATCATCAGTGGCGGCTACAAACACTACAGACACCAAAGTGCTTTTTTGGATTGAACAGAAACAAATAGTTTGTCTTTCAATGTGTTTGAAAGGTTCACAGCCATGGACTGAGCTTAGTATAGATATAAGCACAGCCCAGTTGGTTCTCACTAGTCTGATACTTGTCTACATTTGAATTTTCTTTATTCAATTTGTATGCAGTGCATGGTGTTGTTTCTTTTTATTCTAAGGAAAATGCATCTTATGCAAGTCAATTGTTCATATACAGGCATTTTCGAATTAGTGTTTCATAGTACAACCTTTACAACAGTTTAATCTGGGTCTTTAAACACCACATATTAAAGCTTAATATCACACCATAATAACAGTTCTACAGATGTTTCCTTCAGGAGTCTGTAGTGAGAATGGAGGGAGACCAATCTATGTGTGTTTCGAGGGGATGAAAATCTTGCTATCGCCCACTGCATTAGCCAATATGATATGTTTTGAATCTGTGAGTGACAGAGGAGGAACCCAATCAGCTTTCAGCTGGGGCAAGGCCCCTGTGGCCCCGCCCCTGTATATACTCCTGTTTCATGGTAAGAAGGTGGAGGCTTTCTTGCTAAATTTGTTCCTTTGCCCCAACCAACTGGGGTTAGCTAGGGGCACTCGGATGGCTCACTGACATTTATACACAAGTCACATAACATCAACACAGTCCTGTTATTAAATGGACTTGAAAGGCCCCTGACATTTTGACTGAAGCCATCGCCCCCATTTACACCCTCTACGATTCAGACATTCTGATGCACACGTGAGCAGCATTGGGGGGGGGGGGGCGGGGGTGTACCCCTGCTCCCACCCCTCCCGTGTGTAATTACTAGCCGTTGGTACTAATTAGCAACGGCGTCCCCTCCTGTAGAATGACAAGGTGCGAACGGGAGCCGTGAGGCATGTGTGTCAGGAAGGGGGGGGCAGACCTGCAGATGTCTGCTTCTCCACTCTCTGTGGGGGTTGTGCTTGGATCCTGTGAGCTGGAGGGTGATCACATGACAGGTGTAGGCACATGCTGTCATTATAAGACACGCGCACCCAAGTGGGGGCAAGGCATGCGCCTCAGATCGGAACAGGTAAATATTCAGGGCAGGTAGATTTTAATGTCCATGGGTTCTTGTAACATGACTACACAGCTATATGCATTTGATTTGCAGCAGAAGCTACTTGGAGTAACTGTGGGTTAAGGACCTTGTTCAGACGCCCATTGGTGAAATCAATCCACCAATGCTGGGATTTGAACTGGCAACCTTCTGATCCTCACACGATGCAGGACATGGGACACCCTGGACAAGACATATATTTCGATTCAATATAAATTTCATTATGTAATTAAAATGTAATTGGTACCGCCATATGCCTGCATATGCCTTCGCATTGTATTTTCTCGGTGTTTACTTTCTGGGTGTATTTTTACTCCACAGCACTGCCAAGTGGCTGTAGACGAGCCCCCTGCCAAAAAAAAAAATAAACAACCACAACAACAGTTTTTACGGCGCTCGTTATGTTCTCTCACTGGCCAAGGGGATGCGTCGGCCGACCAGGGAGCGGATAAAAGCTGGAGCGCTCACAGAGCCAGAAGCGGCACACGGGTGGGGTTAAAGTGGGATTTAGAGGGCGCGGCAGAATGCACCTCCACATCTGGCGGGAGGAGATCTGACCTCAGCGTTCCACAGAGTTATATACTACCCCCGCCCTTAACTGATCTGTGTTCTGTCTGTGTTCAGCAGATGTGGAGAGGGGGAGGGGCTTGCATCCAATGGGCCAATGGGAGAAGCCATGACATTAAGCAAGCCCCAGGTGTCCAATGTCCCAGGCAAATAGCATGCGGACCATAACCAATGGACAGCTCAGGGTTGTTGCCATGACAGGCGCCTGCTCATGTCACCCCCCAGAACGATACGGACCCGTGAGATCAGATCGGACAGGAGACAAGCTCATTTCGATTCCAGATGACCTTTCATGGCGGATCGGACACAAAAATGAATGTGGGAGGGGACATGGCCGATTCCACAGGTGCCTGGGATAACGGGCGGATCATTGAAATGAATGATGACTGATTAGTGTAAACGCGTGTCAAACTGCCTGCGGGGGCAGGAATGGGGGCGGGGCATTTACCTGACGTTTGTCTTCTTACCATTACTTGCATGCTCTCACAGTGCTGTGTAAAAAGAGGCGGGGCCACACGGACACCGACCCCAGCTGAAAGCTGATTGTCCCCTTCCCTGTCACTCAACGATTCAAAACACATCATTGGCTAATAATACGGTTGGCCCCTCTGTACGAATTATGCTGCCTCTTAAGCCTCCCACCCTAAGGCATCCAAAATCAGCCCTGCTAATCAGACACTCCTTATATGTCACCATGAATACCTGCTGCTTTGCTGACAGTCACCAAGGAAAACACGATGGACTGCTAAGAATGTAGCGCTTCGGAGTCCGGATCCACATCCCCTTCCCAAAAGGTGTGTGAACACCCCCTCCCCCCCCCCCCCCTACAGGTCACGGTGTCGCTTTGCTAAGCGGCTCTGGAATATGGACGGACAGCTTCAATAACGAAGATAACGCGTCGTTAAAGGTTAAGCTTTGCTAAGCTCATGAAATATTTATCTATAAAAATGAGGGGGGGGGGGGAGAGAGAAGCAAAATAAAGGGACTTTATTGAAAGACGTTGGCATTGAGGTCGATGTCAAACGATGACATGGTGCTGGGTGTGGATATAGTGACACATATAGATGGAGAACTATCATGATCTTTGACTTCATTGTATGTAAACTTAACCACAATTAACATAAAGCAATTTTATGGTTAATGATTAATTCTTTTGTTTGCCGTTTGTACAAGCAGGGGGCAGATTAATGTCTCTGGGGTGCTTGGATGGCATGGCTGGGAGGGCCGAGGTGGCCAGTTGAGCTCTTTTTTGAGGCAAAAGCGAAACAAGACAAGAGGGAATCTAAAGTAATGTCACGTTAATAATCCGCTAAGCAGCACAGGGGGTGACAGTAGTAAAATTTGTAGGGTTGGGGGGAAAAACAGCCTATTTGTAGGGTTGGGGGGAAAAACAGCCTATTTGTAGGGTTGGGGGAAAAACAGCCTATACATTACACAGCCTCCGTGTATGAGTACTGGCACAGCGGAATGCTTTGGTTTCTGCATTTCCCTTTTTGTTCTCTATGAGACACAGGTATAAATGTGAGATTCATGCTTGGGGTCGAGTGCAGGATCAACTATTCCATTTTTTGGGGTATATTTTATATCTTGATCAGTCTCGAGTGGTAACTGAGGGGAGACCCAAGTCCCCTGTGCGTTATTTGGGCAGATCAGTGACTGAGAACGAACTCCAGGGTGAGATGCTGCAAATAGCCTTTACATTACAAGGTGTGAGAACATGGTTATTAATGATTGTTAATTATGCCTGAAGCTGAACTTCACTCCCCATGCTCCTCACCTGTTACTCCAGCATTCATCTCACGTCCACATGTTCCTCACCTGTTACTCCAGCATTCAACTCACGTCCCCATGCTCCTCACCTGTTACTCCAGCATTCATCTCACGTCCCCATGCTCCTCACCTGTTACTCCAGCATTCAACTCACATCCCCATGCTCCTCACCTGTTACTCCAGC
>JAODKF010000040.1:9539822-9587300 GCA_026779585.1 Mormyrus proboscirostris
GTAGCTGGGGTGGGGGGGGGGGGGGGGTATGTCACAACCTTGGGGGAAGCTGAAATAGCGTAGGGGAGCTGAGATAACCAAAGGAGCCAATAGCGAGAACAGGGGTCAGGGGTCACTGTCGCTCTGTTAGATTTCCGCTGCGGTATGTGTGCATCAGCATGGCTGAATTTTCATATGAAGTCTCCTGAAAAACAAAGCAATTCCTGTAAAAAGAGGCGTTCTGAAACATAAGCAACATCCCCATAAAAAGGTCTTTAACTTGTTTTAAGAAATGAATGTGCAGAAATTTGCTTGTTAGTGTGAGGAATGATGGATTATGATGAGAGTGTATGGGAAGACTCAGAAAAACAGTCACCACATCCCCACGGATCACAGGGAATGAGCAAAATCTGCCGGCCAAAAATGTGTGCGTCAGGTGCTGTGTGTGTCCTTCTCCGCCGAGCCTGCACTTCAGAAAGTTTTCCGAAAGCAGAACCCTGACCCAGAGGGACTGGCCCTGCTGAAGCGGCAGGCTTTTGGAGCGCAGGGCGGCCAGAGAGCGTGTCCTTCAACCTCGCTATTCCCCCGGAGACACAGGTGGAGGGAAGGGCCGGCACCCTCGATATGACTCGCACCCTCTTTGCTCCTATGGCACTCCCTTACGAGCTTAACGGGAGCTCGTGTCAGCGGGCGTCCTGATCAGGGAAGCACGAACGAGCACCGATTTACCTCGGTTGCGTCAGATAGCGACAGCGTAGCTTTGTCGAGGGCAATACAGAGATGTGGGTCGCCGTTTCTGGAAACGCACTTTCGGCTTTTTGTACAGAGTGGGCCGGGTTCTGCAGGCGGCTTGTTTTTGTCTGGCCCATAAATTATGCAGAACACAGAGGCACGCGTCAGTCCTTTTTTTTTAAAAATAAAAAAAAAGTGCCCCCTCCCTCTCTCTCTCTCTCTCTCTGCTCGTTCTCAAGCCGGGCGGTTAAAGTGAGTACGTCCCCTAGATTAATTGAAAAAGGCGTTTATCTTTTTTTTATTCGCGCACAGCTCCACACTTAGCCCTCGATCACACGAGCATCAAACAGGCAGAATCTGCTGGTGATTTGTAAGGGGGGGGGGGTCCAGCCTTACCTTCATTAGGATTCTCACACACAGCATCGATTTTTTTTCTCCCCCCCTCCCCCTTTTCTTTTGCCTCTACGCCTGGCAGATGCAAGGAATTTATTTCTCTCTAGCTTCTAATTTAATCAGACTTTAGACAGCGACGGCGGTAATGGCCACAGAAGGGGAACTGTGGAATTTGCTCGATCAGCTGATCTGTGTCGGCGACACTCGCTGCGTAAATTAAAAAGCGGCTCCCGCCGGCAGTGGCCGGACCAGCGTGGGGGTCCTCCCCGCACCATCTCGCGCCTGCGCCCCGCCTTTCTGCCTTCTCCATGTAATTACCCCCCGCCGTCATGCTTCAAAGCCCCACTCAGTCTCTTACTGTTCGCTGTGTCATGCAGCTTTGCTCAGCTGAGCGATTAGTCGTGTCTGGATAGCGCCTGAGCCAAACACGTGTTCTCGGTCATGTTCTGTGTGGCTGGACGGGTCCACCCCATGTGACACCATCATTTTCATGCCGAGGGCTCCCCCTCTACATCTCACTATGAAATATAATAACGTCCATATAAGGCTTCCGTAGGCAGCACAACCACCACCCCCCTCCCGCTTCTGTCAAGTGTTGTCAAGGGAACACCATTCTATCAGAACGCCTAACTCCTTAATCAAATTCATTAGCAACTTTGTCTTAAGTACTGGAAAACTAATTAAGCTTCTGGAGCGTGTGTCAGACGAGGAGAGCAGGAAAGTGTGGTGGCCCAAGGGGGTCCTGGAGCTGCGTTTTTAAGGTCATGTTAGACATATCTCAGCAACATGGCGTGCAGGGCCCTAACGGGAATGGAAAGGAAAGCCTTCCGCTCACTTTCCGCGGTATGGCGCCATAGGATGTGGGGCTGTTACGGCAATCAGAGCTTTGCAAACAGGGCATGGAGACAAAGACAGAGACGTACCAGCTTATGCAACCTTGGGTAAATGTTCGCCAGTACTGGCAAAATCGCTATGACTTTGGGGCCAATTCATTTTCAGTGGGCCTGAAGGGCCGATTTGAGAGGCTATGATACCTTTGCCCCCCCTCGCTCTCTCTGCTGGAGAGGTCTTTTATGAATAGTGGTCCCCGCATGAGAATCTCTTAGCTGTCTGCTAACTAGTGCACACCAGCTACAAGCAACTGCAAGAGAGTACGAGCTGGTTTAACTTCCCCTCTGGCGCCGCCTCAATCCGGGATGGAACTGGGGGAATCCGCTTTGGGGCCGGGGTTAGATGTGGAGTATTTTGGAGGTGCGTGGGCACAGAAGCCACAGTGTTCCTGCGGTGCCATTTGGGCACAGAGCCAGATGGGTCTGAATATTGCCGTGCATGAGCCAGGCGTTGAGCGCCGGTGCACATCTGGACATGCAATCTCATTTCCCCAGGAACGCACTGCACAGCGGGTCACAGAACCAGCCCGCAGGCAGAAATAGGTTCAGAGAAACAAGCTACAAGCAACGTCAAAATCACCAGTAGTTATGTATTATTACATATAAGCCATTACAAATTATACTAGAAGTATTTCTCTCAGTCCTGCACTTTCCACATTTCTACATGCTGGTCTTTTGTGCTGAAATTTCAGGAGTGCACTTTGCGCCGTGTCGGACCTTAGATCCCCTCCCGTGTCTGCGAGGCCGGCTTCAATCAGTATGCTACCTGGAGGCTGCTTTTTAAGTAGTAAATCTCGGTTATGAAGTCAGCAAATGAATAACACTGCATTTGTTTGTCCTCGAAATCGCACCAAGATTGCGTAAAATAATCTTGAGAGAAAAGCAAATCCCTACTTGGCTAAGGAGAAGGCAATATGAGACCAGCTTACATCTGATCGCATGGATCAACTGAGATTAGTTATACATCAACTGCAAATTAAGTGAATTTTAATCTTTATAGGACGTTCAGCGTAAGTGGCTGGCATTTTAAAAATACAAGATGCTGATCAATTACTTTCTTTATTTGTTTTTTTTTTTCTAAGGCATGATCACAGAATAACTTGGGTACACAAAGTCTTCTCTTGTGCACTTTGGACTGCTCCAGTGTGAATCATGCTGGCTTTTCTTCATCCAGTGTCATGCCTGTGTCTGAACTTCTCAGGTACCTCACAAGGCCACATGCCCACTGGCCCACAGGAATTAATTAATTCTGCCTACCTGACAGGGAAATAGGTTATCGATCCAAGTGTTTATTACAGT
Organism: Mormyrus proboscirostris; assembly: GCA_026779585.1. Taxonomy (NCBI): domain Eukaryota; kingdom Metazoa; phylum Chordata; class Actinopteri; order Osteoglossiformes; family Mormyridae; genus Mormyrus; species Mormyrus proboscirostris. The sequence goes on from JAODKF010000040.1 coordinate 9,543,116, forward strand.
TGATCTGGCATCCTATTGCAATTTGAGGAGACAGTATTGCTGTCGTTCCCTGGGCTGACATTTGCTTCTTAGTTTTGTTCAGTAAAGCACTTAGCTGATTGCTGATTAATGGGGCTTCCGTCTCTGTGACGACCCAATCTCAGAAATTTCTGGAAATGAGAAAATGCTGAAAGGGACCAACTCACAGAGCAGAGCACCTTCACCAGTCTCTCTAACGGATCGGTGCCCGTGAGGTTAAGCCGTAAGCCTTTACCGCCAAGAATTACACTCAAGCCCCGTATTCTCACCGATTTTCCTCCCGCAAAGAATAGTGCATTTTGCAGCCAAAGACCTAAAGCAGACCTCTGGAGAGCGGTGGTCGTGGTCTTTAACGTCTGAAGCTCTCTATCTTACATGGTCAGCTGGGGCTGCTGAAGGGAAATGGGTTCTGCAAGGACTGTCCACAAGCCATCAATTCAAACGCTTCTCTCGGCATTCGCTGTCGTGGATCTAAATAATCCGTATTATGGTCTTCCCGCTCACTGATAGGGGAAAGCAATCCTCCTCTACTTGATAGATTTTCCAGGGACAATGCTATCTCGCTCTCTCTCTCTCTCTGCCAGAATGGTGAAACCGTAATTTACTATTTAAGTATATGACTCATGGCGACAGAGGCCTTCCGACACGCCATTTTTTTGAGGCCAGCCAGAGAAGCGACAGCCTTCTTCTTAACAGAGAAACAGCGAGTGAGAGGAAGAAGGCTACAATGACTATTGATTTCTTTCATGGTGGGATTTCGCTGGGGTAAAGGATCGGGTATTGTCTTCAGGAGCTGACTTTCCATTAAGAGGTGTCCCCTTTGCCCTTTGGTTGGTTCTGCGCTCCCTTACCAGCTTGTGGTTCTCCCACCCCGACTGTTACACCTCAAATAGGATCCGGTACAAAAACGAGATGAAAAGGCAGATTAGGCCTTGTGGTCCCTCAGTGAGGCACCTGGTTGTCGAAGCACCTCTCTCGCTTAGTGGCGAAGCCGGACCACCGGACCCCCCCACCATGATTTTACACTTTTGCTTCATGGTATGTCTACATTTTAAAACCGGTGACTCACTTCCTTTCCTCACAGCTGTGTTCTGAAGCAGTCATTTCATAGTTGGGGTGGACGCCCATCTGACATCTGTTACATCCTGTGTGGAAGCTGTGCTGTTCTCCAGGTTCACCTGGCCACAGCTTAATGGAAAGAAGAGGAAGATGAAGAGGAGATAGGAATGCTGGCATGGAAGAAACCAGGCTATCATACAGGGCTCAGCAGGCCGTGGTCATTCAGGAAGCGCTCACAGAAATTTGGGTCTTCACAAGTCGCACTTTCACGCAGCTAGCAATATGTCTGAAGTCATACATACTTCAAACAGCTCATCTTAGTCTCATCAACACGCATCACGGCTGGCAATAGTGAGCACAAAGCATATATTTGGTGCCCAGGGTTCATTTTCAGGACAGCTGTCTGTTGCTGTGTTCCAGTCAATACATGGTGGTCTAGTGCATTTGTGAACAAGCATCAAGACTTGTTGTGCTTGTCTCAATGTATGTTGAGATGAATGTAACATCTACCTACACCATTTACCGGAGTCTGGGTTGCATTACAATTGAAAAAAGCCATATGTCATGGTCAATGCAGTGTCCTGATGCATTTTTCTGCAGTGAACTGAGAATCGTGATCAGTGAGGCCGGAAGAAATGAAGCCTCAGGTCACATTACACCAGTCGATAAGGCAGCGTGAAACAACATCACTTCCTGTTCACCGATGCACACGGCCCTGTGGCTTTCAGGCCGTGTGTGCGACGGGGGTAACATTGTGTGTTTAATTCCACGTCTTCTCCCATCAGAGAGAGTGAAGGCTAAACGTGTTTTTCACTCTTTTTTTTGGCGCTCCAGCTTGTCCGTGCTACACAGCTTTCCCTCTCTCTAATCCCCACAGCCACTTCAAAGCGCAGACGCCTTAAAAATTCGGTGTGCACCACAGCAACTATGGATGGAAATCTCTGTCTTTGATTGGTGCCTTTTTTAGAAATGGGGCCCCGGTAATTCGGTCCCTCTGGATTTTCCCCGGGAAAAGGGAGCGTTCGTTATAAATACATTAGCGTATTTTTAGCGGCCAGCTCTTGCCACACTCATCTTCTCGCCTTACTACCACATGTGTTCCCGAGATCTCAACACACATCTGCCCGGATCTGCATGCCATGAGCACATGGTGCACTCTAGGAAGGGTACAGTGGTGGGGAACATGGGAAACATGCGGGAGGGAAGGAGGGGCACATGACTCTAGGAAGGGTACAGTGGTGGGGAACATGGGAAACATGCGGGAGGGAAGGAGGGGCACATGACTCCAGGAAGGGTACAGTGGTGGGGAACATGGGAAACATGCGGGAGGGAAGGAGGGGCACATGACTCCAGGAAGGGTACAGTGGTGGGGAACATGGGAAACATGCGGGAGGGAAGGAGGGGCACATGATTCCGGTTTGCATTTGTTTTCAACTGTCTGACTCGACATTCAACACGACCCCGAAGATCTTTCGTCGTGTCGTCCTCCCGAAGGCGGCAAACACTGTACCACAACAGATGTATTTCCTCTGCTGGTGTGTCAAAGAGGGATGGACAAGTTGTGGGTAGAGCAGGGCTGAACACCCTGGGCCAAATGGTGTTCGCAAGGACTGAAACAAAATAGGGATTTGGGGGGGGGGGGGAGGTTGCGAAGGCTGAGAAACTCAAATAACTGATGTGTGAGTTTCAAAGCGGCCAGCACAAAGGGAACATTTAGGAGGCGGGTGACAGCTCGTCAGTGCAGAGACTGTTATTTTTAAGCTGATATACAGTTTAGGCTGAAGGATACAGGATACACAGAGGCAGCTCGACACGGGAGAGCCAGCGCTCAACGTAAATGCAGCTTGAATGTCAAAGACTGGGTTTTGTTGCTCATCAGTCTTTCGGGCCGAGCCAGCTACCATGAACTTGGTTAATAAATAGTGATTGCTGGAGTATTTTCCAGAAGTAATATACATGCTTGTGATTAGTGTTGGCGAGTGGATTGATGGTGGGATCTCGATAGCTGTTTAATTAGCATGCGAAACCTGAAAGGCACGCCGAGATCTGGGAAGTCTGAGCTTAGCTGTGCTCTGTCGCTTGTAACGTTAAGGCCGTTCTTCCCCGCATTTTTTACATTAGCTTAGCGAGACATTAGCTTAGTACACCATTAGCTTAGCGAGACATTAGCTTAGTACACCATTAGCTTAGCGAGACATTAGCTTAGTGCACCATTTAACTTAGCGAGACATTAGCTTAGTGCACCATTAGCTTAGCGACAAATCACAAGGCGTTAGCTCAGTGCGACAAACCACAAAGGGCACATGCAAGAGCTTCCGAGCATTACAAGAAATTCAGGAACTGATTTTCATCCGGTCAAGATGACCGTCTAGTTCACGGGGTGCTGATCTCCATCTCGGGTGACTTGGCTAACAGAGAGCGTGGTAATCAGCATTGCAATGGCTACCAAATGGTGCAGGGGCTTTTGGCTATGCCCAAGAAAAATTCATCCCCTGGCTCCGGCTCCAGTGACCTTTTGAATAACGCTGCCGGATCTGCAGATGGGCCCAGTGTGACCGCTCCATCTTCGTTCTGACATGTGTTCGAGGTGGGGGCCATGGAAGCCATATTAAATTAAGCAGAAAGGCGAGCCTTTGATCGCTCCAGCGCCACGCACAACTGGGAAACTATAAACTAGATTCATCCTCTGTCTGCCGCCGCTACAGTATATTAATATTTAACCACCTACAAGCAAGCACTTGTATCTGAGAGAAGCGTTTGCCCGCGGTGAGTATTTGCTTACAGGGCAATACAGGAGCCAGTGAACAGAATGACTGTAAAGGCATCTGTGCTCAAAAGTGCGAGATACAAAAAATTAAAAGAAAAAACAAAACCATCCCCCCCCTCCTGGCAAAGTCCACATCCACGCCTGCTGACCTATTCAAATATTCAATCGTCACATCTTTTGCTGAGGAGGGGGTTTCTTTCACCAAGGGTGGGGCGGGGGGTGAATTATTAACCATCTGAGGCGTAACCTAATTATTCTGTGTATACTATATCAGTAACAGCTGAAGAGTTATCATCTGTCTGGCTTGTTTGAAATATACCACACCACAGATACCTCTTCGGAAGGCTGTTTGAATAGTTTCATTTCAAAAAGAGTCCTGCTATACTATGCATATATATATATATGAAACTTTCCTCTCATTAAAATGGAACTTTGACTGTTTACTGCTTGACTTTGAAATCACTTGAGTGGTGCATATTTTATTTCCTGTTTTGGATCCCAGTGCCGTTCTCTGCAGTCCTCAATATGCTGATTCCTTGCACTCCACACAGGTGCAACACGTGCAAAGTAATCACTTTACTTTTCCGTCATAAAAAAAAATTGAGCAACAGTTTAACTTGGGGTCTCAGAAACATGAGACACGTTTGCTCTCATTAATAAAAAAAAATGCCCAGTTAGGTAAAGACTTAAATTATTCCCTTTGATTTCTGAGTTCTGTGGTTCAAACCCCGGTAAAGAGTAACCACCTTAATGGCTAACTTGCTGCTTCTCTGACAGATTCTGTGCGAGTGTACAGTACGTCAATGAGGAACTGAAGCAAGGAAGGTCACAAACGAAAGTAGGATGGGACTTCTGACAGACGATGGGGAACGCTGGGTGCTATCACAGTAGCAGTCGCCATCATTAGCCAGTGGCTAAAACTGCTAACTCCTTCTTCAAAACCCTTAGATGAGTTTCATCACATAGGTGACCCCATCCTCCCATATCACCATCAGGCCACTACTGCACCTAACAGAGCTGTGTGAGGCTTTACGGTTGGGGGGGGGGCTAAAATGTGCCTTGGCAGGGATCCCGGTACCCCGATCCAAATCCCTCAAAAAATCAACCACCGCATTAGTCCTCAACTGGCAACATGTGACCAACTCTACACATATATATATCATAAAATGTAACAGGACCATGGACTGCAGGCTGAATCCTGCCGCACAGCCAGTGACAGGATCCCGCCACGTCCTGCCAGTTTCAACTGCGTGTTTATAGGTTCTGACACCTGGTTCCTGGGCCTCTTGCAACTGTGAAGGTTTTGTTGACTTTGCTTTAGCCAAAACCTCTTCTGAGCTTTGAATATCCAGAAAAGGTGTTTCCTCTGTCCTCCCCATGTGACATCTCAATTTGTCACAATCTCCTCACACTGACAGTGTTTAAGCGGAGTGGAAAATTTGGGTATGGATGGTAGGGACGTGTCCCTGTCGATATTGTGGGAGGTGTGTGTGTGTGTTTATGGAGGTGTGGAGTTCGAGGCTGATTTGGTCCCCACCAATTTTGAAATCAAACCTACGCCCTTAGTATATTATCAAGTTTATCATGGGCAAACAAGACTTGAGCGGTGTGAACACTACCAAATGTCGATTTGGAGAATATCCTCATCTCCAAGAATTCCTCAGGAGGTGGTCGCCCTTTCAGGTTAGCTTGATGCGTAATGAGGCGATGGACGTTAGCCCCTGAAGGAGTTGAAATGCAGGCGCCGCCCAAACTACCCCCCCCCCCCCCATTCACTTGGATGAGTGTCTGCTTCTCAGCCCCCCCATGGCAGCAGACCAGATTTTCCGACACAGGGTTGGGCCGGGTGGTGCTTGTGTAATGAGTGCGCCGTCTGTTCCAATGGCCGCCACCCAGAGACACGCAGGACAGATGGATCATCACAACCCTCTTCCTCTTTGCTTTCCCTGCCCCTTGGGCGATTTCACCTTGGTTGCGTCATGTTTTCTTTGCCGTGAGCTGGGAGGTGTGACCTCCCGCCCCGTGTTTCGAGCCGCTGTCCCATAGGCGCTCACATTTGTGCCAAGTTCCTCATCTTTTGACAGAGGAACTAGCAAAACCTAAAGGGGCCCCTGCCACCATCCCCTTGTGGCATCAGTCCTTTGTACACGTTCCTGACGCTCAGCCGACCGATCCGGCGGAGGAAGCAGTGCTTCCATTGTGCAATTAGCCACATTGCCTCATTAGTCTTCTTTCCTAAGAGAGCGTGAGGTGTCCAGTGGACAGCAGCCAGGACGCTTGTGACAGAGGAGCAACACGGGGCGAGTAGGAATCCATCCAGACCCATTTGTTGGGCGGACAGCGATCCAGACCTCCTCTCTTGAGTGTTTATCCACGTTGAAAACCGGGGGGCGGTTTGCTCTTAGCTCAGGTTTCTGTCACTCAGTGGTCTCTAATTAGCTCCACACTCTGAAGAGTCGCTTTAATTAGTGGAAAAGTCATCCATTCTCCCTCAGTCGTATAGAGAGTCCAGAGCTTCACTCCATAATGCACAGGAAGAACTTGCTATATGTCAAAACATTATATATCATACATGCTTGTCGATGACACAAATACCAACGAAATACCATTTCTTTATAAATACTTAATTAGTTAAGAGAAAAGAGGCTCAGCAGGAACCTAATGATGGTATATTGTAGCAGTTAAAGGCAGGTATTCATTATCTAGGATGATCAAGTTTCAAATCCTGTGCTGTTGTATCTTTGAGTGAGGTGCTTTGCCTCTGTAGACAATCCAGATCTATACATTGGGCAGAGAAGGCAGCATATCAGGAATGGAGAGGGATTATGTGACCAATTAATTACAGCAATTTAAGATAGGACATTTCCTAAGTCGACAGTTGCAGTATTTCACTCGAGGTTTCCACAGGGCTGAAGACGTGGACTTTTGACCAGATGCTGTCTGCTGTAAATCTCAAGCAGCCTTGCTGACTCACTGACTTGTTTCGCCAAATACATTTTTTCTGTTTCTATATAGAGTGTAAATTAAATGTAAAAGCTCATTATTCTTCTGCCATTTTATAAATGGTACCAGGGATGGATAGTTCAGGTCCAGAAAGTGAAGATTCGGGCCAAGATTTTGCTTCAACAAACCAGCTCAGTATAAAGAGTCAGTTATAGAGTTTGAATCTTTACTTTCTGGACTGGAACTACCCACCTCTGAATGATACATCAGGATGAAATGATAAAATGAATCAATGGAAGGATTCAGGCATTAAACTAACTAACTGGCCATTTTTCAGTAATTAGTAGGTGCCTTTATCCAGCTTGGAGTGTGATTTAGTGTGCAGTGCGTCAGAAATGATTGGTGACATCGGTGTCCATACTGAGCTTTCTTTAGTCCTCTGGTTCTCAAAATTCACATACAATGCACATAAGTTCTTACAGTAGTCCCAGCATGTGAGTTGTGGGTTCAGTAAGCCCCTGTGCGTGGAGTCTGCCTCTTTCCCCTCTGTATGTGTGGCTTTCTACTGAGCTCTCTGGTTTAGTGGTACCATCCAGAAACATGCAGTTAAGTGAATTTGTAAAACTTGCCTATAATGTGTGTGTGTCCTGTGATGGGCTAGCATACTGTCCAGGGTGTCCCTTGCCTCTCGCCCTGGTTTGGCTGGGATAGGCTGCAGGCCCACAGCGACTCTGTACTGGATACGCACTTTTGCAAAATGAATGGCTGGATGGCTTGTTCCAAGGCTGAACATGCTTCATCCAGTTAATTGAAGGCACACTGTCAAGTAATAAAGCAGTACAGTATTATAGGTAATATAACTTCCTAGACTTGCCGTTGCTATTTCTCAAACGCCGCATTCCTGTCAGTTAAAAAAAAAAAACACACGTTATTATGTCATAATGTCAGGTAATTTCTGCATCTAAATTTTTTTCAGAGATGATTAGAAATGTATTCCTCGACTGCAAATGCACAGATAACACAACTGCATTATTAAAATGAAAGCTCACTTAGCTCTATTGAATATATTACAAGATTATTAAAATGTTAACATATATTTAAACAGTGCTATTTTTCAACCTAGGATCTTCTGACATGCAATTAGGGGAATTCCATTTAGTTCATGGGATTGTACATTTTTAAACATCGATTTTAAATGCATTTTTCTCTGCCCTTTTGATGGGTTGTGATGGGAACACGCACAGTCCGCCTGAATAATGGATCCCCCGGGACCCAGCTCACCTCGCCTGTGCTTTTTGTGTCACCGCGGGCCTGTTCAAACACCCGACCGTCCGGCCAGCTGTACATGCCAAAGGCACAGACTACAAGACCACCCGTACTGTATGCGAGCGCACGCGACTCACACGACAGTAGCTATGGGCGAACGGCATCCAAAAAGGATTACGGGATGCCACAGCTGAATCGTCAAGCATTCAAGGCACGGCTCCAATTATGCTGGCAAGTGTCCCTGGAAAAAAATCCCAGCGAGGGAACTGGAGTCTCATCAACAGCAGCCAGGGTGCAAATTGACCTTCTGTGACCTTCTCCCTCCCATGGGGTGTAGATCTGCGGTACTCCTGTCTCTGGCTAATAGTTCACTACGCCACATGTGCACTCCATCACAGAATAATAAGCATCCTTTCTAGCTACAGTATGGAAGAATATGGAAGGAATTCCTTCCGAAGAGCTCCGTACATGATGAGAGTTTGGGCCCATTAATTACCTCCCTCATTTGCATCTATTGTCATCACAGATTAACAGCGAGAAAATGAATCCCAATCGATCTGAGGCATTGGGGGGCCTGGAGAAGGTCCCCCTCAAAGAGATGGTCTGCTTAATTGTCAGTGATTAGCAGGCCGGCATGGGGCCTTCTGCGAACCGGAGATTAAGCCCTGAGTCGCCTACGTTGGTGTCAAATTTGTGATCCTCTCAGACGGGACACGGAGGGAGTCTGGACTGAAAGGCCTGGAAAATAGGAGGTGCGGGTTGGGGGGAGCAGGAAGTGTGAGGATTCCCAGCCAATGATCACATGCTCCTGGGGAGTCTTAATGGAGCTCAGCCGGCCGTCACCACGACTTAATCGATGGCAAGGAGGTACAGCACGCGGCCGTCGGTGGCCATTGCCATGGGAGGTCAGGAAGTATGTGGGACAAAAAAGAGGGTGGGAAAAGCCAAAAGGAGAGATATTCATCTAACTGAGGTCCTGCTTCTTTGATTTCTATTCACGATAGACACGGAGGTGAACCTAAGTAGGACATCTGTTACCCACACTTGTTTTGCTGATTGCTGGTGATGAAGCTGAGGTTAAATAGGAGAAAATGAGAGCTTCCCAGTTTAATGAATGTGAATCAACGTTTGCAATCACCAAGTAGATGTGGAAGGGGCAATAGACACACTACCGATGTCTGCTTCACTCTGTCTTTATTATTAATTTTCCAAATAAAAACAACACCCTACACCCTACCCTAACTGTACAATTAAAAGAAAAGAAAACCCAACTGTTATTCAATAAAACGCTGTTTTCCCGTCGCCGTGCTCTCTACCCCCACCCTCCTGCTCGCGTAGCTAAGGTTAACAGTAAGCGTTAATATTTGCCCCATTATAGTTATTATGCCGTAAAGCGAGCCTCCTTCTTGCGGGATATTAAGCGGGGACGAGCCGGAAAAATAATCGAAATTGAATGACGCTTCAGCAGTCCTGGCAGTGGCGAGAACGAAGGGGTAAAAGAGGGAAGGGGAGCTGGTGTAGTGAGGGCGGGGGAGGCAGGCAGAGTCATCGCTCACGGTGCGGCAGTCGCGCTTTATCTCGCTTGTCCCGCTTTGCACCCTTTCGGCGAGCCACTCGCCGCCGAGCCGCCGCGCTAAGGGCAGTGCGCAGCGCCGTACATCACCCGCAAACCCCGCTCTGTATTTATTTACTCCGGCTTCCCTCGGTGCCTCGATGCGGTTTTTACTTTTGTTTAGTGATAGACCATCCTTCAACTTAAAAAAAACTAACTGCCTTAAAGCAAAATACGATTGCGGCTATTAAATTAACCCCCTTCCCCCCACGTAATTCAATTAAATTCGCTAACTGAAATACATCATTTTTTGCCATCATGAGGAAAAATACTAATATGACGTTGGATGGTTGCTTTTTAATATTTCGGTTAAAGTAGAATTATTGACCTGGATTTAGTTATTTATTCCAAATGATTTGTACCTTGAAGTTCTCCCTGTCTAAATAAGGATAATATCCGCTCTTGTTAAACATATCAGTGTGCATTGTCTAGGCTATATGGATTTTAAAGCCCTGCCCAGTATCTAAATATGACACTCACCATTAAATGCTGCTTTCCTTTAAACTTTATCACTTGCCGTACAAACAATTTTAGACCTCAAATTTCAGCAACAGAAAATGCCTTTCATCTACAATAACACTTCTACACATGGCAGAGAATGATAAGTCTGATGAGGAAATGGGAGGTATATTTGTAAACAGGGTTCCACAGTCCTGATCTAGGCTATTATACAAGGAGTTTGTATGCTGGTCTAACCTGCACAAATATCTCGGTCCCAACAGAACAGTGAAAAGTGGCTTGGTCATTTCCATTACAGAGATTATTTTACCAGCTGCAGTTTGGTTCGAAATAAGCCTTGCAAAACAACCAGCCACGAAGAACCATTTCTGTAAAATCCCTGTAATACATCCAGAGATCTGGTGTTCAAGAAATACTTTTCTGAAGGCTCCAAAAACAAACAGAAAAAATAAATAAATAAACTGTGGCTTTTGGTAAAGATGACACCTCTGTATATGTACTGTACCAAGCTGGGCTGAATCCTCCCCTGCCTGATTCTTGTCACTCTTTCTGAAACCTTAGGCTTTTATATCACTCCTCACCATTGACTGGTTCATTGTGGAAGAATCACTTGTAAACGAAAGGGCCAGGTCACGTAAACAGTGCCTTTTTTTTTGTGCATGTGTGCGATTGTGCACATAGATATCTCAAGGAGGTCAAAGCTAAAGGCTTGTAGAATATGATTTTATTACCATAGTGTTTTTTATTACAATAGTATGTTTGGAGCAGTTGCTTCAGGTGTGATTTTAGGAAGCAAGAAATCGGTTTTGGGGGGGGCGTGAATGGTGTGTGTGTTCCACTTCATCAAGCCCAGAGAGGTCTTGCTAATTGCGCTATGCTAATCGCTAATTTCGCCAGCTCCGTTCAAAGGACGGAGATACGGCAGCCTGGCTCTCTTCATAACCTCCGCTGATTGCAGATTGTAATTATCACTTCCCTGCGTTGCTTACAACAGGAGGAGGGGGCTAAAAAAAAATGTCTCCCGCTGTCAAACGGGGCTGAGCATCTGTCGACAGGCCTCTGGTAAATTCCCAGTCCTTTCGCTTTCTGCCATCATATGTGACTGCGTGCTGTAATTGCCCTGTAGGAATCCAGAGTCTGAAGTTTGGATTTGATAAATGTAGTCCTCGTAATCTCTCCCCCTTCTTTCCCGCTTCAGCCTAAATCCTCCGCGATTAGCCAGGATGGGCACACAATCCCGTCTGCGTCCTCGTCTTAATTCTGCTACATCCCGATGCCGTCTTCAGACGGGAGGCCTCAGGCTATGGAGCTTGCAGGTGGTAGAACAAGAGGGGCGAATTACACTCCCGCGCGATCGCTGCTACGCGCCACGTGGCGCCTCGCGCGGCGTGCTCGGCTCAAACGTGCCGCTGTCCCTGCAGGCATGACTCCCCCCTCCTCACTGAAGACTCCTTCCTTCTGATTCCTCAGAGCACCCCCCCTTTTAAGGGATCTCCAGGTCCGCTTCACAGCCCTAATTGTACAGCTGCCCAAACACTCACGCTCAGCCCCCCTGCCACCCACGCAAGACTTGGGGGTACAGCTCGCTACAAAAGTGTGCGGCGGGATCTGACAAGAGCACCTCCCGCCCTCATCTGATGGTCGGTTGTTTTCGCGTACCTGTGTGCGTGTTTTGTGTAGCGTGGGGGGTGGGGGTGGGGCTGGGGGGTGACTGAAGCATCAGTTCCTCAGCTTACAATATGGAAAACAATATTGAAAGAAAAGCATTAACGGAAACCTTAAGTGATTTTTTTTACATCTACAATATAAATAAAGAAATACAGTTTCGATCATTTTTTTCACAATATTTGACTGCAACAATTTAAAAATTGTGCTTTTTCAAGGTCTTGCTTGGAAGGGAAGAACTGCAACATTTTAGTTATTGTTTACCTTTTCAGATGAGGTCATTCTAAGTCACTAGCTAAATACAGCATGTTTTATGCTTTTCTGTTTAGTTGACGTTATAATTGCACATTAATCCTTCTGTTTTTCGAGACTTGGCTATTCATAGATGCCACCCTGTCTTTGTGTTACTGCCTGTCAGTAAATGGATTTAATGTTATCCTATCTGAACAGCTCGCTTGAAAGGATGGGAGCTCCGCCTCCCTCCGTTCCCGTGGAAATGGAGTTCGCCACACAGTGGATGCCTTTCATGGCAGAGAGATCTGCTTTTTAGGTCAATGAAGACTGGGGTTTAAGACAAATTCGGAATTTGACTCCAAAGGAGAGTTTGAGAAACTGATTATTTCCAGTTTGTTAACATTCATTGAGAATTGTCATTTTCCCCCTTGTTTATAGACTCCTAGAATTTGCAGCAGACCATGTGTATGAGCTGCTCATGGTTTGATGGAAGTTTTTTATTGGAAAATCAAATGCGTTCAGACAGCAGGTTCACAATGATAGTCTGCACTCTAATTTTGTTCGCTTTTTTTGTGCTTCTCTTCCTGTTTCCTATTCAGTTAGCGGTTAATTAACATTCTTGACTGAGTAGCAACACATTAGAGTACATATATTTTCATTTACAAAGTTCAGTCTTAAGCCTCACACCTTTGGGGTTTTGGGAAAGTAAGAGGAAATTAAAGGATGTACATTAGATAGAGATGGGGACTGAACTGAAACGAATGAATTTAGTGTGAATTTGTGCCCAACAAAAGACTTCCTGGCTCCACAGGGCAGATTAAATCGACTCAATGAATCCCCCTTGTGGCCATGGTCATGTACCCAGGAAGTATGGCTTCTCAGGCATGTGAGCGAGTGATACGTTTATCTTGATGTCACAGTAACGTAAACGCACCCCCATGACATGTACCCTGAGAGATCTTTCTAGGCCCTGCGAGCCGAGAGATGAGCACGTGTGGCTGAGGGAAACAGGTTCGAAACCTGCACTGATAAATTTAAATCAGAAGGCAGCGTCCATAAAAATAAGGTACAAATACTGTCACCAGGTATCCAACTCTCTGTCCCAAGAAATCACGTTCTTTCTGCTCCATAAATTTGTTTTAATAAGAAAGCTTCGCAGGAAGTCTTTGATATAGGCACTTGAATATGTGCACACCAGGATTAATTATGACTACGAGTGCGTCTATGGAAATTGCTGATTGGCCACTATGGCAGAAGGCAATATGGACCTATTACGCTGATGAAAAGGTATGGTAGCCAATTTATACACTGAGCTTAGACTGCCTTGGCTCCCATCCTGACTATTTGCTGGGGGCCACACTCCAACGGACGTGGTATTTGGTCAATGGAGTACCCGGATGGATTGGATGCTTATGTACTGTATAGGATGACTGGGCCTAGGCTGCTATGGAGATATCCGTATTCATAGCGAACTACAACAGACTCCATGTTCAGCCATTCAGATCGGCATGCACTGTCCTGATCTAGAACAAATAATTTATTGGAGAACCATGCCAGCTCCCAGCCTGAGAAACATTTGCAACCTTTTGTACACTCGGCGATTAAAACCCGACAATCGGGCTCTTTATATGTCAACGCAATCTGTTTTGATCTGTTTACTCTGAATGCTTTGGAACATATTTTTCTTATTCAGTTTCACATCAACTCGTACAGTTTTCTTTAAAAAAAAAAAGGAAAGCAAAATACAAGTGTGGATGCACGATGACTGCATTTATTAGTAATACAGAATAATGCCTTTGTTAAAGGCATTAGATATTTACACGTAAGTATAAATGGATATTTAAAAAAATCAATACCAGATGAATCATCTGTTTACTTCATAATTACTAGCTATCAAATTAGCTTAAATCAATACCTAGTCAGACAGCTGCATGATTTATATCCATCTTTAATGTGGACAATTTAATTCCCATAGGTCATACATTTAGACATGGTGTTTATTCCTGCCTAGACTGTTTGGTTCTGGTTTTGAGAGTCGGCCATAGTCGACCAATCATTATTCTATTTCATGTTAGGTTTTGTCTTTCCAAACATGCTTGGTTAAGTGTTAATAACACATAATCAATCAACGGTGGCATGTCCAGACTTACCACAGTTTATGGTAAAATCTTATGTAAAAATAGTAACTAGCAGAGGTGGATAGTTCAGGTCCAGAAAGTAAAAATCGAGACCATCCAACCCGTTGAATACTCGGTGACTGTGACTCATTATACTCAGGTGGTTGGTTGAAACAAAATCTTGGTCTCAATTTTTGCTTTCTGGACTTGAACTATCCACCTCTGCTGAAAGTCAGAAGAGAAAACAAAACTGAAGTTTGACTGGATACAGAAAAGCTTTTGGAGTCCAGGGTAAACTCGCAGGACAACGATAAACGAGTAGTACTGTGCGTCTGTACGGTGCTCTCTTCTGACTGATTCTGTCTGCCTGTAGGTCAGCTGTCTCGGACCATTCCTGAGTCCTCAGCTTATGAAATAAAAAGGCTTCATGTTTTCCTCCCATGAACACGTCCCAGATGTTGACACCCAAAATAGAAGGCTGGGCGGGTGTATATTTTTCTGTCAGTATATCCTTATAGTGGGCTGAAGCAACAGCAGGTGGGTAAAATGCATATACCGTCAGTGTGGGCAGCCACAGTCTGTCAGTGGCCCTGCTGGGATCAGAATAACTTTCAATTAGCACCTGATTTACACCTGGAACAGCAGGTGATCCTCTCCCTCTACATTGTTATGTATGAAACAATTAAGAATGAAGATACGGTTTTGTCCCCATAGGAATGCAGTTGATGACCCCGATATGTGGAACGGGAGATGTTTCTGGAAAACGGCTCCATTCGAACCACAAAACATGTCAGCGGGAAGAATTTAACACCTATCCTCAGTCAGCTTTCCAGCTGGAATTCAGTGTGGGGGGGCTTGCCTTCTGTTTGTTAGCATTTTTGGAACAACAGCCAGTGTATGTCCTGATGCAGGACAGGCAATTAACCCCGAGAGCAAGAGGCTCCCTTTCAGCTTTTGTAGGAGAGTCAAGTCGCCATTAGAGAGGTGTTAGCATGCTACGTTATCATGTCCGTCTCAGAGCAGCAGGAAATGCTGCTGTTTCCAGTGCTCTCCTCTGAAAGGTCTGAATAATTTGAATAATTAGCCACTTCAGACAGCTACTCCAGTGCCCAATGCAATCCAGCGATGAGTAAAGAACCGCCATCACTCACAAAGTGATGCTTTCGGGTTGTCGCGTGACCACTCAAAGTGCTCTGGAAATGACTCGCGCGTCGGGAAAGAGCAACGAAGCGATTCATAGCTACGATATGAGCGCATAAAAACGCTGGCACAGATCGTGGAATATCGACAAATGTGTTACTTCCTTTGTGATTGAAACCCATTAAATTTTTCATCTCCCAGCATTCAGGCCAAGAGTATCTGGCTGTATCGTACAGGCATATGGCCAAGTCTGAGTGGCAAAAGCATTATCAATGAGTGCTTTTTTCCAAAAACAAAAGAAGTCCTTTCCAGATGAAAAGAAATCCATGAACCACCTGGTTTTAAATTAGCGCGCTAGAGGCCAGAACGACCCTTGAAGACTCTAAGTGTCTCCGTAGCGGCTGGGTTTCTTCGCGGCATAAACATCACCCACCGGTCCTCATCCCGCTCACCTTAATTGCATATTCCGCTTTCCGACAGAAGTGCAATCCTTATCCAGCACTACTCTCGCCTCGTCAAAAAGGGCAGGAACAGGCCAGCCCCCGATTGTTCTGCTGATTGCCAATTGAGATCTATGATTCACTTTAGAGTCCCCACTTGGGTGTCTCTCATAATGAGCAGGCAAGGGAACGCCCAGAAGATCCGTTAAGATGTCACTTACGCTCTCCTTGTCTCTCAAAGTAAGGAGAGCGTAAGTGATGCAATACTGGCTGCGTAGCACCTCCCCCCCGCCTGGTCGGTGTATTGTGGGTCGCTGGTAAAGTGTGTCCATGTATGTGGCAATCACCGTCGTTTGCGGCACAAACAGCGCGATTCCGGCGAATAATCAGCCCTCGCCGTAACGGACTCCATTATTGCTTTGAAGTGTGACGGGAATTACTCCAGGCATGTTCCAGGGCGCCTTGATGGGCAGGCGGTCCAGTGGTTCTTCTAGTGGCCAGATTTCCCCTGTGTATGGATGTACTCATAAAGGAGGGCTTGTGCGAGAGCCACGCCAAGGGATAAATGGACTGGAATTTAGTTAAAGGTGTAATTGGAAATTGCTGTGCTACTTCTGAGTACAAATTCAGGCTGTAAGCAAACCCCTGGCATTTACCTGACTGTAAATTATTCAGTATCTCATATTTAAATGAACGGTCGATCGCTTAGCTGATCATTTACGACACATTTTGTGACTCTGGTATTTATATACCGTTTTATTGGTATTTTTATTACTATACATCAGGTATGCAACACATATATTTATGTTAATTGGTTGATTCTGCATTCAGCAATTATGCGCCTGTCTTTAGAATGGCATATCCGAACTTCATGGAGAATTATGAACAGAAAGGGCTGTTCCTCTCTTAACAGGACATGTCTGACTGGGGAAACTTTTGGGAACACAGGGCTAATGCCCGTTTCTACTAAATTGTGAGTTTTGAAACCTCCTAAGCATTAATGGTGTTCGATCTGAAACGCGCCGCTCTCGTGGCTGAAGTACTTTCATCCGTAAACGACTATAAATCAATATTTAATACCAATGGATGCGAGTGAAGAAGGGGGAGGGGCAGCAGTGAGTGTGGCTGATGGGGGGGGGCAAATGCCATCATGACAGGTCCTCCCTGACATACTGCAGAAAGAAATCGCATTTTCAGAGCTCAGGTTGACAAAGTAGCAGTATTGCTGGTAGCATAAACAAAGTAGCTGTTTCATGCTGCTGCCGAAGTTGAAATACCAGCTTCCACGCTGCTGCAGACTCTATGGACCTACACTGTGAATGTGAACACACACACAAACACTCAGGCATCCACACTCCAGTCATTAAGCTGCCGGGATCTGGAAAGCCCATGTCACCCTAGCTCGGAGGCTATCGCCACTCCCGTCCCTTCTTCCATGATTTCCCTCACGTCGCTGACGTGAAAGTTTCTTTTGCTGACCACCCAAAGCTGCTGCAGAGATCTTTCTGGTTGCACAATTGACCTAGAACCTACAAATGTGTGGGTGTCCTATTACACATCCCACAGAGATGAACATTCCATATGCATGGATCTCAGATGGACTGTTATCCTTATTTTTGTGCATTAAATTTGTACTTTATGTATTAAATTAATGATGTCATTATGCACTATTCCACAAAGATAGGTAGATACTGTAGATCTGAAACAGGAAATTCTGTACCAGTGACAGGGGACCTTAAAAATTTGGAACAAAACTGAATTGGTCTGAGTTGGGAGTCCAATATAATATGCTGTCATGGGGCCCAAAATGTCTAGCAGCACCACTGGAGGTAACTGACTCACTGATCAGTTCAGATTGTTAGATTTTAATAACAATGTTCTTTTCTTGACTAGTTATTCTGTCCCGCCTGCAGGATTACGCAGAGAAGGAGAAGGCCATGGCAAAAGCCCTGGATGACCTGAAGGCCAACTTCTACTGCGAGCTCTGTGACAAACAGTACTACAAGCACCAGGAGTTCGACAACCATATCAACTCGTACGACCATGCGCACAAGCAGGTACTATATATACTGCATATATACTCCATCATCCCATCTGAGGCGTCCCCATCCTCATGGCCTGCGCTGTCAGGGATAGGCTACAAGCTCGTTGCAAGCCTGTGCTGGATAAGTGGTTATGGAAGATGGATGGATGGACCCATACATTCTATGAATAATTCCACATTTAAATGAATCGATGCTGGAGTTCAGTATGTAATTCCTTAATGCACACATGTGATGAATTAGTGTAGCAAGAATTGCAATATATACAGCCGGAGATCCGACGACAGAAGTAGCCTGAGAAATATTTATTTGGTTTCTGAGGATATACATCATGTAGTAGGAGGACTGAGCATTCGGAGACACTGTAATTGTTAATCACCTGTGGGTCCAGAGGTCAATCTATTTACCCGTTGAGTGTTCAGCGGCTCTGGCGCCCCACGCGTGACCCCACACCGGCCGAGCACGCTCCATAGCGCCGGTTATTCCACCGGCCCGCTTCGTCCGCTCTGCCGGTAATAGGATGAGACCTCCCTGACTTCCGTACCACCTCGTTAGCTCTAGCAGTGTGCTTCAAACATGGCTGTGGAGAAGAGCCAGATTATACTGGGCTCTGTTGGAGGGGAGCTTCAAAGGATTTCCCTACAAGCCGGCTAGTGTTTCAAATTACAGCATATCGGCTGTATTGCGTAGGGCCGTGCTACCTAAAAGACCAAGAGCAGAGGATTTTTATCTTTTTCTTGCCAGCTTCTTACAGTGAATGCATCATATTTTAAAATCATAATCTGATCTACATAAAGCTATTGCTTATGAGAGAGACACCGTTGCTAACATTAGCATTAACTTCTTTTCAGCCGCAGCGGCCTTTTTTAATAATAGGTAGCCTGAACGTGTTCGACAGGTTGCACGTTGCGGACATCTTTCATCCTGTAGTTCCCTTGTTTACATTTCTTTCCCTCCAGCAAAGATGTGAGGCTGCCTCATTAAGGAGTTATCTTTTAGACTGCTGTAAGGAGTATAAAGCATGGAAAACCAATAAATAAATCACACTGTATCAAAGAAACAAGCTGCAGTTGTGGTAAAAAGCCCTGGTCTAGGGATTTGGGATCTGTGGTGCCTTTATCGTTTTAACTTGAATAGGGATCGATCCCTCGTAATCTTTGCCATCCACGCCAGCTGTCAATAGTGGGGCCAAATGAACTATTGACTACATGCGTGACCCCGCATCTCACCAGCACACCCAGCTGCATTATTGAGATAAATCGGTTTCACCCCACAAATCTGCCCCAATAGCCAATCAGATGTCAGCTTGCAGAGCCTGCCAACCCATCCGCATATGCAGGCAGCCAATAGCAGAGGCTGTATTTATTACACTGATGATTTCCATGGCCTGCTATCCCCACCCCGTTATAGATAGCAAGCATTAAACAATGACGTGGCTATAAAGTATGGTCTACCCCTCAATCCTCCAACTGATGACCATCCATGACGCAAGTGTAATAGGAAATACATGTGTAGCCCCCGAGTTCCCCCGGGGCCTATATAGATGTGAGGACTTCTAACGCCTCGGCGACGGCTTAAAGGAAAATCGCATCAGACAACATTAATGTCAGTGTGATGGAGCGCCCGGCCGCGGACTGTCAGCGGGAGGATGTGCGGCTATGAGGGGAATCGACGCCGGCAAATTAAACACCGTGAGATTCAAATAAAAGTGCCTAGAGTTAAATTAACGCTACACGTTTTAAATTAACGCCGCCGGCGCAGCTGTGCCAGAAGCGCAACGCCATTCCCTTTTGCCGATTTGCTCGATGTTCGGTCATGATCCATGAATCACTGGCGGCTCAACTCAATACGCTCTGCAGAGTCTGCGGGGCACCTCGGTATTGTGATCCAATCGTGTCTGCCAGAGGTCTGGAAGACGACTGAGTCTCCATCCCAGGCTGGACATGGGAAAGCACCAAATGCAAACCGATGCGAGTCGCACGCTCCTTCCCCCGAAACAGACTGCCGACGAGTGGCGCATTACGCGGGGCCATGGTCTGCCTGCGCCAAGGCAACAAAGTGTAAAGCAATCCAGAACAGATCAAATCATTTGCCCCTGTGCACTGACTCTGAGAGGAGTTATGTGTGATGTGGCCACACGAATTCCCCGACTATGAAACCCAGCCACTATAAATGCAATCACTGGAGCCACTTCAAATAAGCGAGGTTACAGCAGTGTTGAACTATATATAACATCAGATGGCCTGAGCGGAATAGCTAATACTGAAGTCCCCAGCCCCCCGTTACACCTTCTCCTGTATAAATCGAAGGATCTTCATGGTCTGATTCTCAGCTGATGATCTTCCAGCTTCCCGTGTATCGTCCCACTCTGTAACGAGCCCTCGTCCACATATCTGACAGGAGACTCAGACAGCTTTACGCTTAAAGCAACTACATGCTACATAGTAAGAAACTGAACACCATATTGGCTTTGCAGTGTACAGAGTATCGCCGTTTTTAATTCGCACACAGCATGGAATTGAGTACGGGAAGCGTGCCGGGGGTCTATTTTTGGCAAATGCATTTCCGTGCTGAGTTTTTCCGTAAGTGTCGGCAAAAAAGGAGGCGATGTGCCACGTGAAATGCGGCGGATTCCCATAAGATACGCCGTTGTTTTCGTTGACACCTCTTTTGTCAATGACTAAGAGGCACCATCACAGAACCCGCTCATACTCGAGACCCACACGCCGTCAGACCGGGAAGCCAACTGAAAACTCCAATCAGCGGATTTATTTATAAACAAATCAAATGAGCAGGACAATTTCAAGAAGGCACTCAAGCCTATCTGAGACTTCTTTTCATTTACAGGGAAAATGGGTTAGATGAAGGAGAACATAGTAAATTAAAATATTTGATAACGCTTTACCTTTAGCTGCACCTTCATAATGCCTTTATAATGCATCTGTGGAACATTCAATGTATATTCATAATGCCTTCATAAAACATCATAAGCAGCATGTAAATATACCTTAACATCTGAACACCTTTACAGCCTTAATACACATTAATAACAAATATTACATAATAACAAACAACACAATCATATTATCATATAATGTTCGTTACTTATGTATATTTAAGCTGTTAAAGTATGTTAGGATGTTAAGGTATACTTACATCCTGCTTATTAATGTTCTATGAATGTATAATTAATATATTACGAAGGTGCAGTTAATGTAAAGCATTACCAAATATTCTTAAATGTTCTTTAGTTCTGGTGGGGGGGGGGCTGGTTCTCTGCGTTTCCGAACGTCTGGTAATTTAGTGGAAGGTTGTTTGACATTGCTTGAAACTTGCTTTCTCCAATAAATGTCACTCTAATTTATATTTAGGGGCACACAGTGTCACATAGCAGACTCCAGCACCATCACTAACCCAGAAATACCTGTCTTTTTTAGCGACTGAAGGACCTCAAGCAGAGGGAGTTCGCCCGCAATGTGGCCTCCAAGTCCAGGAAGGATGAGAGGAAGCAGGAGAGAGCCCTTCGCCGTCTGCACCAGCTGGCCGAGCAGCGCAGAGAGGTCCAATGGTAATGCTCTGTCAGAACCGGCTCATGTCGTCTGCCTCAGCATGGAGCCCTGGTGATTTTTCATCTAAGCACCATTGCAGGAAGCTCACAATTAAGATATAATTTAACCTCAGGCTGAGGTTTTATATTTTTTCCCTGAGTGCCAGTAGCAACTTACTTGAGTCCCTCAGGATCCGAAGTCTTGCAGACTTCAGAGAATAATTAACACCAGACTGATAGCTGATAACTGAGAGTCCCCAGAAACACTGACTATCCAAATAGTCACTTTAATATGATGATTAACAGCAAAGGTGGAGTGAGGGTAAGTGGTAGCTCTGCAGGACCAGGATTTGGCACCGGTGCTGCGTGTGGAGGAGGTCACACATGTCAGGTGTGTTGTGTCACCGCGGCCGCCCAACTTAAACGGCCGTGTCTTGTCCTGTTGTGTGTTCCAGTGCCCCGGGGTGTGGTCCAATGTTCAAGTCCACCACAGTAGCAGTGGAGAGCAGCTTCAGGGATGATTGCTGCCGGGGAAGCGTGGGGGGTGTGCTGCCTGCCACATTGGACCCAGGAGCGCAGAGTGATACCTCCATGCAGGCCCAGTGGCCTCCTCCCAACAGGGGCAGGAAGCAAGCCTACGGTCAGAAAATAGCTTTTTCCTTCTCTTTCCCAAAGAAGGCGTCCGTTAGACTGGAATCATCGGCCGCAGTCTTCTGCGAGGCCGCTGATGAGGGATCAACGCGGCGGGGCTGCAGGCTGAAGCTCAGGAGAGCTCCTGTTGATCACCGGCCCACTGGACTTTTCGAGACTGAGAAAATAGTCTTCAACGAGGATGTGGCCCGAGACGCCGGTGCGAAATGGGGCGAAGATGAAAGCAGGACCGAGCAGGGCCAGGGGTCCTTGGACCCCACCAGGAAAAACGACAGCCCACTTACTGGCTCAGATTTTTGCGTTTTACTGGGTCACCCATTGAAAACGGGTAGCCCCTGCCACGTCTACCAGCAGCCCACGGCTCCTCTTTCAAATGGTGCTGAGGCAGTCCTGGATGACTCTGTGGAATCCCTAAAGAGTGACACAGCAGACAATAAACTGGAACATGGAGAAAGGACCGAACAAGAGCTGGAGATGGACAGGAGTGTCCCGCTTGATGGACTCTCCTCCTTAGTAAAGGACACTGCTGCTTCCCCTGAAGTAGACTCACAGAGCCAAGAAAAGGAGGTCGCCAGCTTTGGTGAAAAGACCCCTACTCCCCTTCCAAAACCAAGCCAACCCTTCTGCTCTGTCCTGAGCAGAGATGGGAGCACGATTCTCCCATGGCCTTCAGAGATGTTGACCTTCACAAGAACAGAGCCAACGCTATCCTACAGCTGCAACCCACTACACTTTGACTTTAGGGCATCAAGTGGCAGGAGCCAAGTGAGCAAAATCCAGGATGTGGCCGGACCTCAGATGAACAAGGAATCCGGTGCTGGTGTGACCTCTGCCAGTCCGGAAAGGCCTCTTCACTTTGACAAGCACAACAAGGAGGCCTCAGCCAGCCTGGGTGACAGCTCAGGTCAGGAGAGCTCTGATGGGTCCTTTACTCAGGATCTGAATGATCCAGCAGGCAGAAAGGAGGATCACGTGTGTGGCCGGCACGCACGTAACATGGATGGCCATAAGCGGCCACATAAGCATAAGTGTAACCGGAGGCACTCCAGAGAGAGAAGGCACGGTAGGCGTCATGTCGACAAACCACGGGGCAGAGACAGGTGTGACCACAGAAGCCACAAGAGGAGGAGAAGGAGGAAACGGAACACACAGCGGGAGAGGGGGAGAAGCAGGAATATTGTAGAGAGACCTGAAAATATGCTGAGAGGAGGTGGGAGCTGGGGCGAGTGCGGCAGCCAGTTTGGAAGCAGTGTTTCAGAACAAGCTGAGCAGTTAGACGATGCAGAGAAAGATGATGGGACCAGGAGGGACGCCATGGAGACAAAGAGTAAGGAGGCCGAGGATCACAGCAACTGTGGAGCGAATGTTCAGACTCAATCCAACGATCTCCACATCAAGCCTGTAGTGGAGCTCGGGAATAAAGATGAAGATCTAAGAGTCCTGTTAGAGCAATATGGGAGCCTTGTACAGCCATGTTCTGGTGCCTGTGGGGCACTGAATATAGGGAGATCCCACCTCAGAAGTGCGAGGGAGGGATGGGTGAGGCTGGGGAGATGTGTCCCCAAGTTCCATCAGACCTGCCTCCTGAAGAGGAGGAGAAGTGAGTCAGAGAGTGAAGAAGACAGGCACAGTGCCAAAAGGCAGCTGAGCTCACACAGCATGTCATCAGCAAGGGGTGCTAGTGAGGATGAGGAAGAGGATGAGGAGGGGCAGGAGACGGCTCACTCAGTGCTGAGTAGCTGCAGTAAAAGACGGAGGAGATGCAGTCCAAATGCAGCATCAAATGAGGAGATGAGTGGTCCAGATCGATGCATATCAAGTGCGTGTTTAGAAGATCCTCTCATATATATAGACCCTGAATCCTCAGGGCCAGACAACAGCATCCCTGAGATAGTCACAGATGTAAGCAAAAGTCCTGTAACTCCAGAAGACATTTTAATCCGCCACGTGAATGACGAGAGACCATTAGATAATTCCGGAAACCAGGACTCAGCTGAGAAGGATTTGGGTGACCCGGTGCCGGAGTGTGTTAATTGGTCGGTCTCTCCTGCTACTAACCTCAATGCACAGTGTAGCAGGGACACCATTCTCAAGGTAGATCCAGCGGTAGAGATGAATGCTGGAAGTGAGATCCAGGACAGCGGCGCCGAGTCGGCGGGACCGATACCCGCTGCAGAGGACAGCGACAGGCCAGCCGACGTTCACCTCTTTCAGCAGATGGGGGAGGGGCCCCCAGTGAAGGAGCCACAGAGCCACGTAAAGGTCGGAAAACCTTTCCAGCACAGCCTGCAGTGCCCGCATGAGCGGGGCCCCCAAGGGCCCTGGTGTCAGGAGGGGAAGCTGACCCGAGAGGGCCTCACCTCTCTGCGGGCATCTCCGCAGGGTTTTCAGCACCTCTCAGACACAGAGAAGCACCCCATTCTCCATCTGCCAGTCCACAGACAGACGTTCCCCGGCAAGCTGAAGCCGGTGCTGTCCGGGCCACCTATGCCTCTGTCTCAGCCCGTCCTGCACCCGGTGCACCTGCCCCCCCCCATGTCGTCTGCCTCCATCACCATCCTGCAGCACCATTCTGCCTTCCTGCCCCCTCAGACACCGCTTTTCTCCCAGGTCTTCCCCCTTGCCCGGCTGCCCCTGGGGCCCGAGATATGCCCCACCCCAGGACCGTCAGCTTTCATGCCCCAACCTCAGCTCTCGGTGATGGCCCCGGCCAGTATCCACCCGGTGGCGATGACCTTTCACGCCCTGCCCCGGCCGGCCATGTTCCCTCCGGTGCTCCAGCCCCACCCAGCCGTTATTCCCCTACAACCACTGTTCTGACCACGTTCAGCTTCCAGATGGCCCCACCTTGAATCTCCCCGTATGCAGTACAGTACCTATCTCACTCCAAGCACCTTTTACATGAAACCGTGTTTTAGGAACAGGAAGAGGGGAGACAGAGATATTTCTGTTTTTAGTTCACCCCCCCTCCCCCCCCACCCAATGAGCTTCTGTCTCCAGCAGGTAACGGCTGCATGGCAATCAGCTCACACAGATAAACATCCTCTCCATTAAAGACAGTCATGCTTTCAATTAAAACACATCCCATTTTTCATTAATTCGCAAAGACAACAATTAGCAACTGCAGTCAATTATATCCTGTACTACTTGCGCAGTGCTACAATATTTTTAGGGCAATGGTGGCACTTCTATGCACAAATCTGAGAGTATAGTATAGTCTACTATCCATGACTGATGTTAATTAGAGGCACACATAAATAAGCTGAGGTAAATCGTACATTGTACACCATTACCCATCTGCTCATCACCTTTTACAATATTCACCTCTTTACAGTTTTGCCTTTGAATTCCTGAGCTTTTATGTTTGCCGTCTAGGGTTTGCCTCAGATTTATGCCGGTCTGTTACTGTTAATTAGGCCAGATCAAATAGCGTCCCAGAATCCCCTCTAATAGAGTGTCGTATGTGAAGAAATTTGCTTGCCCGTGGCCTGCGGGAGCGGGAATTCCAGGTTAAAATACTGCTTCATTTTGAGTGGCTTATTTTGACGAGCTAAACGGCAGTGTGACAGGCGGTGTCACAGGGCAAGGATCACAATGACAGCACCTTTGCTGTTGCTGGTCAGGAGTCTTTATTGTCCCGACATGAGCGTGACGTACCTGCCCCTTAGCTGGACTTAAGACTTTCTGCTTTTATACAGTCATCTTTCTGGGTACACAATGTTAGGACGTTTTCTGTAATGACCTCATTGTTACTGCGCAGAACTGTACAGCTTGTACATTGTATGTATTTCTGATGCTACTGTAAGACTGTAAAATATATATATATAGAAATATACATAATTATATATATATTCCTGTTTTTATTGTGCAAGGCTCCCTGTATGTATTCCCTGTTTAGATAAACAAAACTATGTTTTTTACTCAGATTTGCCAAACAAATAAATGAAGGTAAATTCAATAAGGAGGCTGCAACGTGGTTGTTTTTCCTGGGTAGTAAACATTATGGGTAATGAACCCAGACTTTATGAGGGGAGGAAAACCCAAACCCCACCTCAAAAGTTACAACAATTGATATATGTGTCCTTCAGATAAAAGCTGCCCCGCTTGGAGGGGTGTCACGTAAATGCCTGGCACTCTGGGACATGGGGTGATTTCGGGGGTCCGCATAGCATTCGAGATCAGCGTGTTTGGGGGTCAGGCGGAGCCTAGATCTCCACCACAACCTTAACCTAGTTATTAAAACAGAGGCTGCACTCAAGCCGGATGATTTCAAATCAAGCCCAAATTAAATTACACCAAAGGCAAAACGGGCTCAATTCGAACAGCTGGGTCACTTATCTGGCCCCTGGCACTTCACAACATTAGTTCCAACAGTCCAGCACAGCTTGATAAAGCCGTCCATTGCTAACGTGTTAATGGGATCCGGCATTAAAGTTTTAAGCACCCGGTAGATTATACACTTACATGCCCACGATTTTCCACATATCCACCTTCCCCCAACCCCCTCACATAATAAATTGCAGTTCCACTGTAGTTCCGCTGTTGCGTGCCCAGTAATCAGTATTTTTATGTAGCCATGATGCACAATGGGCCGTTACGGGCCTCCTGACCCCCTCCTCGGTCCCCCATTGTGCGTTCTGAACGACTCTGTGCCATTCGTTTTTAAACATGTTTTCACTCTTCTTGGAAAATTAGCGTCCATTCATCTGCCAGACAGAAATTTGGCAGTGCCGTCGATAAACAAATTTATTTATTACAATGTTTAAAACTGAGCGTTCTGCTGTAACTGTTTACCATGTATTTGTGAGTCCTGGAGGAACACTGCCCAGCAATCAGTGCACACTGTAAATGACCACAGGCAGATCCATCCAGTGTAGAACTCCAGTGCAAATCTTCAGAGTAAATCTCTTGTGCAAATCTCCAGTGAGGTTACCGGATGGCCTCATATGTATGCATGTGTATGTGTTTTCGTGTGCATCTGAGTTCATCCATGCGTCCACGCCATTTCCATAACTGGTTATCCAGAGAAGGGTTGCAGGAACCCTAAAGCCAATCTCAGGAAACATACAGCATAAGCGAATGGGACACCCTGCATGAGAACCCAGCTCACAGCAGCACATATTCTTTTACATGCCATTGCACACAATGGAAAATTTCAAGACACTACCTCACCTAAATGCATATCTTTGGACAGCGAGAAGATACCCATACAATAAGGAGAAGATGCGCGGGTGTGTGTGAGTGTGTGTGTGTGTGTGTGTGTGTTAAATTAAACAGAAAGTTCTAACACTGCTGGCGCTGTCAGTCTACAGCCTTCTACATCCCCCTCTTCTCGGCCTACATATATATGTGGGATCCTAACTTGGCACTGATGATATGACAACAGTACAGTGATCTAATCCGTTAACACGCATCCTTAGCAACGGGCCTGACAATCGCACGATCGCGCGGCCGCTCCGCCTGCGTGGTGATGCCGGTCACAGAGCGCGTTTCAAAACAATCCCGTCGAGGATTTAAGCGGGATGGATTCACCCGGGCGAGACCCGGGCGTAGTCGAGCTTTCTCTCGTGGGGATTTGCGCTTATTCGACAGCCATGACTTCAGGTCCCAGTGGATGGTGCTCCGGCTCTGACCCAAATCATTACGAGCAAGGCGCCGACCCAAATCTCTTAACGTGTCCAGCGTATGAATGGAAGTAGCTTGAGAGCCACATGGGCGTCTTCTGGCGAGACCGTCTGCCTGACAAGTAAACAAACAAACTCCTTCGACTACTCTGGGACACTCGCCAATCCCCGAGCAGTGCTTAAAAAAGGGGCCCCTCACGCGTCAGCTCCGCGCGAGGGCACAGGTGAGACTTTCGTGCTCTTCAAGACAAACCCACGGCTTTGCCCGCTGCGTTTGTTGGATGGCGAGGCCCGGAGTCCCGCCTGCTGTTACTCCGCAACACATGCCTCAGCCAGCTCCCCGCACGAGGCTTCAATTCATTCAGAACCCACCCACCATTCCCTTATTAAATGCCGTTTCGGCCAATGACTCAAAGTCACACTCCTTATTTGTAATCTTTATTTATGTCCCAACGTGGCCCTAAACAGTACAGAAAGCTTAACTAAGATTTCAAGGGCATCTGTGAGTCAAGATTTTGCCTCCCCCCCCAGCCTCTCACTGTGGAACTCGAGTGGCTCACCCCCAAGGACATCGCAGCCCCCGTCTGTCTTCGTGAGTCGTGCGTCCACCCAATCTGCTTCCTTCAGCATTCCTACCTTAGAGCGGAATGAGCCGTCAGATGCATACACCACTCTCGATTGTTTACTTCTTATAGCATTATGTAAGGGAAATTAATTATATAGGAATGCAGCATTTTGCAACTTGGCCTGGGCGAGTTTTTTCTTAGAACATTGCCTACAGTTCTTGGATGGCCTCACTCCCGACACCCACAGGCATCATTTGTTCTGCACCAGAGGCACGACGCCAACACAAGTTAGCGTATGTGCTAACACACACAAACGGAGCGCAGTGCTACCCCCAGAACCAGCCTCCTGCGGCAAGCTGTCCCACTGTTTGCTTTGTTAATGCTCCACGTTTTAATCTGTATTATCTGTAGGTACGTTATCCACATCTGAAAGAAGGTATATTGCAGATGAAGTGGAAAAATAAGTGAAGGCTTCAGTAATTCGCTGAAATGATTTCATTATTTTTAACGTGATTTTCTGACCGGAGGAGACACCTTGAAGGGCTACAACTATGCAAGCAGTAAAAAGTGTAAAATGATGTGATATAGCTGATAGTTGTCAAACATGTGAAAATATCATATTTTGCTTTGATTTGCTCAGGGGTATTTATAGGCGTGAGGCTACGTGGGCACCAGCCCCAGCTGAAAGCTGATTGGGCCCAGTGTGTCCTCTGCCCTGTCACTCACTGATTTAAACCATATCATTGGGTCATGATAAGGTTGCCCCCCTCCATAAATTATGGCCCCCCTTATGCATCTCCCCCTTAAAAACAAATCTTAGACTGGCCCCTGATTATGCTGCAGTAAAACTCGTTTTCAGCATTTTCTGTGGTCCCATTACTCTACTTCTTGCTTTTCCCCTAATGAAAGCGGTTTGTTCTCTGGTTCCCCTCCACAGACCACGATGGATGCAGCTTTACGCCTCGGCTCAGGCCCGCGGATCCTGGTCCTGAGCCACTGCTTCGCCTCCCATCAGATCCTCCCATTGATTTCACTTCCATTGAATTAGACTTTACAATCTGTTTTAGAATAGCTTCTGTCCACAAAGGGAGGCCGCACTAAAGAGGGGAAATTTTTAGCTTCATCGAGCAGCCAGTACTGAAGGTATGGGCTGCTGTAATCGGAAGGTCACTGGTTCAAATCCAGTGGCTGGCAGTGAGATTTTACAATTGGGCTCCTTAGCAAAGCCTTTAACTCCAATAGCAACAGAGACTGCCTAACCCTGCCCTCAGATCCGTACTTGTATGTTGTGCTGAACAAAATCTTCTGCTAAATATACACAAATTTCTAGGTATTGGATCTGTGTGAGAGGTCTGCTAAAACCACAACATCATTCCTATGCTGCATGATATCAATCTTGAGAAACTTCGAGGTATGTCAGTGGGTCTTTTGTCAAACAACAGTTGTTATACATGCCACCCATAAGTTTCCACATACGCTTTGTTATAAGCTGATCCCATCATTATTGCTTATTGTGACGGGACTTTGTGCATGGATGCAGTGTTGCCAGGTCAACTGGAGCATGATGCAGTGGAGACCAACTTCAAGAAACGGGGCCATGTTATTGGTCATTTACTCACCGTCTACCATGTCATGTTATTAAACTCTGTGCGCATAGAGTATTATATCATATTTGCAGCAATGACAGTTTTGTATAAAAGCTGGATAAAAGGTTGCAATATGAATGGGGGGAAAATGAAAAGCAAATTGCCATTAATCATAGTAATTTGTATTACATTAGCAGGGTGTGCAAAACGTGGCACTTTAACATCAGTCAAGCAATAAAAGACCAGGGAGCTACACAAGTCTAATTGATTATGAGTTTTTAAGGCTCGTGTTGAATATTAATGGCGAAAGACAGCAATGGCCTTCACTAACTGTACAGTAACACAGGGGGTCCCTGTAAGTTGTGTCCATCCCTCCATTCATCTGTCTATAGAAACTCTGTGCAGCCAGCGCCACAGGAATACAGCACGGGTCAAGCACAGAGACCCCCATCATGCAGAACACTCACTGTTCAGATGGAAGAAGTCTGCATATAACTTCAGACATCAAAGACCTCAGTGCAGTGTCACGCACAGAACACATTTTCACAACCTCTGCTTTCCAGGCTCCTTGCTAAGGACTTGTAGGATGGGGAGAAGTGCCCCCACTGTCACCCCGACGTCAAAGTCAAACTGGACTCGGGCTCTTAGATCACCCCCCAAAACTACCTCTGACACTCAAATTACCTTATTTATCCATCATGCAGGCACCTTGTTTATCTTTGTATTTGTCAAATCCCATAGTAAAGACCTGGAGGCATTTTTCTATATGTTTTTAAGCCTTGACCAAGAGAACTGCGCAATCCAGTGTACTTGTACTTCTGTATCTATACAAACGGCAAAGAAATTCTATCCAGTTCCATCCATCTTCAAACCGGCTATCCTGGTCAGGGTAATGGGAGGTCTGGAAGCTCTCCCAGGCACCACAGGGCATACGGATGGGGTATACCAAGGACGGGATGCCAGTTCCCTTCAGGGGACACGCACACACACGCTATCGTGGCACAATGAGTGAATTAGCCTAACGACCCTGGAGTTAATGAGGCAACAGCACTACCCACCGAGCCACTGTGTCGTCATCAGTCATGTTCTACACACAATTTTAAAAAGAATTAAAATTATTAAATAAAATTATACTTTGCTCATTTGATATTTTTCTCAGCATTCCTAAATTTTAAGTCTTATCTAAGGAAATAACCCTAATCCCTTTGTGTGTGTGCATGTGTGTGTGTGTGTGTGTGTGTGTGTGTGTGCGTGTGTATAGGATGTGTTGTACAAAAACCTTGCTAATTGTATCTGGTAGCAAAATGTTACCGTAAGACTGGCATCCAGTTATTAAAAAAGGAAATCTGAATAATTGGGTTCAAATCCTGTTGGAGCACGAGGGCGTGACAGGCGGCCAGCGGCGGCTCCGAGGGTCATGTTTAATCAAAACTGAAAAGTAAATCTATGAATAGAGATGTGGGGCGAAAACGCCGCAGCTTCTGATCCCGGAACGCCAGCCCTTCATTAAGTGTGTCCTTGACTAATGGCTGACTAATCACACCCCTAACTGCAGGGAAACAGAGAGAAACAGTGTTGCGTGCATCCATTGCCTCGTTCTGTTATTACTTCCCCAAGCTCTTCAATGCCTCGACTCCTTGATGTGAGACAGTGCTGCACCTTATCAGGCCAATGCTGCCCTTCTCATCTCCACCCCATCGTTTGAAAATGAGCTAGTCTCCATGTTTCAGAAGTTTTCTTGAGCCGGTAGACTTTCTGGGCCAGTGTCACCAGTGTTGGAGAACCTGCAGTGACTTGGTGTGTTCTATGAGGCTCCAGCTTTAGAGATGTTTTATTGACCACGTTCGACAAGTGCATCGTGATGCTAACTCGTGCAGCCGCACGAAGTACATGCAACAACAGAACACAAATGCAGAATAAATAGACTCCAGACAGTTAGACATGCAGTATAGCAGTGAAGAGAAGTAGCACACATTATTATTCACACAAAACGTGGTAATATTTCCATAGAGCAGCTCAGCTATTCATCATGCGGACGGCTTGGGGGAAGAAATTATTCTCAAATCTGTTAGTCAGCACTGTGATTCTGCAAAGCCTCCTACTAGACTCCAGGCATGAGAACCACTTGTGGTCACAGATGTTTGGGTTGTGTAACAAGCTGCTTTGTTGCAGAGGTAGTGAATGGATGGTTGATTTTATGGGTTCACCTCACAGTCCACTCTTTTGCCTTCTTGTCCTGAGCTGTAGCTCCTCCAAACCATACCATACTATACCATACCATGCCATGAAATACCATACCATACAATACCATGACATACCATACCATACTATACAATACCATGACATACCATACCATACCATACCATGCCAAACTATGCTATACAATACCATGACATACCATACCATACCATACCTTACCATACCATACTATACAATACCATGCCATACCATACTATACCATACCATACAATACCATACTATACAATACCATACCATACCTTACCATACCATACTATACAATACCATACCATACCATACCATACTATACCATACCATACAATACCATACTATACAATACCATACCATACCATACCTTACCATACCATACTATACAATACCATGCCATACCATACCATACTATGCAATACCATGACATACCATACCATACCATACCATACCATACCATGCCAAACTATGCTATACAATACCATGACATACCATACCATACCATACCATACCTTACCATACCATACTATACAATACCATGCCATACCATACCATACTATACCATACCTTACCATACCATACTATACCATACCATACTATACCATACCAGGCCCAACCCTGGGCATTCTGGCGCACTGGCCAAGGTTCTGCTGAGTGCCCCCGAACAATCCCGCCCCCAAACACAACAACCCCCCCATATTTATGTTACAAACATGCCTGTAGCACAGGATATCTGACTGTTAACTAGCTAGTTAGCATCTGTTTCACAAGATAAGTAATGAAATATTAAAGCTAGTTAGTTAGATTCTTTTAACTTAACATAATCCAACTAACTAGTTGCAATAACAAAATAGTTCTGCATCATTCTCTTTTTTCCCCTTCTTCATTTCGGCTTTTTCTTCCATGTCCCAGATTCTTCCCTTGCCAGTCCTGCCAGTTCAGTGACTGAGCAATGACACGTTATTCTGATGTTTAATGAGCACTGCTGCTGGTTATCTCATAAATAGATGTTGCTATTTCAGCAGTAATAAATAACTAAATGTCACGGACTGTAACCACAGTCGCTCATTTGTGCCCCCTAATCACCGGGCACCCTAGGCGATTGCCTATGTCGCCTATAGGGCAGGCTGGCCCTGTAGCATACCTCACTGTACCATAACACCATTGATGATCCTGGAATAGGAGTTTAAGGTATGTGTCACTTTGCTATCCATCAGAGCTGAGGAAGATCTCACACTACCCATCAAGACTGAAGATTACATTTAGAAAATAGTGAAGGGAGAACTTCCAATCTAGGAAATGTATATGAGAAAATTTGACACACTGGTGCAGAGGTTTTGCATGATCTTACGTGTGAAACTTTAAAAAAGAGACCTTTTGCTCCACACAAGCACTTTATTTATCGTGACTGGTAGAGTTCAATCTAATATTCCAAGAATGAGTCGAGACAGTACAGTCGGTGAACTAAGCTAAAAAGTTACCTTTATGCAGTGTAACATGTCTAGATTCCATAGACAAGCTTCAAATCTGGCCTCAAAGCTTCTCAAACAATGAATGTGAATAAAAATGAAATGAAATTCAAAGCTTGCCGGTGTTTTTCCCTAGTTAGCTGTTCCCTGAGAAAGACCACTGTTTACATCGTACGCCACCAAAGTACCCCAGACTAACCAAAACAAAACAAAACATGGCAGAATCTGATTTTGTGACTTAAACACTGAACATCTCCATGAGTCTCCGGAAATAATTGCGGCACATACATTTCTACTTAATTATGCACCACTCACTAATGCCGTAAGTACCCTGAGTTTCCATGGCGACATCTCAGACAATAGCTACACAAATCCAACAGCACTTGGCACATACACCAACTCCAACTCTTAAAAATTAGAAACACTCGGGCAAACTTACAGTGGGAGCCGTCACTTTTAGTAAGCAGACATAATGAATATTTCTTCTTGGCAAGACTGCCTACATATCATAACTTCTCTCTGCCAGCTGGTAGTCGTTTTTTTTTTTTTATTTTTTTTAAAATATAATCAAATTAGCCTACTAATAGCAACAGCTGCCTGTGCTGATTTCCAAGCCATTGAAGTATCCTCCGTTTCCTTTATTTACAAGCCAGGGTAGTAACACACATCTTTGTTTTTTTCTGTTTTTTATGGCGATGATTACAATGTTGATTAGTTGCAGTGAATGGTGTTATTACTGTTGCATATTAATGCGTTCCTAATGCATGTAGAACATACATTAACAATTAACTAGATTATCTATCTATCTATGTATCTATCTATCTATCTGTCTATCTATCTATCTAAAATTGATCCCCCTGACAGACATTTATGGGTCTAAGTCTAGATTTGATACTTATTTGAAGATAACAGTAAAACCTTGATGGCTTTCAGGTAAGACCTTCCCAGCTTAATCTCATATAATATGGATTCAGCACCCTTAGCTGCCGGTGAATTTTATTACTCTACCGGCTTCTGACCATCACACCATCCTTTCAATTCCAGGTACTCAAAACTATGAAGCTATTTGGTCTTATGCCTTCTGTCAAATACAGGCTTAATGTGTAATTAAGTCAAAATGCAATGTGCTTTGTTCTAATGCATTTTAAAAATAACAATCCTGTACAGCTTCATGATACGTAAACCTGGCCAAAGATTTATCTTGCAACACGGCCTCACATTGGTGAGATCCAGGTGGTTGTTCGACAAAGTCCATTCGCCCCACGGGGTCTGTAAGACACAAACCCTTATATCTTCAGCCTGAGATCCCAGTAGCTGAGCAAAGAATAACCAGCTAAGCAAGAATTTTCCAACACATGTGACATTTCTGCAGTGCAGGCAAGCAAAGCCACAGCGTGCACCGGGACCTGGTGAAAATCGCATTTTCTCCTTTCCTCCGCTGTCCCTGGTATCGTACGTCTTTCAGGTGGACATTCTGACACCCAAGTGTTTGGTTAATTAAGCCAAAGACCAGATACACAGATAAAGATTTCCATTCGCGGTCGTTAATCAACGGATTCTGAATGCCCGAGGTTCACTCTTTAAATTAGTATGCTAATCTAAAACCACCAAGCAGGCCGATTTATCTACACCACCCACACACTTTAACAGTCCATTCTCTTTTTTGGGTTTCAGCAGTGTGTAGTAAATTGAACTTTCGCATCAGTTCAGCTTTTCTATATGTGTGTGTGTGTTTGTGTGTCTTCTCTGCACAGGCTTAGTACACGGCTAATAAGATTTAATTTTGTTTCCATTTAGCAAGACATAATGACATATTTTCTGGATTATTTTTGAAGGGAGCCGCCATCGTCATTCCTGTTTTATTTCAAGGATGGAGTCGTGGGTTCCTGTCACTCTCTCCAAAATTGGATGTCAGCTTGGTCAAATGAGCAGGTGGGTTCACGGGGCGCTGGTCGTTTCCGCCTGCGTCGCCTAGTGTCTGCCTGATTGCTCACCATTAATGGGACTTTGGGTGCAAAACTCAATGTCGCCCCCTGGGGGGCATCGCGCTTGCTGCAGATACTGACATTCGAATCTGAGTGGTGTTCATCTTTTGAGCCGAATACAAATGCGATGGCAATTTATTTTTTTTAATGCGACATTTTCATTTCCCCGCACGCGCTTTGGACAACGGAAGGTATCAGCGGCGGCTTTGAGAGAAATTCATTATTCTATTAACCTTTAGACCCTCGACAGTCAATGGAATAGTGTTTTGTAGCATGTCCTCCTGCAGCCTCCACAGCCACTCCATTTAAATATTGCAAACAGAGCAGCTATTGTTAACTGGCATACAATGAGGCCAAGGGCGATAGGTTGCTATTAACTTGGGATTGACCGTTATCGGCTAGCTCCACAGGAGAGGAGTGGGATACGCCCTCATACACGTGTCATGAAGGAGACAGAGGCCAGAGGACTGCAATATTCACCCGAAAGAGTTGATCCGACTTTAATGGAGTCACTCGTGGAGAGTGCTGAAAGGGATGCATCAGTTGCATCTCAAAATTACTTCAGCTGGAATTTGTGTCAACCCCCCATCCTCCTGCCCTTGCCAAATTCTGCATCGTCGCATTTAAAAATTTTCTTGTTGACTTGTTTTTAATTGAGCAGAAGCAGTGGGGGAACA
Organism: Mormyrus proboscirostris; assembly: GCA_026779585.1. Lineage (NCBI taxonomy): Eukaryota > Metazoa > Chordata > Actinopteri > Osteoglossiformes > Mormyridae > Mormyrus > Mormyrus proboscirostris. Next base: position 9,579,209 of record JAODKF010000040.1, read on the forward strand.
TAGTGGATGTCTTTTGCGCCTCACTTTCTAGGTGCTTCTTGGGGTAATTCCGCGCATCTCGGGCCGAGAGCCGTGAAGCTGCAACTCTCACAAGCTGTGGCACTGCTCGTTTTTCATGGGAAAGATACATTGCGCGTGGCGAGCTTCTCGGATCACTGCGTCTCTCATCGCAAACGCCAGGTTCCGCGTTCTTTTTTTAGGCCCCGTGAAACACGGCATGAGGCACCCAGTAAAACCTTGAAGGCTGACTCTGTGTAGGACTGACGTCATCCCCAAGCTGGAGCAGGAGCCCTGAATGCAGCATGCAGTGACAGGTACGATAGCACCTGCAATCATAAGCCAAGCGGCTATTTAAAGCCTATGTCTATGTCGTGACACTAATGGTTCTTATCCCACCTAAATAGCTCCCAACAGCTGCCAATAAGAAGAAACATCGCTAAGAATTGATAAACCGAAATGTTACAGGAGAGGATATCGATGTCAAGGGTCTCATCCTGTCTCCAAGCTGACGTGGCGAATTAAAACATGGATGGGGGATCGGATGTGTTTTCAGAGTGCCGATAAATGCCACGCAACAGCGACGGAAGCCTGCTGAGCGACACAAACCTCCGCAAGTCCGGCGAAACGATCCCATTGACGCCTCCCTCTGCCGACGGCGGTCAGAATCAATGAGGCCTCCTTTCAGCCGCCGCCGTGCCTTCCCCCCCACCCCCCGCACTGTGCTGCCACTGGCAGGCTAAACGCCACATTTACCATAAATAATCCAAGGTCCGGAGGCTGGCAATGCTTGTGGGAGGATTAAGCCCACGAGTGGCAGCCCCCGGGCTTGCCGGTGGGTTTCTGTGCCGAGCTCCCAGCATGCTCCAGTGCCATCCGCCGCCCCAGGAACCCAACACAGCTTAATGAGGTATGGGGGAAGTCAAACAGCCCCCACCTGGGGGTGCACCCGAGCGCTCCGCAATCAGGCGGCTTCAGATAAGAGTAATTACGTGGAATTATCCCAAAATCAATGGCGGGAGAACAGAAGTCTATATAAAGATGGTGCTTTAACTCGCCAGAGCCTATCCTTTCTATCTAAGACCCTGAATAGCTTTTATGGTGGCCCTAAAGATCTAAATGATAGGATCGCATTTATGATACCTGGAGCCTGCGCCCCGGAGTCAGAGGACAAGGTGACACCCAGCAGAACGAGGATGTCGGAGGAGAATAAGGAGCGATAACGATTTCCCTTTGCCGCGGCCTTAGGCTCATTACAGGGCCGAGAGACACAAAAGAGACGGATGGAAATGAGGACGCGGGGGGGAAGCAGATGGCGGGGGACGGGGGGTCACGGAAAGATGCGGGCGGGAAGTGGCTCGGCTGTGACTCCAGGTGGTCGTGCAGAGGTTGTCCGATGATTCATTTAGAAACCCTTAAAAGAGGCAGCTTCAAGCCGACCGATGCGCTTATCGCCTGATTCTGTATACAGACTGCATTAGGTCTTTTGGAAAGACAAGCTCAGATTTACCCCTTTAAAATGCATTATTTCCCGTGACTCCAGTAAACGGCACACTGGATAAGACAAACAGAGATAAAGCAAGGCATCCGGGGTGGGGGTCGCCGCGCCTCCTCCGACATGCTACCCCCTCCTGCAGCTCCGCAGCGTGGCAGGTTAATCGCAGCTTTAAGAGAAGAGTATCAGACTGGGGGGGTCTACTACCCCCCCATCACCCAGTATCCGGAGCAGAAGGCCGTGGCAGGAGGCCGGTAGCTCAGCCTGCGTTCCGGAGTCCGGCGTTCTCGCAGTAATGGGGGCGTTACCCAGCGTTCACACCGACGGCCTGCGCGCATCCATATCACAGTTCATGGGCCGTCAAGAGCCGCAAAAAATATAATATCTGCGTTTGTTTCCCAGCTGTCTCAGAGCACCACGTAAAAATATTTTTGTACACTTGGAGAGTGTATGTTTAGAGAGGACAGCAATGGCGCAGAGCTGCTCCAGGTGGAACGCGGAACAATGCCACGTGTAATGGTGATGTGTGCAAAGAGGGAAGGCTTTATTTCGGGGATGGGAGAGGATACGGGTTCGACTGAAACAGCCAGGGATTTTCACTCTTTTTTTGACTTTTTTTGAGCTTTACAGTTCTGTGCTTTAGGTTATGCGGTGGTTTTAAGAGCAGCAATGCTGGGGGTTGAAATCTCTGTATCTCAGCCAGGCTGTATCCTGCCTCACTGTAGATTCATGTGGCACAGTGGTGGGAGGTAGGAATGGGGACTTCATTTTGGAGATGAGAGTGGAAATAGTCTTAACCAACAGAGCAAAAAGAAATTAAATCAAATACAGATGCATCAGCTTAAGGGGGAAACAAGACCAGGTGATATGTGTCAGGGGCTGCGCGTAGCAGGGAGAATGAGGGAAAGCTTTTGTCTTTTGTATAAGATGAGATATACTTTATTGATCCTGGTGGGAAACTCTTGTGCATACAGCAGCTACAGTAGGTGCATAAAAGTGCTCAGATACGAACACACAGTGCAAAGACGGTACACACGGTGCATGCAAGTAAACCAGCAGAAACCAATTTAAGAATTGAACGTGTTCGGGAAATACATAAAGATAGATAAAACATAAATTACCAGGTGCATGTATGTGCAATTAAAAACAGACAGCACCAGCCTTTTACTATAATCGAGATGAGATGCAGTAAAAGTTTATTTTGATAGAAATCGGGAATATAGCACAGGTGAAATGAAAGAGTATGTTCGTCACCCGAATTTGCTGCACCCTCTGGTGTCCACCCTCCCACATCTGACACTCTGAAATGTCTATATCGCATAACTCACTGTAGGAGCAAAGGGTCATGGAATGACTATTGACTTACAAGCCATTTTGGAAGTAATAAATTCATGATATGAATTTTGATCAGTAAGGGCAAATACAAATGTTAGTTTTCATACCCAGGTTAACTAGGATGCAAAACCATTAAGATTTTTGTCATTAAATAAAAGGTTGACTTACGCATTATATGCCATATATTAGGCAAATGACACAAAGACATTGTTACCATAGTAACCCAAATAAGAAAGGTTGGGAACTTTTTGTCTGTTTTACTGTAAATAAAAATACACTCACGAAATAGATGCTATTCAACTGAAACCTGTATTTATTGTAATATTATATTACATTACTAATATGTTGCATTACTAATGTGTTTATAATCAATATTAGCTGATGTTGAGTTGGTGTTGACTCCTAGGGACCTTACAGAGCCCATTTCTCCAGAATGTGCCGTCATTTGTGTGCATCCTCAAGATTCCCATTGTGCATTCTGGTACCACCTTAATATGTCTTAGACTGCAAAATAGCACTGTGACTTTAAACAGATAGATCTTGACACATTATACTCGTTCCCCGTGACTTATTTGGATTTTACGCTTCTGTGCTGAGGGTTGCACACCGGCTCTGTGGGCAGCATCGCAGCTTCACACCTCCGGCGCTCTGGGTTTGACTCTAAAATAGCCTGCAGGCTCAGTGACTGTGCCCTGCGACGGCGCAGTATCCCATCCAGGGTGTACCCTGCCTCATGACCTGTGCTTGGCATTGGGTACCACGCTTCCAGGGACCCAGTGCTGGATGAGCACTTTATAGAAAATAAAGGGATGGAATGGTTTTTAATGATACTCAATTTGATATTTTATTCAGCGGTGGTGTTTAAGATCACTCAAACCCTAAATATGCATGGGACCCCCTTTTGGTCACAAATAATTTCTACAATAAATATTAAATCAACATATTCCTTAATTTGAAGATGTTGAAGCAGCACGTTGAAGCAGCATAATTGATTAGTTAGCTTCTGCTAGCTTTTTTTTTATTTAGTTTAAGTTTATTTAGTTATTGAAACATCTGAGGTGAGCTGATTGGTTGGATGAATTATGAGTGATTGATACCTTCCGCCTGCACTGCTTTGTGGCCACCATAACCCTGTATTGTCTGTGCAGTACAGAAGTTGGAGAATGAGAATGATGCGGCTGTTTCCAAGTGTGACATCACTTGTGAATTCTGAAGAGCCAGGTGGACTGGAAATTGGCTTGAAATGAAGGGTGTCTGAAGCACTCAAAACTATACAAATCTTTAATGTAATATTATCGAGCATTCGTGAAATATCTCGGCAATTTGCTTTTGGACATTTTAATTCATTTCCCTGACAGGCAGCCACGAGAATGTTCCTTTAATTATAGACGCCTTTGTGTGCATCTCATGATAAGAACAAGTGCTCTATTCGTTTGGGTGGAAGTGAAGAGAGAGTTTGTTGAAGTCACGATGACTTTTGCAGGACTTGCCCTTGCTCTGGTTGATTTTGATGCAAACTCAACACCGTTCCAAGTGGGGAAAATCAGTTATTTTTCACTCTGGCGCATGGGTCATCCATAATCGTGTATGACTTTAGAAGGCATCTAAGCTTCAGACTGTAGGCTTGGCTTTAAAGGCGATTTCAAAAGTGCATCCATGAGTCTGTTTTCAACAATCATTGCAACAATCACGTGCCACACGATTATTTATTCGTTGGGAAGGGGCTAAATTGTACTTTTTCCCCAGTATGCAATTCAATCTTGTCACAGTTAGCCATGACCGGGCAAACACACGGCCGCCTAGATTCTGCTGAACATGAAGACCATGCCGCTGTAGCTTAAGATATTATTCCTTAATATTCTCACACGACAGGAATTATGCTGGTGGTTTGTGATGCCTGCAGCGCCTAATGCAGATACCATCATACTGATTGTCTTGTGATCTATCCTACCCTCGCTTCAAACCTACAGTAGGACTTTTTTTGTCTGGGGGTGATAATGTAACATGAGAACATCAGACAGGTCAGGGTCATGTGACTCACAGTGTCATACCGTCCGCCGGGTCATGAGATAAGGAGTTATCTCTGGGACGATATATTCCAAGGGAATAAGGAGACTGACCCCCAACGGCCATTATCGAATGAAGTCGATCACTCGTCTTGTAATCGGATCGGATAGGATAACAGGGATGCTGTCATGGGCCTTTTTTAATTATCGTTTCCTGATCGCAGATACAGTTCACGTATTTCACCATGCCTGTTTCTGTGCCCAAATCTGGATAAAATTCTTTAATCTCCTTTATCAACCAGCTTGCGGGTTTTATAATTCGTTCTGGAAGAAAGGAACTCCTGCCAGTGTCTATCGCTGGCCATACAAATCGAATCTGATAATCCATGAATAAACAGACTCAATACATCAAGGGGTGGGCAGAACCCCCCCGCTGCACAAACAACTCCAGGCTCCTGCACTATCGTGACTCTGTAAGGAGCCCGGCCCCAAAATGCGCCGCCCCCCCGCACACGTACGAGCCCCTCCTCCTTAAATGGGACTTCCATCCTCCAACACAAAAGCGCGGCAGCGTCAACAACGATAACAGATTGATGGCCTTGGTTCCAGTGACAACAGTAAATTACCTTTGTTGCGTTGGCCCGCGTCTGTGATCATGGAGCCCACCTGACATCCTTAGCGATGGCTGCCGTGATGATATACACCCTCGTCGGAAGCAGTTTGTTTACCCCTCCTGCACCGTAATGGCTGGGAACTGCAACGGTAATGAAATATTTTGCATCCCAACCGGCCCAGATGGAGAGCATGATAATATGCAATCATGTGCTGAAATTAAGCCGCCGCCCCTCCCCTCCCCCAGGTGTCCCAACCCCAAGCCAAAGCACATGGCCAAAATATATCGTGTCCTCGAGCCATAGCCAGACACGCTGCCATCCCTCCTGTACAGATGTGTTAAATAATTCACCTCAAACGCTCTCCATTAGAGACCAGTGACTCACACATTCAGGAAACATCAATCCCCAAACTCGCATGAGGCTCCCAGATGTTGCCTCATGCTGCGTTTATGTGGTTCTATTTGTTTACTTGTGGCCCAGTGTGACGCTTCAAATTATACCTCAATGGGAACAGCCGACGCAAAGAGCGTGATCTTAATATCGAAAATGACTCAGTGTTTGAAATGAGAGAAAAGCTCTTGCCACAGAGATTTATTTCCTCACATAATCTCAAAGCGAGCCCTTTTGAAAGCGATTTTCCGGCCTGGACGTTCCAGGCTGATGATGGGGGAAGTGGATCGTTCTGCAAGAGATGACCCTCCATCAGAATTTAAAATGCCATTTACAAATAGAGGAATGAGGCACAATTTCATCAAAGCTTTAAAAACCTCAGATCGACTTGAAACAATTACAGAGTTTCTTGCGGCAATTTCACTCTTTCTCCTTTCTCTCTCTCTCTCTCTCTCTCTCTCTCTCTCTCTCACACACTCGCTCCCCCCTCCCCCCCACCCCATTCTCCCTTCTCAATTTAAATGGGCCAGGTTATTGGAATTTGTAATTGCTGCAGGGACATTATTTCACGTTAATGCAGTCCAATAGGTAGTGTAATTGTTTGCTCCCAGGCAGTGGGGGGAACGCGAACCCGGGAGACGGATCAGTTAGGGGGGATCAGAGGTGAGTGGGGGGGGCTGTGTAGGTGCCCCGAGCCCCCTCCTCCAATTGTCTGTGTCGGCATGGGCACCGCACTTCCGTAATGGGATTCTGTAATGATCATACAAATGGCCACGATTATGGAAATGCCCCGTTAGAGCGCAGCACCGTGTTTTTACATCCCCACCCCCCCCAGGAGCCTGGGGGCATCTTGACACGCACCAGGGAAGAGAACGTTCCCCATTCACTGACCGCAAAAGCTCGATCGGTGCCAGCTGCCCCCCCAAGCCCCCAATCGTTGGGCCAGAGATGTTGCACTCTTTGAAGGTTTGATTCCCCTCAATCATCCCCCCCCCCCTTCACATCCCACTGCTGACTGCCAGGGTGATGGGAAAGGGGCGGGCGCTTGGAGACAGTGGGTCACCTTGGAGGACAGCACCCCCCAAGAGAGACCCACAGACGAGATGTTTGGCATTGAGGTGGACTGGTCCATTAGGGTGGCTGATGGTTTGGAATGACTTCAGCGGAGCCCTCCCAGAACAGAGAACCACACAGATTCACTAAGATCAAAGGTTCCCAATGAGCTTGGGGGGGTGGATGGGGGGGGCACACGTGAATAAACATCGCTACGTTTAGCCTTCATACCTCTCGGGAGGATTAACGATGTAGTTAAGGAGCAAAGCTTAAACCATTTTGGCACCTCAAGCCCCGGAATAGCCCATGTTTTTTGCCTGAACTGATGACCCTGCTCACCACATCAGGCCTGAGTCTGGGGGAGGTGTTCTCACAGAAAGGGGGGGCTGCTATTTTTAGCACTCTTTGTAGGGTTATTTTTGATGTACACAGCACATGCCACGTACCTGAAACATGGATGTCACATCATGTGCTCATGCAAGTTTTACCCCCCCTCCCCCCCCGGATATTTATACGATTGCTTGATTCCTCTTCATCAGTAATTCTCATGCCAGTCCCAGGAGTTTCAGCTGCCTTTTCTCCTGTTGGTCTTTCCTGTTCCCATCAAAAAAGGATGATTCACTTTTGCCTCTTTTGGTCCCCGTGTGGCACCTTTGCTTCCTTGAGCCGAATCAGCTTTGCCATAGCGTCTCTTTGCATACATTATCACACTTTATCTTTTGTCTATACCGGCACCCAAAAGCCTGGAGGCATCAAGGAGCCTCTCAAACCATATTTCTGTGTTCATTAATATTAATGAACCTGATATGTGATTGTCAGAGACCAATCTTGAAATGTTTGCTAATGCTTTTCATTAAGTGCACCTTCATAATCCATTCATTATGCATTTATAGACCATTCAATGCACCTTCATAATACATTCAGAAGCAGCATGAAAGTGCACCTTAAACAGCCTAACATCCCATCACATCTTTAATATACATTAATAACAAACATTACATGATTATACAATTATATGTTTATTATTATTATATGGGGGGCGACATGGTGGTGCATTGGTTAGCAGTGGTTAGCACTGTTGCCTCACACCTCTGGGACCCGGGTTCGAGTGTCTGGGTTACACGCGTGTGGAGTTTGCATGTTCTCCCTGTGTCGTCGTGGGGTTTCCTCCGGGTACTCCGGTTTCCCCCCACAGTCCAAAG
>JAODKF010000040.1:9590449-9601471 GCA_026779585.1 Mormyrus proboscirostris
GGTCAGGAAGACAGGGGACCGTAGGAAAAATCAGAGAAACAAGGTTACAGGAGGAGAGGGGGGGTGTATAAAAAAAAAAGCCCCCAGACTATACTCCAATAGGGAGTACAATGTAGGAACAGAGAAAAAGAACACCTCAGCGACATAAGCACATAGTCACCACATATCCCAATGTTTACCATGGACTTGTAGTCAGGGGAAGCAGAGCCTCACCGGACATAGTCTAATAAAAATAGCATCTATGAAAAGTAAAAAATAATAATCATAATAATAATGATAAAATAAAGATATTTTTTCCAGTGAACTTAAAAATGTTACTTCTATATGATCCCAATCATTTTTTATAATTAATCACAGCAAATATGTGGAGCTCAGCTACAGACACAGGGATAGCTGCGAGGCGCTGGCAGAGGTCGCCCGCGCAGTGACTGGTTGAAGCACAGGCAGTAAGCGCGTACTTGTCACCATCTTCCGATGTGATATTTGTAGACCCCGTCATTACATGTCCTTACCTTCCATAGTCTAGGTAACTTACTTCACCTGTATTCAAATATTTAGGCTCCCTGGTCTCGTCATAAAACTGGAGTGAAAAGCCAGCAGGGCAGGCGTTTATCAACATGCCTCACCGAAGGAGTGGGCGGGGCTTATCTTGAACTGAACTGAAATTCATTGTCAAGTTTTTAGCCCGCGAACTAACATTTATAGCATTACTGCCAGCATAAGAAACACGTATTAAATAAAACCAGTAACAAATGTAACTAAACACTACACGGTTGCTCCTACCATTACATATACAATATCAGTCAAAAGTTTCTGCACACTGAGATTTCCTACAGTATATTTGAATGTTACTCACTTAACATTTACTAGAAATACACTCAATATTCTTTGCTGACAAATTTACAGCATGCTCACCATTTGAGCTAAAAGTAAATTAAAGGTTTATTAGCAAGAAAATGTCATTTTTGGTTCATCAAAGTAAACCTCCTCTAGCAGTTATAATATTAGAGAAAATTAAATCTGAGGCTGGGGCATTCAATACTGCTCTGTTTCATGGGATTAAACAGTTAACCAGTGCGTTTAAAGTGAAAGGACAGCCTAGAATTCCACTACACCAGGGATGTCAAACTGCAAAAAAAAGCACAACATCTTATATTAAAAATTCTTAGGCAAGTGAAGGGAAGTCGATTTACACTAAAAAATCAAATCCGACTACTCAAGGATCTTGCGTTATGGAATGTCTGTGTAACTCTTTGCCTTGGAAAAAAAACTAATACACTGATTAAGTTGTCACTCCATAAACCAAATTAACATTAACCTATATACAGTACATGTAAAGGCAGTTTAAAATGCACAGAGATGGTTTAATATTTTAATATTAAACGTTTAATAATGCATTATCTGCTATCTGCCCATCGGAGAACTTGACAGGGTGGGGTTTGTTTGGACCTATCAAGAGCTTCTACATGAACCACATGATCACCTGGCAGCAAGATTACTGTCACAACTCTCTTCCTCAGCTGCTCTGGGCTGGTCACCTTGATATGGACCCTGTGTCACCCAAGTTGTTGTCATGACCACAGCATGAACCCAGCAGGTCAGGAAGTTAAATCCTATGGTTATTTCCAGCTCCTATCTTTTCCAGCATTCTTTCTTTCCCGTAAGTCTAAAACAGTCTTTTATCTTTGATTGTTTGCTGTTTTTTTTTCCCTCCACAATTTTCCCTGGTGACTACAAGTCTGCATTTCCGCCTGGATAAATCTGGCTGATCTCCGACCTCCGTTTGTATGACCCCGTGTTTGCCTGGTCCCTTGGTATCCGCACTTGATTTACTTTTCCGATTCCGTACTAGGGCCTATATCCGGTTATCCACCTCCAAGCCAAGGGCTTACACGCTAAATCGAGATGCACTTTTCTCCAGGCGGGTGTTGTTACACCTAAACTAATTGTATCCCAGATTAAAGGGGAAGCTCTGCTCAAGTATCTGGATTTGCTTGGTCCCCTAGATAAAAATATGACATCACTGTTCACACAAAGAAGAGATTTACTGCTTTGATTTACGAAGGTTTTCTGATGAAATCGACTCTTTTGGATCTAAAAAACAGATTTCTATGGGGTCTTGCAGAAGTCTCATTTTATCACCGGTCCAAGCATCTCGTGATGTCTTGATATGAGACTCTTGTAAAATGTCAAACGTTTCTCCCCATCACTGCCATTGATTGTTTACCTCAGCCTAAAATTTTTAATTAATTCTCATGTGATTCCTTTTATTTATGTATTGCTCTCTGTTAATATATTTTATAATTGCTTTAGGAGCAATTCAAGCAACAAAGACTCATTGCTAAATGAAAAGAGAGACATTTCCTGTCATGACATAACAATGGCAGATTGGAACAATAAAACTTTTCTCTGCGGTGGCACTGAGCCCAGAACTATTTAGCTATACATGGTCAGTCCAAATTAGGGCTGCATCAGTATGAAAAATTCATGGTTTGATAACCGTAAATCCCAATATTGTGGTTTTCAATGGACGTGCGATTAATTGCAATTTTCAAAATGTAATTAACAGCCCTTCATGTACGTCCCCCCAAAACAAAAAAAAACCTCAACAAATGTTGTCACATGAATTTGGCAACCTATCTGCAAATTGGTGTGTCATTCTCAACAATAACTATTTTTTTCTGAATCCAAAGTGTGTCCACACACTTTGTTCTTTATTGTGGAGAGTACAATATGCTATTAACATTACTTGTACAATATGCTATTAACATTACTTGCACCCTCGGTTTCTTCAGAACACTTTGATGACAATTAGGAGTTTTAAATGTTATATATATATATTATTAGCATATTTTTATGTCACTGATGTTATCATTTTGTGAAATAATTTAAACTGCGATGAACAGCATTAGTGAAAGGAGTATTTCAGATTTGTAAGACCGTTGTACCCCTAGTTCAAACTACTGCATTGTTATAGGAAACACCCCTCCATCCATCCATCCATCCATCCATCAATCCATTTTCTGACACCGCTTGTCCTATTCAGGGTTGGGGGGTCCAGAGCCAATCTCAGAGACTACAAGCACAAGGCAGGAAGCAACTCAGGATGGGGCACCTCCTCATCACAGTACAGGAAACCTATTCATTTTATCACAGATTGCAGCGGACTGGCATCCCATCCTACATCTCCAGCCTCCTGCCCTGGACTTTCTGTGAAAGGCTGTGGGGCTCAGTGGGCCCCTGTGCTGGAGAAGCGGTTAAGAGATGGATGGATGATTATGATCACATTGCTCATTATTATTCCATGATGGATATTCATTGCAAAAATAAAGGAAATTTCTAAATTCTTTTCCTTTTCCAGCCATTTATTGCAATCAATTCCTCCATCCATCAGTTTTCCAAGCACTTATCAGGTACAGGGTTTTTCCCAGGAAATTGAGGGCACCCAATCATTATTAAAATTACATCAAATTACACCATAACCTATTATCAAATAAAGTATTTTACTGGTTAGACGAACACCAGTAAATATTTCCTTATCTTTGTGTGCTTGAAATGCCAAGCAGTTCATCTGTCTTCTAATCGCTTCGGGTGAAAGGGGGGCCTGGAGCTTTTCCCAGGCAGCCCAGGGTTAGTGTTTCCCAACCCAGTCCTCAGAGAAGTCCACATTTTCCTTCTCTCCCAGCTCCCAACACCTTCATACCAGGTATTCAGTGTTCTTGATCGGCTGGGAGCAGGGATACCTGGGATACTGCCGGCACGGTGGGCAGGATTCTCGCTTTCGAGATCCTCGAAGGATACTCAGCTTTTCATATATGACAGACAGGAAAACTGTCCATTTAAGATCATTAAAGCTATAGGAGTATAAGAAATTCCAGCAATAAATGAAGTGGTTTGTGCAAACTCAGCATGCCTGCTCTGTTTACCTTCCACACAAATAGCTAACCCTAATCATAGCATTCACTGAATCTGCCCAGGCCATATTCAGTAACAAGCCAGCCGTCCTTTGTATTAGACTTTAAACAGAAAAATAACTTTCCTCTCAAGCAGAGGGATTATTACTAAGCTTTCCAGTGCCAGCTAGAGTTTCACCTGTGTGTGAACCTTTGAATATCTTAAAAAAAACATACTTTGACGTTCCACCCTATGACACCCCAGTGACGGAAAATACTTTTCTTTTTGCAGATTTTCAGCAGATTATTTTGTTGAACTTTGGTGAGATTTCTTCTCCTACCGTGATAACAGTTAGTGGCAAAATGATTAATTCATTAGTGTTATAATTACACCAAATGATTGCATTTAAATGCTTGCAGGCTGTAAAAAAAATTTTTAAACCGTATGCACTGAGTGTGACTCGAAGGAAGAATAAAAAAAAAAACAACTTTGCACACAGTAGATAACGATGCAGCTGCATATACTCTCATATGGATTCTTAACTTTATTGTTTTGGGTCTTTGCATCTCTAGCTATGATGTACAATATCTGTAAACGTGTCGCTATGGGGACGCAGATATGTAATGGATTCCTTACTTTGGTCGCATTTCAGTGAGCTTAATTTCTGTAGGAGCGACGTGTGTGTTTTCCCCCAAGAACACAAGGGCCACCCATCAACACAGAAACCGTGCCGTAAACCGCAGATTTGCACCATTAAAATTATAATGGAATCACCTGGGACTCGGGCAGTTTGAGCCAGCAGTTGGACATAAAATCCAAATGTAAAAAAATAAATTTAAAAACAGAGGCATGCAAGCTGGCACGTTTTAATCGTATTCGTGGTCAGCATGACCTTCTGCGCCCTTGCATTAGGGCGTATGCGTTGACATAAGATTGACAGTTGGCGAGATGAAGTGACAGTGGCTCTGGTCGATATTAATTCCCCACAGAAGTCTCAGATTCCATCTCCAGACGGTGTTCCTCGCACCAAATGGCTGAAATTGTGATTTCCGAACAGACCTTCCATTTGTAATGCATTCCCTCTTGCAGCATACCCAATATTACATTTGCAAAAAAAAAAAAAAAAAAAACGCAATATATCACATTCTTAGACAGGAATTCTGAGAATCAGATTTTGTATTTCAGTAAACAAATTGGTCTTCTGCCAGAGAACCACAAAACCGCATTTTGTAAATTTGTTAAAATTTTCATTGACGGACTGGGTTCACATCATAAAGAAGTATTTATCAATTCCTACTAAAGATTAAAAACTTAAATTGAAGGTTAAACTGTTGCTCTAAGTTCCTAAATATGACAGACCTGCCCGCCATTTTGGATAAACGACTTAGGCAACATTTAAAAGGAGCTGGGTTTTGCTTCTATCTCCTCAGAAACCACTAAATTCATTTGCGTCGATACATTCCCTCGTGACTCTTAGGCTGCCATCTAGGTAACCAGTTAAAATATTAACCAAGGGTGGGCTGACCACGCCAGAGGTGACAGTCTCTGAAAATCACGTATGCACGTCCCCTTGACTATTTGTTTACTTTGAATCCTTTATTTAATATAAATGTTTTGCTTTCACCATTTTCTTGATCTCTCACTGAACATTGACATTACAAAGTGCTCTTAGATTCAGCAAAGCTGCCGTGCTGAGGTAAGAATGGCCCATATTTCAAATATTCTTGTAGACTCAGTGTTTCACGAAGAGGGCTGCAGTCTAACAACTAGTTTAGAGGCACATAACACCTGTTCTTTTAGCTTAGGGTTAGCTAATTAGCAGCGCCGCTACCTACAGAAACACAAGGACAGAAAGTGTCCCCCCCCCCACCACCACTGCGCACCCCACCCCAACAATTTGTATCCTGTCCCTGTCGGGGCATAGCTGTAGCATCAGCAACACAATTCGCTTCGATTTGCACACTGTTCTTTGAGAAGCAGAAGGAGCTGTAGTGATTCGGCGGCCTGTGTGCTAGCTGTCAGATATCGTTAGGCGAAGGACGTGTGGTCAGCAGAGATAGCAAGCATATGTTTATGTCACAAAACAGTGCCCTCTGAAGCAGGCTGATTGAGCTGAGGCTGACAAGGACAAATTCCCCTTCCCCGCCATTTCCTTATTCTTTCTGAGCCGCCAGATAATGCGAGAGAAACTCACAGACGGCCTGAAACCGCTGACATCAAAGGGCCGCATCCAACGGGTTTTATTCAGATTAAATGAAACACCAAAGGTCTTCGATTACAGTTGACTGAGGTCATTTTTTTTAAAATTTATGTTTGTTTTGTCTTTTCATGGCTTTTTTCCTTTCAGTTCTAGAAAGAGAGACTATTTTCGTCTGGCGGATAATAGACAAAACCGCATTTTTCATATGCTCTGATATCTTCTTTCACACCAAAGCACAAGCTGGGGACTCTTTGAAGTACCTCATTTTAAGGTGAGGAACTGGGAAAAAAAAACATCTTAATGGACAGCCATTAAAATTCAGGCTGTTCAATGCTGACAAGAATGACAATATGTTCTACATAACACAATACTGCATTTTTAATACAATAATACATTTTATTATACATTGTATTATAGCTGCTGCCTGTGTTATTCTCTGTGAGTTATATATTATTGTCCTCATTATAGCCACTATTAAATATTCTGAATAAAAATTGTTAAGTACACAGCAATATGGCTGAATGTCCAGTCCCAAAACAGAAATATCTTCAAAGTGTTCAGAAATGAGGAAATTCACCCAGACTGTGTCACAGCCGGCTACTGCTCTGGTCCAGATGCACAAAATGTCTATAAGATAAGAGCAACTCGCTGACCTCAATCTTTGCCACTCTTAGACTGTGGAGCCGTGCATGATTGGGTCGGCTCTTATAGTGTTTTCCAGAAAACCGATTCTTACTGATTCTAAACAGTTTGAATTCTGGTTTAGTTCAATGCAGCCATAAAAAAGTTTAGACTTAATGATTCATTTCCAGGGCCACAACTGCAGGGAACATTTTCACATTTCTGTGTAATCCTAACGATATTTTTTCTAATTGTTTGAAGGGAGATTATTGGGGTCGGTTTCTGGTGAGCTGCACCGGGTAATGACAGCTGACTAAAAAAATGACTCAACAAATCTGTCCTTCTTATAAGAGGGAAAAAAAATGAGGCCGATTACTGTTCAGCCATAAACCTTCTGGGGGGGAATTTGTTTCCCGTGGATCATGAAGAGAATCTGACGACGGACGGTGAGATGAGGCGAGCCCCCACCCCCCCTTCCCATCCCATTAGCATTTAGCTCAATAGCACGTTTTTGCAGAAAGTGACGGCCTCGCTCCCATGGGGGCTGGGTGCGGCAGAACAGAAAGTGTGCCATCCCCCCCCCCCCCCAAACAGCGAGGTTCAAGTAAAAAAAACAGCCACGAATAATAAAAATTCTCTACTATTGGCTCAAGTGCGTCGTAACTTTTCCCGTAAGTGAAAGAACACCAGAGAAAATCCCCAGCTCCTTCTAAATCCTTGCCGAGGGATGAACCAGAAAACATGGCTGCTTCTCGCTGTTGATGTACGAGCGATGGCAGCGATTACTAAGCGGGAGGCTGGACCTAATGACCCAGTAATTACTGGCCCCTCCAATACTGTCTCAGAAGTCACGCATGTTGGGTGGGGGGGGGGCATTTATCTGAGTTCGTGGCCCACCTTCCCCCCTGCTCTCACTGGCCGAGGATTAAGCCTTTCATCATTCATTTGTTTCTATGTGCTCTCAAATCTTACCATGGAGCTTTAGGAAGGAGACAGCGTGAGCTTTTATAAAACGTTTATGCAACGCTTGTTTAACGGAAGCCTGGCCTCATTTCCTCATGCGGCTGATTAGTTTCCGATCTTAAAGGGGCATCCGGAACCTTCATTCGTTTGGGTGGGTCACTGCAGGCTGGAAAGCGACTGATATGAGGGTGAATATGCATTCAGCTGATGCAGTGACGTCTGTGAACTAATTCGTTCTGGGTTACTGACTTGCTGTAGATGTTTCTCCCTAAAATAAGTCTTATAAAAGCCGATAAATGCAAAGGACCCAATCGGTTCATATGCAGGACAATTATCTGTGTTAACATGGTGCTAAGAAAACAGTCTGGTAGATATGAATAAATGAATTATGTATATTTGTTCTTTGAGCTTTGCTGGGAACAATAAGCCGGGCCTGGTCATCTGACGGACGCTCGCTATCTCGTCCACGGCATTAATGCCACCTCTGAGGCCACAGGAGATACACCTCGATGTCACAGAACCTCTCCAGGCAGAATCCACCGCCCTCCCCACGTCCGTCTTCCGATAGGGGCCCCGCCTCCCACGCCACCGCGAGTCCAATCCGAAGGCTTCTCCATCGAAGCCGGGCCGCAAGGCCCCTCAGATAAGCCTGGAAACCTCTGAGCTGGGTTTCCTGTTGGGATTCGTTCACTGTTCGATTCACACTGAGAGATGGGAGCAGCCATCTTTACAGACACGCTGCTGTTTTTTGTTATTTTGGGTTGTTAGCCGTAAACTTGCAGCACGGTAGGAGGTTAATAACAGAGAGGCAGAGGGGGGGTTATAAATGAAAAGAAACAAACCAAAGCCCCTAGCCCCTTCCTTCATAGCACCAAACACCAGACCATTGTTTTGCTCACTGTTTAATGTGCCCCAATGATGCACAATGGCTTGAATATACACCTTGTTATACTATATTGAAAGCCTAATAAGGAATTGAATATTTCATTAAAGCTTTTCACATACTTTGCATAACATATTTATGTACGTATAATGGGATAAATTTACCTTTCCTGATTGGCCCATTAAAACATATTAAAATGCATGTGCATTATACATTTTTTGTGATTCAAACACGTTCTGTATGGATTATTAAGATGACCAGAGGGTCCTGCCGTATGGAGAACAACCTAAGATTGAACAGCGTATCCTTTAAGTTGTTACTCAAAGCAAAAATGCACTTCAGCATTAGCGCTGCAATGTTAGCATCGTAATTATAACTGCATTTAGTGTGTTAGCCTTGTGATGTTAACATTGTAATTATTAATGCACTTGGGAGTTAGCATTACGATGTTAACACTATAAAGGTCTGTGTACCAAAGACAGTTATTAAAGGCATTTCAACTGCCAGGCCTTATATAAATTTAGGCAGGTTGAAATCAGTGGGCCCTAACCATCTTTTCTCATTAATCATAGCTGTGCTCTCCTCTGTTGCTTGCCATGTGCAAATTATCCCATTTATAATTCACTTTGTGGAGACACTTTTATTCATGGCGGGGTGTGAAAGCTGTTTGTTACCGGCTGATGACATTCACCTTGCCAGTCATGTAGCCGCAGGCAAGATGTAAAGACGCCTCCTCCAGGCCGACTGGCTTAATCAGCGGTTTTCAAAAATGCTGTCTTGCGCTTCAATTCTGCGGTTCCATCAGACAAGGAAGAGTCCAGCATGTACAACAGCCGTCCAAGGAGTAGATTTCAACCCTGACTGAATTTTCCCTCACTTGAAACGAATACTAAGGAAAATAAGTTGTGTTTTACTCTGTTGTAGCTCACAAGGACTTTCTAGTCTCAGAGTATCAGTGTTTTTTTAATCTTCTTTAATCTATTTGCTTATTTATTTATTTATTTACAGGTAAAATATTATGTCCTCAAATTAATGTGTGATGACTTTCATGGGCCGTAATTCACACAGTATGGCTATTCTGTGTAATTGCAATGTTATTTAGTTCTATTTTTCTTAAGACTATAAGAGAGCAGGAGAGCCAGGTTGTGCTGGAATGGATCAAATTCAGCCCTTCAGCGAAGCTGTTGCTCATTTTTAGTTGTATACAGTTTTACGGTTTTCCCGTTTAGCCCAGACATCCTTGTTCTTCCCTAAAACCCCACATCCTACTTTTGTCTGCATTCCTGTGTTTTTCCCCCAGTTGCTACAACCAAAACAATTACAATTGACTTTGACCACTTCACCCCACGATTTGTCCCCAAATCCCCAATAAAGTCCCTGCCCCACCCCCCGGTCCCCGCAGGAAGGAAGCCGTACAGTGAGGGAGGCCTGATTTAGCCACACACATGTAAGGATGTGAGTAAAGATTAAGCGAACCCTGTCTATACGACACATCATCCCCCCCTTTCTGATTTTGGCAGTTGGCAGTTTGGTGCCTAACTTGATTCCAGGAAGAGACGGGCGGGCGCATCTCCTCGGAAACGCCTTTGAAAGCTCGCGAGGTGCAGTGGCGGCTGCCGTGTTTGTCTTTCATGAGTATTGATGACGGGATTCAGGTTGACACGTCGAGGTGAGGCCGGGTAAGGTTACATCGTGGATCCTCCATCTAATTACCTCCGCGCGCCTTCGGTGTCACATCACAACGCTTTTGACTGGGATCAGGGCCGGGGAGCCTGTCAGCTTAACGTGAAGCCCAAAATACAGATGTTACAGGTAATGGATGGCTGCCCTACCGGTCCTGCATTAACCAGGTCCTGTTAATGAATGGATGGACACTACAAAGCATCCGCCGCAAAATGATACATCGCCACGGCGACGGAAGGGGAAAGACAAATTACCTTTAACTCGCTGACACGAGCTGCTTCTCCTCCCTGCAAATGACTATTGGAGTTATTCTTGGCTCCCCTTTTCAACTCTTGCTAAGGTCTGTCAAGGCACAATGTAATATCCGAGTCCATTAGCTGTAAAATTATACTATGGCCCCTTTCGCGGCTCTCCCGTGACGGGATTTTCCGGTTTCCCACTATTGCGCCGACTCTCCAAGGAGTGAAAGTATTAAACGCCTCACCACCTGCTCCCAATCGGGTGGAAATCACAGGGAAAAAGAAGAAAAATGCAGGTGCCGCTCTCAGACGAGGAAGGAAGCCAAAATATGTCCTAGTCGTTGTTGCCAATAGACGACCACAGGGCGACCGGACTTTGGGCATTTCTCCCCTGAGGTACAACCGGCAGTCCTCTGACCGGAAAGTCAGCTCACCTATTAGTGATATTAGTGGTCCTTCAGTTTTAATTCCATCCCGTTTTTCATTAAAGCTGGAATTGATTGAGGAGAAGATTGATGCACAGCTCATGCCCCCCCCCC
>JAODKF010000040.1:9652532-9664718 GCA_026779585.1 Mormyrus proboscirostris
AAGGTTAGTTGAGCTAAATCTGTTCAGCCTCAAGCAAAGGAGACAGGGGGGACATGATCCAGGTCTATAAGCTTCTAATGGGTTTGGATGCTGTTCAACCAGTTAGTTAAATAGTTACTTCGGTATTAGTTCAAATACAAGAACTCGTGGCCATAGGTGGAAATTAGCGGGAGAACATTTCAAACTGCATTTAAGGAAGCACTTCTTTACACAGCGTGTAGTCAGAGTATGGAATAGTCTTCCTGATAACGTAGTGCAAGCTTAATCTTTCGGTTCATTTAAATCAGAGCTCAATAAGTTTTTAACAACTCTGAGCTATTAGTTCTCCCCATGCGAGCTTGACGGGCCAAATGGCCTCTCGTTTGTATAGTTCTTATGTTCTTATAAAACACTGTTTTTTGTTCAGGCAACAGGGGCTGTGCTATTTCTTAATAACATGTGAAGGAAATAATATGCACTCACAGTTGCCCATACTTAGTTGCCATCTAAATACACATGCAATGAGGCCCAATACTGTTTTATTAAATTTATTACAGTAGAATCCCATTATAACAGATTTCAAGGGACCTGGCAAAATAGTCTGTTATATCCAAAGTCTGTTATATCCAGAGTTTCTGTATACCCAGAATACAACCACAGGACACCATTTACTCATGCCACACCCCAGCAGACACACTTGTGGTATATATTATTATATTGTATTATTATATGTATATTAATAGTGATGCCGTTGTGTAAAAACCACAATGTCAGCAAGAGTCCACCTCCACATGCACACGTGGTTAAAGGAATGGCATCATTAAGCCTCGGCCTTGGCGAAACAGCTCTCCATGATGTCACTCTTGATCTTGCTTTCAGGAGAACAGGCCCTTGACTCATGTTAAGAAGCCTCACAGACACTTTCCCACCTACGGTATATGTCAAGACATTAGTGACCAACAGTCCGCATAGCAGGCTAGCATCTGGAGAGGCTTCACCAAGATCTTGACACCTCATCTTCAGGGGAACCCAGCACTGACCCTCAATGACCACCTCGCGGCGTGGGGGGGATGACAAGAGTCTGTCTTTCTGCCACCTCAATGCGGCTCATTTTTCCTCCACGGCCAACAAACTGTATTTCCTTCGTCATTTCTGAATTGACACGATGTACGCATGCGTAGGTGGTCCACTGCTTATGCCACTCCCTCTGCTGGACTCCCTCCATGTCACTAAAGTGGTAGCAAAGATCACTATCAGAACATTCAATCCCAAAATCCTAGGAACACCTCTCCCACCTTCATGGGCTGGATTATCCTGTAATATAAACACTCATCTTCCTGGCATCTTTCCCGTACGTTCAGTGTCAGCATAGAGGCAGCCTGTGACAGGGATGTGCAGCCCGTTTGCAGCCGTCAGCTTTATCCACTTGGCAGCAAACAACACCTTTCCCTCAAACTGCTTCTGAAAGTAAGCTGCAGGTATGTTTGTTACTTCAGAGCCAGTGTCTAGCGAACGGTGTGTCTTCGCACCATCTATGAGCGCATCTATGGTGAAGCAGTCCCCAAATGCGCCCTTGGGCTCAGCACTAAACTGCTTCCCCTGGAATGATGATGGCGTGATTGGCTTCTCCAAGGCTGTACTGACAGCCGCATGAGCCTGGCCATCCCTGTATTTCTCCCTTGACACCTCGGATGCGATGACATTAGCTTTATGGTGCTCCCCTCAGTTGCGTCAACACATGCGGTTAGTGTGGCCTGGCTCCCCACAGGTGTCGCAGATCAGTCTTCCCCCTTTGTCCCCGATTAGGAGTCTCCTGTGCCTACCTAGAGGAAGATCAGGCCATTCTTGTTCTGCTTTAAAGAGTTCCTCTGGGCATGCAGCAGCTTTTTTCTGAATCGTGTCATGTAGGGATTGTAAGGATAATTCTGCTGGTGTGTCAGAGGTGATTGAAGGAACTTCTTCCTCTTCACTCCAGTCAATAGCTTCCTGTTTTAGAGAGCAGAAGGTCTGTGCAAGATCCTCCTTTGCCTGTCTTTTCATTTTGAGTCCAAGTACAAACTATTCCTTTAACATCACTTTAGGATCTGGAACTCAGTTAGGATCCTGGCCCTTTATCCAGATAGGTTTGTCTTGGAAGTCATAGGCATACACTCTCAACCTCTCATCGGCGTTTCTGGTCGTAAAACTCTAACCATACACCAAAAGGGGTCTTGTCGCCATAAACTTTCTCAAGATCAGTGAACACTGCATCTGCAGCATTATCATTAGCTGCTTCAATACTTCAATCTGGTCCTCTTCGGCGTTCCTGCATACCTGGAAGAGGGATCTCATGGAGGCAATCCACTCCGCTATCCTCATTTCTCCCTAGCCTGAAATCCGGTCACTTCCGATCCCTCTGAATGTAGCTGAAGTTCTCTGATCGATAACTACTTTTGCCAGGGATAGCACCTCCCGTTGGTCCTGCCTTGCCTGTTCGAGGAGAATGGCTTAGTCCTTCATGTGAGTCGATTGTTCTGCAAACTTGGCTTCCAGCTCTCCTAACTCCTCCATGTCTCTCTCCATGACCATATCACCTGGGGACTGGGTCTCCCTGTCCTATGCCACTAACTACAGTCAGTTTCTCCACTGAGTGTAAGAGGGTATGGGTAAGAATTGATTCTGTCTGTGACACCAAATGTGATAGGTAGAGCTCTCCCTGTGTAGTAGGGGAACACCGCTAACCTCTCCGGACAGCAGGTCCCGGCCTTCCAGCACAAGCTGACTCAAACCTACTCTGTATTATGGGGGAATGGAGCTATAGGAATTTCAACATCACGGGCCTTACCTGAAGTGAGGTGGCCTGGCATCCTGTACCTACTTTGGTTTACAATAACACCTAACAGCTCCCCCCTTTCCAGTCCCTGGCCCAACAGTAGTAAGAATGAATAGGCCCATAAGCCAGTCCCTTCTCTGGAGAATCGCTTATCTGAGGCCACAAACAAAACACCCCCATGTTGTAGGAAAGCACTGATGGCATTTATTCCATTATCTGACCGGTGTATTAAGTAAAGCAGATAATTAAAAAAGGGTCTGAGAAAGAGAAAATGAATCGCAGTATTACCTCAAATACCAGCAGCATCGGGGCTGTACAAACATGAGAATTATCTCTCCTCTAAAGCTTAATTCTCGCTGGTGAGATACAACTAACATTTCAATCCCATTGTGATACCACAGGATCGTATTACAGTGTACCTCATCATACCTTAATGGTGGGAACTGCAAACCCCAACTAAAAGAGAAGACAGATCCCATTAAAAACACAGAGCATTAGGGCACAGTAGGGCTAGGCGGTATCCCTTAAAAATGATATCACAATACTTCCAGAGGTTTTCACGGTTTTTGATATTTATCACAGTGTTCTAACATTCCTATGACAGGTGGTTTTGATTTTTTCTAATTATGATGACCAAATTGGTTTACTGATAGATATGGAGTGCATAATGACAGGTAGAATGATAAGAGGCCAACACCAGATTCGTACCTTGATGGTACGTATTTGTTTAAAAATAGTGTTTTATAACTTATTTATGCAAGAAAACAAGTATTTAGGTTATATAGAATTTGGTGATTAGTGGTCATTGTCAACACACCAAAGCACACAGTGCGCAACAATGAAATGTGTCCTCTGCATTTAACCCATATGTGACTTTCGTAACATACTGTAGCAGGGGGCAGCTAATTCAGCACCCGGGGACGGTACCTTGCTCAGGGTACCTCAGTGGTGACGTGCTGGTGGGGGATTCGAACCTGCAATCTTTCAATTACAAGTGCGCTTCCCTAACCACCAAGCCACCACTGCCCATGATAACAATAATGATAATAATCATAATCACGATATGCTTTTTTATGGAAAAAGCACCTGTTCTGGCAGATTTGCAGATCCCCAAAAGCCTTACATTCTGCATGTAGATGCCAGCTTTAAAGGGACTTGATGCTGTGCTTCACCAGTAGCATTCTGAAGCCCCAGATCAGTAGTTTTAGGAAGCCAGTCACTGAGCCCATTAGAGAGGAATTATCCCATACATGAATTACAGTTTTTTGTCACTCAAATGGTTGGCTGGAGTTGACAAATTCCATGAGTACCTATATGGGGCAAAATTTACAATGCATACTGATAACAACCTAGTTACGTGCTGTCAACAGCTAGGTTCAGTGCGGTTGGGTATCATTGGTTAGCTGCTTTATCAGCATAAGAGTTCAGTAGTCAGTACGGCCCAGGCTGACAACTGTCACGCCCAGCTCCGTACGATCCTCCTGTGTGCCATGCCCACCTCGTTACCTCATGTTTATCCCTGATTGTACTCACCTCTTGCTTGTTTAGTTCAGCCTGTCTAGTGTATATTAGTCCGCGTCTTTCCCCAGTCTGACAGATCCGTCATTGACGTGTGCAGTGTTGTGTTGCCCTGCCTGTGATCGTCCGCCCTATCTACCCTATTAAACCCCGTTTGCCCGTCTGACCGGCTCCGATTGCCTTTCTGCCCATCCGTCGACCACGCTGCATGACAACAACATAGATACCAACCTTTTATCTAGGAACATGTTGGATGTGAGAAATGCAGATAAATGGATGACGATACCTTAGTCAGGGGTCAAGACTATCTACTAGATAGTCTGTATTGCAGAGCTATGAACCAGTGTCCCATGCTATGTTTCTCCACTATAGGCATCTCCTCATTTTGTCCCTGACCTTTCCAGTATGCTTTTCCAGTGAACTTACTGCTTAAATCATTGCAACGGATGTGTATGCAGAATCTCAGGAAAACTCTGGAAGAAGAAGCCATTGGACCAGTAATTCAGGCCGTTATGAATGGACATTGGAAGGGAGATGGAAATAGCAGTCCAGAACTGTCATGATTTGACGGGAGACACATTGCTGTACCAGTTTAGCAAAATACAATCAGGAGAAATAGTCAATCAGCTGGTCCTACCAAGGGAGTTGAGAGGTGGTAATGAAGGCTGTGCATGATGCCTTAGGCCACCTTGGATAGGAAAGAACAATTGATCTGCTCGAGAGCAGATTTTTCTGGCCCAAGATGTCAGCAGATGTGAAAGAGTGCATAAAAAAATGTGGAGAATGCATCACTCACTAGACCTCTCCACAAAAAGCTGCTCCATTGCAACAGATTGTAAGACATGGGCCCATGGATCTAGTCTACATGGACTTCCTATCCATGGAACATGTTAGTGGTCATTAACCGTTTGACACAGTATACCTGGGCTTTGATCTACCCGGGAATACTCAGACTTCCTCTGACAACGCAGGAGCTCTGAACTACTGCTGCCTACCTCGATGTACCATAAGTGACTGGACCTGAGTGTAACTGTGTTTGCTGTAAACAGACCTTCGATTTATTTTTATATAGTGCCTTTCACAATAGAGTCACCGCTTTACATAGATCTGTTGCGAAAAGAGCAACATCATAAACAGAGAAAAAAACAGGAATGGAAAAACGAAAAAACAAAAGAAAGCCAGATGACAACAGAGGAAAGGAACCAAAAACTCACAATTAAGGAGAAAAACAACCGCTGAGGGTTCAAGGTCAACTGACTGCCCAACCTCTCTGGGCATGCTAACATTATAGGAAAAAGAAAAGAGTGGGCTTGCTTGATAAAAAGTTGCATAGGCAATGAAGCAATTAGCCAAACAAAAAGCCCCAGGATTCAATGACAAACCAGCTGTCAACGAATATGGAGGATGTGTGAGTGGCCAAAAGAATGGAAAAGATCAGTATTTATTCTGATTTCGGAGAAGGGAAACACAAAGGACTGCTCAAATCACCACACCATAGCCTTGATACCACAAGCAAGTAAAATCCTATTGAAGGTCATTCAACAACACTTAAATACAGTTGTCTATAGGGAATTGCCAGATGCACCGGCTGGTTTCAGGAAAGGCAGAGGCATTCGCAATCACATTTCCAACCTTTAATGGATTGTGGAAAATAAACAGGGAGCACCAGAAAGACTTACATATGTATTTCATTGATTATTTGAAGATATTCAATGTTCTTGAGCCCTTAAGCTCTGGACCCGTCTGAATGAAATGGACACACCACCACACATAATCAAGCTCATAAGATCGCTCTATCAAGATCATGAAGCCACAGTCCAAACACCATATGGAGACATTGATTCGAGATTGGAAAGGGTGCAGGCCAAGAATACATCCTGTTAGCAACAACTTTCAACATGTGTGCAGACAATGTTATGCAGCCATTAGATCTGGATGAGCCCAAGATAGGTCTGACAATGCCACCTTACTGTATGAAAACAAGAAGGATCGTGAACATCTGATCATGAAAGTCAGAGAAGAAAGTGACAGTGATGCATCTATTATGGAAGTTATAGGTCTTGCCAGAACTCCCAGGGATTCTTTAAGAAGTTGAGTTGGGATTGGGTGCTGTGGACAAGTGGTTGGTTTGGCTTTAGTTATTATAGCTGTTAACTTCTGATCACTGATTGGTGCAAAGCATCAAGGATGTGTGGGCGTTCTGTTTGCATTGCAGTTATTTGTGAACCATTGTAACACATTTGAAGTCTAATGTGTATAATTTTATTGTTAAAGAAGTCCATAAAATGTTCACAACAAATTTTACTTGGAGGCTGAGGTTCAGCCTTATTTGTTAGATGAGCTGTTGTCTTGAAAGGGTAGCAAGGTTGTTTCTATTGCTGTCAAGAACATTAGAGTAATAGGCTGAGTGTGCCCTATATGGGGCTTGCTTGTATTGTTGCAGGTTGTAGGACCATGTCAACATGAACACCTCTAAACCCGTACATTTTCATTTCCACTTTAATCTGTGAGTGTGTGTGATCATTAAACCATGGGGAATATCTGGAGGTGCAACTTCGTTCAAAACCTCACTAACCAATACATTAAAGTCATGTGTGACTTGCTTGACACCTGTGCTAGACATTAAATTCACATTACTTACGGCATTAATAAATCGTAGGGAATTTCTATCACTTAGATGATGTCTCAAGTATAATCTTCTCTGCCATAGTCAAAGAGGGTGGCTGAATCACAAAGGTGATTAGAAAATGGTCAGTGAAGGATGAAAATAACCTCTGCTACAGACAGGGTCCCAATAGGTGCTGATAACATCCAAAAGAGTCCAGGAGGGACAGGAAACTTTTGCTGAAAGCATCATTCTCTAGGTTTCACACGTATATTGAAATCTCCAAGTATTATAATATTGTATATTATTGCAACCAAGGCAGTAAAAAAACTCCCCAAATTTAGTCAGAAACAAAGTGTATGATCCAGGTTGTCTGTATACTTTAATATGGAGGGATGAATCAGACATCATTTGAATTAGCATAGCTTCAAAAGTGGTAAAGTCTTTTTTTAATTTTGTGTTAAATTTTTAAGAGTCAGTATAAAATAAGTGCCAGGTCCCCTCCACGCCCAGAGCCACATGGTTTCTATGCAATACTACATCCTTCAAGTGAGGCTTCAACAAGAGGAATTGAGTCTCTGGGTCTGAGCCAGGTTTCTGTTAAAAAAACACACGGATCTGCACCAGTGTCCATCACCATTTCATTGATAAGAAATGATTTGTTTGCTGAAGAGCGAATGTTCAGTAATGAGCATTTTATGGTGGGTTTATGTTGTGGCTCATTTAATTCTATCAGTGGGATTGATATTAAGTTATCTGCACAGGAGCCCCAGTGGAACATTTAGGTCTAAGTCTTAGTCTAATAATAGTTACTATATTCTTTGCAGGCTCACACAACTCATTCTACATAATTGCTAGATTTAGGGGAGGCTGTGTGATGAAGCACCTGGGTCACAGCCAGACATGAGCTAGAGGTGGGAGAATGAACAGCCTTTGATTTAAGATGGCAGGGCTGAGGCCTGAGTGCTGCTCTCAGTCACATAGATAAAATATTTGCCATGTTTCTGGATTAGAATGGAGGCCGTCCCATTTATAAAAACTAGGCCATTCCACAAAAAGGTCCCAATTATCAACAAAGGCAATGTTTCGAGATGCACACCACGTTTCCAACTAACAGTTTAGGGAAAGTAGCCTACGATAGGTCACATACCCTCTGTAGAGAATCGGATCAGAGACAATTAGAGTCCAGCATTTTGTTTTAGCTTTTGCACACATAGCAATGAAGCTTCTCTTTAATACCTCAGATTGTCGGACTTTATTTGTTCCAGTGTGGAGACTTGGTTGCTCAAGACAGAGTCCAATTTCGCCATGACACTGGCCCCGGGGAGGCATTTTACAGAAACTGCTGCTTTCCAATTTTTAGAAACTCTAACGTTTCAAACTATCTAGTCTCCAATTATGAGAACCTTCTCTACTTTGACAGATGAACTGCTGAGAGCAGAGCACCTGTTGCTACCTCAAGTACTGCTTCGAAATCATACTGTAAGTAGGTGGATTGCTGAAATGGGCTCTGACATACATAATCAGCCTATATAAAGACTTAAAGGTAGCTCATATTTTGCATTAAAGTTGGACAAATCCAGCTAACGCATCTTTAATGTTTTTATGAGATACCATTGGGGTACTTGTTTTCTTGAAGATATACTATTTTATAGTGACGTTCCCACCAGAACAACAGCATAGGAATGTTTTCGCTGCCTAGATTATTTCTAGGAGAATGGGCTGGGGTGGAAAATTTGCAGTGATGGTGCTGCGTCTGACAGAGAGACACGCGGGTGTCGTGAAGCAAACCCTTAATAGGGCACCAGATGGGAAATGGAGTCACTGTTTTCTGCACGCAAAAGCTTAGCATTACACAAAGTGATGAATGTGGCTGTGAAAACAATTAACGACATAAAGAAGAGTGCTGTGAACTCCAGGTACTTTTCGGCATTATGGGATTCCGGACATGTTCAGCCACGGCATCACATTGAGGTGGGATGGTTATCAAGAAGGTAGGTCCTCAGTCACATGTTTCAGCTGAGCAATGAAGTACAGACGCTCCTCTACTTACAAACTTTCAACTTACGAACTTTCAGGCATACAAACGAAGAGGACTGTGAGTCCAAATTATGTTGTTGGGTTCCCGTTTCCTGTCTGCAACATCAATTTTTTTTTCTGCACGCCAATTCTGCCTAGTAGGGCTTCTGACCGCTACTCCCGCCGTGCAGCAGCGTAGCGTGCAAACTCCCAGCACCCTAGTTCTTTGTACTTGCATATACCCTTAAAATGATGTTGAATAACGACTTGCAAACATTTCAAGTTATGAACAGCCGTTCGGGACGTATCTCATTCGTAAGTAGAGGAGCGTCTGTGCATTGTTTTCTAACAGGAATAAATCCCCACTGGCAAACAGCTACGAGGATGTGAAGTTCTTGGCTCAGCTTGTCTCTTTAGCTGATATTCTTTCAGTACCGAATCAGTAAAATCTCTCAATTAAAGGCAAACACAGCAGCATCTTTGTTTCTGACAAAACTGAAGGATTCAAGAGACAGTGGACAAAATGTGTTCAGGGGAAAAGGATGGAAATGTCTCCACTTTTGAAGTTTTGGAGAACACCCCACATGTGATCATAATATATATTTATCAACTTCCTGATACAGTCATCAACCACCTGTCACGGTTGCCTGAGAAGTTTGTGGAATACAGAGAATCCCATAGATGGCGATATGTGGATGTTGGACCCCTTATCTGTGGACCGAAATGCTGATGACATTGTTAGAAAGTCAGCTAATGAAGCCCCCGGCAGACAGCAGTCTAAAGTTGCAGATGACCCAAGTGGACTTTGGTTCTTTTTGGATCACTGTGTCAAAGGAATACCCTTGTCTCACACCTAGGGCTGTAAAATTTCTGCCTTTCGCAAGAACTTTTTTATGTGAATCTGGCTTCTCCACTGTGACTACAACTAAGACCAAAGCCAGGAACAGACTTATGGCAACATTGGAGGCCACCGTAAGAGTCAGTCTCTCCTCCATCCCACCTAGACTGGATCTACTGGCGTCTCAGAAGCAAACTCAAGCATCACGCTGACACTGAAAGTAAGATACTGTTATTATTTTAAGACTTTAGATTACAGTTTCAGAATTTTGCTTTGGAATTCACTGAATGTGAATATTAAAGGCACATTTTTGGTATGTGTTTGCTCCCAAAACAAGAAATGAGATTAGCACTGTTGGCTGTTGGAGGGGGCCGTTGTTTTGTTATAGATAAGGCTTTTATGGTGGTTTCTGTGTCTGAATGTGATTGTTTTTGGTCTATTTGTTACATTAAAAGCATACCTGTAATAAAAAGACTACATTAGGAACTTCTCCATAATAATCCTTGATCTGAATGAGTTTTATTGAGCTGAAAGAACCCAGAGCAATTACAGTATGGCCAAAAAGTTCAACCTTGGTTTCATCAGACCATAACATATTTTCTCCACTGGCTTTTGGGAGACTTGATGTTTTTTTTTTTTTTTGCAAAATTTAGCCAGGCCTGGATGTTTTTCTTTGTGAGAAACGGCTTGCATCTTGCAACCCTACCCTATAGTCCAGACTAATGGAGAATATGGGAGATTGTTGTCACACGAGGTACACAACTAGTACTTCTCAGAAATCCCTGCAGTGTTGCTGTAGGCCTCTTGGCAGCCTCCCTGACCCGTTCTCATCTTGTCTTTTCATCAGTTTTGGAGGGATGTCGAGTTCTCAGTAACATCACTGCTGTCCCATATTTTCTCCACTTCTTGATGACGGTCTTCACTGTGTTTCATGGTATATCTAATGTACGCTTCTCCTGACTGATACCTTTCAGCAATGATATCTCTTTGACGCTTTGTAACCTCTCTGCCAATCATGGCTTTTACTGTAGGATGCAGCTCAGTGAATGTCAGGAAAATCCTGAATTTCCCCTAACAGATTTGTTTGAATACAATTGAATTGTACAGGTTATAGGTCACATTAAAGATAGGGAGTTTTGAAATGATTTTTCATGGTCTAATTTTTTTTACATGACAAAAACTGGGCATTTTAACAAGGGTGTTTACACTTTTTATATCCAATGTACTTCTGTGACCGCATCAGCAAATCTGCCACGGTATCAGTATTGAGGCCCAGAACTGCTGCATGTCTGTTTTAGCAGGGGGACCTAAATATCCTGGATTAAAGGAAACAGTTTCCCCTCACATTTAGGCAAAATGTATGTGAGCCTAAATGAGTACTATCAGAGTTGGGGTCCAGAGTTACTTCATATCTGCTTTAGCTGGGTTTACTAAATATCCTGGATGTCAGGAAATAATGTTTCCCTCTTAAATTTGGGTAAAGAAGCATGCAGGATAGCTTAAAGTCATTCAGGTACATATCTACATGTGCCTAAACTAGTATTATCAGTATCAAGGCCGAGAGTTGCTGTGTGTTTTACCAGGGGGAACAATATATTCTAGTCTTAGGTAAATAATGTTCCCCCTTCATATCTGTGCACAAACGTATGATTAATGGCTGAAAAAGTCATACAGATACCTGTTTACATGTAAATAGATTTGTATCAACAGTTTGGTGTCCTGCGATTTCTGTATCTGTGTATTAGCATGGGAAGACATGCGTCACAATGTTTTAATGGAACTGGATTATGTTTCAATGGGTACAAGACATCGCTGTTGATAAATGTAATGAGTAACTTAGAATTAGAGTAAACAATATTACATTCATCGCCACGCATTCTATAGGCAATGTCCTACTAGCAATACTGTACTACCGTTTTCTGTATTTTACCAGCAAACATCCATTACCAGCGATTTAAATAGTTTCTGTTAACTTAAAACAATAAACAAATCGCAGAAAGACAGGTGGCATTTTTGCACAAATTGTTTGTGTACTTCAGCATATTAAAGACATTAAAACGACAGCGAAATCGTCCAACCACAAAGTAGTGGGTGATGTCATGATTTCAAATCAGCGTGCGACAGGGGGAACATGGGGGCAGGGGCGCCGCTAGCAATTTTGGGCCCTATGACAAAATATGAGGTTGGGCCCCCCTACCAGTGTTATTATTGTAGCGCCCCTATCAAACCTATTCGGGCGTTTCCTGGGTTCTTTTACTAATTCCCCACTAAATATACCTAATTTCTTGGTTGCTAGGATGTATATCACCTCAGTATATATTAACTAAATGCTTACCCAATCAATTATTTACAAATCCTTCACAATACCGGTCAACAATCACAGTTTAATACAAATCAGTCCCGTTACCCATAAAC
>JAODKF010000040.1:9670173-9683215 GCA_026779585.1 Mormyrus proboscirostris
CTGACATCTGCTAATACCAACCTGTTTCTCAGGAGCTTGTCATCTGGCACCAGTGAGCCTGTATTGCCATGGAACCTACCAATGAAGTGTCATTTGTGACACTGTAACCCATAGATGGCATATATTTGTGTTGGATTCGCGTTGAAGATGACACAATTTTATGCAAGATTAACAGTGTACCAAACAACAACAACACCGTCGATAACAATTACGTCGTTATTTATTTAGGGTTGCGGAACATTGCACGAAAGACATCTCTCTCGTGCACACACAAGCACGTATGTATACGCAAAACACATTAGTTGTCAAAACTTACATCTGATGTAACATCAGATCTGAGAACTCTATAAGATTATCTACGGATAGTTTTAGTTCCTTTTATTTCCCTGATTGTGATTGCGAGTGGAACTAGGAGATCCTCGTGGTAATTCGAACCCCGTTTGCAACACGTTTTGATCGATAAAATCCGTTTTGTAACTTTTTGACCTGCCTGCCCGCACCCACGATATTTTAAAAATGTTTGCCCTAAAATTGCCCGCACCCGCGGGTCACGGGTCGACCTGCACATCAGTAGTAGCATGTAATGTGGTGTTACCCATGGACAGGGAATGAACAGCGCTTAATGAACAGCGGCGTAGCTGCATTTCTGACAGTTTCTGTGCCATACAGTCCATTTTCGTACAAGTCACATGCGTCAGTTGCGTTGCCTTTGGCTGTAACCTGCGCTGCGTCTTGTAGGTCAGCGGGCGAGAGGTGTTTGAGTTCCGGCCTGAGCTGGTGAACGACGACGACGAGGAGGCTGACGACACGGGGTACGAGAAGGACGAGGACGACGATGATGATGTCGACGACATGGATCAGGAGGTATGCCCCGCCACCGGGTGCTGTTTGTCTCGAATGGCGTGGAGCTCGGTCTTTGGTCACGTCGTCCTGGAGACTCTCTGGGTAGCCTGACCCTGTTTCAGTGCCTTGTTACTGCTTGTGTACATGGGCCTGTATTACACACATTAAGAAGTTTCTAAACAAATTGAAGTTTTTACATTGTTTCAAAATATCTCCTCCAGCAAACCGGAAGTTGCTCTTTTCACATTCAACATGCTAAAACTGTTTTTTAAGGAAAAAATCATTTGAAAATGTTAGTATTAATGAACTGTAAAACAATACATCAATTTCAAAACATTTTCCGATTGAAATAATATACCAATAAAATGTAATGTTTCATTAGGTCTGGATGGCATAATATGCCTTTTTGTTTATTTACATGTATAGTAAAGCACCCACTTTTCAAAGGGCGTTTTTCCACCGCACCAGGTACCATACTTTAGGCACTTTTGGTACTCCCATAAAGTACCGAAAGTACGGTACTTCATTCGTGTTGGTTTTCCACTGGCATAAAAAAAATGGTACCGGCGCCAAATGACATCATCAGTGACCGCCCCTGACTGACATTGTCACAAAGCGCCGCTTAAATCATATTTTCTAAAGCCTGTGTTTCCTCGTTTGTCCATCCTTCCATTTTACTTTTTTTATATTTTTGTTTCTACTGGTTTTTATTTCATGTCTCGCTGTTCGCTGTGTGTTTCAAAAGATTGCGGTTGTATTTTGCGTTTCAGCGGCAGGCTATTTGCATAAGCAAATAAACCGCAAGTCCCACCCCAAAGTACCGAAGTACCAAAGAAGTATCCCAACTGGTTTGGTACTTTTGGTACTCGAAATTTCAGTACTGGTACTTGACAGGAAGTCAATGGAAAAGAGAAAGTACCGTACTTTGTGCGGTGGAAAAGCGCCCAAAATGTGCTGACACTAGTATTTGAACCACCAGGGTCCACTTATCAAAATCCATTCTCATTTCTCGCTGTTTACAAACGTAGTACTTTAAAAAGTTCACTTAAAAATACATTCTTATTGTGTTTGGGTCACTAGCGACTTGGTACTTTTTTTGGCAAATAAAATAGTTCATTTAAGCTATTTTGCCATAAATTTGGTAGTAAAATGTTGCTTATGAAAAGTGTGTGATATACTCTGGAAATGGCCTCTGCACTGAGTCATGACCCCAGCAGAGCTGTAAAGATGAGCTCTGGGTCACTAGCGACCCGAGGTATGTACATGAGGTTTGCATATCGATACAAGTCAGATTCAACGTTTGGATAGACCTGTCTAGATGTTTGGTTGGACAGTAATTTTGCAAGTGTAACAGTAATATTCCTTATTAATGCTCAAGGGGAAAATACATAATATTAATAAATACTAAACTATTATTCTTGTAGTTCATATCAACATGGAGTTGAGATTAATGGCCCTGATTTTATTTGGGGTGCAGCCTCCTTTTAAATTGGATTAGATTGGCTTTATTGATCACAGAGGGAAATTCTTGTGCGTACAGTAGCAAGTAGGCAGAGCTCAGGCGGACATACATTGAGTGTGAGACAGGTAAGGTGCAAAAACAGTTCAGATACAATCTCCTGTATACTAATGGAATCCTGAAAAAAAAGAAAATGTTTTCTCTTGCAGCCTGAAGACGCACAGCAATGTCAGGACATCGACTTGACCCGGTTTGTTCCCAGAGAAGTGGACAGCGATGGAATCACGGTGGCCTCTGCAGACAGGTTCTCATCCAAATCCCAGGCGGCCAAGGAAGCTGATGGTGAGTGTGCCCACGATCTATTTAAAACCGGGGAGTGACGCGAGACCTGCTCGCGATTCCCAGATCATACCGACACGCGCCGCCGGCCCTTTCTCCAGATGCCAAACTGAGCGAGGCCTCGGGTGGAGCTGAAGAGAACGGCGAGCATGCGGAGGATGCTCTGAGCAGCGAGGCTGAGGACGATGCTGTGCCCGTGGACGAGAACCTGTTCACGGGGGAGGACTTGGATGAGCTGGAGGAGGAGCTCCACACGCTGGACCTGGACGAGTAGGACGGAACCCTCGGACATGGCAACTTCCACCGGACTACGCGAAAGCTCGAGAGGAAAGGGGTTTCCCGCTGGCCTATTCAGGACCTCCGCCTCCTTTGGCTCCAGTGACGTCACATGACACAACCGGATAATGCATATGGATCTTGTAAACTAGCCTCTTTTTTTTCATGATCTAAATCCTTATTCTGGCAATCGGTTATCAGAGAAATTCTGTCCCGCTCAAAGAACGATTTTAGTTACTGGGTTTTTTTTTTTTTTTTTTTTGGGTTGATCCGTTGTTAGTTACGGCTTGATTTAAGACCTGAATAAAAATCTGAATGAAACCTTAATATAAGCATTCCTTTTCTAAATTTTGATTCTGCAAGGTTGTGAAGGTCCTCGTACCTGCTTAACTGCTTGAAGGTAAATGCTGAGTAGGAAGCATTTCTTGACACCTGTAAATCTACTTCAGGCAGCTGATTGGTCACTTGCGTTTGCCCTTCATTGGCCGACACGAACATGACAATTGACAGTTGTTCTTGCGGGGTAGACGGGACTGCCGTGAGCGTCTCGTGGATCGAGGTGACTTGCTACTGAGCCTGAAGGACGAGGCCGCCAAAGTTGTTTAATCATCTCTCTTCGCGGCGAGTTAAGGTTTGGTAGGGCATGCCGAAGAAGCGACGTGTGCCAGGTGGTTGTCAAAGACGCTGCTGCTCACGGTCTGACTGAGCACGTAATTTATATGTGGAATGCGTTTTGTCCTCGTGTGATACGTGATTTTAAACTTTCCCCGTCAATATGCCAAGACCAGTTGTAAATAAGTAATTACGTATGAACCAATATTCTTTGTTTGGAGGGAAAACGATTGAAATAAAGTGTCAGACTGATGAAATGTGTGAAGTGAGTGTTTACATCATGACCGCTTGGGAGCTGCTTTTACTTTGCAGGTTTTTCTTTTTTCCTTTCCTCTTGTCTGTGGCATTAATGCCTGAGCTCGGTCCATTGGTGATGCCATTAAATGTGTAGATTTCCAGTGTTCATCTTGTACCCTTGCAGCTTGTAATTACCCATTTTAGGTAGATCATTACTCCACAGAAACTAACTTGCATTTCACTGTTCATATAGAGTCCTCTGCACCCAAGTTCAAATGCAGGTTTTTTTTTGTTGAGCTTGAAATTGCATTTGGGTGCCTATTCTCAGGGGTATGGACTGCTGATGCATCTGGTCACACCAGGCATCTGCTGGTCATAGACATAAGAAGCCTTCCCTCCCTGACGCTTCCCTCAGATGACAGTTCCGCTCCTGGGTGTTGACACATTTGAAATGTCTAACAGTTTGGTGATTAAAGATGTTATACGTATGGCAAGAAGAGACCTTGTGTGTCAACCCTGCTGGTTAGAAGATGCTTTGCTAAAGAAAAACTAAAATTGCAAGCTTTTGTCCAAACAGAAGTGAAGAAGCTTGGGCTGTTAAGGACATGATGTGCTTTATTTTTCTCTGGGTGCTGGAGCTTCAAATAAGAGCGATCAGCCGACCATTAGCTATCTCACCTGGTCAACATCCGGCAACTTCCTCACCAGACACTAGTGCACGATTTTCCCCTGGTGGAAAGGAACTGCTTTACTGATTATGCGTTTGGATCGTTTTGTTTAGGTGCCGAAAAGCAGCTTTTCTCTGCCCAGTCAGTTTAGCCAAATGACCCTGAGTAGGTTTTTTTTTTTTTATCTAATTCATTTGATATGAATTTTTGTATGCTATGCGTTGAATTTTGTTCATGGACTTCATTGTATAATTCTGTTTTTGTTTAACCATAAAAATACAGTGGATAAATGGTTAATTGCACTTAAAATATGGGTAAACACATACTGCTTGGTTTGACAACTAGAAACCAGAGCACTAAAACTTGCGAAGTCCTCCTTTCTGGGGTTTTTTATGAGCCTGAAACCGTTTCCATTTTAGGGTTTAACCTCTAGCGTTGAAGTTTCGCGCGATTAGTTTCACATAGTGTTCTGAAGAAATTTAAGGCAATCAGGAATCATCATCCTATCCAGATGCTTAATTATAAACCCACAAACATAAATAAAATCTGAGTCATCTATGACTTATTCGTGAGGAATTTGAGGACCATAATTAGCCCTGTTCATAATTACTTTTTTCATATATATATAGGCCTACATACATATATATACACATACATATATATATACATACATATACATATATATACATACATATATATATAAATACAAACTATGATTCTTTTTTTGTGAAATGTGGAGTACTTTTTACTCCAGCTTTAAAATGTAATGCCCTTGCACAACGGTCCTGGGGGAGTAACGGCTCGCATTCTTGAGTGCGTACTTCATAGCAGCACTTAGAGGGAGGGAAAAGGCTAATATGACCGTACTATATCAAGGCACAAGTTATCCATAAATGTCATGCTTAAGGAAACAGAATGCAATGGATGTGCCTGTTAGACCAGAAGAGGCCAACAGTCAAGTAGTTAAATTACTATTTTCTTGACCAGGACAATAACCAATTGTTTGTGCTTTTAAATAGTAACACATTAGCACTTGTGAATAATTCATTTCAATACTGAAAAACGGTGACAAAATCGGTCGCCTGTCCTGTAATAGGAAAAGTATCCGTCAGATGACTGTAATTTTAACGCGGATTGTGTTGTGTGAAAGCATTATCCAAAACGTGTATTTGCAGTGGGATTTTAATCCGGGCCAAACACAAGGGCATCGGCGATTTTTATTAACTGTTAATTACAGTACGTGTTCAGACTGAATCGTTCACAGATGGTTCATCATAACTTGTGACTAAAAAACAGCTAAATGTGTAAAACGTGGATGTGCATTTTAACAATTTAAAGTATAGGCCTACAAATCCCAAGAGCAACTACCGTCTATCGTAAATTATGATTCATTGGCCAATTCTATCCCGATCGGATTTTGCGGAGAAAATAACGTGACGAATCGACCCGTGGATAGACATTAAAATAGTCGCGTTTTGTTAGTGAGTTTAACTGAGTACGGTGGCCACTTCTACCAACTTTACTGTTCGTCTTGAGACATAATTGTGTTTAATTTTATTCAGTGAAAAAAACTTCGTCGTCTCAGATCTCTGGGGCATGCGTCATCCACTCAGATAACATATAGTTCCTTAATTATTGGTCATTGTGTAAAAAAAATATATATAAAAATATTTAAGATATAAACATAAGATATACAAGCCTAAGACAGTATCATCTAGACATGAACATAAGACAAAAATACAGTAAACACATGCTTAGATGTTGACATATTCATTCGTTGTGACGTAAAGGGATGTTTATATGGGTCGGAAAAGAATGGTTTGGCAGATTCCGCACCGGTCTCATCAGTACTTTCCACTGATTAAATAAATAATTTAAAAAAACTGCGGAAGTGAGTGTCATGTTGGAAGTTCAGGATGCCGCTCCACTTCCTGTAGTTTGCTCGTTTTCTCGCATGAGTCTGGCTGGGGAGGGATCGCGGCGGCGCTAGCGGCTCCGGACGGGCTTAGTGAGCCGGTGAATTCCAGTAGGACTAGCATGGCTGTTTGCTTCTTGTTTGCATTACTTTCCGGATCGCTAGTGAAAGCGCCGTGGGACATCAGATGCGTTTGAAGGGGGGGATATTAACTGTACGAAAGTGGGACTAGTTTTCGGCTGCATCGGCATCTGAAAGACTGTTTTCGCCGTCGAGGGCTGCGGCGCACTGGACATCATGATGGACAGACGACGCACGATCTGTTTACTATTGTCTCTCGTCTTTTCGCACTTTAAAAATAGTCATTCCTTTAATTTAGATATGGAAAAGCCAACAGTTTATTCCGGCCCTTTCGGAAGTTATTTCGGCTTCTCTGTGGATTTTTTCAAGCCCAATGACGGACAGTAAGTTTCCACTTTTGTGCGTCTCTGCGCGCGTTATGTGTTTAAGCGAAACGTTTTCCTTTTAAACTTTTAAGATGTTTCTTAAGGAATATCGCCCAGTGTTGCTTTACATAAAACAGGAGGATTTTTTTCAACAAGCATTTTTTTTTGTTCTTATTAGTTTTGCAGCTGAGTATGTAAAGAAAGTTAAGTTGGCTTAGTACCGTTTTACTCCACGACGGATCTCAAGCTATATCTGGGGTAATTCGTATCTATAACTGTACTTTTTATTACATACGGCGTGGTAGTCATCGTTTTACAAATCTGTTAAAAATAAAGGTTGAAAAAGTACGTCTATCGCAAGTGATAGTGAAGAGTGAATATAGCTGCCCTATAAATAGTCTGAGCTGCTGGTCACAGTAATGAAAGTAAGGCTTTTCGCCGACTGTAATGTATTTAATTTCCATCCACGCTCAGGTTAAATGTCCTGATAGGCGCGCCGAAAGCCAACGCGTCCGTGTCGGCCGTCCTGGAGAGAGGCGCGGTGTATAACTGCCCCTGGCAGTCAAGTGCAAACTGTAAGCAGATACAGTTTGATGATACAGGTAAGTTGATCATTTCATTATTCAACTATATGGACTCTTTATACACGGGATCGCTAACTTTTTATACAAGAAACTTGAATTGAGCTGGGAACTTTCTCAGCTGTTAAAAAAAAAAAAAAAAAACACATATTCCGATACTTAAACGTCTATGTTTGGGAGACCGAATGAAGCCAAATTAAATATTGGTGTGTTTCCCCACCTTGTCATTCCTGGGATAAGCTCCATTGCCCTCACGTTGTCATTTAAACCAATTTGGTACAAAATGCCTAGCGGTAACAGGTGTTTTTTCTACATTTATTTAATCTTCTATTGCATTAAAATCCAGATTTCTAACACTGAGAAAAAAAGTTCCTCTGACCTTGTAAAAGTAGGTATTCTAAAAATACCTCGCAGCCAGTTCCTCTCATGTAAAAATACTTCACCACAAACAATTCTGATTCTATGGAACAAGAGTACTGTGCGTTTTAAATCACCTATCAAAAATACACTTGAAGAATGTACAAGTCTTTTTGAAATGACTCAGGATAAGGATTTTCGATGTGGTAACTATTGACAGGGTACAGGTTGATGCCGATTATGGCATGACTAACAGATCAGCAGTGATGTGGTGCAGGTTAAGTATTTGGGTACCGGTGAAGATGTATATGCTAGGACAAAGTCAACAGAAACACTGACTGAGTGTTATATTTGAGAGTACTTTGATGGTGGAGTAAAAGCAGAGGCATTAATAATGGAGTGCAGTGCAGAATAATTGTGCCCTTACTAAGCCATGGTAATATAATCAGGCCTGAGATGTATCATTAGCGACTCCTGGGCCTGTAAACAGAACTATGGCGCAGCTCAGCCAATAGGCAGAGGTCACATGATTAGCAGGATAATGGTGTTTGCTCAGCTCACAAAACTGCTTCATCAAATCAGAATGCTTCCACCACTTAAGCTGGCCGATCTGAATCCTGGAGCACGCTCTGAGGGGTCATTCTGCCGAAACGAAGCTGCAGCCCGTGAAAGATGATTGTATGTCGTAACTGAATTATCAAAGGAGCAGCATCTGGGGGCAATATTGCTGAAATGTTTATGATGAGATGTTATTTTTATGTGCGTAACGTAGGACCGCAAGAGCGCATTTTAGTTTATGCAAGAGCAGCTGCAGATGTAGTTTCATGTGGAGTTCACAGGACTTCAGATGAACCGACTGGAGGGATTTACTGTCTAATCTCACAGTAACAAATGCACAAATAAGGTTCCATCTCGCAGAACTGGGATTTTCCAATTTTATTTCGCAGCCAAAAGAACGACACTCAACTCTCACCTTGGAACTGTGTCACCACGTTAAAAAATGTTTGCCTATAGGCTGATAATGCTCTGACAGGTGAGACCTGAAGGGGGAGAGCACCTTCCCCCCAGAGATAAACTCCTCTAATCTCATGGGAATTTCCTGCTCTGTGGAGTGGAACAACAGTACTTGAAATCATAGTCATAAGAGGGTGATTTCCGCAGTCAGGGCAGAGGAGTGTGTCTTTGAGCAATATGGCAGCTTTGCCCCGAGAGGGTGTTGAAGGAAGCTCAGAGGATTACCAGTGCACTGCTCCCAGTGGCACTGGGCGTATGTGTGCAACACCACATACTTCCTGTGTGGAAAGGCAGTCAATTATTTTTGTTTTGTTTTTTTTTTTTTTTTTTGCATGATAGTGGAGGCCAGTCATTATCCCTCCTCCTGTCTGGCAGGCCGTATAAGACGACAAACCATGAAAGGTGCGCTTGTGAGATTTTCGTGGTGCATGACCAAACTGGATCTTGGAACTACACGTACTAAAGCGAAGGCGGATCCTTTTTGCAGAAGGCATTTCTCTGCAGATTTTAATGATGCAATTACACCTCTATTGTCAGCGTAATTACAGCTTCCGTAGAGTTGGGAGCATTTCCAGATTAAGATGATGAATCTGTAATGCCTCTATCTTGGGGCAGATGTTCCTTCAATAGCTCTGTGGGCATTACCACGAGTAAACAAGTTGGTGATTCACAACCTGTGGCTAATGAGGTAGATGCTCTCTCCTGTTTGCTATGTGTTGAAGTGACAAGGACCATATTTGGATCAAAGGTCTGCCAGCACTTTTCAAGCTCAAGCAACATACTTCAGATTTTTTCCTCTGGTCCTGAGCCTTTTCCTTTGAAGGAACTGTAGGATATGGGTTTGTTAGTTAGCTTGTGTGTATCTGGCTAATTCCAAAACATTCCTTTAAGCGGATTTTAAAACAAATTTAACCCAGCAATAGAAAGGTTTACAGTGTACCAAGGAGAAGGAAATGCATGCGTTGCCAGCCCATTTGTCAGGTTTATTTGCAGTTGTGTTTATTGCCACATGCGTGTAATGAAACGTTTTATCAAGTTTTCTGTAGTTAGTGGAATCCCTCTGTAAATGTAGCATATATAAATGTAACAAACTGCAGTGCTTGCTTTTAGTCTCATAAACAGGCTAGTGACATACGTGAAATGCACAAGCTATTTTTTGCCAAATTTAAATGCGTTTTCATCCATTGCATTCTGCATACTTATGTCGTGAAAATAAATATCAGAATAGATAGTTGTATAGATGATTGCTTGTGTCGGTATTTACTTTTGGTTCTAGGTATGTAGCTGTGACGTCCCTCTTTCTCTGTAGTATATTAAACAGAAATAATTATCACCTTATGGTTTTGTAGTCAATGGCTGGCATCGATCTGAGCGTGTCCTCTGTACTGTGCCAGGTGAAATGAACAGGACTAGCGAGCTAAACATTCCCATCCCAATCTCATGTCTCCTGCAGCCTCGTTCCCTCCTGGAAGATTGGCACGCTCCGTGGATCCGGCAAAGCAGGGCTTGTTTTTTTGGGCTCCTTGTCGCATCCAGATCAGTCCTTCCTAGACTGCCAGCCTTTGCGTAACCTTGTGGATGTAGAACAGGGAGGACAGGCATTAAGGAAAGGCCCTGCTGGGGATTAAACTGCTGCTCGTTTGTCGGAGCTGTTCCCCACATTCTGGTGGAGAACAATAAAATGTGTTGAGGAATTGCTGAAATTCGCTTTCGCAAGTTATACATTGCTTTTATAAGGGAGCATTTAACAGAGGAGAGAGAAGAAAAATATGTTGCTTTGTCAGGGTGAAGCAAAGCGACTTGCTTTTGTTTTGTTCTTTTTTTTCTCAGGATCTCATTTGCAGTCTGCGGCTGTTATTGTTAGCCCAACGTGGGATAACTTGTGTATGCTGAGCCAAGAAGCTTTAAAGAACAGCCCATCGCGGCCTTGATGTGGACGGTCCTATTGTGCTTAGAATCACCGCAAAAAATATAGTGGGTGTTTCTTGTCCTTGTTTTGCAAGTTGAAATCATTTAATTAATGCTAAAATTGGCCTTCATTCTTGGGTTTTATTAACTTTGGTCGCGTTTTAAATATTGCCTCAGCAATATTTAACATGGCTGACGAGTATATAGTTATTTTTGGAAGCGCTAGTTTCGTTTATTTTGATAATTACTAAGCTTTGGTGTGGGAAGAACTTACTCATTTGTTCCAGGCAGAAGCGCATGTGTGTGTGTGAGTTGAGTTGTTTGTTCCACTGCGTTTGTTTCAAGGCGGGTTTCCTGCTACTCTTTTCATGCGTTTGTTCGACAGATGCAGCTACTTGTGTGTATTGGTACATGTTGCAGACTTTGTGTTTGCAGGGGAAAAACAACATATGGCATGTCGTTCCCTGAGGGTCCCACACAGGCACTGCCCTGTCCTACAGTCCCACAGAACCGCATTCACCATAATGTGACCTGACGTTACTTGAACATAGATTTAAAATCACAAAGGCAATGGGTATCATAACATGCCCAGACAAACAGCAAATACTACACATCCAGGTAGACAATTGTCTTCTCCTGCCTCGTTGCCACACTTCTTGTCACCAGAGATAAAGTACCCTTGGTTTCCTCAGTATCAGTGGTAGTACGTGTGGCTGCTACCATCCTCACCCGCAGCGGCGCATGACACGCCACCCCGATGATCTGTGCGACGACTCCTGCTGCGTTGCTCCTCGTTTGGCGCATACGTTCACCT
This sequence comes from Mormyrus proboscirostris, assembly GCA_026779585.1. Classification (NCBI taxonomy): domain Eukaryota; kingdom Metazoa; phylum Chordata; class Actinopteri; order Osteoglossiformes; family Mormyridae; genus Mormyrus; species Mormyrus proboscirostris. Next base: position 9,681,643 of record JAODKF010000040.1, read on the forward strand.
GCAGCGGGAATGCCACCGTCTGCCAGTCTGTTGTTGACATCTGTTTGGGCCTTCTGGTATCTCTCAGCATGCCTCTGAACAGCACGGGGCTGTTTCGGCACAGATCAGGGTAGCCAAATAAATGGTTTTGACGCTTATTCTCTTGGGCTGTCTGAGCTTCAGGATGAGCGGGGAGAGACCAGGAGCTTCCTTGCATCGCGCCGTAATGCAGATTCGACACTGATAACCATTCTGTGCGACTCGAGTCAGCAGCATGTAAATTATACTCCAGAGCAGTGCTTCTAAACTGAGTGCCTGGTTAAAAAAAAAAAAAAAAAAAAAAAAAAAAACAGCACTTTTCTTGGTGCCCCTAACCAAGCCGTTCAGTACTCACATCCAGTGTACCCCCCCCACCCTCGTGCAGCTGCTCCCCGTGACGACTACAGTGCCAACGACAACGACGATTCCTCTGCTCTTCCTTGGTTGATTCGGTTCAATGTAGTGCTACCAACTACTGGACCCACCTAGTCAGTCTCCTTGCACTTGCTCAGTCGAATCATCTGCTGGAGAAAAAATCTGGGCTGTACGTGCACCGTCAACAGCCGTCCGGCAGAATCCCCCGATAACGAAATGTGCACCCCCCCTCACCCTGTGCCCGATGGAAAGTACACGAGGAAAACATAAGTGTGACTTGGCCTTAAGCCTTGTGATTTTGCAGTATTGCCTCCCTCATGATGTTTCTGCAAGTGCCTGCTTAGATATGTTGTATTAAGTGACTCTTGCTGCCTTCTCTCAAAAGGCCGGAATTGCGAACATTGCAGGCAGCGCTTGGGCTAATTCTGAGTTCCAGTTTCATGAATTTCCCCACAACTGACATCTCAGTAGTTTGTAGTCGATACAGATACATTAAAAAATGCCTGGATATTGGCCCCGTTTCCGATCTTTGTTGTCGGCTTTGGATGTCACTGTTTTTTTACGATTGCCAGTCCCACTTTTGTCACTTTTTGTCATTCCTGGGGCTAAATCAGTTGACAGCCCCAGCCTTAGGATTAGCTTGATGTTTTAACCTACCTGGTCCCCCTCAGACGTTATGGGACCCTGTGCACTTTATTTACAATCAGCAGTTTTGAAAATTTCACAATAAGTTGAACCAAAGATCAAATGTGCCCAATTGCAAAGAATGTAACTTGAAACCTGTGGGGATTCTGTGTCTGCTTGTTCTGAGAAGGACCATCAAACACCCCCCCCCCCCCCCCGGATGTGCACCTGCCACACTAAGGTGGTCCAAAAATGTATGGATGGGAAAAAATTCTTCTCCATTAGAGAAATTGGTGTAATTCATTATCAATATAAGTTGATATTTGGGGTATGCTCAATTCAAGTGAAATGAGAATGCGTGGGTGAATTAAACAAATCAAGCATTTATCGCATTATTTGGGTTGGCAGGTGATCAGTCATAACCATGCAACTTTTACTTATGAAAAGCTTAACTTTACTTACTTTAACCTCCAAAATGTACTTACCGTATTTTCCGGCGTATAAGACGACTTTTCACACCATAAATTTCTGCTCCTAAGTGGGGGGTCGTCTTATA
>JAODKF010000040.1:9683315-9694117 GCA_026779585.1 Mormyrus proboscirostris
ATCAATTTTTTAACTGAAAAAGTCAGGGGGTCGTCTTATACGCCCAGTCGTCTTATACGCCGGAAAATACGGTATTTGTTGATTTATATATATGTTTGTATTAAATATTCATTGCATCTGCCATTTTGAATTGAGTTGTTTTTGTTGTCTGTTATATTTTAAATATTTTACACTTGTTACATTTCTTGCAGAGTAGTGTCACAGGTAACTACACAGTACACATAAAGTAAATGTTTAGTTAGGTTGCTTTTAGACGGTGCGCAGATGACCGAATACTTACAGCTTGCATTTTACCTATATTATATTATGTATTTAGTCATTTGTCAGCACAGGTAAGGTGGCTGAGGGCCGAAGCATCAGAACTGCTTTCCTGCCTCAAATGAGTCCACAGTTTTGCTGGGCATAGCTCCAAGCTGGAGAAGCTACCACTGGCGTTAAGCGAGAGCTGTTCAGCTACCGCACTGATTGTTAGAAAACAGTAGACTTTCACATTCAGTCAATCATTCCGTCATATTTACCACAGTTCCACAGTGTAGTGTGTAATATTAAATGGTTTCTGTTCTGTTAAATCTGGCTGTTTTTTTGTGGTGGCACAGGAGTATATCAGTATAGCGGTAATTATCAGCCATGGAGAGCAATAATCACTTGTATGTGAAACTTTGTTTGCATTAAGCATACTCTAAATATTGAGTTTTTTTCCCACATTAATACTGTAAAGAAAGAAGAAAATCACTTGGGGTTTGTAGTGGCATAATTAATATTGCAGCACAACATTACAAACATATATTACTTCCTGAAATAAAATGAAAGTGAAACCACTAGTTTATCAGTATTATATATACTTAAATACAGCAGCCAGTCTATACAGTATAGGGCTGCAAAGCTTCGTACTGAAGTGTAAAAAAGTTGTTTTTGTCAGTTTCTTAGCTATAAAAAACAATCTGAATGTAATAAACCAGTATCTCTCAGACTAACAGCAGACAGGCCTGTTTATAATACCATCATGGAGCGCTAATGTGCCTATAACAGCTCCATATTTATAAATGTGAACCATGAATACAGCAAAAATTTGGAGTAACAATAATTAGGCCTGATTAAGTTTTTCAAGCATGCAGACAGGCGTTTTTGAATCAGGTTCCTGTCCATCAACCAAAACTGTAGCCATTCAACTAACAGTAACTAAGCATGGACACGTTTGCACACCATTCGCTCGCACACCATTCGCTCGCACACGCACACCTATGCAAAATTTGGTAACTCCAGTCAACTTCAGCATGTTTTTGGACTGCGTGGGATTACCCAGGGGGAAACCCCACGATGGCACGGGGAGAACATGCAAACTCCACACATATATTGGGGGGGGCAGAGGCTTTGAACCCAGGTTCCAGAGTTGCAAGATGACAATGTTAAGCAATGTGCCGCCCTTATATCTCCTTCCTCATTTCAAGAATCATTTTAATACACAGACGGGGGATGCTGTGATCGTCCATTGCCTAAAAATGAAAAAAGCTTATATATAAAGTATTGCTGCACGATATCTCATCATGATATGTGAAATTTCTGACACTGCAATATTTAAAAAAAACAGATGAAATTACCCGAAACAAACTACAGTCAAATAGAACTTATCTAGAAATTCAGCGTGTCAGATAAGTTGGTAGAGTTACCATGAGATGTTGACAGACAGAAAGCAGCGCAGAAAAATGCTCTGCGATTATTGTGCATGTGTGTAATATCATGCAGCCCTGATATAAAGCCGGATATCTCACATCACTTTTCCTGACAGTGGGATCATATTTCTCATTCAGTCTTTGTATTTTATAAGATTAATTTTGGAGAATGTGAATAACTGAATAAACAGAGTGCAAATACTGCAACAGTCAGCAGCACCTGGAAGTCAGTCTGATCAGTTGTCTTGAAGTTAATTCAGCAGCTTAGCTGTGAACATGCACCATTTGTGCACAGGTTTGTTCTTTTATTATCTATTATCATTTATTGCACAATAAGCACATTGGTTTATTGCTTGTTGTAGCTGCCCAAGTAAATATTTTTCAGTTCATTTGCTGTGGAACTGGTGACTTTTGCAATCAACTTTGTCTTTTAGGTTTAGAGGAACCTTAAGTGATGTGAGCTAATGGTTCATAAAGAAAGTTAACTTACCAGTTGCTGCAGTCTGCAAAGTCAAGACCCGGTTGGGGCGGGTGTGATCTTGTTGCAGCCTTCTGGCAAGGCACTCCTGTCCCGCTCTCTGCTATCTGATGAGGTAGTGTCATCTGCCCCAAGTGAGATGCCCCTCAAAAAGCTGGAGGGGGATTGGCTGTTCTCTGCGTGAGACCCAACCACCCATGACTGAATGTAGACCACCAATATGTTCACCTCAGGATAACTGTGGCCTGCTGATCTGCTGACAAAGCTCACCATGTCCAACATTCACACAGCAATACTGCTTTGAATTGTTCTTGTTGTCCCAAGTGTAAGACTTTTTACTCTGCTTAAATCTCCTTTGTCCGGTTAATACTGTATTTCGGAGTCTGACTGCACTGAAGGGCAATACATTTGGTTGTGTCATATCTGCCCTTTTGTATATTTGTATAGTTTGGATCTATGTGACTCACTGTTTTTTAAACAATATCATTTATCGCGATCCTGTTGAGTAGTTTTTGATTGTTGATTTCCAGGAAGTGAGCTCCGAATTCCTCGCCGTGTCATGTTACACGCACAAAATAATCCCCATGTTTTCCAGTCTTGGTCTGATTGTGGATCGGGGAATTTTTCCGAGCTCCGTGAGTCACGCTGTAAGTGCCTCATCAGTGGAATGGCTCACAAAGGCCCCTCTGCACCGTGTTTTGCCTCACAGGATCGCCTCTTCCCAATAGCCGTCTTTGTGACTGAGTGTTTGGTTTACAGTATGGTAAGCCTTGTGGAGGATGCAGAGTGGCTGACTTTAGTTGTAATGTCCTACTGCTGTCTTGTTTTGGTTTGCTGATCCTGCCTGTTGCCTGGGTGTCCTTGTCCTTCAGTTTGGTCAAATATAAAAGATAAAGCCTCCCTTGTCTGCTTCCTCAGCCATAACCCTCACAGCTTTACTTATTTTCGGCAAATAAGGCTTTCTTGTTAGAAGGGGAAGTTATTTCAGAATTGCAAGGTCTTTTATGAGAGAAGTTTTCCTGCCTGAGATCGTGCCTATGAAAAGGAAGGTTATTTCCTTTCTGCTAATAACTTCATAATTATATTTGTGGGAATTATTGCACAACATAATACTGGCTTTCAAAGTAACCACATATTCACATAAGTCATAAATGAGCTTTAATGGTGGCGGCCATGAAGTATTAATTTGTGAACCCTTTACAATGATCTGTGTTGTTTTGACCCAAAAATGTACTGTAATCCTTATTTCAGAAATACTAGTAATTAATGGAAGGTGGTAACATAAACTGTACTGGTTCACATTTTCGAGGGGAGATTAATGTCATGTTCGCTGTCTTTTTCTGGGGGGGGGGAGGAACCTTTAATAATCGGCTGCATTATGAGATCATTTGAGTCAGATGTTCCAGTCAGTGACATAGATGTGACTTTGGCAGCCCTTTCCCAATAAAAACACCAGCCTTCGGAGGCTGCTGTTCCCAACAGAGGTTTGTTAAAGTGAGTTACATCCTGAACAAAAGAGAGTTTGGATAAAGAAAGTTTGCCGATACCCATGTAGTTGGAAAAGGTTGCAGAACCATTTATAATGAAGATTTAAATCCAGTCATAATTAAATCCCACTGTTGCACCAGTGCAGATTATTTAATATAGATGCACGGATCTGATATTCAGATCAGTATCAGCGCCAATCCAGACCTTTTTCACGGATCGGGTATCGGCCATATGTGTTCAATCTACGTCAGATACATACGTACATATTTAGTTTTTGTCAGTCTCTAAAAAGATTTCCTGTAAAATCTGTTTGTACAATCAATCGCACAACAGCTCTTTCCCATTTTAGATGTGTCTTTCCGGCATTCAGGCTGTGCCTTAATACTGCCAGTCAGTTGTTGCCACTCGGTGGGTATGAACGCGGTGACGTCCACCTGCTGTGATGTCACACGCATATGCTTCGCAGTAGAGGAGCGTAAGAATGTCAGATGTGAAGGTGACCATCTGGAAGTATTTTCCCTGTTAAAGAGCAATTAGTGGCGCAGTGATCTGCAATCTTTGCAAAAACAAAGTTTTAAGAGGTAGAGAAGTATCATTTATTGGAAGTTCCCACTAAATAAAGCACATACAATTGTGCGAGACAACGTGAGTAATGTGAAAAACGTAATGGATGTTTTGTGAGTCACTAGCCTGGGCTGCTCTGCACCATCGTTACCGCTTGTTATACATGAGCAGCTACTGTTGCAGCGAACTGTAAGTAACGCTGTTGCCAGCGGGAGAAAAATCGTGGGGCGTTTTAACCATTCGGCTCTTGCGTATCCTCACTTGGAAAATACTGAAACTGCACATGCCTCTAAAACGCTTAAAACAAGATGTACAAACGAGGTGGAAGAGTACACTGTGTATGTTTCTAGTAGTCCAATTAAAATTTTAATATTTGAAAAATATTAACATATAAAATATGAATATATATTTACTATATAAAAATATTAAAGTAAAAAGAACTCTAGTGTTGAAAGCTGTGTTCTTTTTGGCAGTTGTATAACGGAATTGGATTGGAACTGTGAAAATTGGAAAAATGTGGGTCGACCCATCCCTAGTATTTAGGCAAGAGAATGACTACAGCTGCAAGTTGGGCGGTATTCTGGAGTGCAGCGAAAGTGGGGCATGTTGTGGAAATAAAATGTTTCTTGGATAAAGTGAAACCCTTCGTTTCTGCTAGAGAATCACATCCTAGCCATGAATCATTGAGGTGGGTGTTTTGAGGATATCATGGATGGTGGCTGCCCTGTAGTCTTGAGACAGCGCATATTGCAGGAGGAGAATGTCAGAGGTTTACCCATGATCTGAAGCTTAACAGCAAATTGGTCATTCTGCATGACAGTGACTCAAGTCTCAAATGGAGTAGCTGAATTTTGAAGAAATGTTGAATCAGATCCTTGGTGACTGTGAAATTTTGGAGGGTGACCTGGCCAAACAGGACAGTCCAAAGTGTCAGAGTTGAAACAGTTCCTGCAAGTGAGCTGAAAGATCTCCAATGTGCAGAATTGTGCAGCTGATGCAGGAAATATCTGATTTCTTGATTATGGCAGTGTCAGAATTTCAATTAGAAAGTGCAATGGGTCTCATACTTTTGTCAAAAAAGTTAAGTAAACGTCTCTAAGAAAGTCATGGAAATGGACACATACATATAATTCTGACAGATTCGTATTTCAACACTTTTTTTTGTTTCAACACTTTCAGATCTTTTTTTTTCACGACTGTGCATTGGCAGAAGCTGTGACATCCTTTACTGACTGAAGGGTTCCTGAATTCCCGTGTGCTTTTTTAATGGTTTTAATGGTTTTAATGGTTCTGTAAAACATGCAGAACCAAAGCACACTACATCTGCAGCTGTTGTCCTCTTTAAGATTGCAACATGTATGGCTGTCTTTTTGTTTTTAACTTCAAATAACTATATATTTGACTAACATATAGTTTTTTTGAAGTTTCAAGGCTATTTTAAAATCATTTGTTATGATACGATGATCTTGATTTCCCAGTAAACAGCCCCAGAATGCCGTCTTGCCAGAGACGACACATTTTAACTCTAAACTTGCATGTAGCTCAGTGATTCTCTGCATATTTGTACAAATGCGTTATAAGTAGTTCTGGGTTTCAGCTACCGGGATGAATCTGGGGGTATTTGGGGAACAGCTTCCTTAGATGATATTGGTTTCATTCTTCTGCAGATGACCGGAAGAATGCTGATGGAGTTCAGATGGAGTTTAAGTCTAACCAGTGGTTTGGGGCCACAGTGAGGTCAGAAGGAGACCATATTCTGGTGAGTCCCACGTACCTCACGGCCTCTTCTAAATAATGGATTACAGCCGCACTTGCTAGCGCTGTGTCTCCTACCCAGCCTGGCACTCAGTGCTGTGTGTCCCCTTCTAGGCTTGTGCACCTCTTTACCAGTGGAGCACCCTGGGACTTGCAGAGAGAGAACCTGTTGGAACCTGCTTTCTAAAGAAGGGTGGGAAAACGGTGGAGTACTCCCCTTGTCGATCAGGTAAATGGTACGATCTGTTGACAATAGTGGAGAACCCCCTATAGATGAAGTGAGTGGAACAGTCTGTGTAAAATGGTTGAATATTCCCCCATTGAGTTATGTGGAACTGCCTCTTGGAAGGTGTTCTGTCAGTGATTGCTTTTTCTTTACTATTTTATCGGTTGAGGGTATGTGAGCATGTCATGAAGCAGGACCCACAGAGGCGGATTGCATCTTGCACGCTGTAGTATACGCAGCTGTCACAGGGAGATGGGCTCGATGGGATGGCTTGAGTTAATGAATTCTCAGTTTGTGTTTGACAGCAGACTCACTGGAGCGGAGCCTCTTCGGCTCTTCGTCCACAGCCTGCTCCTCTGTTCTCAGTGACTCCTGAACGAGTTCTGCCTTGCTGTGATTGAGGCTGTGATGCTGACTGTGGGCTTTGATCATCTCGAAGCATCACGCTCATCCTTCTCCATATGTGTCTGATTTCAGCACTGAAAACTCCAGAGGGTCAAGGCTTCTGTCAAGCAGGATTCAGTATTGACTTTCTGAAAGTAAGATTATATAAAATAAATATATATTTTTTTATTTATTTTTTAAAATATATAATATAAAATTATTATAAAATAATTCTTAAAATTCCAGCCATTTTCTTTTGTTGATTTTTATCTTGTCAGTCTGTTGAAATCAAATGTAAATGTGGCAGCATTTTCACGTCTTCCCTTTTTCTTTTTCTTTCTTTCTTTCTCCCTTTCTTTCTTTCTTTCTTTCTTTCTTTCAGAATAACAGAGTAGTGGTTGGAGGTCCCGGCAGCTTTTATTGGCAAGGTAATATATGTTTCTGATTTTCTTGGGAAATATGCTTCAGAAGCATGACTAGAAATGTGTTGCCTCGGTGGTCAGGTGACGGTTTGGGCTAAACACACTGGCATCTTGAATGCACTGCAGACAGACAGGAGGGCGCAGAGGTCTCTGTTCATGGTGCTAAACTGGCACAAGGATGAAATATTACAAACGGAAATTCTGGAAAGTAGCAGTAAGCGCTTCAGTTCGTTAAGCTGACGCAGCCGTGTGAGGAAAGGCTGTGAAGAGGGTGGAAAATTCCCCTAAATGACAAATAAGCTTTCCAGAATGCAGCCGTGTGGCCATAAGGGTGGCGGTGAGGATGGGGGGGGCCAAGCCAGGTGACGGGTGTGTGCTGACCTTGACACCCCAGAGAGGGAAGTTCCCCGTACAGCCCCTGCTCTTTATCCCGCAGTTCCTCTCGGCGCCCGCCGATCGGTCAGCCTTTCTCCGTGTGCTATGGCTTTTTTTCCCAGCAGATTCCAGCTGGCGTTCCTCATTGCCGTTTCCCGTTTGACGGCCCCCGCCTGGGAGTGGCTTTCTGCAGCCTGATGTCAGATAGCGTGGCCCCGCTTCTGCCTCTCCGGCCGTTACGGGTCGCTTGAGGGTTTGCGGTTTTGCGTGCGGAGGATTGGCTGGGAGCCACAGGGACTCGCCTTGTATCTACTCCTGGGGGGCTGAATTAGGATGATTCCAAGGGCCCCTTAGTGACGGGGGCCCTGGAAATTTTGGAAGATGATTGTTTTGGTGTGAATTGGGGACCCAAAATGTCTGACCAGCACCCCAGTACTGCAGACAGAGCTCTCTGAGATTTGCAGCCTCCTCTTCTGACATTAATCTACATCCAGCCTGATAAGCAGCTCCTCCAACTTACAGGGAATAACTTGGGGGGTGGGGGCAGGATTGACACTCCAGTCACCAGAAAAAACCTCACACTGGTCTATTTGGACTAGTGTGGTACTGAGGTATCTCACCCGCCACATGGCTGCACTCAGATTCTCATCCCTGAGGTGGTTTGTCATGTGGTCGGCGCGGCAACATGCTGTATCACTCAGGGATGGGAATCGTTAAGAAATTGCTGATTATAATTTTTGGACAGAGATAATTAGACCTGGTTAACTACATATTTAAGAAAAACAGCAGTCCTATGCAGTTTTCTGCACCAAAAGCAGCTGTTTTAGCTGTAGTGTCATGCACAATAAATAAACAATAAATTAAAAATATTTGTAGTAACACTGTAGTAACAAGCACATCACCGCAAAACCAGGCCATCCTCTTAACACTTGAACATGTTAAACTTAGCGATGCTCCTAAAGTAGACACCACCCTAGGTGTAATGTTACACATCTGCTTTACAATGTACTGACATACAGCACTAATGAAAGCATTTCACTACCGATACCTGCCGAAAAGCTTTTCGCTGTACTGTGGTGAAAGGATGCAAACCTTTCACCACGAACTTGGTCACAGCCCGCTGGCCCTCGTTCACCCTCTCCTCCTCACATTTCGTTGCCCGGAAAGCGAGTGTGAACGGGTTTCGTTTTTCCGGGCGTGACGCTATTGCTGCCTCGGAGGCGTCATCGCTGCCGCCCTGCATGTCATCTTCTAAAATGGATGAAATAAGTGTACTATATAATTCGTTTATGTTTCAGAAAACATGCCTTTAGGTTAAGGCACCGTAGTTAGTTAACCGCGACTATGTAGACCATGGAACCCGCATCCGGCGGAGTGGCGAACACATGGCCATCTTTAACTGTAACGCCGTGTTGACGGCTTAAATGCTTAATCGCATTCCTGGTGTTACCACCCTTAGTGACGACAACGGCTCCGCATTTGCATTGGTTTCACGCTGCACCATGGTCGTACTTCTTTGTAAAACGCAACCACACAACCGACACAAAAAGTCCGGATGAATTGTTAGAGAAATCAGGTGTAATATTCCGAGTACCGGTTCCAATCAGAAGGTCAGCGGTTCAAATCTCAGGGTTGGCAGATTGATTTTTCTCTCAGCGCACTGAGTGTCCCCTAACCCTCAGATGCTCTGGGGACTGTCATCTCATTTTCTCAACTTTACATCACTTTGGTTAAAAGCATCTGGTAAATAAAAAAAAAAAAACAACTATGTTGAAAGTCGGGAATCGTTCCATGGAGCATCTCCCATGTAGCTTGTTGTCGAGCCGCTTTGTTTTGGAGCTCAGAAATCACGTGTCTTTTAATGATTATTACGATCATGTTTTTGCCCTTGAGACGTTAAATTTGCCGTTTTCAGTTTCTCAGGGAATCCAAAAAGACTTCAATTAATTGCAGTCAGTGTTGATTTATTTTTCTTTGAATAACCACAATATAATTATCACCAGGAACTAAAATTCTCATGTGCTACAGTGACCGCATGATGAGTTTTGTTCTTTTCCCTATGTGTTATTACATTTTTTTTTTATCCTTTTTTTCTTCTAAATTTGTAATTTATCTTCCCCAGGGCAACTGATCTCTGATAACATCTCTGAGATCATCAGCAGGTATAATAGCAAGGAGTTCTTTACAATCTACAGTGAGCAGCTATCGACTAAACCTGCCAGTGCCCAGTATGACGACAGCTATTTGGGTAAGTTCCCTTCACATCTGGTCACAGCTGCCCTGGACGACTTGGCATCCTGTCATTTGGCATCCTGTCATTTGGCATCCTGTCATTTGGCATCCTGCATCTCCGCCCCCCATTTTCGGGTCATTCGGACACCCAGATCATTTGTTTTTCCCAGATGCCCCTGGCTTTGGTCTCCTCCTTGTTGCTCTTCAGCATCTTGCCATTTTCTGTACCCTGGAATCATTTTTTTTTCCTCTATTTAAATCACCTAGGTTACTCCGTGACCGTCGGTGACCTTAATAATGACGGCGATGATGGTGAGCTTTCGGCTACCTTGCTTACTTGATTTCAGGTCAGACGTGTGCATAGCGTGTGTCCTGTCTCTCCACACGCAAGACTTTGTGCCAGCGTGTGTTTTAATTAGAACCATTGTGGCTTTATCATGTGGTAGAGTATCTACTAACGCTTATTGTTTCAAATGCCCTGTTTTTAATGCATTAAACTTTGTAAACACCAGATCCTCCTCCAAGTAATGGCATCTAAAGGCACTCAGATGCTGACTTTGCCATTTACGTAGTCAAGCAAGAGGCTGTTATGATTCTTTGGGTTCATTTTGTCCTGGATGCTGACGGGACAAACCCGGAAACCTAAACACACTCCCCCCCTCCCCCACAGACTATGTCACAGGAGTTCCCAGAGGAGAAAAGGCTCTTGGCTATGTAAGAAATTCGCCCTCTAAATAAAAATAACTTAAATATAAGAAGAGGTACCGTGTCTTCAGTCAGTTTTGTCTGTGTTCTACCAGGTTAACGTTTTCAATGGGAGGAGCATGGAGTCCATAGGTAACTTCACAGGAATGCAGGTAGGCTGCCGTCCTTCTTGCCTTTTTTGGGACTTTTTAAAATTTTGTCTGACTTTGTTTTTATCCTGACGAGTGCACGAGGACGAGGAACGGCGGCAGGGAATGCCGTGAGATCGTGCCACCGTTGGCACATCTCAGAAAGTTCCGGTGGCCTGGACCTTCTTGTAGCTTGTAGCCGTTTAGTGTCTGGTTCGCATACAAGCCATTTTCACATCTGGAAAGCATTGTCGGGCCTCCCTGCCGGCTGGGGCTGGAGGAAGGCAGAAGTGCAGAGTCAGCCTCCCAGTTCAGGGCAAGGCGTGCTGGGTGGGGGCGGGGCAGGGGGAGGGGCAGGGGGCGGGGGCGGGCAGG
>JAODKF010000040.1:9700736-9714395 GCA_026779585.1 Mormyrus proboscirostris
CCCCACCCCTGACCTCCAGTGACCAGGAGCAGATGTACATTGGCGACGACAACCCACTGACGCTGCAGGTGACGGCGGAAAACAGCGGGGAGGGCGCGTACGAAGCTGAGCTGCTCGTCTCCATGCCGCCCCAGGCTGACTTCATCGGTGTGGTCCGCAACAGTCAGGTGACCACCCTAGCTCCGCCCCCGAGATGGGTGTTCGCCCCCCACAGAAGCACACATGCTTGATGTGGTGAACAAACTGACACCCCAAAAATGCAGCGTTACGGCTGCGGCGTTAAGACGTGCAAATGCTGCAATGAATTTCGACTGGCCGTTTTTTAAATACTGTCCCCTCTCTGCTCCCCCCAGATGCTGTCGAGACTGTCCTGCGCCTACAAGATAGACAACCAGACCAGGTTTGTGGTCTGTGACCTTGGCAACCCCATGAAGGGAGGAACAAAAGTGAGTCAGTCCTCCTCAGATTTCCCAGCATGCTTAGTGAAGAAGTCATGAACGGTCTGGATAGCCTGATTTTTTCATTGTTTGTTTTTCCTTGTTTCACCCACTTAAGAACATGCCTCTTGTTTTTAGTTAAAAAAAAAAATAACAATCACTGTTTGTGGATGTATATTACAGAACATAGCAATGTATAATGTAGCTTTCAACAGCATTTGTTTATTTTATGCACACACAAATGCAGGTAGTAACATCAGTCACCGCTTGGGGTATTACACATACTGTAGCAGGGTAGCCCACGTCGCCCATCTACGTTGTAGACGTGTGTCTGTGATCTCTCCTCACCACTCGCATGTCCTTCTTCCCGTCGGCCAGTTGGTGGCAGGACTCCGGTTCAGTGTGCATCAGCTGTCCGAGCAGGACACCGCCGTCAAGTTCGACCTGCAGATTCAGAGGTGTGCACCGACTCTGGGACTCTGCGGTCCGGCGGGATCATGCCTGATGGATTCTGTGAAGCCGGTTCCTTCTAGCGACGCCGGCGTGACAGCTCGTGCTGCACGTCTGGCTGGCCCGCTCACATCTGGCTCCGATCCCCTGGAAAGTGGGAGGAAGGTTATGGATGAGGTCATCCTGAAATGTTGCCTTCCCAGATTGGCTGGAGTTTCCTGACTTGTTTCCTGAGCACAAATGCATCTTCATCCAGTATTTAGATACTCTCTCATTTCAGTATCATGATCCTACACAATGAGAATGACTTGCGACTGTAACCACGTGTATTGTGGGTATTAATGAAACTGAAGAATTCCATTCACAGGCTATTTGGTTTCGTTCTCCATTCAATGGAAACAAATTCTTAAATCATGTCCATGATATTCCATTCCAAATTCTGGTTCCGCATTAAGAGTAAAGGCTATAGCAAGACTACTGAATAATTCTCCCCTTAGGTACTTCAAACCGTCCTAAAACCAGGAGTGAAACTGAGACAAGAGCACCACCGTGTGTTCAAGTCTTATTTTAGCACAGTGTTTACTCGGGGAGTTTTGCTAGTGTATGAATCTGAATATACTGCATCTAACATTGTCTTTTTTTTATTCTTTTAGTTCCAATCAGTTTAATAACACAAGCAATTTAGTGTCCAGCGTCACAAAGCTTGCAGTTCTGGCCAAAATGGAGATCCGGGGGTAGGTGCCAAACATTTCACTCCTGCTGTACAAGTGCTGCCCCCCCCCCCCCAGAACTGACACCACACTCAGCCACTTCTCTCTCGCTCTCTCTCTCTATTTCTTTCTTCCAGTGTTTCTGCCCCAGACCAAGTCTTCCTTCCCATCGCCAACTGGCAGCCCAAAGAAAACCCGGTAGTGGAGGATGACATCGGGCCTCTGGTCCAGCACATCTATGAGGTCAGCTCCAGTTCCTCCAGTCCGCTTAGTGCCAAGGAACCTGCGCAGCTGCCATTCAGTGCCAAGGAACCTGCGCAGCTGGAGTCACTTTGATGTCACACACTACAGTTATAGTTTGGATGCATGCATGGACCGATGGGTATAGATATACATAGACGTAGATAGATATACAGCTCTGGAAAAAATTAAGAAACCACAGCAACATTTTTAGTTTTACTTGTTTCTCAGTTTATGGAAATGCGTCTCTGGAAAATATACCTTTCTTTGCAAACTCCAGCCTGGCTCCTCCGTGCTTCTCATTGATGAAGCACTTGCTTTATGGGTCTTCAGTCCTGCCTTGAGGAGCCTCTTACTAATTGTCCTAGAAGTTCACTTCACACCGCTTAATGTCTCCCATTCTTTCTGAAGGTCACTTGAGGTCATCCTCTGATTTATGAGGCGCTGCCGGATAAGTTAACGGTCATCTCTGCCATTAGGAAGTCGCTTCTGCTCTCTATCTGCCTGGTTTTTGGTCGTTCCCAGTGTCTCCTGCTTCACCTTGTTCTTGTGTCCTGCTGTCTTAGGAACATTGAGCCTGGAAGCTGCCTGCTGCGCAGTGTAACCTTCTGCCAGCAGAACCGGGATTAAACCAGGATTAAAAAATGCAGCTTAATTTTTTTTCCAGAGTTGTATATTATGCATAGATACAGATTAGAAGATGGGTGAAAGCGGATCAGAAGGCACAAGGGAACATGCAGCCGGGTAATGCTACTGAGCGCTACAGAACACAGAGTAATTAAATATCGGGTGCTATAAATGCCGGCCGCTGCCCCCTCAGCTACGCAACAACGGCCCAAGCACCATCAGCAAGGCCATGGTGGACATCCAGTGTCCCTACAGGCTGGGGGGCAGCCCCCTGCTCTACATCACGTCCTACGAGGTGGATGGACCCATGAACTGCAGCACCGGCATACAGATCAACCCTCTCAACGTTTCCGTACGTCCCCCACGCCGTGCCACGCGACCCCTCTCCCACCGCGGCTCACCTACCCCAGCTCCGTAGGCTCACCCGTATCCCACTGCCTCCATTTCCCAGAATCCCACCCTGTCGAGGAGAAACGCATCCGTCGTCGGCGGGGAGCGCAGTGACGAGGGGAGGCGTTCCCGGCGAGACGTGGAGGGCAAGAAGATGGATGGAAACCTGGATACTCTGGTACAGCCGTCCTGTCAGACTGGCTTCGCACTTATGGCCCAACTACATGAAGTTGGCCTGGCCTATCCAATGATGAGCTTGGCTTACCTCAAAGTCGGGCGAGTGCCAACCAATCACAAGTTTAGCGCACCCTAAGGCTGTCCACGTGCCAACCGATCAGAACTTTCCTTTTTTATTATTGGGAATAGAAAGGAAGCAAGCCAAAAACTCTTAAACTCTTGCAATCAAACACCCTCTTGCAGAATCTCTGGATACCCTGGATCTTATTGAATACAGCAGCAATTTCCACTGCTGCTTTCTCACTGGAATTTGTAAAATATTAGAAATGCAGTAATGATTCATAATCCATGTATGATTTGTTCATTCATTTTTCCATTCAAAACCAAAAGGTTTTTGTTTGTAAGGTTTTTGTTTTAATATATGTTTTCGAAAATCAAAATCCGGATAATGAGCCATGGTGGTCTCACAGTGATAAAATCGATGGCTTCATGTTGTTTCTTGGTAGTAAAATGCTTACTCTAAGGTCAAAAAACCCTCGTTTTTTGGTTTTGAATGGAAAAACGAATGAACAAATCATACACGGATTATACATGCGCACATGCACACGTGTATGTAAAATTACAGAAATGAGTGGTGGGGAGAAAAAACGTATTAGGAATGTACTACCTAGTTCTCTGATGCCTTGGCAACCACACAGGGCAACCTGGGAAATGAAGTCATTGGGTTGTTCTTATGGAAGAGTGGGGGGAGCGGAGTTCAGGTAGTGGGTGGGAAGTTCCGTCTCCATTCCCATGACTGAATTTATGAAGAGCATGGTGATGAGGAGAATCATCCAGAAAGTCCTGCCTGAGTAACTGAGACGCAAAATAATGTCTTTGTCTTCCTTTCTGTGTGTGTGTTTCCGTGTCTGTCTCTCAGGACTGTGTGAGAGCGGAGTGTCTGCACATCAAGTGCCAGGTGGGGCGTCTGGAGAGAGGCAAGGGTGCCATCCTTTTCGTCCGCTCCCGGCTGGGCGTGGCCACCTTTCTCAAGGTGAGATTCTCCTTGCCACACACAGGCCCTGCGTTCCAACCACTCGCATGTAGGAAAAGACTTTGCAGCAAACGAGGCAGCTCAGTAGTGCTTGATCCGATCCGTAGGGCGAGAACCAGAACCGGTCCTACGTTGTGAGGTCCACGGGCTCCTTCAGCGTCATCGAAATGCCCTACAAAAATCTGGAGATCGAGTATCCGTCGAACTCCACGGTGGTGAGTGCTCTCCCTCTGAGATGGACACCGTGGTCTAGAACAGTGCCCCCTGCAGGGCAGGGATTCTGCAGCCTTTTGATGGCATTTTCAGGCGGGCACGCTCTTCTGTTTCCAGGTGAACACAGCGGTGATCTGGGTGACGACAGACTATAAGCACCCTGTCCCGGGGTGGGTCATCACTCTGGCCGTGCTGGCTGGCCTCCTCCTGCTGGCTTTGTTGATCTTCATCATGTACAAGGTACGCTTTATCCACAGTAACTAAGCAGTTGGTGGGACAACGGGAGTGAGACGGCATCTGGGGGACTGTCACCTTCAGTCTCGTTCCCTCCCCTTGCAGCTCGGCTTTTTCAATCGCGTGCGCCCTCCCCAGGATGACTTCCATGATAAGGAGCACCTGCAGCCACTAGAGAATGGCGACGGGAACACAGAGGCCTGAAGACCCCACCCCTTCCTCCCTCCTTGTATCCTATTGGCCCATTCTTGGCAGAAAGCCTCCCACTCTAGTTCGCCGGCCTATGTCATCTCTGCACTGCCATCGAGCGGCACTGGGAGGGATTCCACCATTCAAGGGCTAAATCTGAAATCCATTGCAAAGCGAAATGAATCGTCTGAGCGCTCGGCCATGAGTACAGACCGGAGGGGCTGGTGTGCATCTCAGGCTAAGTGGAACAGCAAGATGAAATGAACTCCTAGTTCACCTACTGACTGTCCCGTGTGAACCAGCGGCCGCGGCAGTTGTCAGGTGTCACTGAGAATATGACCCCGCGTCCAATCGGGAGACTTTTCCTATTTCATTGGGTCACCGCACTGCCCCCTGCTGGTTTCTCCCCCGCATCTTAATGCACTGATGTCATTTAGACTGTACCAACACTAACAATTCATTAGCTAGGAATTGAAGTAGAAAATGGTGTCAATGAAGTTCAGTTAAATTGAAGAACTGCAATGCCCTCATATCTCTGGTCTATATATAGCAGGATAAAAAAATGGCTTCAGTCATTTTTACAGTCTTGTTGATAACTGTTGCCAAGGTAAATTTAGAGATTTTACTTATCCCTTTGGAGGGTGTTTTTCTAATGTCAGAAATGCTGTTTTTTCTTAATTCAAATTGTTACACTTCTAATTACATTAAATAATTACTTATTACTCATTAAATTTTATTGTATAGTTTCCCAAATGTTGCTAGATCGTAAAAGGATTTTTTAAAAAAAAAAAAAAAACATTACGTGGATTACATCTTAAAGCATTACGTGGACAAAGGCGCTGCATTCCAATATAAAAATGTTGAATCATTTTTTTCTGAGGGAGGGGCTAGGGAAAAAGTATGTTTTTGAGTTGAGACGTTCGCCGATATCGTGTTTTTATGCTGTTGATAATGGTTGTTTTTAGTCAATATTATGTGATAAATATGTTTACAGATTGTGCACGGAAAACTGTTTTTCACCCTTGTTTTAAAAAAAGATTCGCGGCGTTTTATGCAGGCTATGCTATCGCCCCATAATACTGACAGCATAAAGAGCTGGAAGGTGGATGGACGGTGACCCTTTCAGACCTTACAGAAGTTGCTTGATTTAAGTTGATTGCTGTGGAGGAGTTTCATTTAGGTCACAATAGATCCCTTCTAGATCCCAGATTCCCTTGTTTAATCTGATTATTTCAGCGTTTGGCTTTGGGCGTATACCTGTCGATCACGATCCAGTGAAAAATTCGCAAAAAATTAGATGCCGCTTTCTATACATCAGATGCTGAAGGAATTTAAAGTGGTAGTAAATTTGTCTACAGGAAATAATACCCATATGTAATTCTGCCCTGGATTACAACGCAATAAAACGGAAATAAATGCAGTTATTTGGATTATTACTCCAAACAAATGACAGTGAAGTGATTCTTGTAAATAAGTGTTGCAGATTCTTCTCAATGAAACCGAAGACAGAAATAAATCGCTAAATTACTTAGGTTCATCAATTTCTTGCAGAGTTTTGGTGTGTTTATGCTATATCAAGCATTGTGTGATACAAAGTAAGACGTCATATACGTTTTGTAAGTGTGGGTGTGTTACACTATATGTGGTACGGACGAGGAAGATTTAGGCCTATAGACGACAAGCCTTACCCATATTGGGTAAATAGCCAAACTGCCCACAGAATGTCATAAATACTTAGGTTTTCAGTTTTTTGAGCAGTCCATTTCTGGTTTATCTGAAATTTCACTGACAGGATATATACGTACGCCTTGTTAATAGTAACGTTAGGGTTGTCTTGTAGTGGAGATTCAGCCACTACAGTTTGGTTTACTGACTTAACTTTGTAAACACTTCTGGAATGCAGAACAAAAACACAGAATTATTTATATATACAGCATTGTCTAATATGAACATAAAATTAGCTTCTGGTTTAAAATGCAAGCAATTAAAGCAATTATTCATTTTTTTAGAAGTGTGTTCCTTTTATTTACTCCCAACATTAGTTGTAATAATCAATTTAATTTAGAAATGATATTTCTGAAGTTGCTGATTTGTTTTATGATTAAAAAAATAAACAATCATTTGAATACCATGTTGCGTTTGTCTTTTCAACTAATTTCTGTAACCGTAATTCGAGTTGTTTGAAATCCTTTGAAAGTTGTTTTGTGCAAATATTTTGGTACTTTAATTTTAGAAAATTCGCTTTCTTTATTAAATGTACGCGCATCGTCAAGTTTACACTCAGGAGGTATACTGCCTCGATTAGTACGGTATTTTTGCCTTTTTATTTTTATTTCAGGAAACGCACATCTTTAATTTGGTGACATGGTACTGTGTTAGGTAAAACGAATGGAGTGAATAGACCTTATATTGGTCCAGCAACAGTGTAAAGTATGGAGCGGAATAAGAACCACCTTGAAATGCAAACAGGCCTTCGGCATACGCGGAAAAACAATCGACGAGGTATGGAATGATGCCACCTAGGGATGTGGATCTTGAACTGACTTCCTCGCCCGGGAACACGCGTTTGAAACTGCTGCGGAATAGACGTAAGAGCTGCTGTGGTGTCTTGGAAACCATGGCCAGTTACAACCACCGCCTGTTCCAGAAGCCACTTTATAAATGACAAAGTCCTCGCTCACAGCGTCACTTTCTACATGCTGGAGCAGGGAGGATATTTCGTGCATAAATATTTATATAATAAACATTCTGAAGTGAGACAGCTGGGGTATAGTGACTGTCACCTCACCGATTACATCTGGCGACTGTCCCAGACTGGTTTCCGCGACCACGCCCCCCGCTTGATAGAGTTTAATTGTGTGTAATATAAACCCTCCTAATTGTTTTTCTGGAGGATAATTAAATGAGGTGCAAAGCTATGGAATGATGGTTTTGCTTTTCATTGTGTTACGTTCTCTTCCCTGTACTGAAGAGCAATGCCTCTTAGTCCCAATAGCAACATAGGAGGAGAGCATATCTATACATCCAGTAGCCGTATTTGTACGATATATTCCAGTTCCATCGTTCCTGGTGTGACTCGGGAATTCGATTATTAAATCGGTTAATTGCTCTGAAACGATCCTCTTCTACTTTCAATAATAAAAAATAAGTACAGGACAAAGTACGGATGCTTATATATTTCGGTTGGTTATTTATTTTCTCTATAGTTTTTACATTTATTTTCCGTAATTGTTACATAGCATTACGTTTTGATTTTGCCATTGAACTGATTTTCAGAGCGTTTCCTGAATAAGAAAACTTGAATTTTGCGCACAGTACTTGTGACGCTGGTGTAACCCGGAAAATATATCATTGGCCCGGATATAATCGCCAGCTTGTAAAAGCTAAGCGCTTGACTCAATTCTTGCGCATAAACCTCTTGGACTACAATTGCCTTCGGGAGAGTTATGTCCAAAGACAGCTTTCCATCTTCTGCTCTTAAGAACTGCCAGATTGGATCCAGGTTTGTCCCCGATCAATTATCATATACGTCTTATTCTGCGATGTCTTTTAACACCAAATTAAAGTTGCGTTTTAATTTTATGAAATGTGGTATTCCTTGTGTATGTATGTATGGGTATGTCCTTATTATAAGCGCGCCAATTGGATTCTTATGGTTGCTTGAGTTTACTCTTATCACTTTGCCTTTTGAAAGGCAGTTTACAAAGCTTGTCTCAATAAAGGTATTAGTAGTGTTGTAGGTGGGTTATTGATTTAATGTTTTGTTTCCTTTAATGTTGGAGGAAGTCGATTAATCGGTGTGTATCCGTTGACTGATGATTTAGCATCGATGTGGATGGATGAATACATTGTATATTTTGGGGTCCACACTCCCAAAATTTGGTACTTGATTTGTTGAATTTCATATTATAAAGGGTACTGTCAAACATGCCTACAGTGTGAATCTGCAGCCTCCTCCAACTGAATGTCCTGGGAAGACGCCTATTCAAATTTTGCATGAATATGGAACAAAGGTCGGCAAGATCCCAGTGTATGTTTTGGAAAAGGAAGAAGGTGAAGCGCACCAGCCGACTTTTGTCTTTAACGTGACAATAGGAGACGTTATTTGCAAAGGTTTGTGCTTGTCTACGTCTAGTACTAAAAGTGTCTATTCATGGTACGGCTGAATGCTGCTGGCTTGCACGATTGGGAGGCAAAATCATGCACTTGTCTTCAAAAATTGTTGAATTTAATGGACATAACTTGTCTGTCTCCACACCGCAGGTCAAGGCGCAACCAAAAAAGCGGCGAAGCACCAGGCTGCAGAGGACGCCCTACGTATCTTACAGTCCGAGTCGGCCATCAAGTGAGTCACATCGTCTTTTTGAAGCGGTTCGTAGATTAAAACCGCTGAATGTCCGTTTCTCCGTCTCTAAAGCCTCCTGTTAGTGAAGACGGAAGATAATGTGGCAGAAGTTCAGCAAAATGAGCAATCCAACCCCATTGGGATCCTGCAGGTACAGCATATGCATTTGTTTATTTTATGACGCTACTCGTTTTCTTTTTTTTTTGTTTACCGTGGTATAACGAGCATGTAAAAGGATATTTAAACTGTTTATTGTATGGAACGTTGACGGTGTAGTACAAAGGCGTGGGGTCGTGTTCAACCCACTTATTCTGGCGTGAGTGTGAAATACTCTTCATGAACTGGTCATTTGGGGGAACTGAGTCTGACATCATGCTTGCTCTGCTTCAACAGGAGCTTGCATTACAGAACGGGTGGCGTCGCCCTGAGTATACTTTTTCTAAGGAGACAGGACCACCTCACAAAAAGGAGTTCACTGTGACTTGCAGAATGGAGTCCTTCACAGAGACTGGTATGTGGTCCATTGCACTTTCTACTTGTTTGTAAACGTTTTCCTCCAGGAACTCTGGCATCCTTCCACACTCCAAGAATATGTGACCTGGTGAATTGCAGTATCTAAATTGCCGATTATGTGACTGGTTGTGATGTTTTGTCCTACCACACTCTCAGAAAAAGGGTTAAAATGTGTACCTTTGCTTGTCCCCGAAGCTGCTAGGGCTGAGCGATATCATATGGATATTACATTGCGCATGTGCAATATTCACCAGGGCTTCTGATGACAGGCGCAACATTTGGCCAGGAGCCTGCTTTACAGTGCTATACAGACATTTATTTATACCCACAGTTTGTTAAGCAGTTTAGTAGTATGGCTAAAATATTAATGAGGTTTTGTATGACGTCCAAAACTCATTATTAGTATAAATACGGCATATCCTTATGTTTAATAAATGTGTCAGACTTTGAACTGCAAAAAGTACCACCACACCGCCGACGTCGTTTACCTTGTTTATCCACAAGATCTCCTCTTTTAAAAGATGTCGTGGCTGCTCTTCTTCACCGGGACGTCGGTATAGTATACCAAACTGTAGTATACCAAAACAGTATTATGTGCTGTGCTCCGCTAATCGAATTTAAGAAACACAAAGTTTATACAGATTACTAACTTTTGGGTATCATAAAATGCATCTCATTAATATTTAAGCCAGACTACTAATCTTCTTACCAAATTATGGGTGTAAATAAATGTCTGTATAGCACCGAAAAGCTGGTGTTTTGCCAAGTGTACCCTTAGCTGTAGGTAATTACATTATAAGAAATGGACTCCGAGAAACATTTCTGCACCATTGATAGTACATTAATGCTGTTTGTACCTTTTGGCATGTTCCTCAGAGTACATTTCTGTACCATAAAAGGTATAATTACAAGGGTACAGCTCTAGTGACAAGCAGAGGTACAAATATGTGCGCATGGTGACCCCTGTCACAAATACTCAGTCTAAAGACTGACTGTGACAATGTGCTGTCACACTCATTGAATCAACACTAGCTACAGCTGGGGAGTAATTATGTTACTCCTGCTGAAAGCGATTCTTGTGATAGTTTACACTGAATAATTTCATTTTCATGTAAAACACAACAAAACAATATTCAGTTGGTTCATCGAATTTGAAAATGTTCCCTCTGGTCCCCTAGGAGCCTAAACAGCTGAAGTGTTTCACTGAAGTTTCCAGCTGGAAAAAAAAAGTGTTATAAGTTGCTTTGGAGCAAAATGTTAGCTGAAAGACTCTATTTAAATGCAAATCTCTGTGCTTTAGGTATCTCCAGTTTGTACTGAGATCTCAAGGTCAAACCTAAGTCGTGTGACGAATTGGTTCAGAATCATTATTAGGTGCTTTCAAATTGATGTTGACTCCTGGCGACATCCTGACATCTCTCTATGTCTTCAGGCTTCCCTGCAGTGTGATATTTGTCATCGTGATGATTGAAAATTCAGAATAAAATGCGTTAAATGATGGATCTGTTTAAGTTGTTGTTGTTGTTGTTGTTTTATGAGGCGTGTCTCCCCGCAGGAAGCGGAAACTCCAAAAAGCTTGCGAAAAAATCCGCCGCTGAAAAAATGAGAGCAAGACTCAACATCTCCGGCCACACCGAGACGCGCTGGGTGGGTAGAGCAGTCCGTGTGACCGCATGCGTCACCGAAACGAAGGCTTTAGCGGAGTGAGAAGAGGAGAATGTATGGAGCAGCGTTTGGCATTCATACCCACGTGTGTCGCCATGTGCTCTTCAGGCTAAGCCCAGTGTCTGGCTGGATAGCCTGCGTAACTCGTCAGGAGAGAAAATCTCGATGCTGCGAAGAAGTCCCCTCAGTGTCCCCAACACGGACTATGTGCAGATGATGCTGGAACTGGCTGAGGAGCAGGGATTTGAGGTCACATACTTTGACATTGGTGAGGTCTCCCTCTGATTCGTAAATCTTTAATTTTTTATTATTTTTTTTTTTTGACTCTGTGGGTTAGGACATTGTGCTAGTGATCAGAAGGTCACTGGCTCACATCCCAGGGCTTGGCAGAGAGATTTCAATGTTAGGCCCTTAACCCCCATTGGTCCTGGGACCTGCTGTCTCAGTTGTTCTTTGCTTTGGATAAAAAGTCTCTGCTGAATATATTTATAGTTCGAAGGCCTGAAGAAACTGTATTTAATTTTTTTTTTCCTTCGACCCAACCGTGTCGTCCATACAACTTTCACTGCTGGCTTCTCTGTGGACCAGACTATGGTGTTTTAACATCTGATGCTTTTATCTAAAGTGACTTATCGTAGAGGGATGGGTTACAGATTATTTGATATCCCTGGGATTTTGAAGCTACGACCTTTTGCATTGTTAGTACAGCACTTTTTTTGTCGAGCTACGGGAGCTAGTATAACACGTCTGGTTTGCGTGACAGGTGAGCTGACGGTGAACGGGCAGTACCAGTGCCTGGTGGAACTCTCCACCGCGCCCATCGCCGTGTGCCATGGCACGGGGATTTCCTGCAGTAACGCCCACAACGACGCAGCACACAGCGCTCTGCAGTACCTGAAGGTGGTGGCCGCCGCAAAGTGACCTCGGGGGCAGAGCTCTGCCATGTGCTGATGGTCGCGTTCGCTCGAACTGTCCTCGCGGTCTGCTTCAGACACGGTGTCACTTTAGATCTGCCCTTGGATGACTAACATCAGCGGTCACTGTGTGACTAAATACCTCCATCCTTCGAAACACAATTTTGAAAAACAAATACAAAATAATTAGCAACAATTACATTTTAATTTCTCAAAAATGTCCTGTGGTGTGTGTGTGTTTTTTTTTTTTTTTTTTTTTGATATACTTACAGCATCAAAAATGATGTATTTTAGTATTTAAATTTTATTAATGTAATGTTTAAAAATGTTGATTTATTCAGTTCCCTCATTCTTTATATTTAACTTCAGCTACATTGTAGCATTTGAAAGTCCTACAGGCTGATAATGATGAGACAGACCTCCATACATGAAATGACAGACCTCCATGCATGAAATGACAGACCTCCGTACATGAAATGAGACAGACCTCCATACATGAAATGAGACAGACCTCCATACATGGCGTTTAAGTTACTGTTTGTAATGTTCAGATGTAATATAAAGCTTTTAATCAAAGACCAACATCTAGATTTTTTTTTCCCATGTGCCCTCATGCTAAACTACTTTCAAAGCCAGTACCAATAACCATCAATCTTCCAAGTAATTATTGTAATCATATCCTTCAGAATACTGATACGTAAACCAGTTTGTATTTGGAATCCTCAGTTTCAGGACCCTCATAATCCTATAAGTGTAAATTTGAGCAGACTTTTCTATGCCCTGTTGTTAAGCAGCATGAAAGTTGTCAGTGTAAAACTTCACCTGATCTTACCAGAGACAGATGAGCAAAGGTCTGTGTGACCTGCACAGTTTTCCTGGAAGCAGTAATTAAAACTCACCAAATGTTAGGCAATTTCTAATATTAGGCGCAGCATCAAATTCCCCTCTACCTGAGTTCTGTATGTTACAGCTGAACTTGTTTTCCATAGTAACCCGTTTGCAGTGAGTGTTTAAAAAGTAATAAGGTTAGAGAAACGGCTACACTGAGGTCATATATGGGTTCCAGCACAGAAACCCAATAATGTTTTGGTTACAGCGAAGCTTGTAAACTGGCTAGTGGAGTTAAGCAATAATCTGTGTCCTGTGTTTTAAGAGTTTTCCGTGAAGTCACTTTTGATCCAGAGTTTTCTTCATATTTCATACTCTTTTTTTCAATATAGATATCCGTCGACTTCCATCCTATCGTGTTCCGTCTGATCACATTTACGTCTGAGGTCCATAGTAAGTAAACATACACTGATGGAGAGACGCCTAAAAGCAGGTGCAGTAGGCCGTTAGCGGGTGCAGTATACCATTAGTGGGTGTCTCAGTGTAACAGGCACAGGACAATGGGCAGCTCCGCCAGCCGGATAATGACCGACTGCCCATATCTAGGTTGTAATACATATATACACAGTAATGTAAATGTTAAGGACAACTATGATAAGTAGATATAAAGATACAGTACCTGTACTGTGCTATT
>JAODKF010000040.1:9724682-9740162 GCA_026779585.1 Mormyrus proboscirostris
CTATGCAGCATCCTAATGCACGTTAAAGTCCGCCGTCCTCAATGGCTATGCAGCATCCTAATGCACGTTAAAGTCCGCCGTCCTCAATGGCTATGGCCCGGAAAATGTGCAGTCTCCATCGGCTGGATGCTACCAATAACTTTTATGTGTGGCTCGTCAGAATCATCGAAACCAGCCGTGCTTTTTATGTTACACAAGCTGCAAAGAGCAGGAGTCGTGTAATTGTTCTCCTAGAATGACAGTATGAGAAAGGCGACATCAGTCATGCGGGCGGGAGCATTGGCTTACAAGTGTCAGCGGGTAATAAAACCGAAGGCTTGAAAATGGAGGGCTCTGGAAAATAAGCACCCGCCTTGGTGTTTTTGAAGGAAGGGACCTAAGTGTATAGTAGAGAAAGCTGCTGACAAGACCTATTAAGGAATGAAAGGGAGCTTCCAAGGGGCTGGGCTCGTAAAATCTGCCACGGTGCACAATCGCTCAACTGTGAGGAGGAATTCTGGTGGAACGTAACCGGAATCGCTCTGTACCATGTAAAAAGGGTGAGAAGGGTTTCTCTTGACCAATGAACTTCTCACTCACTGCTTGAAAGGCTCCTAACACCCCATTGGCTGCCCAGTGTTATGTTACTGTAAGTGAAAACGTTGCGACTGGTAGCGTATAAAGATAACAATACTCTTGAAGGGGAAGTGGGTTGTCAGAGTGAGCTCCCTCTGCTGGTTGTTGGAGGAAGGAACAAGTGTAATGCTGAGCTGAAGGGTGTAACCCGGGAAAATGTACAAATCTTTCACTGAGTGCTCCGCTTGCTGACAATATCCTGAGGCTGAATGTGTCAAGGGGCAGCTTCACAATCTCAGGGGTCACCTGGGCTTGTGTGTTTCCAGCTTTCTTTCAGGGGCAAAAAAGCCGGTGTGTTTGGAGCGTTTACAAATCACATCTGAAATTCATCTTCCGCCTTCTGTACCATATTAAAGTATTAATAATTCCAAGTTTCGCATGCACTGCATCATACCCTCAGAAGGAGCGTCGGTGCTAGGAGCGTACCAAGTTAATTTGTGAGGAGTACTGGGAACGTACCATTCTCTCGTAGGGGTCCTCGGTTTCGGCCGCTTTGTCCAGCAGCTCACTGTATTCCAGCTCCTCGCACATGTGCTGCAGGGTATTGAGCGGCTCGTTCAGCTCCACTGGCATGGACACCTTCGATAGGTCCTTCCCAATGTTGTTCCTCAGGATATTCCACAAGTTAATGTTACTGGTGTCGGGGGAGGGGGCGGAGAGGCATATGCGGCGTCCGTTTCTGAAGGCCCCGCCTCCCAAATCGCCGTTGAGCACTACAAATAGCAGGATGCGTGTTTTTAGGTGGGAAGACAGCAAGGGCTACGTACAGCACTACGGTGCTAAGGTGGCCCTAGACCTCCGTACAGGAGAACGTTGTGAAATTCCCATCGTCCATTAAAATACCTCGAAATTACAGCTACCCTGTATGTATCTTATTGAAAAAGACCAGGAGTACGGGGAAAAACAACCAATAAATACACCACTAGCAGTACATGGTTTGAATTTAATAGCACTCAGTCAACTGGACCGCTGAGAAGAGCTGCCGATATTAAGGAAGCTCGCAGAAGGAAGAGTGATCTTTAGGCAACACATTACTCGATGCATTGCGCAGCATCTCAGAGCCATTCAAGGTCAGGCTTAAAAAGCAGCAGGGCGGAGCTCAGCGCAGGGCCCCTCCCCAGCACGAGCGCCCTCCCCAGCGCAGGGCCCTCCCCAGCACGAGCGCCCTCCCCAGCACGAGCGCCCTCCCCAGCACGAGCGGCACGGATGCCTACTTTGCCGGGAGATGTTATCTGTCACGCTGGCATTGTCCTCGGAGATGTTATCGCTCACATCGCTGACGTATGACTCGTCATCTGAAGCCTGGGGACGGAAACAGGTGGGTTTAGACTCAATCTCTGACCATTCAGCAGCATGGTCGGGGTTATAAATGTGTAAAAAAAACACTGATGTCAGTTAGCTAAACCTACGGCCTGCACCCTCAGAGGAGCATGCAGGATGGTGTTCGGATTTCTCCATCATAGAGGGCAAACATCTGTAGGAGGCAGTTATCTGAATGATCTGAAAATGTGCGACGGAAAATCCATCCTGCCCCTTATCTACCACAGCTGGATAAACAAACCAATAATAACGGTAAAGTGTTGAGTTTTTGTGATTTCTTTTGTGGTATAATACCTTTTTTATTTAGTTATATAGTGTTCATCATGTTTACTTGTATCTTTGTCTATACGTGCAGTTGTAGCTGAAGCAATTTTACTCCCTGAGCAATAAAGTTTTTCTGATTCTGATCTGATTCTGATCTGATTCTGATCCACTGGGTGGCACAGAGGCGAAGGCCACTAACTTGTAAACAATAGACTGTGGTGTATATCCCCTGCTGTTGGACCCTCCAGTGTGGCGCTTTGCCTAAGCCGGTCCAATAAAATACCCATCTGGTTAAATGAGTATAAACTGTAAGTCGGTTTGGATAAAAGCATCAGTTGATTGGCTAAATGTACTTCAGCTTCCTGCCTGAACAATAAGTGCCTGCGATGAAACTGAGGCATGCAGACAGGCCAACAGCAGACAGCGGTCAAGCCGCCACATGCTGCCGTCCTGTGATCCTTCCCACAGGCCCTGAGGCATCTCCCAGGGGGCTGTCGCGCCATTTACATGTCCGGGGAATGTCAGGAATGACAGCTGGAGTTGTCACACCTCAGCGAAAGTCAACAGCCACGGAGATACTGCCTGTTGACGGATACCAGGGTTGTGGACGGAGAGCTGTCAAGGTAGGGAATTGAAAGTGTGGGTCGTCCCTTTCACGCATGAATTATCAAAGGACGTTTTTCTAGGTGGTTTTCTTACACAGCTGGATTTCAAAGGCAGAATTGACTCTTGGGAGGACTGATCAAACTGGCCTGTCCTCAAATATAATTATCCATGGACCCACTCGTTATCAGCATCTAGTATTTGACAAAAATAACTTTAAATCAACTGTCCACAGGTGTGGACACCATGTATGAAAGGGATAAAGTAGAGAACCGGCAGTAATGGTGGAAGCAGTAGTGTGGAACCAGACTACAAAGGGAAAAGACTTGGTTGCCATTTCTGACCTTCTGACCTGTTTTACTTCAGGTCTTCACACCCAGCTCATTAAGTGCTGGAAAACCATCGGCATGACGACACAACCGCGATTAAAGTGTCTCGGCAGCGGATTCAGAGACAGCGCCTAACGCTCCCCTGCTCATCTCCACCCAGAGGGGCCCTCACCTCATTCTCTGATGAACTCGCTGACAGAAGCACTTCCTGGGCGTCGAAGAACTCAGACACGGACTCGGACATGGAGAGCCTGCTCTCATTGGACGTCTGCTGAGTCAGGGGGATTCCCGCGCAGACTGGCTCGCCTGGCTGGAGAGTGGGGCAGACAAGCGGCTGAGGAGAACCCCGTCGAGTGCCGAGAAAACCCTTGCCCATGAATTTGCAGGAGGAAGGTTAGATACCCCCAAAAATGTCCAGCACCATAAATAACCCTGCAGAGAGCCGCTATTCTTATTATTTACGCGATCTATAGCAGCAAATGTGCAAAGCTGAACCTCATATGTGCCCAAAGATGGTTTCTGCAGATGATGACAACAATCTCACCCCCCCCCCCAAGGTCTTAAGTGTTCATGACTGCTTCAGTCTTCCTTCCATCTCAGTGATGACCAAGTCAGCATGTTCCTTCAATTATTTAAGGATCACAACTGAAATTGTAATGGACAGACAGCTGGCTTTTCAACCGTCGGGGCAAAACCAAAAAGCTCAGTAAGCAACAACACAGGATCCATTTTAGGCGATTTATAGGCAGGAGGGACAAGACTGACAGGTCATGCTGACCATTCGACAGCACATGATCAATGACCCCATTAACGTCTTCAGATGACAGAACAAGCCTCACTGTCATGTGATTATTGATGACCAGCAAAATAATTGCGAAGACATGCTAATATACTGTAATTAGCCTCCATGTGAACAGCTGACCTCACTCCACCTAGTGAGGATTAATCCATCCAGGTGCCACCACGCCAGCAAAGCTACGGAGTGACACTCTATGATTACAGGCATCGCATTCTGTCCATTCAAGGGTCAATGGTTTGATTCAATTTTTAAAATTGGAAAAAAAAAAGAAAAAAGCAGGAGAAAACGGTTATCAGTACCTCATCGGGGCTGGGAATGATATTCACGCTGACCACTTGCTCGGACAGGACGGACTCTGAATGGATACGGCTGAGGCGGGTTCGCAGCTCCGCATTTTGGGTCAGTGCCTATTGAGTAGTCACCACAGATTACCAAACCAGCTTTTTTTCTTTAATTACACTCAAGTTTGCCTGGCTAAAAGACATCTCCAACAGCGTTTACATTACAGATGTTTAAATAACAAGCACGGTGACATAAATCAAAGCAGATTACAGCTTTAATTGTGGCTTATACACATCCGGACGGGTTGACGATGCATCACAGACACAGAATGCAGGCTAGTACTTAACGTCTTAGTGTGAATATACACACACACCCACACAAATGCAAACCCTGTATTATTACTTGCTTTCTCATTTCAAATATATTTTCCCCATCCTGCACCGATTCATATTGCCTTGGTTTTGTACAGCAACAGCATTCAATACTCTAAATGTTAGTATTGTCGTCTGTCCATCTCATACTATTTACCAGATACTCTTTACTTGATTATGAGGAATAAATAAATAAATAAAAATAATGGGCTGTCGGCAATGTAATTTCGCATCTAATGACAGTAAAAACATTTTCTGAAATGGAGCACATGACAGCAGACAAGAAAATGCCATTTTGGGGAGAGAGAGGAAAAAGTAAATGTGTTAGTAAATATTTTGTGAGTGACTGTCAGGTTCGTGTGGAAATGTTTCCCCAACACTGATACTGCAAGCGTTAAGGGCCGTCTGAAAAACAAGCGGTATTAATTATTCACGAATAACGAGTCTTGTGACACAATGCATGGTGATTGCGGTGGTCCGCTGGGGGTGCGTTTCAATTTTATCGCCAGGCACATAAAGGCTTCCTGGCAGGAATGAATTAATGAACTGCACTCCGCGTCAAATCACATGAGGGAGTCTGCCTTTTCACTATCCCCCTCTTCCTGAAACGGGAAACCTCGGCCGGCTCCTTCACGGACGTACGTCTCTTTATTCGCAAAGCTGGCGTGACGTGTTGCCCATTATTGTGGTCCCTGTTCCAGTTGTTTGATTAATTGCCGCTGACCTCATAAGCTCTTAAGAGTGCTGTGGCCAAAGGGCGTTGCATAGTAAAATGACGTTTTCTAAGCAAACACAGTCAAATGAACACCTGAAACTCAAAAGTCTGCAAAAGCAAAACCTACCAGGTATCACAATGGCTGGTATTCATTTACACCAGGGTTGGGTATCTTATCCACAAAGGGCCGGTGTGTGTGCAGGTTTTTGGGATAACCTTTAGGTCAGCTGTTCAAACCCAGGTGTGAGGACTTTTCAGCCAATCAGTCCTATAATTAGTAATCAAATTACGGCGTTGCAGTGAAATCCCACATACACAGCAGGCCTTTCTGGAATAGATTGGCCAACCCTGATTTACACAGTGGAAGCTCTAGGACTATAAAATATATTTAATCAATTTTAAGTGGATATTTGTGAGAGGGCTTGCCATACCGTTTACTGAGACAGACGTATGGGCAAAAAATAATATTTATTGCTGTGATTAACATGCAGAAGATAAACTCAAAGAACAAAAATGCTTATTGGGAGCCCAACATATATGAACACACAAATTGTATCACTCTATGGTTAGTGGTTGGTCTTTAAAATATATTTCTTTGTAAATTTATATATAAATAGGTGAAATACCACTACATTACAATACAAAACTATCTGATAATGGAGCTCGACATTTGAAATACAAAAAGTAGAAGAAATTGTAAAATTGACGCTGTGTATATTTGTTAATTCATAATCTTCATCTCACTCAACTAGATGAACATCACGGGGATTTTAAGGCTTAGAAGTGCAAAACCAAATCATAATCATAGAATCATCTCCATGAATGATTTTACTTGTCAATGACCCTCCACAAAGAAGGCTGGACAAATAACATGATAATGTACAGATTCTGATTTATTTACTTACTTAAGCTGTTAGTAAGAACCATTACTCTTATCTTCATTTATGTTGGCATGCAATATTTCATTCTTTACAGTAATTTTTGTCGATGAAATATTTCGTCTTCAACAACCCCAGTGACATAGCTATTGCTGTCAAGGGTGGGTGGTTTATGCTTTGGTATAAAAATTGTCTCCGTTTTTTAAGTTGGGCTTGCTTTAAAAATCAAATCCAAACAGAAGAATCTTTGCTTATGACCGACTGATTTACAGCTGAATTTTTCATATATAAATAGGTTAACCTGCGAGTTATTGAGGTTACTCCATTAAAAGTTCTTTCTTGTTTTTCTGTGTGTGAAATTTTTGTGATTTTTATGATTACGCCTTACTCAATCTACCTTAACAGCTCACGCAGAATTAATCTAGTGGTGATTAAGTTGCGTTAGAGAACGTATTTACTGTTTTTCTCCATTTAAATCAGCATGTAATCTGTGATATTCAAACACTGCTTGTTTCACACTCATATGAAAAACATTCCTACTGTGGGTTACAAGCCTGTCCAACCCATTAGCTTCGTTATAACTGCTTTTGGGGTGTTAATTTATGCTTTATGGTGTGTCTCACAGTGCTTTTGGTTTCATTGGCAGCTTTGATTGGCTCATGAAAAGCTTCTAGGCATCTCGCATGACAGACCATGACATTCATATTTATATATTTTCTGGTTTGCGATACACAAAAAATATCAGAGAGGAAACAGTTACATTGCCATATTTGCTGTAATATCTCGGATGCAGAAAATTCATAAAAGAGGGAAGGAGGCAATCGAGGGGAGCCATGCGAGGCAGACCACCGAAGTGCGGCAATGCAACCCGGGACAGCCCACCTGGGAGAGGGACCTCCTGAGGGTCAGGATCTGGGCGGTCTGTCCCAGCTTCTCCTGATCAGAAAAGACCTGCTTGATTTTCTCCTTCTCTATTGCAACAGTATTGAATGCTGATTTCAGGAGAGAGTGAACTGGAAAGGAGGGGGGGGCAAATGACAAAAGAAACAATGTAAACAAAAGGAATTAAGCTACAAGACTACACAATAAGAGGAAAATCTATGTAGTTTCTAAAAATACAACAATGCGGTGTTATGTTCTCAGTCAAGGAGAGAACTCATCCAGTAACTATGGCATTAGCGTCAGGGGGCCACATAAATAACTGGGCTCACACTCCAGCCCAACTTTCCAAAATAACGAGGGGCTGAGGTGATATATGCATAAACTGCAGTTTTCTTGACATGAATTAAGCCAATTTAAGTAAACAAGCTTCCAGTTTATTCAACCATATTGTACACAGTGCATTATGGGATATCACTGAGTTCTTTAAGTAATTGTCTGCCATGTTGCCACTATACCCCCGAACCCCCACCCCCCACCATCCCCACCTTTCTGAGCAATAATGCAGAAGTCCTCCTGCAGCTTGATGTAGTCGGGGGGGCACTCGATGGCATCTGCCAGCCTCGGCACCGTGGCCTGAAAGTCCACAAGGTCTGCGCACAGGTTTGGGTTGGAGGAATGCAACCTGGCATTCAGGGGAACCTGGAGTGAGATGGGGGGGGGTGTTTCGATTCAGGAAACTGCGGCAGTGACCCTGTACGTGTAGCATGGAATGACAAGGAGGGGCAGCAGCGAGGCGGACAGAAAGGAGCCGCGTGATTGGCTTGAGACTGACCCCCAAAGCCCACCACCGCAAAGGCATCAAGATGACAACACTGTAAGGCCTGTGAGGAAAAAGCAGGCTGTTTACTCCCAGAGGAAGACCCTGAAGGTGCAGAAAACCCCCTGGTTATATCCCAACTCTACACAAGACCCACATTCCATACCTCCGACATGGGGACACTGACGTTCCCTGTGTGAGAAAAATCTGGGGTCTAGATCAAGTGTAGAATATTGTATGGATGAGTTTTTTAAAGCTACATTTTCATAAAATTAAAGCAGCATTTTAATATGAAAAGCCAATTATAATAATTATAGTATTATGGTAATTGTATAGTAAATTCTATACTATCATAGAATTTACTATAATGAATTATTATAAAGAATCCCGCTCTTCACTTTAATGTTCTATCAGCGAAGAAAGTGAAGTGCTTCGACTCCCAGATTCTACAGAAACGTGACAGATAAAACCCAGAAATGAGGACAGAGGGGACTTGGACGGGGGAAGGGGGCTCTTACTTTGACACGTCTCGAGTGCTGGAAAGAACGAAATACCTGTGAAAGACGGTGAGAGTCAGACACGCGAGCACAGTCCAGAGGAAGGGACGCGGGTGGAGCACACAGACAGGCACACGGATGGGCACCTATGTGCTTTTTTAGAGGGAAAAGCTGTATTCATACCAAACGTGTGCTTTTCACGTGTTTTGAGTCACATTGACCTTGCAGTGAGACTAATGCACTGTGTCAGACGGGGAGGCCAGGTATGGACAGAATCATTACCCAACAATCAGGAGACGTCTGCCAGCTGTGTAGATTACATCTATATTGCGTTGGTCGGTCCAGGACCATATCCGAATGTCTGCACTACATAGAAATAAAGTTCAGTATTTGGACATCTGACTATGACTCCTCTTGGATGTAGATATGAAGTTCAGTATCTGAACATGTGGGTAGGAGATTTTCTGGATGGATGACCTCCAAATCATCAATGTCAATTCTGATACTCAGAATCAAGCATAAACTAAATTCTCAGATCCCTTTATTCTCACTGGACAGTTAGCAGTGGCTTTCTATCGAAACCTAGAGGAAGACCATTAAGTTTTAGCTCAGAGAGTACTGAAGCATTGATAGAAAAAGGCATTTAATCTGTCCTCTAAATCAGTGATGATATGATAGTGTCATGTAAATTGTCATGGTTAAATTAGCATTACAAGCAGAAAACGTTTTAATGTGCTAAGTAATTAGTATATTACGGCACTGTGATGGTAGCTTCATACACTGACCACCTGGGCGTTCAGACAAGAGGACTCTCTCTCACACTGCCTGACCCGCATTACCCAGAAGGCCGTAGGAAAGCGACGGGGTTTACACACAGCGAGGCTGGGTACAGAAGCGGCACACGGAAGCAGCACGGCACACGGTCACCGGAGAGACGGCAGGGGGGAGAGGTACCTGGAGCTGCATTTTTGCATCTTTGCTGACACTTTTTGTTCTCCATCTTCTGCTTGCCCGCTTGTCTTTCTTTGACATATCTACACAATTAGCCTATGGCGCACATGAACAGAAAGACACGAGAGGTTGGCAATGAGGCAGCACGTAGGCACCCATCCCCACGCCTATGCATCCGGCACATTCTACGGCACGCACTGCACCAGGAGAGGCTCTGGTTCTGATGGAATGACCCCAGAACCAGCCTGTTGTTAGCAATGACAGACTATGGGATGAGTTAAAAATCTGCGTCAAACCTATGAGTTAAACTGAGGATGATAAAAAACATGACTGGTAATCACTCGCTTTTAGCTAAACACAGGAAAACAAACCTGTGAAGTCAAAGAGAATGCTTTAAAACGGGGGTCACCAGCCTTTTTGAAACTGAGAGCTACTTCAGCGGTACCAGGCCATACGAAGAGCTACCAGTTTGAAACACCCTCCTATACTTATCTAAACTTCATGTATAATAAACATGCTTTAAATGCTTTTTTTTTTTTAGATATTGTCATTTTCAAATCTATATTAATGCAAATTTAATTAAAGAAGAATAGCAACAGGATAAAATTAAAATTTAGACGCTGCTCACTGGTGAGTTGTGCTATTTTTAGAACAGCGACTCATGTGGTCCCTGGGGGCATCCTGGTGCCCGCGGGCACCATGTTGGTGACCCCTGCTTTAAAAGGTTTCTGTGTGCATTTTTTATGCCGCTCAGCTTCTCGTGACCTAAGCTGTGAGCTAACAAGGGTCCGGGCAGCGGGTGCCCAGTCTGCAAGGGCGAGCGTAAGGGCTCCCTCACTGTTGTACGGTGGCACACATTACCTGGATGTCGCTGAAGCTGGGGGCAGACTGGGTCCTCTGCAGGATCTCCAGACTCTGCAGAAGCCTGCTGAGCTCGATCAGGTTGGACTGGCAGTGAGCGAGCTCTGGAAGTAAACGCAGGACATGGGACACATCACTGAAGGGAAGGGACTGTTCCAACTGGTCAAAGTCACTCAAGGGAACCAGTGGCAGGGAAGAAGGTTCCGTTGAGCTCTTTCTCTGGTTCTTGGGTGTGTAGACACAGCTGAGGCCTACCTTTCCCGCACCGCAGGGGCCCGGAGGCCTGCTGACAGCCACACGCTGGCCGTGACTCACGCTGCACTCACCCTCGGCACATTTGTCCATCTCCTCCCACTCCAGCAGCCAGGCTGCCACCTTGCTCTGGCCGTTGCTGTATGAGGCCGGCAGGCTTCCGCTGCTGCTGCTGGGCGCCGGGGGCTGCCAGGGCAGGCTGGTAGGCTTGGCCTGTGGAAAGCAAGTTGGAAGAAAACCCGCTCAGATCAGCCCCGAAGCTTTGAGTCCATGCGTTCAAATGCCGGGCTTTGAATGGAACCACTGAAGTGCTGCTCTGTCAGAGAAGCGGTATCTGGAAAAGAGGCCTGGGTGATCTGTCCATAGCCCCAGAACATTGGCCTCACCCGTCACGACTAATCAAGGTTGTCAGCTCTCTTGCATCTAGTGTGACACTCAGGCTTTCACACCCTAACCCTTACGCAGAAAATCTTATGGCAAATCTGGCCATAAGATTCCATTATAAACCTAAAATCAGCTACATCAAAAGCGCTGGGGTCGTTTGCAAATCCTACAGACTATTCACAAGGTAATAAAACTGTTACAAACATGTAAATGTGTCTGCAGATTTATCTTAAATTGAAAATCTCGCGCCAGCCAGCTGACAAACGTTGGAGACACTGGGCTAATGTATCGTCTTTGTCCGATGAAAAACACAAACCTCCAAAAATCCATTATTTCAGGAGGGTGAAAACACATTTTCTCAGAAAATACTTTACAAAATAAACCTAAAACAACATAATGAGACACCCTTAGCAGCACCAAAGGAACCTGTCTTTACACAGACATTAGTGCAGGGTTTAATGTTTTAAATGGACTTACGGAGATTGTTGTCAGAGAGCCATATATGTCAGTGTCAACAAGATGCTGCCAAACTAATTTGCTTTATATTCGCAATTATCAGCAACGTTAGTTAGATAGCTATTTACCAATCTGAGTTGTTATAGTTAGTGATATAAAGTAATCCCAAAACTATTAACTAGTACCAACATAAATGTTAGTTAAATAGAAGACTTCATAATATTACCTTTTTATTTGTCAATTCGATGTCAAATGCTATAAGTACACTGAAGAGAATGACGTATTCCGTCTAATTGAATGTCACAGTCGCCAAAACATGGACATGCATGGTTTTCATGGATATGCCGCTTTTGTAGTTACATATAAAAATATTCATATATTTTTATAATGAGCACAGGAGGAATGTACATACATACACTTAGTAGCCACTGTATTAGGTATTACCTAAGTAGTATGATGCACTTTTCCCTCTAAAATTGCTTGAAAGATAAACAAATTCAGCATTCCGAGAAGCGTTTCTGTAGACCGCTGTTGTACTCGGCTGTTATTTCTGTACTTGTGGCCTTCCGCTTAGCTTTAACGAGGCTGGCCTTCCTTCTCTGACCTTCTCATTTAAAAAGCTGTTTCAGGTCACAGAAATGCCACTGACTGGATGTACAGTAACTGGTCACGGAAACATTCTCTGTAAACTTCTAGACACTGTAGCGCATAAAAATGCCAGGAGTGCGGCTCTTTCTGAGACGCTGAAACCGGCAAGTATGGCAGCGATCACACCACGTTCGATACCACTTAGATGAGACGACTTAGCCACTGAAAGGCTCAGCTGAACAGTAAGTGACCTTCTTGACCCAGTCTGCATGCTGTATGTATTCAGTCGCACCCACACGATTCTCTGTTTGGGGGAGACTTAATCCATTAACGAGCAGGTAAACCCGATAAACCGGCCACCGAGCGAATACATGAACATATACAATTCCGTGCCTATTTATAGATATTAAACCTTTATATATACTTTTTATATAAAGTATTTATCTTTCAGAAAACAACACCAACCACATCAAATTTTTCATAACATAATATTTTGCCTGGTTCAATTTCTAGAAAAGTGCTGTTTTAGTTTAAAAAAGGGACTATTCTACCATTCAACCCCAGCCTCACATTTTTATAAAACGAAAGGTCTGGTATAAAGTGACACATGGCAAAGCCTCCACCTTTAATCTGTCCCACATAAGGTGTAGTTTTGTCAATGACAGTTACATTATAATAGTAATCTGCTTACCTGCTTCTCTCATTCAAGGTCATCCTGGATGCTTTGCAGTTTTCCACAGTGCGCATTCAGGACTTTATTATGCACAGCTGGCTTATTAATCGGGCAACGAGCAGGACAGCCAAAGCGTAGGTCTGAGGCCACAGCAAAGCTACACACGGTCCAGTGACAGACCCCGCTGTTTGTGCTTATATGTGAACTTGTGATGGGGACCTCTTACTGGGGGAGTGGGTTTATTGGGGGTTCTTTAAACGACAGGGGGTGATTCCGTGGAAACAGTGTCACATTTGCCTTCCTCATGGGGGGGTTATTTTATGCGTATGGTATGCGATCTTTCCGGTGGTTCCAAACGTACACCAGGTGAGAAAGTAATTAAAATGTAATGAAATTTAATCAGACAGGCTGGCCCAATTACTGGCAGCTAACCAGCCCTGAATGTCACCACTTTACAGATAAATACGACATCATTTCACTCCAAACACACGCATCCCATTCATAATTTACAACCGCTTTTAAACACAGAGTTGTGCAGACATTCATTTTTTTCCCAATCTGTATTTGTAACACCTATTATTAAAAAGGTAAAAATTTAATTCCATCCATTCAGCCACTCATCTTCTAACAGCTCATCCTGCTTAGCGTCACCATGGGGACCTGGAGACCCTTCCAGGAAGCACAGGGCATGAGGCTGGGGTCACCCTGGACCAGCAGTCAGTGAAATTCAATTCACTTCATTTTTATATAACACCTTTGCCAACATGGATGAGCAAAAGCACTTGACGCGCAATCAAACAACAGTGGTACTTATCTCAGTTTAGGGTGAATAGAAAACCATAAATAAGAACCATAAAATGACGTAGGAGAGGAAATAAAACACGACAGTTTGATAAGAAACACAGGGCTCTGAGGGTGCAGAACCAACAGCTGCAACAGCATGGCTGCAGACTGGGAGCTGAATTTCCAATATTTTCCAATATTTTAATTCACGTGATCTGCCAGAATGACGACGCATAAACGGCGTGTAATCTCCTCGCTAGAATGGCGACGCATAAACGGCGTGTAATCTCCTCGTTGCCATGCGTAAGCATACACTCATTGGCCTTTAAATTATGCTGATGTTCAATTTCCCCTGCCACTCATTAACGGGTCTGACGCCATGACGCAGAGCTTGACTGAGTGCCAAAGCTCCATCTTTTTAAGAGAAGGCACCTGGAGGATAAATCCCAAAAAAAAAATGTCCGCGGAGCCAGCAAAAGCCGGTCAGCACGGTGCCGGCGTTCCGAGCAGGACTTGGGAGGTCCGGGAAATCAGCTTTTTTGCGAGGCTCTCTAATGACTCATTATTATCCCGGTCGGGCCGGACCGCCGCTCTTCTCCCGCGTCCGTCACGCCCCAGCGAGCGCTTTCCTGCGGCTCGCTGCGGCAATGCGCAGTCGGGGGGGGCGTGCCAAAGACAGAACGCTGGGAATGGGCAGCGAGGTGAAGCAGGGGGAGCAGAAAGCAAGAAGGGACGCGAAGGACTTTACCTTCGCCTCATGCCCAGCGCTAGCGGCCAGCAGGGGGGACTCTGGGCGGCTGGCGGGGGGAGGAAATGCCCGCAGGGATGCGTCACGGGGCGAGCGCACAATCTCGTTCTGCCGGTACAGCCGGTGATGCCGTAGTTTGGCCACCCAGGAGTCAAACACTTCCTGCGACTTCACCTGAGGGGGCATCAGAGACCTCATGAGGCACTGACACAGTGGCTCTCTCCGCCCCCCCCCCCCCCCCCCCCCACCGGCAGCGGGGCGGCGCTCACCTTCAGGTGATAGATATGCTCCTCTGTGTCCAGGTCGATCCGCCTGGTCTTCTTCTTTATGGACATCACGGACAGGCCCACGTCGATGCTGCCGTGGAGCTTCCCCTTCTGGATCTTTGGAAACGGCATGGAAGCGAAGTCGTCACGGCGCCGGGTCAGAATGGCGAGCACGAGGGCTGGCACTCCTCGGGCTAGCTTTAGCTTGACTATGTTTGTGCGCTTCTCATAGAGACAAACACAACTGGGTCATCTTTATTTATCTCACCCCGAAAAAAAAATAAACCGGGTGCCCGTCTCCCCAGTTTTAGCGTCAACATTCAGCCATTCCAGAAAACGAAAATATTAAAATCTAAAACTGACCAGTGACTTTAGCGGGTCCTATAAAAACAGACAAACCATAAACTTCAAAAGGCTGCAAATTATCGATCTGCCGATTGCTGCTGCCTGCTGACATCATTGGCTACTAATGTGAGGCGATTTCAATGGTCATCGGTCAGCCACACATGAGAGGAAGGAGTCGCTCTTGGGGCGGGGGGGGGGTGATGGCGTGCCATGCGTGATAGGAGAGGAGGGATAGAGGAGCTGTTACTTACGTCAATGGGGGACTTGGTGTATTTCAGAATCCCGTTGTCTAGAATGAAGAAACGCTGGTGAAGTAAAGACACGGTTTGGTTAGAGGAGAGTGGATGGGGCCAAGTGACGGAAAACGTCCCGTATGCCGAGGAGAGGAGGCCGCGGGCCACATCCGGGCGATGCTACCTTGTGCCACCCCTTCAGGGGCCACTTCCTCTTCTTCAGCATGAAGCCCTCGTGCTTGTCTGGCCGCTGGACGTTAGTCTGGCCGATCTTCAACCCCTCGATGATCTCCCAGCTATCCGTCTCCTGTAGGAAAAGCGGGTAGGTAAGAAAACCTCA
Organism: Mormyrus proboscirostris; assembly: GCA_026779585.1. NCBI lineage: Eukaryota > Metazoa > Chordata > Actinopteri > Osteoglossiformes > Mormyridae > Mormyrus > Mormyrus proboscirostris. The sequence goes on from JAODKF010000040.1 coordinate 9,739,935, forward strand.
CAACCTGGGGGAAAACAGCTCAAGACAGACAGAAGCCCACGATCGACAGGCCCCCTCTCCCGCCCTCACAGACGCCCACGATCGACAGGCCCCCTCTCCCGCCCTCACAGACGCCCACGATCGACAGGCCCCCTCTCCCGCCCTCACAGACGCCCACGATCGACAGGCCCCCTCTCCCGCCCTCACAGACGCCCACGATCGACAGGCCCCCTCTCCCGCCCTCACAGA
>JAODKF010000040.1:9744456-9763110 GCA_026779585.1 Mormyrus proboscirostris
AAGATGCTGCAGCCCCTAAACATGCTGAAGATGCTGCAGCCCCTAAACATGCTGAAGATGCTGCAGCCCCTAAACATACAGAAGATACTGCAGCCCCTAAACATGCTGAAGATGCTGCAGCCCCTAAACATGCTAAATCCCCTAAATATCCTGAAGTCGCTAAAGAATTTAATGATGCTAAAAATGCTAAAGACACTAAAAATGCTAATGACACTAATACTTCATACTTGGAATGAAAACAAAATGGTCTCTGGCAGTGTCTCATGGGAAACAGCCCTAGGACAGACATTAATGGTCTTTCAGTGAGAACAAAGTGAAAACTGCAACCGTCAGGCTGAAAATTATAACCTCTGAACAGAAACCGTCTTGTTTTCGCGTTAACCTTCCTGTTAACCTTGCTCTTGCCTGACAGCTCTGCTCAAACACTCCCTGACACGTTGCATCTCCTCCTTATCCGTGCTCTGTGCAGAGATCAGCTATTTTGAGCCTCCCTGACCCATTTTGGTCCGTCTGCGGGGTGTCCCAGAAGCCCGTCTCCAAGCACCCCCCCTTGCAGTGCTCACCTGCCGGCTGTCACGCTGCGAGGAGGATGAGGATGAAGCGCTCTTGTGTGTAGGCGTGGAGGTCTTGGGCATGGAGGTCCTCTCCTCGGCGCTCATGGCGCGGGTCTGGGGACTCCGGTTGTGGTGATGGGACATGGCCTCCAGGTGGCGTTGTATGTGATCCCCGGCTCTGCGGCAAAGAGGAAGTGACATCATCAGCTCGTCCCGACCAATATTGTTGCCAATTGGCTGGTGTCGGTGCCACTTTTGTCTAAATCATGCATCTTCTGAGAAATGCCATGGACAGCAGCCACACCCAGATGAAACCCAGTTCTTTGCTAACCGTTTCGCAGGACAAGTCATTTTGGAGCTCATCCAAAACTTCCTACTTAAAAAAATCCCTGCCAGTACCCATTCATTTAAAAAGTATTTTTAGAAAGCCTGGACTTGAAAGCCCTTTCTGTCTTTATTAAACTATGCTCTTCCTCCTCAGCCTCTGATTAGTGTTTGTTCTTGGAGGACATGCCCCGTCCTAGTGGACCCCTGTAATTCTCCTGGGAGGGGAGGGAAGCCCATCTCCCCCCAGCCCTTTTCCCTCTTGTCTAAACTCCATGGCAGTTAGCCCAGTTATCAACCAATAACACAGCTCCCCTTTGGACACGAAAGCATACCATAGGTTCATCTTCCCTTCTAGATTTAGAGATGAAAAAGAATGACCACCAACTCTCACATAACCACCACGGGAGTGCTGACTGTGACCTACAGCTCATAATCAATCTGCACAATCCAAAAGTTTGCCAGTTTATATTAATTGAAAAATACGACTCCCTTGATAGCCTAAGATTCATTGGCACGGTTTCTCCAGAACTCATCACTTCTTGTTAGAGGGACAGATGTTATGGTCTTTCTGGGACCTCCACCCTGCAAGGCAGGCCCAATCTCCGACACCACCCCCGGTAACTGGTAACTGAAGCTGATCCTGACTGGCCTTCGGCGTGAATCAGAGGTGTTTCCAGTACAGAGATGCCATCTTTGCAGCTACTGCTCTTCAGCGAGTGTCAGCCGAGATACAGGGTCACTGCGGCACCTGCTGACTTGGATGCTTTCCGGTTTAATCTACCGTAGGAGGTCTGCGGAATGGAAGGCTACGCTGAGATAAACAGGAATGGGGGAGGGTGGCAGGGTGAGATGCCATTTTGCTGGTTTTCAACATGAACCATGTGGCAAAGAAAGAAAGGAACCCTAATCAAAACACGACCAAAACCTAGAGTCTATGACCCTCTGTAGAAGGCCAAAACATAACAATCGCAGTTTCCTTTGCTGTCTGCAGACTCTCATGCTGTATCCTGCCCACTTATGTAGCTCGTCCAGCCCGCTGTTTGAGGGGGAGGAGCCCAGCTGGCTCTTTTATATCAGGTCGCATCTGATTGGCTGAGCCCTCCCGTCTCCACCCCCGCTGTGGTACTGTGACACTTTACAAAAAGCCCCAATTTGCGGCATGTACTATTCAGACTTCTGCCTTACATCACGTGTAACTACACAGGGGCTAAATTTGACACATGCAAATTATCTTTCATCAACCAAGTTGTTCAGTTCATTGACAGTTTACCAAAATAAAGATAAATTCATCTATTTTCCCCGTAAATCAGAGTTTATTAAAAACCTGCAGGCACCACGTCTTCTCAGCAGGACCCACGCGGGCCTGGTTTTCACAGCGTGTAAGCGGTGCTCACCACACGCCTGAGGCCACGCTCGTACCACGGCACGCCGGCATTTATTATTTACTCACGGCCACACCAGCGTGACAGGCACCACCCCCTCCCCTGTCCTTAATGGCCGTACTGGGACAAATCCAACATCTCTGGCCTGGATGAACGTTCCCACCTCTGGCGGGCAGAGGACTGAGCGTCCCCACTTTGCTACAGTGGTTGAGTGGCGGCCTCTCGCCGAGCCCGGATAGAGCTCGAGCAGGATTTCTGCTGGGTCCTGGTAACCCCCAAGCAGAAAGCAGAAACATAACCTCATACCAGGCCTACAGCACGCTGAAAATATGGCTGCAACTCCGTGAAACTTGTCTGTGGTTTTTGTGGTTAATAACCAATGCTGTTGTTTCCCCCCACGCAAAATATCTCGCATTCATCAAAAGTCACGACTAATAAAGATGATGTTCTGTCTGAAACTTGTAGCAACCGTTTCTAGGGTAACGTGTGTTTATCTGGTGGAACCAAATATAATAGAATTTGAATAGAATTTAGAATGCATAATTGACCCCCCCCCCCCCCTCAAATTTTACTGGTTGGAGGTTCAACCCAATCAGCTAAATTTATCATTGGATGCAGTGGACCTTGGCTTTTTGTTGCTGATGGAACTTGGCCCTTGGAGATAAATAATTGGGGACTCCTGGACTATACCCAAAACCCAGGGCTAACCACCCCCATATTTGGGTATTGAGCTCAAGTATTTTCGTGCTTCAGGCACCAGGGCTTGGCTCCTTCTCCCACAGTGCCCCGCACTGACCGTTGCATCATGTTTTCCCCAGAGGGATCCTTACTGTGACAGAAAATTCTGCCAGTGTCCGGTTCGTTCTCTGCAGTTCCGTTTCTAAGCCTGTAACCCTAACTGCTCAGAAAACCTCATGGAGAGATTAAAAGTGGCGACAACGTCCAGGAACTGCGGACGGCGAGGTACCGCTGCATCAACATGACAACCTGCCCAGCAGTTACACACATCCACTATGTTCTTCCAGGAAACAGGAAACAGCAAAATACGATGATAACACCCGTTCTGTCCTCTTGCTTAACTGTGTTACACAACGCTTTACTTATCAATGGAGAGATATAAATCCAAACTATCATTATTAACATGATACAACCACAGCTGGTCTAACAAAACATCATCAGACTGGACTGGATTGTGCATAGCTCTCTCTCATTGACAGCCATAAAATTTAATGACCGAACACTTCTTCAACTATATCGCACTAGAACTTGCATGCCCTCTGGGCCGTATTCTCTGGACGTGTCCTCTGGACCGTGTCCTCTGGACCGTGCCCTCGGGACCGTGCTCTGCCAATGCCCCGTGCCTCGTGCTGGTCATGCCTCGCTCTCCCGGGATAAGCAGTAGAGAAAATGGATTGATGAATCTAGTCCTGGATCTTTAATCCAAAATTTAATCACGCCAACACAGACACCAAAATCCCTATAACAGTGGAATTCATCCAAATTGGATTAATTCAATTCTTTTAATTATTGCTAATTAATGAATTACTAATTACATTTCAGCATACTGAACCGCGTCCAGCTCCATTCCCGAATCCCAGTGCACAGGCCTGCCCATCCCGATGGTTAATCCCCCTGGTTTCACGCCGCCATGACGGCCGCCCTTCGGAGGGCACATGGGCCTGTTTGTGCCAGTCGTTTAAGGCGAATTTGTCGTTTTGAAGCCAGGCCTAGGATAGGGGCAAATACAGAGGATGACCTCACCACTCAGTACCCAGCTGGCACGCGTGGGTAAAACCATCCACGCCGCCACAGAAACTTCTAGCGAGAAAGGCGGCCTCAGAGGAGCACTCCTGCGTTTACATTTCACGTGTTAAGTTCTCGGAATAAAGCCGTGCCTGACTAGTTGCACTTTCTTTGCATGTTGCTGATTGAATCCCCTGAGATCAGCAGATTTACCGCCACACGTTCTTGCTTCCCCGACGTGCCCGGAAAGTGACCGATCTCCTTTTTTTGAAGGATTTATGGTCGCCTCCGTTGTTATGGGGTAACTGGGTCACATCGCAATATGTGTTTTTGTGCTTTTGTCATCTCTGCTCCGATTGCAGAGATGTATTTTCACGAAGGTAGTGGCCTGACTTATTTAGCCTTATGGCTGCAGGGAAGAATTCAAGTATTGCTGTTTACCTGTCTTTCCATCAATCCATGGGCGTGGGGCTGGGGGGGCAGTCCCGGACAGCACAGTGCTCCAGACTGGGGTACACCCTGAATGGGAGGCCAGTCCATAGCATGATACACACACGCAACACACACACACTCAGGTTTGCAATTATATCTTTGTGAGGACTGTCCATTCATTTCTATGGGCAAAACCCCATTCCCAGCATGATGACCTTAACCCCTACCCAGCCCTAACCCTAACCCTAACTTGAAAAGCAGTCCCCACATCTGGACCCCCATCTAATATAAATCTAATACACACACACACACACACACACACACTGGGAACTGAGTGATCATCATCTGACTCTGAATCAGGGTGTGATAGTCGCTTCATCTGATTCTGAATCGGGGTGTGATAGTCCCTTCCGCGTTTCTCAGGTCACCTTCCCAGGAGAAAGTGACACCAGGGTCAAAGTCAAACACCCAAACGAGGGCAAATGTCATGCAGTCAACAACCCTAAATCCCGAACACGAATAATATTTCAGAGCATCACATTTTAACATACAGTGTACATTGACCCCGCACTGTTAGACGCACAGTCACGTGTCGACAGCTGGCATGTGGAGGGTCTGCGGGCAGCTGATCTGTATTGACGATGTCTGATCTGCTTTGAGTAAGAGGGGAGTATCTTCTGAGACCCCAGTAATGGGGCTTCCTCGGCTTGCTTCAGCTCACGGCAACCATAAAGGGAAAATCACCCCCCCCTCCCCCCCCAACGGCACCAAGCGGTGACATCTTCCCACAAAGCCCTGATGTCAGCAGGCTAATTGAACGGCGGGTCCAGCTGGACCCCCGGTTCGGGTGTAAGGGTGTCGGCAGCCTCACTGCAGTCTGTACGGCGTCTACCAGAGCTATTCCTGTGAACTCCACTCATAGACGTTGGGAGCTGCAATCCAATTAACCAATTATCCAATTAAATGACGTCATGACAAAGTCCTCTTGATAGGGGAGCATTACATAGCAAGGGCGAAAAAATACAAAGCCTGACCAAAGTGTAGCTGCTTCCCGGTGTTCTGTAATGGCCTTCACGCCCTTAATTATTGTGCACTTGTTACAGGTCACAGGTGACTGGTCAGCCTAGCGGCATTATATCAAAGCTAGCTGCCGTCCTGCCCTGTACGTCGCTTTCGACAAAAGCGTCCGCTGAATAAATAGCCGTGAATGCAAATGAAGGTCCTTTACTGTGCCGCAGTTTGGCAGCAGATCAGAGGCTTTCGGCATCACCAGTCTTCAGAAAACACATCCGAATTAAAAAAAAACAATTCAAAGCTTAGCAAGTTTGCAGTTAGGTCAGCATCAGACCCCAAGCTGGATATTGCGAGCGACCTGGAGACGCCAGTATCGCATTTGATTTCGATTTACCCTCAGGTTTACCTTGCGAGACTGACGGACACGTGCTGGATTGGCAGCCAGTCGTTAGCTTCTCTCCTCAACCCTACCCAACCTAACCTAACCCACCCCAAACCCAACTACCTCCTCTGCCAATGATTCGGACCTTCAAATGCTTTTACATTGGGCAGGGTGCAGTGTCACAGCCCAAGGAGAAGGAAGTATGGAGGGTTAGTGGCGAGAAACAGGAAACAGCAACAGTTGTTATGGTTAATGCGGCACTAAACCTTAACAGGATGCTCACACCCTGAGATAAACGGCCACTTCTCTGTAAACAAAGAGTACTTCCCTTACAGGATAACAGGTGCAAATACAGCAACATGATCTGTAAGAAGTTTTGATAGAAGTTCAGGGTTCTGATTTGAACTGATGTAGGTCCTTCTGTTTATCACTGTTTACAGAAGTGCTCAAAGATTCATTAAGCGGCACTGGGACAAAACAGGTTTCAATTTCCTCATCGCCAACCCAATCACACATCAAAGAGCTCAACAGCTAATCTGTGTTTTACCGTCACCTCTGTGCTGGTCCAAACAGATCAGACTGCCGACCCAAGAGCCACAATACCTCCAGGATCCCTGCAGACATTCTGCCACCAAAAACATGCAGCAAATAGTCACCTCCGGGACTCCGGAGCATTCTACACGAGTGCCAGGGCTTGTACACGAACGGCTTTCTTACATCACATGCTGGGATTCCACAATCGTTTGCTACCTGACCCTTCGATATTCACACGCTCCGGAACATTCCGCACCCATTGCTGGCACAATGCATCGCTGTTAAACTCCAGAAGGAAATCACGTTTTAACCCCAAGCCCATTGCAATTACCAGCGAAACCAACACCCACCCAAATCATTCGGGCAACATCTCAGCATGGAATATTCTTTCCTACAAAGACACTGCTCTCCTGTTTTAAGCTGTATAGCCTTTCAGGTTCCCTTGAGAGACACTTTCTGCTTCTAGGTCACAGAAAACAATAGAGTGAATAAAAGTCTTCACAGCACACCGGCTTTCCAAGCCATTTTCCTGTATTCTCACCATTTTCATTCCCATTCCAAACCCACCTCCGTGTGAAACGACGCCTCAGCAAATTCCGTCTGTCTCGGTGACAGAATGTGAGGTTTAGAGCCCAACCCATGTTATCTTTGATACTGATACAGGTTTTAGGGAGCAACAAATTCCCAACAGCCGGTATAATTTTGCGTAGTCAAAAATTATGACACTGATCATTCTAAAGAACACTTTACTGACTCGATTTCTCAGACTCAAACGAAAGAAATACATGGTTGTAATACAGTATAACAGTCAGAAGTAACGTGGACACATACAAGAGCGATGTTGTGTGTTCTATTTAACAAAACTATTGCACAAATGTAGAACTACGTCCTGAAATTTTTGAGAGTTATACTACAATACTTCCATTCCCAGTCGAACACCAATAACTCTGCTGGCCGAACTCGCTAATAATCTCTGGCAAAGACCTGCATGTTATAATACAAAGAGATAACCTCAACATTGTCTCCAGTGAGAGAGCAGCATCATATATGTTTAGAGAGGCATTATCCTTGTTTTATCAGTGAATTTTTCCACAGATGATTTTGCGGAACCTTAATATTGGCCAATTTTATGGGTTAACCAGTATGTTGGTTGAGCCTTAGTGTGGTTGAGATGTCCTGCGTTCTCAAGGGTCACCAACTGTAAAAATATCACATGACACATCCTTTACTTGCATGTACTACAAGCTGACACAATACAGACTGTTAAATACCCACCCCCGCTCAGAGTGAGCAGAGTTTACATGCTCCTTTGTGTGGTCTGTGAGGGACTGGCAACCTGTCTTGAGTGTCTCCTGCCTTGTGTGCTACACTTCCTGGGATTGACTCAAAGCTCACTCACTGTGAAACGTTGAACAATAACATTGCCAAAATCCATAGTTGTTTTCTCAAATGTTTCGCTGAGCCCATCACACAAAAATAGCCCCAATGTCATACATTATACGGCAGCTTAAGCCTCCGGTTCTATGTAAAGCAAAGTGCCAAAATCAAGTTCCCCTTTACTTACAGCAGTGAACAGTGCATGACGCAACAGACCCGTGGTATGTTAAGACGGACATGCAGCAAAACTGCCGGCCTCTTTTCGATGGAGACCCCGAGTAATTCAGCAAAACATGAAAGTGGAGACAGTCAAATTTAAGAACAGATTGTTTACGTCTTATTTCTGATTTTTGCTTCTAAAAAAATCCAGTCTAGGATATTTTGGGTCAATCCAATGCATTTGCAAGAGGACGAGCTTTGGAAACTGGAAACAGCCCAAGTCACCCTGCCGCTGAGGAATGGGAAACCACTAGAACACCAGCTGACCTCTCGATTCTGAAATAACCACCAGTTTGGTCACCTTGAAGTGGACAGCCGGGTGTAACTGCAGGTAAACCTGTCAATCAACTGTAAGGAAAGATGGGAAAAACTTGGTCACAGTTCTTGCTCTAGAGTTCCTGGTATTACAGGTTTCACAGTTGTGACTTGTGTCATGGTTTTGCTCTGGACCAATCAGATTACATTTAGAACCAGGATTGGTCAGTCTAGCTTCGATGTTTGATCACTTGTTTCTCTCGCTAAAATGGGGCTAGATGAGAATCCCTTTCGACACATGACCTGCTATGTCTAGGGTGCTGCATCCTGCTATCTCACGATTCCTGCATTCAAACAACAGGCCATACCTCCGGCCAACGCCTGACCTGCAATGAAGTTCTAATCAAACAGTATTCAACCCCTGACGAAAACAAATAGGAGCCTTGAAAGGCATCTCTCAAGCACTCAGAACAAGCACACATTCATGCTGAGGTCTCCGTACCAATACTACAGCCTGCAGCCTCAATGGTGAAAGAGTTCTCCATAGCAACGGCTAGGCATCAATGGGCACACTTCACACCTCTAACTGTGTTATGATGCACGCAGTTTGAGATGACTCAACATATCTACTGGGCAACTCTACTATCCTGAATACCCAGAATGCATTGCAGGAGGAAAAAAAAAAACAATTTACTGGACTCCCATAGTCTGTGCTTGCATTTATCTTAACAAATACTGATTCCCCCTTTCACTTGACAAACAACCCTTGGGAAATGAAAATGATAAAAATTTTGCATACAAGATAAACTACCCCTAGTATACAAAATGCCAGTTAATCTAATGGTTCAATTAATCTATTATGTCAACGGCTCTCAACTTTACAGGGGCTCAACACTCATAATTACAACCGTGTGATACTTAGCATCTATTGTTGTCAGAGCACAACCATTATGAGACCAACACGTTAGAATTTTATCCGAATTGTGCCTCACTGCTTCTTAATGTCACGATGGGCGCACTATAGTTAGACACTGCCAAAAATAATATGCTATTCATTCAGTTCACAGATTCATAGCTGCCGTCGTTATCTCGTTCTTTTCCAGTGAAACATTCAAGCCGCTACACCTTGTGATCCCACTGACTGTTTTCGTTCCCGCAGGATATCTGCTGCACCTGAAGATAAAGTACAGATATATACTGTGCAATTACCAGAAGGGGGTTGTGACTGATCTGCACAGTCACTATTTGACTTCGTGCTGCGGAGAGGCCGCGGCAAACGAGGGGGGACAGCAGCGGGGAGTCAAACTCGTCAAGCATCAGTCAGAGGAGTGACTTAGTCCCATGGGCATCGTAGCTGACGGTTTCGTGTAGTGAGCTATGGATCAAGCTGCAGCGGGGTGACATCGCAGACTGGCCCACTCTCATTATTTCACATGCAAAGTGACTTGAAACCTAATTCGCTGTTGCAGGCACAAGGCATCAATTTCCTAATTAGAGCGGCAATCAGGCAGCGGGTAAGGGCGTAGGTTGCAAGGGAGACGCCATATTTAAAGCGAACAAAATTGTCCTTGTCGATACTTTTTACAGCAGGTCTCTTTCTATGCTATATTTTAGTGAGTGTGATTTTTCCGCAAGTGACAGAATCTCCAACAACTTCACCAACCAGCAAACTTTAAAATCTTTGTCAGGACTCAACAAGCACAGCTGTTTCTTACTCCGGTCTTACTCTGTGTTGGAGTAAACTTAGAAAGAATGAACATAACAAATTTTCAAATATTTTCTCAAGGGAGGAGTCAAGAAAACACAAAGCCTTGCGCTAGACTGAGTCAACGCTACAGAAGTGACCTGTTCTCAGAATAGCCACGCCATCCCTATACCCCACGCTGCCCCAAACCTCTGAGCAGCTTAAACAATATTCAAGTAGGGCACGGATTCTGTGAGGACACCAGCCTGCCACCCGTACTGTTCCGTTTATGCTATATGGCGGTGCGATGACGTGATAGAGGTTATAGTAGGAATTTGCGGCATGAACGAAGTTACGGTACGGCTTCTCGGTCAGCGTGCAGCTCGAACACGTCTCCCTAGAAGAACTCTGTTGCCACCCATCTTTTACCCTCCAACTGAAATGCAGCTCAGCCACCACCAGCATTCATAAACACTCCCCGCATCACGCTACCTGCCGTCCCATTCATGCCGATCGTCTTTCTGTTGCATAATTAAGCGGTGCCCTAATGGCCAGACACTCGCGCTGCGATCACGTTACAGTGAAAGAACATAGGGTTTTGTTTCCACCTGAAATGTGAGGCTGTCTTTTTGTTTGAGTTACATGTTCAAAGCACACCACAGCATTATTAAGCCAGAGAAACAACCCTTTACTCTTTTAAGCCTTATAATGTACACAAGAATCATTTTCAGGGCCTTGACTGTGAACAATAACCATACTCTAGAATATACTTTTATGCAAACCACTAATGGGCCTACAAAGTTATGTCTACTTAGTAATTGCTATAGACTTCCACTTATATATGAGAAATTGATTCCGTTATTATTATTACTATTATTTCGTTGTTGTTGCTATCATTCATTAATCCCACCGAGCGTCTCCTTCGTCCGTCACATTAGATTACTAAATTCCTGAGTACTTCTGACATGTTTTTATAGCAACCCACAAAGTCTTTCAGCTCAACCGGAGCCAACGAGATGTGTTTGGGGCAATTAAGGGGAGCATCCTCTTTAGCATCCTAACACCATTTATATTCTGTATTTTTATGCCATATGTTATATGTTTCAAACACATATATGATGCCAAAACGAAAGGGCAACACGATTGCGCTATTGAGGAGTCATATTTGGACGTATAGGAAGTATAACCAGATAATGCTGATATGGGGGAAAAGTCATTTGCGGCATTTCTGTTGCCTTCCACAAAATACTTAAAGTGCTGTAGAAAATGGATATAAAGCTACGTCCCGTACAATCAACATTTTCCTGGACTTTTCTATATTCGATACGACATCGCCGTCACACGGGAGCCTCCACGAAATCAGCCGTGTCGTCACCCACCTTAGATGTTATGTCTGAATATGAGATACTGCAATGTCGTTTTCTGACCTTGATTTTTTAAAAACGGTAGATACTGGTGCTTGTAGAGCTGCGCGACGGTCGCCGTCCTAAGCGGGCATTCGAGGGCTGATCGGCGGCAGGAGAGCCACGTATGTAGACTAATGTGCACGCAACCCGGATGCACCAAGTGCATGTGCATAAACGGTCTAAGGAGAGGAATTACCATCAAAAAAATGTTAAATGTAGCCGGGAAACGAACTGTTTAAGGGGCCACCTTCATTTTCAGTACGAAGAGCACGATCACCTCATCAACGACGAATACAATATAACCATTAAGCAGTGCTCAACACTTAAACACGGTGACCGGTTTCGCCAGCTCATGTTTGTCACCGGCAAAATGACACCGCTTAGGGACACGAATGGGCACCCAGCAAATGTCCTCACTTAAGCCGCGGACTATGGTTAAACCGCAGTACAGATGGTTATCCATCTATAATAACTATGCCTCCATGCTCTAGAGAAGCCTTTGTTGTAGTTTTTTAGTCATTCGATAATCCTTATTCCACCCGATCACATGCCACTCTACCATTTTTAATAAGTTTCCCATTAACACGTATTTATTTGTCCCGCTAGACATCATGGACATCACGGTCATGTCTCGGAATGCCTGTCACCTGCTCAAACAGTGGGATTCGCCATATAATACTCATATAATTACAATGCGTTGGCGTATAATCAATCACATGCAAAATAAATCCAGATGTGTCAATAACGCGTACGAGCCGGCAAAGGAGAAAGCGATCCCTCACGTTCTTTTTCCGTAGTAAGTTTGAGCACCGCTGTAATATCGCTTACCAGGATTTCACCGTATTGTGCATGTCTCGCCGCTCGCTTTGGTGCAGGAAACTGATGCTTGGACTTATCACTGATGCGATCCGTCACACGTCCTCGGCTGCACGGCTGTACTCGGTGGCAATCATCGTTGGTCTTTTTTCCCTCGCGTTTTATTTTTTAAGATGTCGCTCCTATGACATAAAATTTAAGGGTAAAAGGAGAGCCCCCGCTGCCCGTCCCTTGTATGCAGTTAAAGTGATGCTCCTACATGCTCCTCCCTGCAGCAAGAATGACATCGGGAGGAAGTAATGCCTGGCATGGAGCGTCTCCACGTAGTGGCGCGGACTGCAAGGTGGATAAGCGTGCGTCACCGAGTCATATGACTCCTTATTCTGTGTTTATTAGTTAGAAATAGGGAGGTATGGTTAAAATATGGTTTTACCATACTATTATAAGATAGAAAGGCAACCGTTTTTTATGGGGGGGGGGAGTTGGGGGTTCCATTGGATTCTTAAGATAATTTAGTAATTTAGTCGTACAGTACATGCATGCTGGGGATGTGGAGACGAGGCCTACGCCAAGTAATCCCAAACATCTGTGCGACCAAGGCTGAACTGAAATGCTCAGTAGTCACAGTAATATCAATAAAGTACATTAGTGTTATAGCAATATTAAAATTAGGGTTTACAGAGACGACAAAACAACAAGCAGTTATACATGTCAATTATTAATATGCCCATATATTAAAATGACATTACCTTTCGTCATACACATTTAATCGGCATGTTTTGACAAACGTTGCATGTCAGTGAGGAAGTAGGTGCTACATCAGGAGCCACGGAACACAGAAAATGTGGAACTTCCTTCAAGTTTAAAAAGAACCACTAGTTAATTCTGAAAATTAGCTAGCCATTATAATCAAATAACACTGTTTTCACGGTTTTCGGTAGTTGGCATTTTAACTAAGCCGCAGCTGCTTAACGCTGCATACCAAATTGACAAATGCCCAGAAAACCGTTACTGGAATTACAGCTGTATAATCGCATTTAAAAATGAGCCATTATTTGTATTTAGCTTCCTTATGGGTTCTGTGCTAGTAATTACAACAAAATGTGAATTATATGGGCAATTATGTGAGAATTATAGATTTTACAGTAACCACTCTCATGAATAGTAGTTTTCACTTTTACTTCTGAAAAAGCCTATATATTAAAATTATCTTATATGACACGGTAGACGTATAAAACTCATATTCCACAAGTCTAAGGCTTCCGTTAGCACCTCCCGCCATCTAGTGGTTAGAATGCATCTTAAAAAGTCAGATTGTGTTTTCAATAATCCATTTCTCCCACGGTTAATATCCGTCAGCAACTCCAACCCCATCAGCACTTAATATAACATTTTCATCATTTTCTGTTTGCAAAATCAGTCATTCCAAGGTGCTCATATTCATTATTGATTATTTATTGCACAAAGCCTGTTGGTTGCCATGACACCAAAATATTATTAGAATTTCCAGTTCATCAGTGTGCCAGACTCGGGACTGGACCAGAGGTGAGATTGAAAAGAGGGGTACAAGAAGGCCCATCTACTCCTTTGCGCAAGTTTATGACATTTTAAGCAGAGGAATCACACATTTAGAGCATTTCAAGAACAGATATCACACATTGTGCATATACGTATGTGTATTTTTATTGGAAAATCAATCCATAAATTTGCACAAGCCCGTATGTTACGTAAATATTATGAAGGATGCATGCATACATGCATACGTGTGTGTGTGTTTATAAAGAATACTACTGAAATTTACATAAACTAATATAATAAACACCATCGTTACATAACCCTAAACCCTTGTCAACAGAAAATATTTTTTCTTATTGTTGCCAAGTGAGAGAATAACAGAAAACAATAATGACAATATATTTGCACGTGTTATGTTAAATTATTTGGTAGCACTTTACATTAACTACACCTTCATAATGCCTTTATAATGCACTTGTAGAACATTCATTGCACCTTTATAATGCATTGATAGATTACTGTATAAGTAGCATGTAAGTATATCTTAACAGCCTAACATATCTTAAAGGCTTTAATATATGTTAATAACAAAGATTATATTGTGACTGTAATGTTTGTTATCATAAAATATATATTCATGTATATTAAATCCTTTAATATACATTAATAACAAACATTATGACTTTAATGTTTATTATCGTGTGTGGAGTTTGCAAGTTCTCCCCGTGTCGTTGTGGGGTTTCTTCCGGTTACTCCAGTTTCCCCCCACGGTCCAAAGACATGCTGAGGCTACTTGGAGTTGATAAATTGCCCGTAGGACTGCATGTGTGTGTGACTGGTGTGTGAGTGTGCCCTGCGATGGGCTGGCCCCCTGTCCAGGGTTGTTCCCTGCCTCGTGCCCATTGCTTCCGGGATAGGTTCCGGACCCCCCGCGACCCAATAGGATTCAGCGGGTTGGAAAATGGATGGATGTTTATTATCATATAATTTTATTACTGTATATTACAGCTGTTAATGCCATAATATACAGTAATTAAAGGCTGTTTAAAGGCATTATGAATGTGCAGTTAATGTAAAGTGCTACCAATAATTTTGTAAAACTGCATACTCTTCTTTTCAACCATCAGCAAAAATCAAATAACTACTGAGAGGATTTGCCACAGAAGAATCCCGCCAGCCAAGTGCTTTCCAGTCATGGATCAGACCCAGAGAAGGTGTACACCACTGTGACCTCATCTCTGTGAGCCTCTGTACAGCTGATACAGGCCTTTGTACAACTGCTGGTGTTGTGTGGAGGAAAGGCACAACCCACCGCTAGCCATCTGTTATTGATATTTGGTATGTTTGCAAACACATTTTACATTTTTAATACTTTTATATCCTTATGAAGGTTGTGTGTCCGTCAAGAGAGGACTGCTATGGAATATAGTACATAATGCAATGGATGGAAGTTACACTTACGTTAAGACGTCATTTCCTGCTTGTGGACAGGAATTCACCCTTTCCCATCCAATCGATGTCCTGGTTTTACTTACCTGCATTCCCTCCCCAGACCCAAAGATCTGCTTTTTCAGCTGGCTGTTAAACTCTCGTTAGAACTCGCCCAGCTCAGCTAACTCCTAATGCTTTATATGCTAATTCTTTTTAACACTGTTCACCACTTTATCGCACGGGGCTGCCGTGACACATTGATTACCAACAGGCTGTGTGAAAATGCGGCTGCCAAATGAATAAACATAAATCCAAATGATGGCATTTCTCTCTCTGCGTGCTTAAAGAGGCCCTGGACTGACCAAATAAGAATATATACTACATGCACTTTAAATCTAATCACTGCAATCAAAATATTGCATAGCAGTATTGCTCTATCGTCTGGGTTCGCAGAGATAATATATATCAACCTGAGTAATTATCTGCATCCCATAATATAGCACTACTGCTCTGCTGTAAGAAAATGTGCTCTATTTTATTTATTGGATGCTATCAAGCCGATATGGACTCCTGAAATCCATAATGATAGTATTCCTCAAGAATGTCCTGTCTTCTGCCGAGTACCTCAGACGTCGCTAAGGTCTAAGATCATCACAGGTGTTGATAGTCATCCTCCTCTTTTACCTTCGACTTGGCCAAGCAACACCGTCCTGGCGACTGCACTGGGTCTTCTCATAATATGCCAAAAAAAGGACAGATTGAGTCCAACCATTTGATTCAGACTTGATTTGTTCCAGAATCCACTTGTTTCCTTGCAGTCTAGAACATTCTTAAGTACTCACCAGCAACAAATTTCATTCTGTGCTGCTTTTTCATTGTCCAGCTTTCACATACACAGAGATTCACATTAAATTTCACATTCTCAACAAATCTTACTTGTTACTTCCATGTCCTTTATTTAAGTTGAATATGTATGGTGAAAGCATGTAGCCTTATATAACATGTGCCAGTCTCAGACTAATCACCGTATTCTGTCCTGACTGGCGTCTTCATGAGGAGATGCTGTGGTACACCCTTTTTCTGTTAACTTTCCATGGTTAAACATGCCCACCATATTCAAAGACTTTAGTATAATCAATAAATATACAACCTCCTTTTTTAATAGCATCAGTCTATTGTTCCTATGCTCATCTGAAGTCCAGTTTGTACATCTGCCAATTGTCTATGTAGGACTTGAACGAAAAGATCATATTCATGGCACCAGTCTAAATAATACTTAATTTCATAAACGCCTCAAATTGAGCGCAAAAATAAAACACCAATGAGCGACACTGTGACTACGTCCGTCAATTAAGGGCGTCACCTGCTGACGTTTAAGGTGCTTAGGCAATATCAGTGCGGTGTATTAATAAAGGGATTTCTAAATTTAATTCATTTTTGGTGGAATCTTGCCGCCCTTTCATTATGAACTCAAATCATTCACGATCACTGTACTAAAAAAATATTTTTTACAGTTAGGATTATTGCAAATTATGGCTATCGGTGGAAGACACATTAATGCGTTATAAGTACGAAATAAAAAAAAATGTACCCACAATGTGGAATAATACCAAAGCACTTGGTTTTCAGGAAACAAACAGTTCGATAACACGTAAGTGAACTCGAAATGATGAAACAGTGAATTGTAGTCTGGTTTTTATAATGCCACCTTGCGCAACAATCGCCGCAAATTGCAAGCCTTACACGGTCAGGCATGCACACGCACACGCCCCTTTTGTGACGAGACCGGCGGAACGAGTGACGTACTTCCGGCGGTAGTAATGACCCAAAACCGGGTATAGATTCGAAAGTCGTCCGTCCTTAGGCATTGCAAGCTTTGTCTACTTCCTGTACTAAACCGGCGCTGTATTGATTTGAAAGGTAAGATCTACGTTTTCTATTTAAAATGTTAATTGGCTTTGTTGTCATATTCAGTTAATATGTTTTTTAGGTTGACTAATGTAATCTATACTGATACGGTGCGTGGAGTCCGAAGTACCGGCGTGTCCTTGCAAAAGGACGCGGCACCATTAGGCCGGTGTTTCTGCTTTAGTCGGAACTGACTGAGACACGTGGCTTATTGACGGGCACTGTACCATACATATGCTTGTGACCAAATACACATCGTTAATATCCCATCTCGTTGTCGTTTTATATATTATTGGACGTATTTTAGGGTTCATTTGGATTGTGGGTGTGGGCGCGCTAGTATTCTTTTATCTGTTCAATTCTCATAGTTGAATGTGCATGTGTGGATGTCAGTTAATGTGATTCATTTACGAGTAATTCTGGTAAGTAATCAATTCATCGCTAGTGTCAAATACTCCCTAGTGTCCTTAAAATGACAACTCCCTTTGAAATGCTAGTGACGTTCCCTGCCCCAGTCCCGCAGCAAGATATTCGACTTAAATCCTGGGCAGTGAAATTAAAGTGTTATTAAAGCGGGCGTGGTGTGTTATTTATTTGGTCGGTGCTGTTTTCATTCATGTGTCTGTAATTATGTGTTTTAGAAAACATGGGTGACGTTGAAAAGGGAAAGAAGGTATTCGTGCAGAAGTGTGCCCAATGTCACACGGTCGAGAAGGGAGGGAAGCACAAGGTCGGACCCAACCTTTGGGGTCTGTTAGGCCGCAAGACTGGCCAAGCGGAAGGCTTTTCTTACACAGACGCAAACAAGAGCAAAGGTATTTTGATACAACATATAGCTAAGTCTAAACGAGTGTAAAAACAGCTATTGACTGACTACATGTTATGTCTGTTGTAGGTATTGTCTGGAGTGAGGAAACGCTTATGGAGTACCTGGAAAATCCAAAGAAGTACATTCCAGGAACAAAGATGATCTTTGCTGGTATCAAGAAGAAGAACGAGCGTGCTGATCTGATTGCATATTTAAAATCTGCAACATCCTAAACAGTACCAATGTTCACTTAATTTATATGTACAGTCTGCTCATATAATATTACTGTGGCATTGGTCTCTTTTTGACACCGTTTTAAATTTATGATAAGCCCTTTACATCAGTATTTATGGGTTTAATATCATTGTTTTTCTGCATGTGTCTATCAAGTGATTAAATGGTTAAATCAAAATTAGGTATGTTTTACACAATTATTGATCATTCGGCGAGGTCAAAGATTACTGGAAGTGCTTCTTCGTATCTAACAATGTAAAAGATTTCCCTGGTGTTGGTTTACAGGTGATGTGCAATTTCTTATTGCTGTATTTTACACTATACCACTGTACATTTTATACCTCATGTGGTTCAGGGAAGGGCCATCTGCTTCTTAAAGGTGTCATTAAATGGATAAAACGAAGTGTGTTTTCATGTGTCAAATGTTTTAATTTGCTTGTAGCACCTCTGTTCATTACGGAATGGGCCTGACGGAGGTGGATATCATGCCTCTGTTCGTTACGGAACGGGCTTGACGGAGGTGGATATCATGCCTCTGTTCGTTACTGAACGGGCCTGACGGAGGTGGATATCATGCCTCTGTTCGTTACTGAACGGGCCTGACGGAGGTGGATATCATGCCTCTGTTCGTTA
>JAODKF010000040.1:9768377-9779328 GCA_026779585.1 Mormyrus proboscirostris
TGCCATGCGAATACTGAGTTTGCTAAAAAAAAAAAGCAGTCCACTTGTGAAGCAGTTTGTGGTTAGACCGTGCAGCTCTGCATCTTCCTCCCCAGACAACTGGATACGGCCTAATTGGGGTAAAATTGTGGAGTGAAAAACGCCAAGAGAATTATTCTATAGGAATGCTCTGGTATAGATGGTGTTTTGAGCAGATATACATATATCTTTAGGGGACAAATGTCATCACATTAAGATTTCTGTTTGGTGCTGTGGGGACCAGCTTCATCATTTATCTCCATAACATTGATCAAAATAATCCGCAGTATAAACAGATGATTATGACTTATGCGTGTGTTTTTTGGAAACACCAAGTATTCGGCAGATTCAGCTGCTGAGCGAACAATACTCTCTTATTATAAAAGGCCTGTTTCTCCTTCACGCTGGTAGCGTGCTGAGGCCTCCAAAGGCTTGGTAGCAATGCGGAGTCTCTGGGCCTTTTAACCGAATCTCTTGTTGGTCATGTGATTCTCAATTATCTGAGCAGGCTTGCCTGGGGGAAAAGCTAATTCCTGACGATTTATCCAGTCGATAATAAACCATGAGTTAAGGCACTCAAGATGCTGGGAGTTTATTAAAAAGAAGAAAAACATCTTTAGTTTCATTCCAAGGCAGGAAACATCGAGGGCCGTCTTCGGTTTCAACTTGTGGCAACTTCCTTTAATTCACTTCAATTTACCCCTATCGAGTGATGGCGCAGTAACGAAATTTCAGAAGGCAGGAATATTAATGCCTGTGCACCTTGGGAAATGGTTGTGTTGCGTGTCCAATAAATCGCTTTGTGACAGAAAAATGTTAAGCATCCCATCCATCCATCCATCCATCCATCCATCCATCCATCCCTTTCTACCATGGGTTTTCTATTGGTCAGTAGGGATCTCTAGAGCCTTTTCCAGGCTACAGAGGGAAAAAGGCCGTTAAACTCTGGACCGATGCACTTTTTATGCTTCATCACCCTCTGTACTTTTGATACCATAAACATGACAGATTACTGAATCAACTGTTGATCAAAACAACAAAAAATGGACCACTGGCTGTCTCCTGATATGAAATTTATGGAGTAGGATCATGTATGTCTTCTGATACGCAGCTCCTGTTCCTCCCTCCAAAGATCTTGGCAAAAGCCGGCCGTCGATTTCAAAGGCACCAGATCGCAGACACTTTTCAGATGACGCAAGAGCGCTTAATCACACGACATGGCCGATCTCTCTTTTGTCTGAGTAGCGGCTTATGCGGTATTTACTAATGAATGGCCGTGTAGACGTTCTTGGCAGCAAAGTGTTGAGTGCACTGTTCTGTCAAAAAGACTCTGAGCAGTGACTCTGAGTTGCCTTTCCGACGCAGGCTTCAGACCTCCAGAGTCGTTTCCTGAGTTTGCACCGTGGTCAGCCCAGCTAGCTGAAGAGTACTGTGCCCAAAGGACATAACTTATCAAGCGAAGTCCACTTGACACGTACAATTATAGTTTTCGTTCCCAAAAGCCCCTGTCGGCAGTGTTTATATCAACGCGTGTGGCACCTTCACTGATGTCCCATCATGCATCTGGTTTTATAGGCCCTGAGGGTAATGGTAATTGTAGTGATCTTTCAGCTGGAGCCAAAAAGGACAATGTTTACATGTAAACATTGTTGTTGAGTTCTTTCCTTTTGTTGTTTGAGATCTTTTGTGCGTATTTGCTTAAACGTATTTACAGCATTTTAAACTTAGACTTCTTTGCCGAGTCTCCAAATATTATGCCGACTCAGTTGCACATGCACTGCTACTGGTTGTGTAGTTTCCTCCTCTTCATTCAAGTGAGTTTCTGCGAGACAGTAATTAAGCATTTAATACTTAACAGGTGATTAAAAATTAATAGATCAGGATTGGCTGAATTTGCCCTGCAGCCAGTAACATTTTGAGTTGCTCTCGCACCAAGAAACAGCAGCCTTATTGGTTCTGACAAATGGGCATAGCCTGGACCGCAGGAGGGCTGGACTGGCCCCCTGCACTCAGGCTGGACTGAGAAGTCCAAGGCTTTAAATTTGCGTTCTTAGCAAAGATGTGAGACGGCCAGGAGAGAGAGAAGTCAGCATGGAGAATAATAAATTCTGGGAATGTAGCAGTGAGCTGATGCTTCCTGTTGATCATCCTGACAGGATCTGCGAGTGCATAATGAGATGTAATTTGGCACGATAACTCATCTGGACCTCTGAGCAGCGTCAGAGTGATCCGACGGAGCTTCCCCCCCCCCCCCATAGCACCTGTCCAGCTGATGAGTTTCTCATACCCTTGGTCTTCAGACACTCTCCTACCTGCACTGTTCACAAACCTCTTGTTACATTAGCTGGATTTTTATAAACCATTTTTCCGTGAACCTTACAAGCACCATGGGGCTGTGGGTTACATCGCATTGCATGCGATGAAAAAAGTGCCTCTGCATGCTTCTGTGAGAGTATGAGTCGTAAATACACGGATATGAGCTACAGGGTGGGGTGGGGTGGAGGGGGGGGCGAGGGGGCGTGGCTTAAGAGCTCCATAACCCCCCCTGCACGCCGCAGATGCAAAATGAAAGGCCACCGGTTGTTCTCCGTCCTCACACTGCGCGTCCACGTTGTGTCAGAATTGTGCTTATGCTGGAGGTGTTTATCGCTGAATTAGTAATGCGGCCTCGAAAGCTGCCATTTTAGACCGGAACATTCTGTAAGCGTGTCAATATTGAAATTGCTGAATGTTCTTAATCAGTTGGACAACATCCTGTTTTTTCCTTTTTTTCGAGTTCAGGAAAAAAAAACACACATGCACACTTCTGGCGCATCAGAGCAGAACATGACCAGCTAGCTGCTAATGCCTTTAAATAGCACTTTTGGAATCTGAGGACTAACAGTGTATTCTAAAGGTTACAGCTTGTTCTTTATTTGCTATTGTTTTGCTGTTATGCATCATATAATAATTACAAGAGAGAGAAAGAAAGAGTGTAAATTGTAATCAGGAAGACGAGTCATGTACTTTGGGTAATGCTGTCACTTTTGAAGGGTTTGCAAGAGGCTCAAAACGCAGTATTACTATGTCATATATTTTGTATATAAATGGATGTGAAAAGTTTTGATTGAGCTGTAACTCCAGTTTTTAAATTTCTTTGCACGGCTGAA
Source organism: Mormyrus proboscirostris (assembly GCA_026779585.1). Taxonomy (NCBI): domain Eukaryota; kingdom Metazoa; phylum Chordata; class Actinopteri; order Osteoglossiformes; family Mormyridae; genus Mormyrus; species Mormyrus proboscirostris. The sequence goes on from JAODKF010000040.1 coordinate 9,771,545, forward strand.
TATTTGTGCTGAATCCGAGCGGAAATTACATTTCTCTAGTGGGCCCTGCTTTTGTGTTTCATTGCCATCAAATATCACTGGCCTTGAGTTCCAGGATGATGTCACTCTGCCATCTTTTGGCTAATTCAGTATTTCTGTTTGCCTGTTTAACCCGTCAGAGTAGGTTCAGTTTTTCTCTCAGAACGTTGTTTTATCACTTCCGATGAGTTTGGGCAGTGTGTGGTGCAGCAGGTTAGGATGCTGTGAGTGTGATCAGAAGGTTGTTGCCTCAAACCCCAGGGTCGGCAGAAGGGTTTCACCTTAAGGCCCTTAACCCTAGTTGGTCCAAAGACCTAACCCTGATTTGTCAGTCGCCGCTTTTTGCTCTTCGTTTGCATGGTAACCTTACGCACAGATAAATAAAAGAGAGTAAGTAAGAATCCCATAACTGCTACTCTGCTGTAGTGATTACAGGATTACACCCAAATGCTGACTCTGCGAGCACTTTCGCTGCTTATTTCGAAGGAGGGCGGTAATATGCTTAGCCGATATTACGTTCATCCATCCGAGGAGAACATGACAGTCTTGCTGTGCAGTTGGCTGCATGTGCGCCTGCCGCTTACCAACGCAATCGTTACCCCAAGCTACTGATGGCCTCGTAAGGAGTGGGTGGCGAATTTACAGGAAGGCACCATCCTGGAAGATGAAAGCTCTTGTAATATCCTTTTCTATCCAGTTCAAACTAAAATCCCGATATTACCAATGCAAAAGGCGGCACTATTCAGATTTACATTCAAATTTTGTATGTATTTATGTAGTTATGTTATTATTATTATTATTATTATTATTATTATTATTTCAAGAGGCTATGCTGGCTATTTTTTGAAAGTACCAGCTAGCTTTGGAAGGTGCCACAATGGAAAAATATGTTAAATCATAACCTGAATATTCCCAGTTCAGATCCCAGTCGGAGCCCTTTTAGGTAAAACCCTAAATCAAGTTACATAACCTCTGTAGCTCTGGTAAAACATACAGCTGCATAAATGTTTCAAAAATGTGCAAGTAGCTTTAGTTAAAAGTGCCACCCAGCCCGCTCAGCATGGATGCCGTCGCCCGCAGCAGCCGTCTGAATAGTCGCATTCCGGTACTAATCACTCTCAGGGGCAGTCAGCGGACTCCGGGTACGGCAGCGGTACCCTGGTACTGGGAAGGAGCAGGTTCATTGGTGACTATCCTGCTCAGTAATGATGGTGCCAGAAGCCTCTTTTATTGTCTTGGACGGAAATATATCATGTTGTATAGGAAAAGTGCTGTAAAATTGCAATGACACGCTTCACCCTGAGCCTTTTATCCAGGCACTAAGTGTTTGCCTACCAGGGTTTCCTCATGCCAGCGCCGTAGCACTCATTTGCGCGATAGTGGCCAGATTACCAGCTCAGCTGTCGGCAACACCTCATTCGATGGACCGTGCTGATACACCGATTCCAAAACCGGGCCAGAACAGCTCCCATGCGCGGGAAGAGAGCCTACGGAGCACATTAGCATATTAGCGCAGTCGGGCTAAGAGTCAGAGCGTTCTCCAAATGCCTTGGCGTTAAGCTCTGATTAAACACTACATTCGTTTCATTTGATTTTTGTTCTTCACCCTGATTTAAATGGCTTCACCCGCTAAGAAAACACTGGCTCAGGACTGGGAAGTGAAATACAAAGTAATGTAATCACTATCGGCATTGAACAGGTGACTGAACAGGTCTTCATACCCCCCTTGTTCAGATGCGTCCCGTAGGCCTTGGGTCACCACCGAATCAGGGATATCATGGCATCTGAAACCACAGCTCTGGGGGACCTTCCGTGCTTCCTGCGTTATTTGGCTCGCATTTCCCACATTACCCGCAGCCCAGCGCCCCCCAGAGCTGTGAACGATTTACTGTTTTACTGCGGCCTGGGGGGGGGGTGGGGTCCTCTGAAGCCAACTGAGGGCGGCCGACTGAGGGCGGCCGACTGAGGGCAGCCAACTGAGGGCGGCCGATTGACGGCGAGTGCTGTGGCTGTCGAGGGCGTTTCATAAGCGGCCTCTCCCTCTGTTCAGATGTGTAATAATTAGATTAGTGTCGTCGTTTCTGCAGGAGGAGAGCAGGTGTACTGCAGCTAATGAGAGGCTGGCGAGAGAGAAGTGTTATTACTCCTGCTGAGAATGTTTTATCGCCCATCTGGGCATTGTCCTTATTGAGATGCTTCCAGACGGGTATGTTCAATGGTCAATAATCTGCTGTGTTGTATAATATATAGCAACACTTGCATCCACGATCATAGACCAGTACTTGAGTGGCCATAAATGTTTTTTTTTTGTGTCTTCATGTGGAGGTAAAATTCCTGTTGTGAGAATCTAATTCTTTATCTTCCATGGATGCAGCCAATAATCTCTCGGATTACACAGACCTGCCTGGAGAACTTGCTCACAGATGGACTCTGATTATAACCACAGTGTATACCTTGCTTTTATTAAAGCAGACTCATTTTCCCTGTTTTATATAATGTTAGCATGGACCCCGAGAGGGTTTTTTAGTTCCTTTCCTCCATTGTCTTCATTCATTCTTTCTTTCCCTCTTCCCTTTTTACATAAATGATGTAATAACAAATGACCATGCACTCTAATCAAATGCCTTGGGACAGCTGCACTATATAAAACATACATTTAACTGAAAGGAATATATCACAGAATGTGTTTTGGGGGGTGTTGTTTGGGAGTGTTGTTTCAGAAGACATTTGCCATCGGGAGGCCTATGAAGGGACTCAGCAGGGAGGACAGGCGGGTCGTCCCTCTCTCTTTAATCTGACGGAATCGTTCAGAGGGACGTAAGAACGTGCGAACAGCCCCGTGAAATTTCACACTGCGCATTCCTCCGGTATAAATATCTGATGGCGCTTCTATAACAAACAATCAGAGAAGGGCAGCTCTGAAAGGAACTGCGTTCCACTCTGACGCAAATGACGACAACCCTGGCGATGTCAAGTGGAGACAAAGGCCACAGGTTCGGGGCTTGGCTGCCATCATGCAGCTCAGCAATATCTTTGTAGAGGCAGAGAGAGAGAGACAGAGAGAGTGAGACAGAGAGAGACAGAGAGAGAGACAGAGAGAGTGAGACAGAGAGAGAGGCAGAGAGAGTGAGACAGAGAGACAGAGAGAGTGAGACAGACAGAGAGACAGAGAGAGTGAGACAGAGAGAGAGGCAGAGAGAGTGAGACAGAGAGAGGCAGAGGGAGTGAGACAGAGAGAGAGGCAGAGAGAGTGAGACAGAGAGAGTGAGATAGACAGAGAGACAGAGAGAGGCAGAGAGAGTGAGACAGAGAGAGGCAGAGAGAGTGAGACAGAGAGAGAGACAGAAAGTGAGACAGAGAGAGTGAGACAGAGAGAGTGAGACAGATAGAGTGAGACAGAGAGAGGCAGAGAGAGTGAGAAAGAGAGAGAGAGGCAGAGAGAGTGAGACAGAGAGAGGCAGAGAGAGAGAGGCAGAGAGAGTGAGAAAGAGAGAGAGAGGCAGAGAAAGTGAGACAGAGAGAGTGCACATGATTCAGGGTGAAATGAAGGACATTCCAGCTCCCCCCTTGCTCCCATTCCCAAAAGAAAATATGTTCCAGCCATCCTCATTTTTGTGATTACCCCCCTCATCATCGTCGCACCCACCAGCCACAAAGTTGACAATGGTGTGGCCTTCATGGGTGGAATTGAAAAACAACATAGTTTAAGCGAGGAGGGGGGATTTTCACAGAGAGAGCTGTGCAAAGGACTACGTTGCTATTATAATTTGACGGTTTCCTTCTACTATTGTGGGCCTTTATATTGCCTCACCTCCGCATTTCTTTAAAGTTGATCCATAATCCTTAGGGGGGATCAGAAGCCAAAGGGAGGTTTTACTTGTATTTTGAATTTCACAGAAGCATTTCCTACTATTCAATTCATCGTTAATTGTCATCTTCTGCAAATAAAAACTGAATAAATAAATTGTTTTCTGTTTTTGAGTTCACACTGCTACACAGCTATGCAGAGTTCAAGTAACAGCGGCCTGCTAATTGGCTGATTTGCTATTAGCAGCCCGTGAGTGGGGGCGGCACCACGCCATTGTTACCTCACGCCTCGTAATCCCGCCCCCAGCTTTTGCAAGATCTGTCTCTGTGTTGTGTGGCCTTCCTCTGGGTATCTCAGCTTCCCCACCTTCCCCCCCTGTCCCACCTACCCCCAAGATGTGCAGGTAGCTAAACTGCCCATAGTAAGCATGTGCGCATGCCTTCGTTGGACTGGCGTCCCGTTTAAGGTGTCCCTTTGCCCTAGTTGCTTGGGTAAATACCAGTAAATACCAGATTGCTCCAGACTAGGGCTGCACAATATTAGAAGAATTTTAAGATATTTATAAAACAAAAAAGTGGTTGAAAATGTACCCAAAATAACCTAATTGGAGCTTCTTTTTATTTGACAGTAGAGTCTGTCAAATAAGGTACTGTGAATTGTGCCGATGAAATCACTTGATTTTGCTCAATATTGACTTTATGGAATTATTTCTTTTCAGTGGAAGATGAATGTCTATTGGTGAACAGTTTTTTTTTCTCTCCTCCTCGCTCATTTTGTTCAATTTCTTGAATGCGCTATGAGGACAAAAAAGATCATAATTGGCTTGCAGAGGGCGTGCAAAGCTCATGCAAAAACTTTACGTACATTTTTTTAAACATATGCCAAATAATCTTGAAAAGGGACCATCGTTAAAACTGAAAAGCTTGCAAATGACAGAGTAGAAATGTACCTTATTGATGGTCTCAACCCAGCTGGCTATCGCAGTCCTTGCTATGTGAGAAGTGCACGTATCGTGCAGGGCCTACTTGGACCATTACGGACAGTAAACAAGCTTCTCCTGGGCTTCTGCTATGTGCAGTAAGACGAAGATACTGAGGATAAGCTGCGGTCAGACTGCAATCTGATCCGGCATCAGGCCTCCCCAGAGCCTGGGTCAGTTAGCTTCATTATGAATGAACTGTATACTGATCAGGCCACAACAGGGCGCCCCCAATTCCCTGCCGTCAGCCTCCAATTAGAGCAACCTGTTATTCTCATGAAAATCCCCTCAGTTGGTGCAAATGGGATCCATACCGGAGTCTCTGGGGGCTGCGGTGTATATTAAACCTACCCCACATATCCTATCAGCCTGCTGGACCCTGAGTCTAGGTGTTGCCAGGGGGCCAATCATCAGTGCTTGCCATTAGCCATTTGTATTCTTCTGTCTCCTTTATTTGTTAAAATAAAAGTGAATCCGAAATGGAGGTAGAGATAAAGAAAGCTAGCTACAGTCTATCGTGTTTCTACTGAGTCACACAAATATGATCTATTTATGTATAGTGACTATACTTTCAGGGTTCAGTTGTGATGGCTTGGATTTAATATGTGTACGTTTTTATGGTTTGTTTATATACTTATTTTCTTATGAATTTTCGTATTGTAGTTTTCATATGAACTAGTCAGAGGTGGTTTTTCACAATGATGTCCCAGGTGTTTTGTAGGATTTCCTGTGTGTTTGTGGAAATCAATGAAGATCTCAATCTGCTATCTTATCTCATATGGACGGAAATGCATCTGGGTTGGGAAAGTCTTCATCTTCCTACAAGCCTCAAAGGAGCTGAAAGAACAATATAAGATCTTGTGATGCTTTTTGTGGCGTTTTCAGTCACAGCTGATGATTTTCCGAATGACTTCCTGGAAAACACAGAGCATGTTTCCTCTTTTTCTGTCTCAGTTATATTCCTGAAAGTGCTCTGGGACCCCGCGGATTTCTTGGCCTGTCTGCACCCGCTCTCACCACCCTGTAGGGGTCTCTGTCCCCATGCTTCAGAAACCCTATGCCATCCATCAGCGCATCTGCATCTGCCGCTGGCCGAGATGGACACAGGGTTTACCCAAGGATGGCGTCCCTGTTTGCATCCGCTCGCTGGGGCTGGGCTGCCTTGTTTGAGCTTGCCTGGCAGGAGCCATTTCAGCCGACAGTCGGAGTCCCCCCGGAGTGACTGAGGGCCGAGGGGTGTTCGGATGCTTTATGGACCTTTCCGGGCTGAGTCCGATGCTGGCATTAACGTGGATAAACAGACCGCGGCCCTAAGCGAAAAAAGGCAGAGTGAATCGTATTGATCACTCGTGGAGGAGAGCTGGTTAAGCATCTCACACAGTCAGGTGGTCACCTGATGCACTTGTTTAAAGGTCAGCTGCGGCAGCCACACCCATGGGCGGAGAGGTTGGGGTGGCTGCAGTGGAGATGGTGGCAGCTCAGCTCAGAATGAAGCCTCACAAATCATGCTTAATAAAAGAAGCTGTACGTCAGGCGGCTCTGGGGAGGCAGTCTGGCCGGATTCCACAGGAGGACCGCAAGAGAAGGGGGTTCCAACAAAGAGGGACTTTTCCGTCTAAAATGATGATGATGCTGCTGATGATGATGATGATGAAGATCACAGACAGTTCCACATCCTGTTTAGGGGCAGTCCTCCTATTCTTTTCTCTGCTCCGCTAGAAAATAAATTTTCTAAAAAAAAATACCATTTAGTGATTTGTCCAGCAAACTTTTTGTGGAAATCGTGGAAGCCCTCCCCCCCTCCCTAACTTGACAGATTTAATCATGGTGATGGGGGGTGACTTCCCATATTTCTTCGGGGGGTGAGCACCCCTAAGGGTCAAATCCTAGAATGATTATTATTGCTGTTGCTGTAAGCAATATTGGATTAATTGCAATGAACTCCTTGCAACATTCAATCATTTACACATCAATGGAATACAAACATTCATGCACCCACCTTATTCACTTATTCGGGGTCAGGGTGAGCCTGGAGGTCACTAACCACTAAGCCATCATGCCATCCCATAATATTTTAGTTAATAGTAAACGCTTTTAGCTAAAGTGAATGGATGTAATCAGTCATCATGAAGCCTGCTACATCAACTTTATGTGTCTTATCCTTTTATACTTTTGCTGTGGTCAGAAACCATCAGGACCTAATCCCTGCAGGGTTTGTAGCTTTCCTTAGTTATGCTCTCAAATGTGACGATTGAACTGGTGTCCTTAATACTTATACACCTTCCATTATGGCTACATTTGATGTGCAGTGCATTGCATTCTATGTATCAAGTTAGCATGTGTTCTGCTTTATGGATTCACACTGTGCGTCTAGGAGACGTGAGGTCTTGGGAACGGGAGGTGTAGACCATGTCACTTTACCCTGGTTCTGATTCCCTCCACCAGGTACTGCAGATGTACCTCCCCTTCTGTGGAATCGCCATCTCCAACGCCCAGCTCTTTGCGGCCTCCAGGAAGGAGTACGACCGGAGCAGAGTAAGGCTCATGGAAGAATTTCAAATCCCCCTATATCCCATCCCTGCCCACGCACACACACGCGCCAACCCCACCCCCCACTGCTGACCACCAGGGTCTGTATTGATCCCCATCGTCCCACTCACTAGCACAGCAGGGGGGGTGGGTGTAAAGCAGGTCCTCTCCTCCCAGGGCAGCTGGGTGTGCAAACTGAGGAATGGGCGGTGGAGATCCGGGGCATAAATCACGTCGGGAGGACCTAGATGCCGGCCCTGACACCCCCCCCCCCCCCCCGCATTGATCTGTGCTGGGGGGGTCAATGTGGTGGTGAGAGGGCAGCATTTCACCTCATCTCATTACCATCGCTCCGTTCCTGCTGTTTCAGTGAGCAGCATTTCACCTCATCTCATTACCATCGCTCCGTTCCTGCTGTTTCAGTGAGCAGCATTTCACCTCATCTCATTA
>JAODKF010000040.1:9784624-9796730 GCA_026779585.1 Mormyrus proboscirostris
CCTGTCTCTGCCAGAGTTTGTTGTTTTGTCTCTTTCCCCCCCTCTCTGTCGGCACTCTCATATTTACATGCATAAGCGAGGGTCCCGGTCAGGTCAGGCCATGACCCGAGCGGGACCGGCTGAGATGATCCTTTGTGACAAGGCTGAAATTCTTGAAGAGGCAACAGCAGGGGGTGGGAATCGGGGGGGTGGGTAATGTGTGACTCCTAATATCATGTAATGCGTAATTAAACTGCAAACAGACAAAGGGATCCGGGCTTTTCCCAGGCCAAATGCCAAAGCACAGTAACTGTAGCATCTCACTGTTCAGTGCATTAAACGCAGCTCTCAGATTGACACTGGGATGTGGGAAAAATATTCTACATTTTTATATTTAGTTTTTTTCAGATATTTACCAGAAAAATCAGTACCTCAATAAACACCAATATATACTGTGCTTATACATTTACATAATTTATCATATGTAAATATATATATATTCACTTATTAAATATGTATATTTTTATATTTAATATGTCTAAAATATGACTATGTTCTTTATATTTATTAAAATAAATATTGGTATAATTTAATAATTTAATTTGATTGCATAATATAATTATGTTTATATATTGAATATAATTATATATTCATTCAATATGATACTATATATCCTGTGTATATTTGCCCACTAGCAGAGTGTAAAAATGGACTGAAAGGAAATGCCAGAAAAATATGCATCGGTGCAGCCAAAGGCTGGTTCCCTGTATTGTTTTATCAATGACTTTAATTAATGTGTAGGAGTGATTGTAGCCTAATTGGGGCCTAGTGAGGGGAAATGGATTGTGTAAATGAGATAGCAGCCAAGTCAGACTTAATAACCAGCCAAGAAACCAGAGCCAGAGGATTCCAGGGTACCTGCAAGGGGAAGGGGGGTGCTTACGAATCCCGACGTGTCCCGAGCAGGGGTGGCCCAGGTGCTGAACAGACTGGACGGGAAGCCATTTGACGACGCAGACCAGCGGCTCTTTGAGGTACTGTCCCCCGCCAGTTCACCAGTGTGCTCCATGCTGCCCCCTGCAGGGCTGACACAATGGCATTAACACCTGTATCTTCTGTTGGAAAGAAAGTGAGAGTGTTCATTAAGAACAAAAGCAAAGGCTAGATCACTGATTTTATTGCAATTGTTGTTGTTTTGTAAAGTGAGTGGCAGTCAGCTTCAGTGTACTAATAAATCTTCATAAATAGGTGTAACTCTGGATACAAATAAACTGTTTATATATGTGTGACACAGCGCAGCCTTAATGCAGTCACTCACAGGCGATGAATCAGGCGATGTTTGTACGTGTGTGCAGCCGCAGTGCTGTGTGTGTGTGTGTGTGTGTGTGCGTGTGTATGTGTGTGTGTGTGTCTGTGTGTTATCCGCTCACGATCCCAAAGCCATGACAGCTGTCACCTTCATTTCCTGCACAGGCGTTCGTCATCTTCTGTGGCCTTGGCATCAACAACACCATCATGTACGACCAGGTGAAGAAATCGTGGGCGAAGCAGTCCGTGGCTCTGGATGTAAGCAGCGATTTGATTGGCCGTGTCACTCATTGGCTCTGGGACTGGGGGGGGAGAGTGCGAGTGATCGTGATTGGTGTTGTTGTTCCTCCCTTGGCAGCATGGTGGTGTGATGTTACACAGCCCTGGCTCCTCCCACTTCCTGTAACATGCATGTGCAGGATGCAACTGAGCATGGAAAAGATATGCCCAGATATGCTCAAAAGTAACAGTTCAGATATGCTCAAAAGTAACAGTTTGGATATGCTCAAAAGTAACAGTTCAGATATGCTCAAAAGTGACAGTTCAGATATGCTCAATAGTAACAGTTCAGATATGCTCAAAAGTGACAGTTCAGATATGCTCAATAGTAACAGTTCAGATTTGCTCAAAAGTAACAGTTCAGATATGCTCAATAGTAACAGTTCAGATATGCTCAAAAGTAACAGTTCAATACACCAGAAATCACCATGTATGACAAGATATGATTATTTATAGATACTCCTTGCTTTACGATGGTTTGACGTAAGATATTTTCGACTTTATTAAGGTGCTATAGCAACGTTTAGTAGGCATCTTTGAAATTTGAACTGTTCCTGGACCAGCAATATGATACGAGTAAGTAGTATGATACTTTCTAATGTCACTGGACGAAGGCAGCATCCACCCGACCACACTTCTAGTCTCTGTAGCGATTGTGAGCATAAACATCTCACACGGTGTATCGTTCAGTGTGTTTTTTCTGTGTTTAATGTAATAAACTTATTGGTAAACTGATTAGAATTACTGGTATTTAGTTAGTTACAGTAATTACTTATTCAGAGAGAGTAGTTTACTTACTGTATTTATCATATCATTTTCAACTTACGATATTTTCCACTCACAATGGGCTCATCGGAATGTAACCCCATCATAGATCGAGAAGAACCAGTATATACTCCCTGCTGGCCTGGTAACATACTGGGTGCTTCTGTGTTGGTTCATAGTAGCAGGCAGATTACAGCCTCTTCTGTCTATCAGCTAGAGGACATTTATTCATGTCTGTCAAGGATACGAAAGTCCGGTTTTCAATATGCTGGCGCTGTCTGTCTCTTACTCGCATCATAATTGTTTGCGATGAAGTGAAAACCCATGTCAGCTGTCAGCGTCCTGCAGGCTGCGGCCTCCCCTATTGACCTGCCCGCGTGGCGTCACACTCCATTACACATACGGCATCTTTCACCATCGACTAAAGGTCCGTTGTGACGTCACGTCCGCGGGGGTGGCGGGGGGGGGGCCCTTTGTTGTGTTGTAGCTCGTTGAGCTCTAATCGTGTCACCTCATCTTTGGCAGCCCTGAGTGTTGCATTCTGGGTAGCATCAGGGTGTTGAAATGGGCCGGCTGTGGTGCGTCGTGCTAGTAGTACAGATTGCCTGGGCCACCGCGGAAAAGGATGCCTGGGGACGGGAAGAACCAGCCCTCAGGACGGACCTCCGAGATTTACTGCACCCCTGTTAGTGTTGCAGGCCTACAGAAAAAAACCCTCGTTAAGACAGCATAAATTATTAATGGGGGCAAGGAAAAGTGAGTGTGTGCTGCTGAAGCCCTGACTCACCCTAAGGAAGCCTTACAAGGGCAGTAAGCCACTTTGCTGCAGCTCTCAGCTACTCATTTATTACAATGATACCAGGATCGTACCCCTCAGAGGGTCTGAGAAGCATGGGGGGGGGGGCACGGCAGGTTTGGGGTGGACTGGCTTTCTTGCCAGGGGCCGTTCTGGCTTATCTAAGTCTGCGCTGATCAAGCAGGGGTCGCGTGGTGATAAATCTGCACAGACAGACGCAGGCCACAAAGCACGGCTCTTCACCCTGCACGTTCTGTGAGGTGCAGTGATACTGAGGTGGGGGACACCTCTCCCCAGGACTTGCAACTAATTCTTATTAGGGTCTCTGATTTTCGCTGGGCTTCTTCTTCTTGGCTGCGAGGTGACGGACGGACAGGATACCATACATTGCTGCCATTTGTCCTGTAATTGCACGCTTTAATTTCAGAACTGTGATCTCAGCGTGACGCAGACTGAAAAAAAATTTGATAGTCAGGGCTTAGGGCTTCTCACCGAAAGTGTCTTTTAGACTAAAGGTTTGATTGTGTTGCAGGTGCTGTCCTATCACGCAACATGTTCCAAGACAGAGGTGGACAAGTTCAAGGTGAGTTGCGTCATATGAAACACAGTGACAGGTTTTAAACGCACGTCTGTCGTTAATCTTCTCAGATGATTCAGCAGCGTACACACCAGGCTAGTATTACAGGGGGAGGGGGGCATTCATCCATCTTAAAACTGCTTTATCCTGGTCAGGGGGAATAGGAACCAATCCCATTCAGCACAGGGCTGGAATACACCCTGGATGGGATGTTAGTTCATCACAAGGCACAAACGCACAATCACATGCTACAGGCAATTTGAGAGGCGCCAGTCCGTTTAACTGAATGTCTTTGGGCTGTCATGGGAAAACAGAGGAATTAGAGGAAACCCACATAACTTGGTGAGAACATGCATACTCCACACACGCACAACAGCGGAGGCGGGACTCAAATTCCCAACAGTGGAAGCCCGAAGCAGAAGGCCTACCCACTGAGCTACCTGGGGAGGTACTTTTTATTTTGGTTTTCGGGAAACGCGATACCTCACACTGAAGTATGGTAGTTGTGTTTGTCTGATTGTTTGAATCTAAAGATGTCATACAATAAGACTGCAAAAAAACTGGGATATCAAGGGGTCACAGGGGTCATACATGATGATGAAGGACACAAAGAGCGGGGCAGTGGTGGCTTCATGTCAGAGATCTCGTTCTTCAGACCAAGCTGAGCTGTTTAATAATAATAAAATAATAATAAATAATAATACATTTTATTTTCAGCGCCTTTCAAAACACTCAAGGTCACTTTACATAGCAGTATACATAATACACAATGAAACATAATAAAATTTAACTTACACAAAACAAAAAATTACACAATTAAAATGCACAAAAGTATTAATTAAACTGCATATACCAACTTGAACAAATGAGTTTTTAAATGTGATTTAAACGTGCTAATGGAATCAATCTTGCGGATGTCAGATGGGAGAGAGTTCCACAGATAGGCTGCAGAGTAACTAAAAGCTCTACCTCCCGTTGTAGTCAGACGAGTGTATGGAACTACAAGATGGATAGATGAAGAAGATCCGAGGGAACGAGAAGGTATATTGATTTGAATAAGCCAATGAAGTTCCTGAAGAACAGGAGTAATATGATTAGTAGGAGGAGTTCTAGTAATGATATGAGCAGCTGAGTTCAGAACCAACTGAAGTTTGTGTAAAGATTTTAAAGGCAGACCAAACAGGAGAGAATTACAATAATCAATATGTGTTGTGACCAAAGTATGGACAAGTATGGCAGTATTTTGGAGATGAAAATAGGCAGACTGAGTAACATTATTTATATGAGCTGTGTAAGACAATGTGCCATCCAAGATGACACCCAAACTTTTAACCAGAGAGGAGGGAGAAACGATGGAATTATCAATATTAATGAAACAACTGTATACTTTGGGTAAGGAAGATTTTCTACCAATGAGGAGAACCTCAGTTTTATCACCGTTTAATTTAAGAAAATTTGAAGTGAACTAAGATTTAATCTCATATAAGCAATCAGAAATGGAACTAGGGGGAAGAGCAGAGGTGGGTTTAGAAGAAAGGTAAAGTTGGGTGTCATCAGCATAGCAATGAAAATTAATATTGAATTTACGAAAAATATGACCAAGAGGAAGCAAGTATATAATGAACAGAAGGGGGCCCAGGACAGAACCCTGAGGAACCCCTGTAGTAACTGAACAAGACCTGGATTTAAAGGATCCCATCTGAATGTACTGAGTACGATCAGAGAGATAACATTTAAACCAATTGAGTGGTGTACCAGTAACACCAATAAAAGCTAATCTTTGAAGTAAAATATCATGAGAAATAGTGTCAAATGCTGCACTTAAGTCAAGCAGAGTAAGGATAGTTCATAGTCCAGAATCTACTGCCATAAGAAGATCGTTAGTTATTTTAACTAGAGCGGTTTCGATACTATGCAGAGAATGGAAACCTGATTGAAATTGCTCATAAAGATTATTGTCAGCTAAGTGAGTATGAACCTGAATTGCAACTATTTTTTCAAGAATTTTCACAAGGAAAGGTAGATTAGAAATTGGATGAAGGTTATGATAATCAGTGGGATCTGATCCGGGTTTCTTGAGTATAGATGTTATAATAGCTGATTTAAGATTGTTTGTCAGATCCTTAGTGATTTCTTACAAGAAGAGTTTAAGAAATGAATCCAAGCATGAATCGTAGTTCCCTGCCGAGAGTAAACCAGGTAAGAATACGGCAGATTTGTGGTTGAATCGGAATCAGAATTTGTTTATTTGTCAGCAAGTATTTTAACATGCAAGGAATTTACTTTGGGGTGTCGTGCACAGCAAGCCAGGACAATCAAGATAATCGACATATAAATGAGTGCAGATAATGTGTACAGTGCAGTACAATGTCGCAGGAGGTTAATTACATGGGCTGCTGGGGGGGGGGGGGTAATATGCTTGGAGTGATGTAATAGTAGGTGATTAGATGGACAGGGGAACGGTCCAAATCAATGGCTGTTGACGAGGCCTACTGACAAAGGGAAAGAGCTGGTCTTTAGGCGCATGGTTTTGGTCTTGATAGACCTCGATAGACCTTGATAGATGGATTGTACAGACATGTAATATTTATAGATGAATAGAATCAAGTCTTACTCCCATTTGTCTAAACATAGTGGGTTTATAATTGAATCGGACAGTGCTTTAGTACATATTTTGTACATTACATTAGGCTGAGATAAGACAGCCTTGCATGGAAGCTTCTTTTATTCCAGAAACGTCGCTGCTACAATGAATTTCCATTCCATGAATTACATAAGGAAAAATGAGTGCTACTGCGGTTCCCCTGCTTCCCCCCCCCTCCCTCACTGTACAAGGCTGGGGGCAGCAGGGTATTTATCACACCACAGGTGACACAGGGTCACCTAGAGGAGTCGCCACTTGCATTCCCCCACTGAAAGGCTGCCTGTTTAATTGAACACTTTGCCCAGCTGCTGGAGCCACTGGTGGGGGAGGAGCTGCCTGGTGTGTCGGGCTGCCCCATCTGAGCCACTGGTGGGTGGGGGGGAGGGGATTTCACAGCCCAGTGTGAGAATATGCACATGTGGTGTTTAAGCTTTTTTATATCATCCCACCCAGGCCTCATATCCAGATATGGCATGATAATCAGGCCGAGAGACTGTTAAGGATCTGTGGGGTAATTAAAATACATTAACCATTGGAGACTCTGACTCTGTACAAAACACTGAACAGAAAGCAAGCCTTTCAGAAACTGAGACTTTAATGTTGCAGTCTTAATATTTTGGGTCACACTAATTAGTATTTATTCGTTAGTGCGGGTGACGCATACTGCTACAAATCACACCTACAGCAAGATCACTACATCGCGATGGAGATTAGATCACCATGTTCAGGCACTGCGTAAAAATCGCGGGGGAGGGGGGGTATTGAAACAGATTGCCATGATCAAGCACGGCGTAGAATTTGAAGTGGATTCAAGCAGACCCCAAGCTCCATGCACTGCGTAAAAACCGGACGCCCCAAATCCATGCACTGCGTAAAACCCAAATGAGACTCGAACAGAGAGGCACCGAGTGAAAAAATGAAGGGGATTGAAACATCCTCGTGTTAGGTGCTGCATAGAAACCGAACAGCATTCAAACATATCCCCAAGTCCAGGATCTGCATGAAAACCAAACGTGATTCAAACACAGCCAAGTCAAGGCAGATTTAGACAGACTACCATGTCCAGCCTAAATGTGGAAAATTAAAGGGGGGACTCAAACAGGTCGTACCCCACAGCCCTGAGACGCAGACAAAAGATGAACCGTGCATCACATGGACCTGTTGCACCAAACCCATGGGCTGAAAGTGAGATCTGTCTCGCGTTCTCTCTTTTGCTGAGTGTAATCATCACTTTTAATATGCACCCCCAACAGGCTGCCTCAGCATCCACAGAAATACAGCCCTGAAAATGTGGTTAAAAGAAGCATCTCCCAGCCTCAGTCATCTGTCCTGGCTGTGCTGGTCTGAATCGAGGGCCTCTGATCGATATGCAGAAGTCACTGGCTTTAAGCAACATGCTCCTCTCAGGCGGGGGTCGGGGGTGGCCGCATGATTCTCAGATGAGTTATGAGCTGGGAGTGTGCAAATAGGCACGCAGTCACTACATCAAGCATAGTCGCTGCATTACTACCTACTGCCCAGACAGCTGCTTTGGGCCAGCAGATCAAATGGGGCCGTTGTCACATCTTCCACCTGTCTCGACCTGAATGATCTACCACCTAAGCAAAAAAACTAAAATGTCCAACCATCCATCTACTAATTCCTCATCCTGGTTAGAGCTGGGGGGCCTGGAGCCTGTCTCAGGCAGCACAGGGCACAAGGCTGGGGTTCACCCAGGGTGGGATGCCTGAGCATACAAACAGTCATACACTACATGCAATACAGAAATACCTGTAAGTCTAACTGCAGGTCTTTGGACAGTGGGAGCAAACCATTTAAAATCTAAATATGAAATCTAAGTGCAGGTCCAGGTGGTCCCCCTGCCTGTTTTACCTTAGCAAATCCATGCAGGGTGACACCATAGCCGGCTGTCGGTACAGGACTGGCTCAGATCTCGGCGTTTTGGGTTTACCTCACAGACAGCCACGGGCATGCAGCAAGCCAAAGCGCTGACAGATGGCTCTCTGTAAGCTCAATGTTTCATACTGAGAAAGACCCCCGCTAATGAAATAGTTACTGACCAGGGCCACCGGTCTCCACCGTATGAAACTGAGATGGAATGATACTGTACAGGTGGCGGAAACGTGCAAGTGTTTGAGGTGGCGGGAACGTGCAAGTGTTTGATCTGTGTGGTTCGTAACAATTACGAGTCATGCTCGCAGTCATGCTCATATGTATGTTTTTCCCCAGTGGGAAAATTAAAGTATAGAAGCTGCCAGCATTACCTGGGGTGTTGTAGGGGGGCTCTTCCAGTAGCGTCCTAGATCTCTGTCAACAGTGCAGCTCCTCTGAAGGCCCCCCTCTCATTAATTAACCACCTTCCATCCAAATGCTTTCTGTCATCCATGTTGTTCTTTATCACGCTGATTATGGGATTGATATTAACCTCTTTTGGCTGCTGAGACGGTACCTACCTCCATGTAGAAAACACGGAAGAAATTAACGCAGACATCCGGAAAACACCTAAAGCTTTCAATCATCTGGCGGTCCGCCATTTTCACGCTTCCTCCAAAGGATTCAGCTCCTACATGCCCTCTATTTCCCCATCTCTCTTTCTCCCTCTGTTTTTGTTTCTTTCTTTAGAGACAATGCAATGCTTTGAATAACCTTCTGAAAAGAATGTGTTGCTATGACAGATGATTTTGATGGCAGAAGGAGAGTTATAATTTATGGATGGGTCATACTCAGCCATAACAAAAGTTGGCCACGTTGTTTTGTTGGGTTTTCATGTTTGCGTACGAGGTAGACGGGCATTTCTGTTTTCATTGGGGGGGATTAAGGTGTGATAAAATGCTGACACGTTCTCTGTCCCCACACCCTGTTCACAGGCGGCGAACATCCCCCTCGTCTGCGAGCTGGGCATCGACAAACTGTCCTTCGACGACTTCTCGCTGGACGTGGACGCCATGGTAACGGCGGCACTGCGCATGTTCATGGAGCTGGGCATGGTGCAGAAATTCAAAATTGACTATGAGGTGAGGGGCACGGGGGTCACGCCCACATGCTCATTGCGCCTTAGGGTCTGTGATACTGCTTAGAAGGTTCAAACATCTAAACCAAGCTCCTCCAAGGATCATCCACTCACACATTGGTCCCCCCCCCACAAGTATAAACACCCCCACAGAGTCAGGTCCCACCTTGAGCTGATACACCCTCTCGCTGTTTCGTGGCTACCCCCTCCTGCCTTCGCAGACCCTGTGCAGATGGCTTCTGACGGTGAGGAAGAACTACCGGATGGTGCTCTACCACAACTGGAGGCATGCCTTCAACGTGTGCCAGTGCATGTTCTCCATACTGACTGTGAGTGTGCTCCACCTGGTGGTCATACGGTGGAGCTGCCGATTGTAGAGCATATCTTACTATGGCACTGTATGCGATACCACATCATCGCATGGGCCCGGCATTGACATGGAAGGAAATCCGGCCTGACCGCACCCACTCACGTGTTTCATCTCCTAGAGTACCAGTGATGATCCCTGCCTACGTCTGTTTCTGGCCCCATGAAAATCAAAGAAAAACTGCTTGAGTAGATCCCAGAGAAGCATTTACACCCCCAGAAAACATATTCGATGCAGGGGCACCGATTCAGCTTCAGATCAGCTATTTGGAGCGAAAGCACTACCCTGCAGTTTTTCCAGAACAAATGTGCTGCCACAGATATACCCCCATGGTAATAAGTGGCCTTTCCACTGCATGCTGCTATTGTCTGACCCTGCTTGGTGATGAATCGAGCTCACTGTCCGCCCCACCCCCAGGACTGGGTCCGCAGCTCGATTCTCCAGTTGGCCGCAAGAACATGGGCTTGTTTATGGAATCTCTCACTGTCAGTCACATGACGCAGGAAGAGCTGCGGCACACATACAGCCCCCTTTTAGTGACATTAGACCTGAGGGTGCGGTGTTATGTTGCGTTTTAATAATGCATTCATTAGTATAACAGCTTATCCAGCGGTGGGTCATGGGGAGCCTGATCTCAGGACGGACAGGACAAAACACCCTAGATGGGATGGCAGTAAATCGCAGGGACCTGACCTGTATATATTCATGTATTATATACCCAGCGCAAACAGCACTTCATTCACGTTTTACTCTCTATATGCGTGACCGTCAGACGGCAGGATTCCAGGAGACCCTGACGGAGGTGGAGATCCTGGCTCTCATTGTCGGCTGCATCTGCCATGACCTGGACCATCGCGGGACCAACAATGCCTTCCAGGCCAAGTGGGTACCCCCCCCTCCCACCCTCGCCACCTGACCCCCGACCTACCATATGGTGGCCTGTGGGCACAGAGTGGGGCGCCACGTAAGCCTTATGTAATGACAAACGAGCCCTCCGGCCCTGCTGGGAGAGTGCTAACGGCTCGTTCAGCAGCTGCTGCGCGGTGAGCTCTGCGGGCTGCACTCACCCCGTATACAGTTAAAGCCAGGACAGTTTAATGCAGATCCCTCCTGCTGCATTGCCATGCCGCCTTGGGGTCTCGCATGCCGTAATGAATGCACCTGGATATGTCTGCAGCCCAGCACTGCAGTCACCCACTCTTTGCTCCTCGCTCATCCTCTTTCCCGTCTCGCTCCGGTTTTTCATCATTCTCCACCCTTCCTTTTTCTCCATCTCTCTCCCTCCATCCCCATCCCTCTCTTTCTCTTTTCTTTTCCCATCTCTCTCCCTTTCCCCATTCCTTTCTATCCCTCTTCTCTCCCTCCATCCCCATCCTCCTCTTTCCCCACCGCCTTCACCCCCATTTAGAACGGGTTCCGCCTTGTCCCTGCTGTATGGCACCTCAGCCACGATGGAGCACCACCACTTCAACCATGCTGTCATGATCCTGCAGAGCGAGGTATAGCCTATGGTCCTGCCGCCCTTCCTGCCTCCTCCTAGCCACCCCCCAGCTGACCCTGACCCCTTCCACAGCCCCTACTGCTCATAAGTGCGGGGCAAAATCACGTGGTCCAGGGCCTCTGGCACTATGAGGCATCAGGACTCCGCAGACATGGCAACCCTTCACTGCAAGGGTTGAGACCTCCGGCACACATGGCAACCCTTCATTACAAGGGTTCACACTTCCCACAGACACGACAACCCTTCACTACCGGGGTTCTAGCCACTCACACACACGGTAACCCTTGACCACGAGGGTTCTGACCTCCTGCCGTCATGGCGATCGTTCACTATATGGCTCTCATTCATTTTGCCTGATTTGGTCTACTAGTCATTATCACATGGGCTCGCGGTGCATAAACCTACATCACAGAAAACTAATTAAATATAAAATGGCATGAATCAAAAATTAGTGGTTGATTCAGTTTTATAGTACCTAATTATGGTATAAAAAAAGAGTAGAATTGACTGATTTAATATGGCTTAAACCAAATTGTTCGACAGATGTGTGAAAACATCGTGTCCTACAGGGCATTCAAAAACATCTATGCTGCTCAAATTTGTTAAACATACATTGTTAACTGTCACACCCATTATAGGGCTTTGAGGCTGCTTGAAATGTTTATTTTCAGTAATATTTTAATCGTTTTGTTTGTTTTTATGTGTGTTCGCAGCAGATACAGACCTTACCGGGAGCCCAGCGCCAGTAATTTTCTCGCAGTTTACCTTCCGATATCTGGGAAGAATGCACAGAACAAACAGGATTCAAAGGAGAATCCGTAATTAGGAGACGCGAAGTGTTCTTACAGCAGGATGAGCTTGTGGGGGGGGGGGGGGGGTA
>JAODKF010000040.1:9811861-9848364 GCA_026779585.1 Mormyrus proboscirostris
GCCCCCCACCCCTCCATAAAACTATTAAGAAAAGGAAAATTAATCAGCGCACACAACAACCTCTATGCCTCCGGGGTGGAATCTGCTGTTTTCTTCGATAAACAGACACACGAGATGCTAAAAAGCATAAAGATAATGAGCAGCATGAAGTGGATTTAAACTTAAAAATAAACACAAACAATCCTCTACTTTTACGTTTTTTTTTTACGTAACTTTTAAGTTTTGCAGCAGCCGTGTTTCTGGGCCTGGACAGGTAGCGGCACCCGATACACCCCGACTGCGGCGGAGATGAGCCAGTCTGCATGTAGGGACGCACTTTGACAAATGTGGTCCAGAAGCATAAAAGGGAGGGGAGGGGGGGGGGGGGGGGGAAAGGGTCCCATAGCCCCGTGTCAGTTTAACAGGACAAGAGCAGTATCAAAGTTAAAAGGGCAGAGCGCAGAGTTCACTCAGGGCACTGGCAGGCGTGATCGATGGACTCTCGGGGTGATTAATGCCCTGTAACCTTTCCGCTGGACCTTTAGAGCCGTAATAAACCATTAACTCTGCTTACAGACGGCCGCCTGGCCCTCCTGGCTTTGCCGCAGAGTGGAGCCTTCAGCCACTCTTTCACCGTGACAAACACTTTGGCTCCTTACAAATTCAAATGTAAGGAACAAAACCTGGGACACCGTATTCAGTTGTCCGGCCGAACAAGGACTCTTTGGGTCATTCTCCAATGGGACGGCTCTCCTTTTCACCCTTTTGTTTTTGGACTTTCATGACTTCTGGACCCAAATCTCTAAACCAAGGTAAATGTTCGCCTAAAAAAAATCAAGTGCTAGAGACCTCCTCTGATATATTTAACATGGTAGAATTTACATTGCCCTTAAAACAAACTCTGGATACTTTTCAAAAACAATTATACTATGCAGAGTTAATTTTAAAATCGGGCACAACGCTTTAAGCATTTTGGTACCAGCTCCCAGTATGTTGAGTGTGTTTATTGTGTGTGTGTGTGTGTGTGTGTGTGTGTGTGGAGGGGGGGGGGGTCATGTGGCAGCAGGACCTGGTGTAAACACAGGTTAAAAATAATTTATATTTCCTGCGGTGGCCCCCCACCTCGCCGTCCCAGACTACATCTGTTCTCCCTGATACACAAAACTCAGTGAGAGCGGCCCCATCCGTCACCGTGGCGCTGTGGGCCCGACACGCAGGCCTGCCCGCACCCAGATAGCGCGGCCCGTCGTGATTAATCACAATTACGGCGCCTCGCAGAGAGGAGCCGCGTCAATACCCCCCGCCCCCCCGCTCATGCCATGGCGTCGGCGGGGCTGCTTGCGGGGTATGTGTGTGCACACTATGGGGGGGGCATCATACGCACCTAGGGGTCAGAGAACACGGCCAGATCCTGATCCCCACCCCCCGCCACTCTTTCATTAGTGGTCCTTTAATTCTTGCCCTCCCTGATAAAAACGCCGATTTAATATCCCGACTGGTGCGTCGAGCGGCATCCCCTGACAGGGGAGATTAATCGCCTGCGGCGGTGTGTGGAAACCGTGAGCCGAATGGCGCTGCAGATAAGACGGCCCGCTCGTTTGGCCCCGGCAGCAAGGCCTGCCGCTTCCCGCCGCCTCCTCGTGCCTCGCTTTGGCGGCGGCCACCGGGACACAAAGAGCAGCCGCTGGCCTATTTGTCTTCCGTAGGAAAACCGGGTCGGACGCGTGACAGGAGAGGCACGGGAGCACTCTAACGCTCGGCAGCCTGGAGGAAGGGTGGCGGGCCTGCAGTCATCATCCGGAGATGAGTGGGGTCGAACCAACAGGCCACAAGGGCACCATGGAGCGGGTGGGGCAAATCGGCCCGTCCAGACAACAAAGGCGCTCCCTAATCCGTAGGCCCTTGTTAATCATATGCCTCAAAACCTGATCTGGGCTCCGGCCCAAATCCTAAACCTGGAGTCGAAATCCCCGCACATGTACCCCAACGGTGCCCCTCGTCGTGCAGCGCCGTACCTCCGTGGTGGTGGGAGAGACTCCCTCCGTTGGCAAGGATCTCCTCTCTGGCTGCGTGCTGAGGACAGAGGAGACACTGCCGGTCAAACACGTCATCCGCAAAAAAGCACAACGTACAACCAATATCCATGGCAGCTCGGTTAATCAAAGTGATACTGTACGTCCCCTTATGTTACTATTACACAAAGTGATCCAGCTCGTCAGTGTTACACGTTACACCCCAGCTGTGGCAACGTGGGGGGGGGCATGGGGGCCAGCGATGTGCTCTGGAGCCTCTCAGTCATATCAATATGTCTCTCAGAGATAAACATTAAAACATGTAGAGGTGGACATTTCAGGTCCAGAAAGTAAAAATCCAGACCAGGATTTTGTTTCAACCGACCACTATGACTGTGACTCTTTATGCTCAATTGGTTGGTTGAAATAAAATCTGGATGGTCTGGATTTTTACTTTCTGGACCTGAAATTTCCACCTCTGAAAACATGTTAATGACTGGCCTCCTGGTGCAGGGGCTTCCTACCTCCACTTGCTCGTAAACGTGCACAGGGTCGGCGAGGCCTCTGTAGTTAAAGGCAAAGTAGAAGTAGACACAAGCGCCGGCATCGTACGTCTGGGTCACCCTGTGGCACAAGGACACGGGCATCAGGACTCGGAAGCGAGCCGCTCCGTCGGGTCTTCCTTAACATACATGTGGTCTCGTGGTCTGAGATTAGTGCGCCAACGTGAACGTAAGGGTAGCAGAACAGAGTGATGAATAGTGATACTTTATTCATTTCAGGGAAAAAGACAAGTTTTCCCCAATATCTTGCTGTCCATGAGACACAGACAGAGCAAGACCGGGGATCAGAGTGCAGGGCCAGCCAGTGTCCACAGACCCTCATGCAGTTGGGGATAGATTCAGTAGCATCAGACTGCTGAGCTGGGAACTGGGAACCTTCCCGTTACTGGCAGAGTCCTAACCCGCTGCCCCCAGCGCTGAATGCTATGAATGTCACTGCACGTTGATAACAGGGGCATCAGAACTCCCTGACCCCAGGGTGTGACACAAACGCAGGGGTGGCCGGATGCCCCGCCTTCACGTTTAATAACGTGACATCACAGGGCCATGGGGGGGGGGGGGTTTCCTACCCTCTGAGGGCCCTGCCATTTAACACCATCCCAAGAGTTCAACACATGTCACATTTAATTTATAAAGTGTTATGGCTTATCTTTCCACTTTTGTCTCATGCCTGTGACAGATCACATTTAAAAATTATAAACTTCACAAATTTACTACATCTAAAAAAATGTATATCACACAAGTATTACCGGATTTACACAAGTCCCGTTAATCACACAGTTATTAAAAGATCTATAGTTACAAAGGAAGGGGCTTTTGGGCCGGACGTGCCAGGAGGACACAGCACACAGGCCTGTTCAGGATAAATCGCACTGCGGTGCTCTGTCCCGCGACCTTCGCAGGGGTCAGACAGGCAGATCAATCTTGTCACGGCCCCGCCAGAGGAGAAACGAATGGTTAAAAAAAAAATGATCACTTTTATCTCTGCGCAGTAGCAGAGGGACAGGCGAAGGGCGTGGAGGGCAAACCACACTGGGATGGTGTGGCTACTGCTCCGCTGGAGAAGAGGATCAGGACTTAAAGTATAAGCACATGGCAGCCATGGAGCCCGTCTCCAGGCAGTATGCCGGCAGCTCGCCCCCGCCGGGCCCCTCCCACACAGGCCGCACAGGCCTGACCCACACGCACCTGCACGTGGACATGGGGGGGGACTGCACCCCCCTCTCCTTGCATTCCCTCATGATCCGCTCCTTGACGTTCCTGCAGAGATCCAGGACCCTGGGAAGAGTGATGGGGAAGCGTTAGTGCACCACCCGCATGCAGTAAAAACAAGTGGGGGGGGGGCCATGCCAAGGGACAGAAGCCGACCCCCCCTAGACGCGAGAGGGCTGGGGATCTCCACTTCCTTCCTCGGGCGGATGTGGCGGCGGGGAGAATGGCTGCTACACGGTGCTCAGGGGACGCGAACCTGGCAGAGGCTGCAGAAGCCGTGTGTGACGCTCAGGAGGAGGAGTCTTACAGCGGCGTGTTTGACACAGGGCTTAGTGTCGGAGGAAACGGGGCAGCGCACGTGTCACCCAGAGCATATATGCAAGACAGTGGAACTCTGGGTCAGCAGACAAAGTTTATATAACAGGTGCCCACGATCCATCTCCGTCCTGCTCCTTCCGGCTCCTTCCGGCTAGCTGGGGGGGGTGGGGGGGGGGACAAGGCACAGATGGAGCCAGCGAATGGTGAAATCTAATTACGAAGAATGAAGCAGTCCACCTGCTTTCCAGCCAATCGGCAATCCCGCTCCGTTTCTGACAGTGGTTTACATCAGCTTGTAAATCCTGTTTCTTTCCCACCAAACAGCCACCAACCACCCAAAAAAACTTGGAATCTCGGGAATGTCATCAGAGCCTGTGTCCCAGCCAGACCCCTCTGCACCACCACATCTGGTTTCCAGACTTTCTCCTCACGCCAGGATGTACCTCAGAGCTGCGTGCCTCTCTCGGCCCCAAGGTGCGGGGGGGGTGGCGTGGCTTCCTATAAGCGTGAGAACAGTAAGGGCCGTTTTCAACTTCACACAGCTCCCCACGCTCCTTCTCTACCAATCATACCCCTGGCCAGAGAGCCCCTGCTCCGTAAGACTCCGCCGGGCCCATTAGGGTCAAAGGTCATGCCGACAGCTGCCCACAGCACCACTTGTAACCCAGGGATAGACGGCAAGTGGAAACGCCAAGTGATCTCACCCAGAAACAGTTACAGTACGGATGTTACCTGTCCCAAGGCACTGACGTCTCAAATGACTCTCCGATCACGTAGTAGTCCATCCCCAAGTCCTGCAGGAGAAGGACAAACACCCAGGGAGTGAGTGACAAGCGGCGACAGTAGAGGATATCTGGGAGACGGGGTGCAGGGGTCCACAAAGCCGGCTTTCTAAAGGACATGACGTCTCCCCCCACAATGGCGTGCAGTTAACGTTCTGTTCCCTGACCGAAGCCAGGGAACAATCCCATTCCAGAGATTCCTCAACCTGAGCCTCCGTGGCAACGCATGCGAGCGGACAGAGCCGGTCCATCGGGCCGAAGCCACGGCGGGCCTTTGTGTGTCGATCACAGGGACCCACCCGGAGATAAGCGATGACGAAGGTCAGCATGTAGCCTCTCTGCCCATTGTCTTCTCCAGCTGCCAGGCCCCTGGAGGCACACAGTGGGGTTAATGTTTAACACGGCCCATTCACCCGTTCCCCGCCCCCCTACCCCGCAGCCGCCACTCAAGCACGGCCCAGGTCCGTGGTGGGGCCTTTAGCCACGTCCGCTCGCCGATCGCCCGTCCATCTATCAAAGCAGGCCCCTTTGAAGGGGGAGAGGACGCGGGTGGGGAATGGGGGTGCAGGCAGCGATCAAATTTTCATTTACCAACTAATCAGATCAGGAAAAACTCATTAGAGGAAGTCTTAATTGATTCGCCCCTTTTTGTCGGTCGGAATCAAGTATCATTCAGAGAACACAGTCGAATCAATCACCCTGAAAGGAGGAGGATAAATGTGAGCAGCACGATAAACCGCCACGTTTCCGGGTTCTCCCAAACACGAGCCTTTCAGCAATGAAAAACTAGTCTGAACTCATCAAGCACACATTATATAACTTACACCCAGTGTGCTCCAAAACATCCCCTGAAAACATTAATGTTCAGGAAAGCAGAACATACTGAGCCTTATAAACTATGCAACAGTCTCAAAAGAACATGAAAGAATCTTTTTTTTTTTCTCTCAAATGTGTCAGATTTTGATTCCAAAGGGACAGGAATGATTGGGGAAATTTCCTTCAACTTTCAGGATATTAAGTTTAGAATCAGGTCCCCTTGGGAAGGTCACAGTGTGAAACACGCGCACGCACACACACACACCTGCAGATGTGCAAACAGGAGTTATCACACTCTCCACCCACAGCTCCTGCTCTCACTCTGTGTAAATGTCATTGGCTTTGATAGCAGATAAACTCGCACAAGCCAACAACAGCACAGGAGCACTATCTCAGGCACGTTGGGACCTGGGTGTGCATTTGGGGGGGGAGGGGGGGGCATCTCTGCTTGCCTGTGACAGATAACTTATTCTCAGTAGGGTACCCCCATCAATCAGCCTCACGATCAATCGAAGCGGGCAGGGCTCAGCCAGCCCCACATTACTCACGCCCTTCCTGGAGCGAGGCGCCAAACGGCCGTCGACAAGGGGACGGCCGCGGGTGATCCATCACACCGCCGTTTAGGGGGGGCCCTCCCGCTCGGACCCTGGAGGCTGTCACTCACTCGGCAAACGAGCCAATGAAACGGTCGACGGCCTCGCGGGAGGGAGGGGCCGTGGAGGTCAGCGGCACACCATGGCGTCACCGCATACGCTCTCGTGGGGGCCTGAACGGCTGTCTCTAACCCGACAGGGATCGTCGACGGGATGCCTTCGGATTCTAGCGGCTAAGCCATATCAATGTGCCGACACGAGGCCGGGACGCGAGGCGCGGACTCACCCGAACTTGGCCGCGATGTCGTACACCTGCTTCTCATGCTGCAGGACCTTCTCGCGGTCCCCCTCGAACAACAGGGTGGCCACACACAGCCGGTGGGGGTCAAACCCTTTAAACTAGGGAGGGGGGGGATGTGGAGCTCAGTCAGACAGGTATACTGAAAAGGGCTGGTTGGGGCGAAAGGCAAACCAGGGCGGAGGCTGTACCTTGGTGATGTAAAACTTCTTGAGTCCGTCCAAGAAGGATGTGAATATCGAGGAGACCTGAGGCTTCAGGGCGTGTCCTGCGAATTGTGAGGTCAAAGGTCAGGATGCCAGGTGTGGGGAGGGCATCGTGCTACCAGCCTGAGGAGCTAATCGATATAGATTTTAACCCTGCATTTCAGCTCCTGCTCTCTCCTCCCACCCTGTCAGATTTATTTGCCCGTAAAACCATGGTGGGTGTGAATAAAATGGCAGCATTTGAATAACTTCAGTGCTGCCGAGAGACTGTGGGGAACAAAACCAATAAATAACCCTGGCTCTGGTGGGGGGGGCCTCTGGTTGATGCGGCGATATCCGTCTCCCTCTGCCGCGTTTTGATTTATTCCTAATCGGACAATAAAGTGCCGTCAAACGGCGGTGAGCGGCGAGCCGGACCGCATGCGAAAGTTATCAATCACGGTGGAGATGTGAGGAGCGACTCCGCAGAGGCTCTGCAGTCCATTTACGCTGCTCTGTCTATTAGGCACTCCGCGGTCGCCTCGTCTCTTAATTATTTCCATTTTGATTCAGAATGCCTTCTTTTTCAATGGAAGAAAACAACCCCCTCGACAGGCCTTCGTACTGATTAATCTTCGACTCAAACGCAGCTCCTTCGCAAATGGTGATACCGATTCCGCCCTTTGATCCCGCGGCACAGGTTTGGGTAATGGCAGCCGGAACTGGCTCTGGCTGGCCGACCCACCTGGTGTGGCTGAACCTTTGCGATGACCATACATATGGATACGGGGGCGGGGGGGAGATGGGGTGGGACAGGAAACCAGGCCCCGGTTCAAAGGCACGCTCGCTGGACCGTAAAAGTCCAATTTAGGAAGAAAGGAAAAAAAAGTATCCTTAAGAGTCCTCCAATTACAGGCAGCTGGTCTCTCCTACACGGAGGGGGCCAAGGTGGGGTCAGCATGCCCTCAGCCTTCATCTGACAGGGTGGGCCATGATCAGATCAGGTCACTTAGGAACATCACATGTGATGGAAGAGAAGGGGGGGGCAGCCAGAAGGGGGGGTAAAGCGCTCAGAGAGGAGACCAAAGTGTAAAAACACCCAATGCAGTAGGTGAAGAGGTAATATTGGTGTATTGGCCCCCCTGGAAGTATCACATGTACACACACACACACACACTTACCAAACTGGAACTGGGCGTTGTCCATCAGACGAATGGATGCAGGAGCGCATCTCTGGAAGGAGCAGAGGGAGACACGTTATAAAGGTGACGGACGCCTCGCCTGTCGGTTTGCACTCATATCCATTACCAAACGCAAGCAGGAACCACTCGTGTCTTTGACTATGTTCTTTAGGGCTCCTCGTTAACTGCACTCCTGACAGGCATCAGGTCATTTACACACCACGATCGACGGCGGAGCCGTGAAGCCGGAGCGGGGAAGGGGAACCGGCCCGCAGGTCAGTGACGGAACTGGAGCCCCACCAAAGCAAAACAGACAAATAATGCTTTTACACATATTTAAAGGCTGAGGTGTTCCCAGGAACCCCCCAGTGTGTGATTGCAAGAGGACAGCGGGTGACAGTGCCATAGCCATCTAGATGTGTGGAAGCTGTAGCTGAATTCACGACGGCAGCAGTGGTGACTGCACATCCGCAAAATGTATATACTAACAAAATATATATACTAAATATATACACACACATTAGTGACGGCAGGGACTGATGTTGGACGTAAAGGCCTGGCTTGCCATCTCCATTCTAGTTCATCCCAAAGGTGTTTGATGGGGTTGAGGTCAGGGCTCTGTGTGGGACAGTCAAGTTCTTCCACACCAAACTCAGCCAACCATGTCTTTATGGACCTTGTTTTGTGCACTGGGGCACAGTCATGCTGGAACAGAAAAGGTCCTTCCCCAAACTGCTCTCGCAAAACTGGAAGCACAAAATTCTCCAAATGTCTTGGTCTGCTAAAGCACTAGGTGTTCCATTCGTTGAGACTGGTTCAACCCATGAAAAACACCCCCATACCATTACCCTCCTCCACTCAGCTTTACAGTTGGCACAATGTAGTCAGGCAGGTAACGTTTTTCTGGCAACCATGAAACCCAGACTCATCCATCAGACTGCCAGACAGAGATGTGTGATTCATCACCCCAAAGAACACAGTTCCCGCTGCTCCAGAGTCCGATGGCGGCGTACTTCACACCCCTCCTTTTGACGCTCGGCGTAGATGTGAGGCTTGCATGCTGCTTCTCGGCCATGGAAGCCCATTCCATGAAGCTCCCAGTGCAAAGTTTATGCTGGGGTTATACCACAGGAAGTTTGCAACTCTGCAGTTATTGACTCATAGTGTTGGTGACTTTTGCAAACTAAGCACCTCAGCACTCTGCGCCCCCCCCCCCTCTGTTACTTTACATGATCTTCCACTCCATGGCTGAGCTTCTGTTGTTCCTAAACGCTTCCACTTTGCAGTAACACCACTTACAGTTGACCGTGGAATATCGAGCAGGGAGGAAATTTCACAAACTGACTTACGGCAAAGGTGGCATCCTGTGACAGTACTACGTTTGGATTCACTGAGCTCTTTAGAATGAGCCGTTCTTTCATAAATGTTTGTGAACCTGACTGCATAGTTAGGTGCTTGATTTTATAGACCTGTAACAATCGGTCTGAATGAAACGCCTGAATCCAGTGATTAAGGGGTGTGTACTTTTGTCTGTATAGAGTAGATTATAATGATTTGGTTGTAACGGCTCCCCCATCTGGCTGGTTTAAAAAGAGCGATACCTCCTCGAAAGTAGCTTCTTACCTGCTTTGCCACCTCTCTCAAGCAAGCCACACCCTGCTCGAAATTTGGAAAGACCACGGAGCCGTACTTCTGGTACTCTGGGAGGGGCCGGATCTTCAAAGTCACCTCGGTGACAACGCCCAGGGTTCCTAAGGGAGACGGACGCGTCAGGAAAGTAGCATGAGGAAGCCTCACTAACAAGCCCGTAAGAAGGACGTAGCCCGACTCCACAATGACCAGGAAGATTGTACCCTAAGCTCCATTAATCACAGTTTGCTAATGGGATCCGCAGGACAAAACCGGCACTATTGTTTAATTAAAAAAGTTACTATAAGCACAGACAAACAAGCACGGCTTTACAAGCACCCCCCCCCCCCCAGCGGCAGTGCAGCAGGCGGGCTCTGGGATGGCGATGCGATCGGATCGGCCGGCTGCTGATCTACGGCATCCCATCTCTCCCCTGGGCTCAGCTTTGCACAAGAGGGGTCAAGTGAGATTTACGGGCTCAGTACACAGAGGGGGGGGCGACACACATCCGTATCAAAGGACACCGAGCACCAGGGACGGATTAAAACCCAAAGGTGCTCCCAGCGTGACCCCCCCAAAAGGCTCGCCGGGGACCCCAGCTCGGCGTTTTAAGTTGCACGTGTGCGCTCGGGGGCTGCGCCACGTCCCCTGGTCGGAGGGATCGGGCCAGTAAAAATAAAATAAACTCAGAGGGCTGCCATCTTAGATTTCCACGATCAAGGAGACCCAGCAGGGGACCCCGGTGTGAGCCAATTACCGTAAACACCTTACAGCGGGTCACTGATACGCATCGGCGCGGGGATCAAGGAGAGCCATACAAAGGGAACGAAATAGTGGCTCTTTGTCTGTGCTCGTTCAAGCCGAATTCAGAATATAATAGGTAATATATGCAAATTCCTGCCTCCGTATTACGGCCCCAGGGAGGGAAGAAGTCACCCGTCTGCTAAATATTCATCAACGTCATTAAGCGACGTCTCAACGGCTTAGCGTTTTCTCGGAAACGGTGGCCTGTCCCTTCGGTACAAATGAGGCGTGTCTGTGTCTGTGTGTGCAAAACACAAGGGGACACTACATCAACCCTCATAGCAGCATATTCCAAAGCATGCCTTACTTAACCCTACATCATATCGAACCAGCCAAACGCCCCTGTACACAGCTACGCACGCGGCCGGCCAGGGGGATGTAAACGACACCTTTGGTGACCGGCGTGTTAATAATCCGTCTCTGTGCCGACCGCCGCCCGTGTCAAGAGGCTCCGATAACGGCCTCAGCCAAACGGGGGGCCGTAAAATTATCCGGGGAAAAAACGTACCAGTAAGAAAGCAGCATTAACCTGTGCCGCCGCAGCCATTACCGACCCCATTAAGCCTGCAGATGTCTCCGCTAACGGCCTCGCCAGAGACTCGGAGATTTACGGGACAGCGCAACATGAGAAATAAACCACGTTGTCAAAAAAAGAAGAAATAAAAACAGCTTCAAACAGGAGCTGCCTACCGCCAAACATCCCAACATCTAAAATAATTACCTAATTAGACATCAAAACCACAATTAAAGCAAAATTAAGAAAAACCCAGAGTAAAATCGTACAAATCTGCAGTTCGTAATTATACCACACAGGAACAGTTTGCAAAGATAGCATGTAAACATTGTCTGATCAATTAAATATTCTTTTGGGGTTTCTCAGTGGTCCCACAAACTCTTCTAAAGGATTGAACATTACATTACTAGATTTGCAGGTCTGAAGTTTGTTACTTAAGCAGAATTCTGTAGGACACAAGAGGAACTTTCGACCGAGATTCACACTGCTATCACTCTCCGCCTTTGGACCAGCATAGATGTTTGAGCACTTGCTAGGTAATCAAACATCTCCCTATTACTGACAGACTGCAGAAGGAGCAAACTTCATTAGAGACAACCAGAGACGCCCCCTGCTGTGACACTACATACTGCACTCTAGTGGACTGCTAGGGAAACACGTGACAGCGGGGCCCCAACTCTCACACACATACTCACTCTCTCTCACTCTCTCTCTCACACTCACACGTCTCACTCCCCTTCAGGCGAAGTTCTTAGCTTGCTTTGGAAACAACCCTGATTTCTGGCATTCCACCAAGTTTTATTTTAGTTTTTTTTTTTTTTTTTTTTTTTGAAGGATGGTGACATTATCCGCAAACGGAGAACCAGGATTAATCTTCTGCCCCCCCCAGCGAGGCAGCCTTGCAGAAGCTGGCCGCCCACTGTGTCAGTGTATAGAAGCTTAACAGTAAAAGTGCAACATTCAGCAACCAGGCTGCAGTGGGGTGAGGGCACCTCTGCTCACTGGACTGGGGAGAGGCTAACCCTCAACCCCGCAATGGACTGGGGAGAGGCTAACCCTCAACCCCGCAATGGACTGGGGAGAGGCTAACCCTCAACCCCGCAATGGACTGGGAGCACAGGCAAGAAACCTGCTCCCTTGGGCCACATGTGGGTAACAGCAGACTGTCAACAGGCCTCTAACACAGAGATAATGAATGCCCCCCACCCACCTAAACTGAACACGTGCTTTGGAAGATTCCATCCTGCTGAAATGTGAGGGAGCCAACCACGGACACAAGGACAACCGTAGCTGCACCTCCGAGTCTCTGTAAACACGGCCTCATAAAACACAAGCTGCGCAACGTCTGGGCTGTACCAGTCAGGGTCCTGCAAGGACAACCATCTGCTCATGAAGGCAACGGTCTCAAACACACAACCATGCCTATAAAAACACACGACACACATGATTGTGATTAGTACTATTAGGACATTCTCTGCACTTCTATATCATTACGTAGAAATGTTATTTTCTTTTATATGGGCTGCTTTCTCCTTCAGGAGGTAAATTAAAACTATGCAGTGCCTAGTTTGCATTTCTAGAGCATACTGACAAGCATACAGTATGGCGTCTGTGCAGGGTTTATCAAAGACTGGCTGTTTACGTCAACATTACTGCACGTGTACGCGAGAGCCCCACCAAACACACCCTCCCTGGGGCAGACCGACAGGCCACAGAGCCTCCCTGGGGCAGACCGACAGGCCACACACCCTTCCTGGGGCAGACAGACAGGCCACACACCCTCCCTGGGGCAGACCGACAGGCCACACACCCTCCCTGGGGCAGACAGACAGGCCACACACCCTCCCTGGGGCAGACAGACAGGCCACACACCCTCCCTGGGGCAGACAGACAGGCCACAGAGCCTCCCTGGGGAGACGAGGCTCAGCGAGATGCTTACTAGGTGTCTACAAAAAAACCCAGCAGCGGAGAGAGACCTACCCTCAGAGCCCATGATGAAGTGGTGGATGTCCGGCCCGGTGGACATGCGAGGAACCTGGCAGCTCTTCTCCACCACTCCACGCGGGGTCACCATTTTTATGTGAACCACCTGGTTCAGAAGGTGAAGCGAGGAGGAAGGAGGAGGTCCGTCACTTAACATCAACTGCCACTTTGGACAACTTGCAATGGACAAGTAATTATTGTCATTGTTTACATGTTGAGCCTCCAGTCTGTTCATCCAAGCAGGGAAAAGGGATCAGCGAGCTCACAACGCCAACACCATGTAGGAGTGCCCGCCATTCTCTGGAACGTCCATTTCTACCCGCGAGATGTGGGTTAATGCAGAACGACGCACATACCAGGTCCTCGATGTTGCCGTAGATGTTCTTCTTCATGCCGGAGGCTCTGGTGGCCACCCAGCCGCCCAGGGTGCTAAACTCCATGGAGTCGGGCTCGTGGCCCGTGCAGAAGCCGCTCTCGTTCAGCTGGCCGGAGTCACAAGACACCAGAGCAACGTTGGACACTGGCAATCTGCAGCTGAGGGTGACCTCAGACTGGGCAGCTGGACAGAGGTGTGTGGGGGGGGGGGGGTGCGTGGGGAGAGGGAGGGAGGCTGGCTGGCACATACCAGGATATCCACTTTCGTTTTTCCCCATAATATCCAAATCAGCCCCATCACAAACAAACAGGAAAAAGCATCTGAATAAATACTCATCAGAATGCCCCCCCAGAGTGGTGCACCCTTAACAGGAATAACCCTGCATTTACGGTGAGACCCATATTACACCATCCCTGCCAACTCTAACTCTACTTCCTTTGCCAGACCAGCACCCCACCCCACCCCACCCACACATCTGAGAACAGCCCGGAAGCGCCGTGAAGCAGCTGCCTCCCACCAGCAAGGCGCCTACCAGTCTCTCCAGTTCCTGGCCAACGATCCCAGCTTCAACGTGGGCTGTTAAGTTCTTCTCATCAATCCACAATATCCGATTCTGGGGGGGACAAAGGCACAGGTGCACACATAAGATTAAAAGAAAGAAAGAAAAAGAAAGAAAGAAAGAAAGAAAGAAGGAAAATCACTGGCTCGTCAAATCGTTTAACACCGAACAGGAGCCTCCAACGAGCTCTGGGCCTAACAAAATGTGGTTCTGCGCACATCTGGCCTGACTTCCAAATCGATTTTAAACCCCGTGTCCGTGTTACTGACAGTGAATACATGTAGCTGTCCTCACTCCTGCGTCCTCCCCCAACCTCACACACCCCCCCTCGCTGAATTATGGCCCACAAACTCACCACAATGCAGATCACAGAGGTGCAGAAAACTAAGACGGTGTGTCAAATTTACACAAGAAATGTAAGCGGGGACTGAGCCCGGCGCCGTTGAGTTTATCCAGGCTCTGGGGGGTGTCAGTGAACTCCAGAAAAGGCACTGGCCCGGTTCAGCCCCCTCCTCCAACCCGATCTCAGCAGCTGAACTTCTCACGCAGTGTTTATAAGCGACCAGGGTGGCCGCTGTCTGCAGCCTGAGTACTCACAGGCCCCCCATCCATCATCCTGTACGGCTAATAATCTGTCTACACCCAACATTCTGAGACTCATGCAATTCCCCTGCATGGCCACAAGGGGGCCAACCCACTACCTAAAGTACACACAAGTTTGAGCTTCGAATGGGGGAATCTGCCTTCCGTACTGCACCCTGTGTATGCATGTCTGAAGTGGCCAGGAACAAACTCCAGAATGAATTTTAAGTTGAGTGTGGTGGGAAGATACGTGCAAATGTATAAGTTAGGTAATTTGCAGCTCTAGTAACACTATAACCCCCCACACTACAGCACTTCACATTACACAAGCTAAAATCACCACTTCAAACACATATTGTACCCGTTTTTAAGGCAGCAACAGATAAACTGCATGATGAATGACATCATGTCTAAAAACAGATGCTCTGAAATGCAGGCCCTAGCCCAGATGCCGGAGTACCGTCCCAAGCCGGGTTTGGGGGTCTGGGCCTCCAGAACTGACTCTGCTTTATTTACAGGCCTCCCTGCTGTTTAAGGACTCACCATTTGTGAGGTGTCCAACGAGACGATGGAGCGCATCTCATCTGGCGGGCATTCCAGGGCACTGGACACGCTGGTTCCTCCTGTGTGGGGGAAGGGTGGCCCGTTACCGGCCGTCTGTCATTATGGGTGACCCCTCTATCACATGCTCTCTCCGACACCCTGGCACCAGCGCCTCAGTGCACGCGGCCCTGCGGCCACAGAGACACGCGGCTGGTGGCTGGCAGGAGTGTGTCTAAGATAAGCCGACACACGCTTCCCTCGTCGCATCCAGGTGCTTAATGAGGCGTCTCCACGGCTGAGCAGGTCTGACAGCCCGAAAAGGGGGGCCCTTGTTACAGCACAGCGCCACCTGCAGGCCAGCATTGCGACCCCGAGAAGCAGCCACGCGTTGCCGAGAGAGACCCCCGCACTGGGAATCTAACTGGGATGGATCCCTAGTTCCATGCTTCAAGGAGCTGGCTGGACTGGTTGGCCGCCACCGCACCACTGAGCAATGCTTCACTGATCGTTTTTAATCATAATAAATCACATCACAGAACTTGTTTTTCAACATTCAGTTTCTTTATAAAAACGGGGGTAAAAAAAATAGCAGATTAATAGCCTGCACACATGTTGTGAGTGCCGACTTCTTAATTAAGTTTTCCGAGATGCTGACTTTGGATAATTAAATTTTGGCGGGTAGGAACACAACGCACAGATCAGTGGATGCGTCACACTGATTTATGGCAAAAACCTGCCATTTTACTTTAATCAGTTTTTACAATAAACTTACGCAGTCTAATTTGCTAAGTTATAAAACTATAAACTTAGAATCGGAAAACCAAACTTTACATCACCTAGTCCCCAAAGAGCAAAAAATGTGTTTTTCCATTTATACTAATACAAGTTATTTATACAGGGTTAAAGACTAACTTGCAGGATCTACTGCACTGCGACTGAATTACTGTTTGTTTCCCTGAATTCTCTGCCTCATTAACACTGGGATCATTTAGAGTAACTGCACAGTGGAGGGTAGGTAGGTCCAGTAAACAAAGTCTAAGCTCTCCATCCTATAAGCCCCACTAATCACTTGTTTGCTTTGGGTGTAAAATACTCACCTCCATAGGGAATCAGACAAGCGTTATGTTGGCACGCCAGCTCCACAACTTTCACCACATCGTCGTGGCAGTCTGCAAGAGGCCACAGTATCGCTCATCAGAGGCGGCCTGTCCGACCTTGGGATGCCCCTAGGGGGCGACAGAGCACTGGAGCCAAGGGTTTAGTTAGGGTGACGGGGTCAACGGAGGTGAGTTAGGCTGGCCAAAATCAGCACTGCCACTGGGCTCGCATGCAAACACTGGAGCTGAACACACCCACTAGTCTCAGCTTTGAAAGGAGGACTCCACTTTTCTTCACCAAGGAAAAATGCAATATGGCTAATTTTTATATCCTGAAAAACTTATTTTTGATGCTGCATCATTACCATTTGACTGCTTATACACTGTTGAGATCACTCCTAGAAGCATCCATCCTTCATCAACAGAACAATGGCCCTTTAAGCCAGACAGATGTCAGGGATACGGAGGAGGCGGAGAAACCATATGCCGCTTGCTCAAGCAGCCGTGTCTGATAGGCTGAGGCAAGCGTACCTGTAATCCAGATGCTGTAAAGTAAGCCCCGTGATTGGCTGCCTACCAGGAAAGTCTGCTTTGGAAGGCGGAGCCATACAGTCAACCATCTACATGCTAAAGCAATGGAAGCCATAACCGCCATCAGACCAATCTTGGGAAAGTAATTCATGCTGCCATAACCAGCTGAAACCAGAGTCTCTCGTACCGAATATGGTGGTTTTATGGTGCATCTGCTCATACAAATGCGAGCCATCGAGTTGATGGGAGGGTGGCCTCTCTGTGCAGGTTAGCCCTTTGGAACCCTGGGCTCCAGAGCGGAAAGGGGCGATGCATTAGCAAAGAGCAAGGGGCAGCCAGAAAGCACACTTGAGGGGACACTCACTTGGCCAAACTACCATGTCAGGAAGACGTCCAAACCTCCCCTCACGAAGGGCAAAGATCTCATGCAAGCAGTGACCTGCATAAATTGAAGAAAAAGTGTTTATATGAAATGCATACACTTAAACTCTCAAAAGAGAAGATGGCTTTACAGAAGGTATCCAACAGAGATGCAGAGGAGAACGAAATCATGGAAATTGTGTGTACTCCCCCCCCAAGAAAGAAAGGAAACAAAAACTTCACTGAAAAAGCTAAATACAAAAAAAGAAAATAAATTAGAAGAGTCAAGAAGAAAAGCTTCAAAGGTACTGACATCTTTCAGTTCACGAGAGAACAGGCAAACATGATGTC
Source organism: Mormyrus proboscirostris (assembly GCA_026779585.1). Classification (NCBI taxonomy): domain Eukaryota; kingdom Metazoa; phylum Chordata; class Actinopteri; order Osteoglossiformes; family Mormyridae; genus Mormyrus; species Mormyrus proboscirostris. Next base: position 9,829,130 of record JAODKF010000040.1, read on the forward strand.
ATATACTACAAATAGCCATTTATGATTTCACAATTATAAAAGAAACGTTTACAATTTTAGTGCACTCATGCAGTAATTCTTAGTGTTAAAAGACTATCAATGACTTTCAGTGCAACAAATTTTTAAAAACTGAGAAGTGTTCATTTGTATTTGCATTTATTTGGTTGGCATTTAAAATTGAGACTTGTTTGATTTCTGAAAAGGCCTCCCAGCTCATGCCACTGGCCTTCGCCAGATCAGACTGGCGTCCAGTCAGCCACCGCGTGTGCTCATGCCCTGGGCCGTGGGGCTCACCGTGGGCTCGGAAGACCCGGTCCTCAGCCTCCAGGGAGAAGGGGATCCCCGTGGATTTCAGGTCCTGGAGGAATGGCTCGTTCAGGTTGGGTGGCGTGATCGCACTGCTGTTTAACGCCGCCTGGAAGAGCAGAGTAAGGTTCGGACAACAAAGAGCCGGCCAACAAGCAGGACGCGGCAGGTGGAGGAGAGACTTACTGTAGGCGGGCTTTTGTGCTGGAGGTTCGCGGCAAAGGTGCTTTCGAACCAGTCCTTCAAACTGGGAAAAATCAACCCACCTAACCTGTACCTGCAATTCAAAGTATTTAATATACAGATAAGCAAGTCTGTAAGTTTAGTTTCTTAATTTAATAGTAATTTTCACTACTGCTTGATTCATGTCAGTGCCATTCCGTTACATCTGCCAAAACTTTACCATTCCTGCAAGGCAACACAGTCTAATAACATGGCCAGAGCCAGTCAGGCTGACTGATGTCAGAGGAGCAGTTGAAGCACTCAGAGTCACTCCTTCAAGGACAATAGGGTGACAGGGAGTTTTTTTAAAAATAAAAAAAAAAATGTAAAAAACTTTTGTGTTAGGCCTGAGAATTTGAGTGCCCCAGAAACTTTGCTTAAAAACTACAGCAGTAACACTCTTAAGAAATCTATTTTCCTGCGTCTTTTTTTTTTTTAAACGATAAACAATCAGATCCAATCAGATCTGGCTGCATTCTTGGTAAGAATTCTGTACATTTCCGAAAAAGTCTATCACGCCTGCCAGCTACCAAAGACAAGAGCGATAAGGCACAAGAGAGACAAACGCGGTAGTGTCCATGGGGGAAAAAAAACATCATTCAACGTCAATGTTGCGTTTAGAGAACAGGCAGCACCATTCAACACATGGAAGAGATTAGGCAGGAGCTGACATTCTGAATGTTATTGAGGGTATGAAAATATTACATTGCTCATTAAACCACTTTGATAGGCTACGGTCCTTCAATATATTATAGAAATCGCTGGCTGACGACCACAACCCATTTGTAATTCCAAGTTCTACAGAAGAATGTGTTGTAAAGGAAAACCTGCGTTTTTATAGAGGAGTCTTTAAGCAGCTTTGACCGTGCTGCACTCTAACAGCCACTAGATGGCAGTAGCACAACACTAAACTTAAAACCTACCTACCAGATAGCTGGGGCTTATAATCTGGTATGCATTTTGTAAATTGTACTACTATTATTATTACTAGTCTTATTATTAAAAATAGATAAAAATAATAATAATGATAATAACAATCATATCAGTATTAGTGGTGTAATTACTGTTATTATTAATGATTATGATAAGATCTTAATAATGTTCCATCTCTGTATCTTAAAAGAAATCATAACAACCAAAAAAAAAAAATCTAAGCATGGCCGTAACTGCTTTTTGACACCAGACAGCCAATCGCGATAGTATCCCTGCACAATCGGCACTCCACCACTCCACAGAACCTATCGGATCATTGCGTATCAATGAACCCAATCTGAACACTGCATTAGCGAGGCCAGAAGCAGCCCCCTTACTGAAAGGCGGCCAATATGCACTTAGCATAACAGCCTGGAATATGTGCTGCCCTTAATAGGCACTGGGACGGCAGCTTATAAAAGAACATTAAAGCTGGTTCAACCTGAAGGAGCATTTATCATCAGATCCAGTATTAATCATACAAAATTTCTGGTGCAAGTTAAAAAAGGAACAAATAAAAAAAAAAAAACTTCAGTGGAATCTGCCTTAGGCTGGAAGCAAGAAAAGCGTAATAAAAAAGCAGGACGGGAAGGGAGCGTGACGGCCTACCGTACCTCCTGCCGGTAAATTCCGCTTGACCTTTCTTGTTGAACAGAAATCTGGAGTCGCTGTACCCCCAGCCATTCCATTTCATAACCTCCTGCCTGGAAAAACAGGGCAGAGAGGCAGCAGGTCATAGCATGCAGAGGGAAGCCATGCCTGGTCCAAGGGAGCCCCACCTAAACGGGGTAAAGGGGCAGCTGGTTTTCACCCCCGACCGACTGAGCCCTCATTAACTGCCTCGATTACTAGTCCATCACCTGCATTCCTGTACCTACAAGTTCCTTCAAAGACACAAGTGTACAATTCCTTTTGGGCCATTTTGCGGTAATTAAGGGCTGAGCCACGGGGGCCAAGCCGTAAGGTAATAAAGGACTGACATCTGTGAAGCAGATTCGCTTCAAATACAAAATGCAGGTCGGTGATGGGTTCAAGACGAGCAGAAGGCTGCAAAAGACACCCTGCTGTGCTGGTCATCACATACTGTCACACTGCGAGAATACGGGGATATCGTAATATAGTGCTTCTGAAATCTCAATCTCGATGCATTCAAAGAAATGATGCATCCGTACAACAGTAGTACTTGGATTTAAATCATTTAAACTAAACAGAAACAACAGAGCACATTAAAAGCATATTAATATTGTTTTTCCCCCACCACAAGCAGACACCCTGAGAGCATACAATGTTCCCGTCACGGCCCACCTGCCGCTGGATTCCTCACTTGAGCGACAACACAATTACCATAAAGGGGAAGCACCGTAGCTCAAGTGCTGTCTGGATAAACGTGGGAGTCTCAGGCTAAACATTTGAGCACAGAAGTGACAGGCCCCATTGCAAATGACAAGCCTTCAGGAATGTACTTAAAAACAGGTCTGGACCAATCTCCATTTAGGAAGAGGATGTAAGGTTTTATTTAACAGGTTTCAAGCTATTGATTAATGAGCAATCTTTTTTAAAAAAATATATAAAATATATTGTGTATATATACACACACACATATACATCACATACATACACACACACAACTGTGCAAAAGTCTTATGCGATCTAAAGTAAGGTTTAAGGCTATTTATCTATGTAATAAGTGCACTTTTGCACATAACAAAAAACAATTTAGCATTAGAACATGTGCAAATCAAGTGCAACACAGTAAAACTGAATAAGATTTTCTTCTGTTCTCCAAAAAGATACTGATATCTTGTGAGACGGCTAGATGAACACCTCTTCAGTTCCCAACCCTCCTCACGGGCACCTCAGCCATTCCCATGTGTTTAATTTCACCACCAGCTCACGTAATGAATGAATTTAATTACTTAAAAAAGTTGATGAGATATTGATCAGCTATACGAGGAGTGCCGGTAGACGAGGTAACAAAAAAATACATGGGTGCGTTGTATGGTTGCTGCAAATACTGGGGAGATTTTAGGACAGTTTGAGTTGGCTAAGCTAATACACTCTGACAGGCACAAAAGCAGAATAGTTTCACTCTAACAAGATCATTTAATCATCAGTTTCTTTGGCAGTGTGACTTTTGTACAGTCCTCTGTGTGTGTGTGTGTGTGTGTATTGTGTATTACATATACACATACATAGTCTACTCGCTGTGTGAATCAGCAGTGCCAACTGCAGTGCCCGTCCATTAGCATTAACCCTGTACGGGCCAAGGCAGCCCCCACATGGTAAATACACACTAAGCTAACTTTTAAACAAAAATCACACCGTTCCGTAAAAAGAACCTAACGAAGAAAGAGGTCCAGCTTTTACAAACATTGACAAATGTAGGGCGTGAACGGTGTCCAGAGCACCTGTTTGCCCTCCTAAATCCAGACTATCAGCATTTGCTGGCAAAATCCCCAGAATAAAAAGCAGCCAAGGAAAAAGTTTACTTGCCTCTTAACACATTAACTAGAATGGTTGTAGAGGAAAGGTCAGAAACGAACTTCAACTGACCTGAAAATAAATCTATAGCCGTTTAGCCGTTTGACAGAAGGTAATATGATTCTTGATTTTCTTCTTCCGAAGAAACCCAAGAAACAAAAAGATGTTTAAAAAAACACCCTTCTCTGTAACATTATACAGAGCGTGTGGATTTTAACGCACGGAAGCTACATAACATCAGTATTATGGGGAAGGACACGACTCACCTACACTGCGGCCCGGGTCACGCGAGCGGGAGGGCGGGGCGTGAGCTCGGCTCGCTCGCCGGCCCACGAGCGCACGCAGGCCTGCTTCATAAAGCGCGTGACGACCGCATACTCGCAGCTTACGAGGAAGGAAATTAAAGAAATACTATAGCCCAGTCCGGCCCAAGATATTGGCACGGATCTGCTTTCCTAGATTTCATTTCACGCTTTGAGGAAGTGCCAAACCTGATCCCAAGTTTGCTTAGTTTGCTGCCATACTGCGGTGACACGCCCAAAGCAAGTTGCGCTACTGGACGCAAGGTGTCGATTTCTGCCGTAGTAAACAAAAAATAAGTTTGTCGGTTTACCCTTCGGGCATCTCAGTATTCATTGCCCTTAGCACTGTGCCAAACCATTTATTGTAACGCGCAGAGTTAAGCGGTGGTTTTATTCCAAAGTGTCCACATTATCCACGTACACATTATATTTACATACACATAATGGCTCTATGTCCTCCCCCCAAGGACCCGAACAACTGTGCAAGATCAAGTCGCCTGCTTTATTAAATTAGTGAAACATCCCACTAAACGCTAATTGCACCTTTAGGCGAACAATTTTGCTTTGCTAGTTCGGATGAATGATTCTGGCAAGCCTCAGGACCTACGACGCGCGGACCTTTTATTTGCCTGTCGTAAGTTTATGAGATGTTGCTTGAAATGCTGTTGTCTTGCCAAAGCGTTTATTTTCAATGGCCCCGCATCACCCCCAAAAGGAAAGTGTTTCTTTTGCTGACACGGACCAATGTGCGTCATCTCGGGGAACCCAATCTAACAACAACTATAAACAACTGCTCCCCTGTGTAATGCTCCACCGGCCTCATTTTCAGGCCATGAGGACAGATAAAGAGCCCCAACACAAGGGACACGTACCACTACATGGCCTTTATATTCCTGTGGCTCCAGTGCTTCTCAATAGCTTTGTGAAGTCTGGTAAAATCCTTTGTCGCTGTGACCACAGAGAACTACAGGCGCACAACTTAAGGCAGTGAGGCACATATGTACAGTCACACTACACAGCCTTAGGTGTAGAACCTTAAGTACATGAGACCACAAGATTTTTCACGCAGGCAAAGGATAATTGTACATCCTGTTCCAATTAAGGGATTGGCACTTTATTCCCAGGTTCTAACTTCAATGCAACTCTTTCACATGTAAATAATAAACCAGTAAACCTTATGCAAAGCTGTACATTTGAAATAAACACCAACTATTTTTCAGAGTGCACACTTGTGGCAGCACATCCGTTACGTAAGCGTGCATGTCCGTGCTGGGATTAAACATCTCACACTAACCATAAGAGTTTCTGGCATTCCAGTGCTGTGCTAAATGTTGCACATCACTGACATACAGCACTACTGATTGCATCATAGATACCACATACTTTTGTCCAGTTCCCTGCAAAGCTATGCAGAAGATTAAGATTCTAGTGTCCTTTATTAAATGATATAAATAAAATATTACATCAAGTATTAACTGCTTTTTTGTGACATGTTACTGTTACATATATACTTTTAATTAACTTTCAATTCGACTGTAAACTTATTTCATATCAGCCGGAGGATTCCTCTTATAACTGCTGCTGTAAGGCTGAAATTTACTGTTATGGGATTAATAAAGTTCATCTTATTTTTATACGGCACCACTCAGAGCAGGTTTATGCAAAGCTATTACGTATAAAAACCTTCATGATGACACGTTACAATTTGGATTCGGAAAAAGACAAAATGCGATTCGGGTTGTGTGTTTCAAGGCAGCAAGTCTGTGACTTGAGTGACATAAGAGGACACCTCGTTGCCCTACTGGCGGCAGTAAACGCCCTGCACTTCCCACACGCTAAAGAAAGCGCCGCTGTGTACATTTCTAACACCATGTGTCGCTGTGGCTCCGACCAAGCGCGCGCCGTCGCCACCAAGGAAGGAAAGTCGCACCACAGCCGCTCCCACCAATCAGAGGCGCGCTTTTAACAGAAAGTTTTCCCCGCATAACTTAAAACAAGATTACGGTTTAAAAATCGGCGTTTTTAACAAAAATGTGTATAACGTCTCCTAATCCCATTTAATCAATTGAAAGTAAATAAAACTAACATATACTTCACGTCAGTTTTTGTTTTGTATTGGATACATCGTCCGTGGTCAAGTACACATAATATATTAAATATATATTATAGATATATCTCAGATTAAGCATTTTAAAAATAAAAAACAACATCTGCTTGTATGTGCGAGACAAAGTCAATGCTTTAATTCTGACAAGGGTTGCAATAAAAAAGTGCCCCAAACTAAATGTTGAAACTAAACATTTTGTTTAAACGTGAGAAAATCATAATGGTCAATAATATTTCTACGCCAACTAACTTTTCACAACTTTATCGAAAGCAATGATTGACTTTAAAGGCGCCTGCTTCGGGCAATTCAGGGCGTGGAGATCAGCACATTTTTAGACACTCAACTAAAAATAACTAAAACGAGTCATTGTTTTATTTTAAAGTTAAAAGGAGATATACGAACCACTATACATGACTATGGACTCCCTGAAAATTAATATATTTCCGTGTAAGGCCGGTGCGCCACTTTAAAAACTAGGCAAGGCAACCTATGACATGTTCTGTTACGTCTACATGGTCGACTAGCTACACTATTTAACTACAGTTTGGTAGGTAACTAACCGCAACTTAACTAAATCAATTATCAGACAGACAAAATTCTCTCAAACCGCACCTTTCGCCTGTCATACCTAAGGAAAGCCGGAGCTGCCGCACCCATGGCAGAAATGAATGGACATATTGTTTTAGCAGCAGCCTACTTTCCGTGCTGTCGGGCTAACTTCTCCGTCGCGATAAAATCATTCAGGCGTATCAGACCACATTTTAAAACGATTTATTGCTGAGTGACATTTACTGATCAGGAATGCGAGGCATGCTGATCAACTGTCAACATCCGCTAGCCTCGCTGCTACTTGACATAGAGGCACCGTAGCATCGCACCATAAAACGGCTAGCCGAAGCCCTCCGTCGGCAAACCCACCTCCTTTTTGGCACCGTTTTCGCCTTCACGGGGTCCGAGTCGGCCGCCTCGGCCTTGCATTCGCTAGCAGCGATCCGCGGATGCAAATGGCCGGCGATGAGCCGGAGTCTTCGGTCCGCAGCTTCCTGCCGCCCGGAGCCGTGGGCATTGGACGCCATGCCGCTTCCGCGCCGCGCAGGGGGAAAGGCTGAGCTGTCAGAGGTCAGGCGGCCGACGGTAAGACGCTAGGCGTCAGGGAGACTCCTCCCGGCATGCATTGCGCGCAGCGCACCTTAGCGCCTCCCCCCTCGCGCTTCTCCACTAAAGGTACGATACGGGGGCGGTGGGGGCCGAACAGTTCAAAATCAGGACACACCACAGCTATACCGCACACTTTTATTGAGCCTTTCATGAGTTTGCTCGCGTACATTCAATATGCCAATAAATTATGAATGATACCAAAATGTTATGTTTTTAGGAATTGTCAATGTTGAACTAGTGATAGGCCTACCAGCATGTAATCTATTTGCAATGTAAACTTGTTGCGAAGTTTCACTTATTTTGATGCACATGTATTTTTTGTTAACAAAAAACTCAAAGCCTGTTGTTAGTATTATGGAAACAATTAGATTATATTATTTTGTATTTACGGAAACAGGCACGTAAATACTTCTACAGGCAAGTGATATAGGTGATAGGGAAAAGTAACTAAATAAATCAGCAAAATTAATCAGCAATGTTATATTTGGTTGTGCAATCCGTTTGTGTTTAGTGTTTGGAATAAGAAAACGTGTTTATTATTGAAAACAATTAGTATATAATATCCTTTACACAGAAGTTAAAAGCTCTGTATATTTGTACCCAAATACAAAAACCAGGGGTGGATTAGTGCTTAGGATGTTCTAGTCCTCAGCAAACGTGAGGACTGGGCCCCGCCTCACCTTGCCTCGGGAAAAATGTATCGGTTAGCTAAACTGGAAACAACCATGTGTCCATGCTGATGTCAGCCTAAGACCCCCAGATAAATTAATCTGCTCTTGATCAACAGTAAAATATGATTACATTGAATTGCTTTGATTTTTGTCTGAAGTAAGTAACCCATTTAGCCTACTTCTAAGACTTCAAACAGCCAGAGATTCTGGAGCAATTAACAACTTAAGATATTACAGAACTACATGTATACTTATAATACAGTATCACTATGGCTGAAATTGTGTTTTCACTAAGTCTTGAGGGAAGATAAAAGTCAATTCAACTTCATGCTATTACTAGTATTGATTGAAAGGTTTCTTGTTTACTCAGTTTTAAATGTTTTGAGCCGAAAAATGCAGTCCTGTCTTGAAAATTCTTGCACAAGTAAAACTTAGTTAATAATAGCCATCTTTACATTACTAGGCTACTTGTAATCTTTTAGGTCATCCTTTTGCAGCAACAACTGATGTCTCACTTAATATAGACATAAATGAACAGAGTAGTCTATTATTTAATTATGCCAGAGTAGCATTGTTAAGATTGTGATGTTCATTTTAACAGCCATCCTCCATAACTGCCCAAGACTATTAAGCATTATTGTATTCTACCACAATTGAGCTTCTTCGGTTTAATTTAGTTTGCACTTAATTTATTCAAGCTACTTTATAATGTTTCATGTCACAGTTTGGCACCAACAAGTAATATCTACTTTTGTATGGAAAGACATAAATATTTTGATCCATACAAGATTCTCAGTGTATGCGGTGGGGGCAGGATGGGGCTAATCAGACATTATTCAAACAATTACAGATCTTTGACTCGTAATTCTGCATAAAATACCCATCCCTTGTTCACAGCATCACAGGGGGCCTGGAGTATGTCCCAGGAAACCACAAGGGAAGGTACACCAGGCACAGAATGTCATTGGAAGTAGGTACATTTCATCCAAAACATATCTAATGATATGGTGATAGGAATCCCTGTTAGGGCCCGCTGATGGTATGGTCCTACCTGTACTGTACCATGTGGCAATGAGATAAACGTGCACCACATGTTCAGTTCTGAAGTGAGTGAAGCCCCCCCCGGATAATTAGACAATGGTTTAGCCCTCTAATGCGGTACAACAAACCATCCAAAACACAAGCGAATGTTTTTTATTTCAATAAAACGCGGCTCATACAAAATGCCCCCTGGCTACAGTCATGCGATTCCCATGCTGCATGGGGCAAAATATTACAGCGAATAAGAAGTCTGACTGAATGATTGGAATTGTGTGAGAACCGGACAATGTTCTGTTTGAGGGAAACGTGACAGCCGTGCATCTTGACATCATCCCACCCACCATCCAGCTGTGGGCAAGGTTTGGGTCCATCCAGTCAGAGGATTAACTCCCAAAACAAAGTTCTGTAATGCACTGACTGCGAGCAGTTAAGAGTCTAAGTGTATTACAGAACTTTAGTCGGGAAGTCGCAGTGCAAGCAGGGATCCCTTCAGTGAGCAGTGAGGCCCCTTTCAGCATCACACCAGAGAGCAGCCTTTAAAACAAACCACAAGGGTGAATCCCTTCAGCACTTTCTCAGCACACACACTAATGGCATATTAACCGGGCCCGGATTTCCGAAGGCGAAACACGGGCCTGCTTTTAAACTACCTGTAGGAAAACTGTGACATTAACAACACAGCAGGTATGGCAAATTCCCAAACAGTGTCAATAAAAAATTATGTGTGTGTGTATATATATGTATATAAATGATTGTTTTTCTTTTTTACTATAAAACATGTCTAGTGTATACCGTTAACAGAGTAATGACGCTAGGGGCGTACATCAAAAAAATCTTGACCTTTAAAAGGGGCCTACAGTGAAATCTATATTTTCAGAGTAAGAACAGACAATAGAAATCTATATAACCGAAACATACAGCGGCATAACATAAAATTAAACACAGTATCTCTGCTATTGTTAAATCTTCTCTACAGCGTTTGTAAGTGTATCACTTGTTGGTGGTCGATACGTGGAAAATCTGCGAGTCTAAATTTTTAATAGTCAAGCGTGCATGATCATGACAAAACTTTAATTTGTAATGTCCGTTTGAATCAAACTAGCATTTAAGAAGGTACCTGCAATCGTTATGTAACTTCTGATACTTCGACACAAAGCTTAGCACTCAACGATTTTATGTAGGTTAGATTTTAAATGTTAAAAACGGCAAGACTGGACTTTGTACATTGTCACGTGCATTGCCATACTTTAATAAGTATTAGCATATATACATTTGTCACTTTTCTGTGATTATAACTTGCAGTTGTTACACTTATAAAAGTTCACTTATGCATAAAATGTACAATCGATAAATGCAAATCAATGCACACAATTAAAGACAATACCACAAAATATGCATGTGATAAATGACATGTTCCTAAGTGTTATTACAAGCATTTCACGTATACTTCATTAGCTAGCTATAGCCAACATACCTGGTACAAGTAGGGGAGCAGTTAGCTATGAAGCCAGCTGCAGTCCAGCTCGAGATGAAAGCGATCATAAAATGGCAAAAAAATATGGTCTGAAAACACTGCAGCGCTGATTGCCGAAATGCTCACTTTGTCACATCGTTTTGCAGCCGTCGGCCTTGCTGTGTCCCGCCGCGAAGTGATCATGAGGTGCTTTTCCACCACTGGAGCCTACCTTCGCATATTACTACTCCTCCGTGCAGAGCAGCCTGCAGCTGGAAGAATGTCGACGTGGAGCTGCCAACCGTGGACGCGCATTCGTGGACGCGCTCTGCGAGAAGCGCTCTCTCGCCGCGAACTCGAGCAGCGGGCTGTGCCGTAGGTGGAGACGGTGGCAGAGGTGGAGCGAGCTCCTTGACAGGTACGTGTCAGGACGCGCATTAATAGCTGATATAAGTAGTGAGGCGTTTTCAAACGATGCCTGATTGCAGCGCATTTCCAGCTGTCCACTAAAACTCAGATGACAGACCCTTTGGGGTGTTAGCGTCACTTATTCTGGATACTGATAAATGTTTCTTTTTGGCTTTTTGTCTGTGTTTCCAATTAATTACTTTGAATTACAGCATATGTCTGACAGGGATAATATAGCCTATAATGCTTAGCATAAAAAAGCGTTGATAATAGTACAAGTTGGGCAAACTGTAATTTATTTGCTTAGTGGACTTTAATCCGAGGTGACTTCGCTTAAAAATTAACCATTTTCATCGCCCGATTATGTATATTTTGGTTACAAATCCCAGGTCTAGGCCTACAACCGGAACGATACACAAGAGCTGTCAGGGAGATGTTCGATGTTTTTATGGAATATTCCTTCATCATAGTATGCACAGTTTGTTTTCTGGTCATGCATAATGTTTTTCAATAAAACATTGAATGGTCATTGAAGGCTGCTCAAAGACTTTATTATTATTCGTTGTCGTCACCCGGATATTCACGTTAATAAACCATAGAAAGGGTGCCCTGCTTTGCGTCCGTATCTTCCAGGATAGACTCCGGTGCCCCGCCGCATAGATGGAGACCTCTCAACGTCGTTTAACCTTGTGAATAGACACATAGAAATCACATCTGCATAATTAAAGGACAAATATAAAATATAACGCACTATACGGCCTACAGTGGATGAAAATTGAAAGAGAGCACTTGGAATTCACTGGACTGCGCCTGGCACCTCACGCTTTTTAATGTTAATTTACTCTTTAATACTTTAAAATATTATTTTGCTGTAAACGTAATTCACTCAAGTTTTTGATGTACTGCTTATAGTACAGTACTTATTAATGTGACTGTACAGTACCGCGTTAGGGTTGTTGTTGTTCCCATGCAAACCACTAAGGGTCGCTAGCATGTGGAACTTGGTCTCCCAGGTCTTCCAGCCAATTGTGCATACAGTCGTGTAAATATATTTTAGGAATGGGCTTAAAATTCACGCCTAAGATGCAAAATACCAATACCCTGGGAAAATAGTTACATAATACCCATATCAAAAGCAAGGGCAGCAGTACAGACCTTTTCACAGAAGTGATATTATCTACCCCATGCTGCCACTCTCCAACTGGGATTGGGTGTGACACGTCTCAGGTGACTGTTGTCACGGCAGGTGAGGACCTCCAAGTCCTCCAAGTGCGTTGTTTTGCTTCACGATCCCAGCTCTGTCTTGGATGCGGTAATGCCACCTACCCATATTTTGAGACTTGTCAGCATGTTTCTCTTGACTTCACATTGTGGTCAGGCTATAATAATGCTGCACTCAACTCATATTTTATCCCCTTTGTCACATTCTAGGGAACGATGCTGAGTAACTATATTTCATTTAGGTATAATACGGTATTGCAATGTGTGGCAAATAGCCTATATTGATTTCAGCCAGTGTCTTTATCCACGTTTCAGCCTTGGTCTCCCAGAGAGACGATATACTTGTGACATCATCAGCTGTTGTTTTCTTCTGTGGGTTACTTGTTTCCTCCATCAAGCTTTCCTTCATGATGAATCACCTAAGTATTAGTCTCTGCAGCACCAGAGTGACAACAAACTCCCGAGGCTGAACCTCGGCTGACTGGAAGATCAGCGTTACCTCTCAGTGAGCATTAATATGTTTAAACCATTTGACATTTTTGTGATCATACAAATCACAGCATCTGTCCATACCATCGTCTGCTTGTCCAGGTAGGGCTTATCCAACGTCATGAAAAATCAACCACACACAAATTAAAATAATGTCTTAAAAGTATTATTTTAAAAAAATTATAACCCCTTTTGTAGGATATAATAGAACGTGCTAATGTGGAACTAAGGCACTAAGTTGTCGGTCGATCGCTATTGTATATGTTATTTTATTTACTTAATATATATATATATATATATATATATATATGACCTTACTGTTCTATACAGAGTGGAAATGTAGAATAATATTTACATGTAATACATGTTGTGTATTTCTCCTTGTTGAACTGCAACCTGCTTTACAACCCAGGCTGCTGTAGGCTTTCATGTCACGACGTAAAGTCAGCCAACGTGAGGCTGGAGATTTAGCAGAGGGGGACGATCCCTCCGCAGTACACTGAACGCCCTTGACTGGCTGCGGCAGTTCGTGGGCAGGACATCTCGGCTGCTGGGGTTTTCCGTATATTTTCACAAGACCAGAAGTAGTGCATTATTTCCAAGGCAGCACGCTTTTCCACCGGGCTGCTGTTGCGTGTGGTCTGCGATTCAGTTTCAGAGCGTCGTTTGGGAATATAAACCGATAGCCTACTTGGAATACGGACTGGGATTGTAACTCATCACAATGATGGAGATCGAGTTGCCAAAAATGCACCAGAGTCAACAGGTAAAGGGCGAACTAGGTATATATTATCACGGCATTTTATGCTACAGTAAACACACGTTTCAATTTCATATTGTTGATTTCCTACATGGTTAATATAAAACTTAAAACATGCTGCGATCATTTTCGTTATTTCGTTATTATTTAACTACAATTAATACAATTAATATATTTTATACTTATTATATGTAATGTTCTGTCTATATGTTTGGTGGAACCCGGGATATTGAAGCCGAATTGCTGTAACTACCGTTTATCAGTGTTCTGTTACTATTAAAACTCTGTTATATTTAAAACATTATATGTTAAAGCAGGTGTTAGTTTGCTCTTGACCTTGTTAGTCTGAATAACTACTTTCTAATAACCTGCGAATCGTCTGTACAATCGGGTAGGCGATCTGAACGCCACAATTTCCGATTCTGCGCCATTCATACATTCATAGAAAAATTTGCACCGTCATTGAACTTTGGTGGGTGTAAATCCACGTGTGAAAATCTTTTATATACATAAAACGTTTAAAAAATGTGCAAATTTTTATTTATAACGACAATCGAAATGAGAAAGGGAAAACTTAAACAGGAACCTAAACTTTTTTCCTCATGTATCGGATACGTGCAGTTGTGTTGGCCTTCGCGAGCCTCCTTGCTACTGCGAGGTTCCCCCCATAGCATGTGATCCCTTGTAAAGATGGCATCGGCGGCCACCTTTGCGTTGCTCAGCTGATTGCACAATCCCGGTCGCCTCAGTCAGGAATGCTCATGTTTGCCTTATTCTATACACTGACGCAAGTGGCAATCCGCAGCATAAAGACATTGGTCCTTGATGAGTAAATAATTCTACGGGCGTTTGTGAAACGGTTTTAGTGTGGAAACCGATTATGCAATCAGAGCCACATCTAAATGTATTATGATTACATAATAGACGAAAAATGTATGTGCATATGTATACGTTTAGGGAGGTGTTAATCTTAAAATGATTACTAAGGATATAATAGAAACGTGAAGTACACAGCAGGCAGGGTCATTGAGCCTTTTTGTGACCATTTTAACTATTTAATTACAAAAATATGGCCTGTTAGGCACGGTAGACCGGTTTCAGAGAGATCATCCTTCCTGCTTTTTTTAGTAGGTGAAAAGGTGAAACGGTCAAGTTTGTTTAGCTTGACATAAATAGTCAAACCAGAAGAGCTGGCTTGAATTGAAATGTGTCTACAAGACGGTCAGCACTCGGGCCCTTTGGAGCCTGATGGGTTTGTCACGGGCCTGCCCTTGTACATTTCGTATTTAGTGTTTTGGTTAAGTTGTATATTTCTTTAGTGTTAGTGATTGTAATGTGACAGACCTCTGCCATATAATTTTAGTTTTGCGCATATCTGTGCGGTGTGGCATGTGATTGGTGTAGCGTTGCGATTTTACTCACTGGATGATCGATCTGTCTATTATTCGTGCACTTTGGACATTCTCTTATGCTCTTCTCTCAGGTGGTGAGGTGAAGTTTAGGTTTCATCATGCAGAAAAAGGTTCCCTTTTGTCTGAACAAAAAGTCCCCTGTTTCCATTTCACCCAGCACGTGAGGAGTCTGACCCGTAACGTCTGGAGAAGTCTTATTTTTCACGTAGCTGGTTCCTTGCTGCCGGTCCGGAGCAGGCCTGCGTCGTGCGTTCATTACTAGCCGCTGTGACGTTTCTGTTCCTGCTATAAGAAAGCAGCTGGACATGGGCGACACATGTAGCGCCAGGAAAGTGTTTCAGTGCTGGGTATTCTGCCAACATATTATTTGGAGATATCAAAAACACTACGCGAATATTCATATTTGTTTAATATGAAATTAATAATCAGTTCTGAACAGGTTAACGTTAAAAACAATAGTTTAGTTTGGATGCTGCTATTTATTAAATAATGGGAGAAAAAATTTTTAAGAAGTTTTTTTTTCCTACAAGTGACTGGAAGTCATATAAAATCAAGGAAGTTTATATTAGCTGATGGCCTGTTACATCATCTCTGCTGTAATAACTTCTTAAATAGTGCAAGATAGGGGGGCTTTGGGGGGGGTTCAGTGTGTTGTACGAACACTAATATATTTTGAGAATTTCCTGCCAGTAAAAACACAATTTGACTTTCAAGGTTATGAAAGAGGAAATGTAATGGAAGCATTTGAGACTATTCAGATATTAAATTTAATAACAATTAAATGCATCTTATATGACTATGTTACAAGACTCCTGAAGGCAATTTTAAATCTGAATGGCACTTTTTACAGATTTTAGTTTTTTGTAGTATTGTATGTCTGTACGTTATTTTAGTCTATTGTAGCCTGAAAACTAAAATAAGTATAATTATCTGAAATGTAACAGCAAAAAAATAAGAGGTTTAATAGTACTATGAAGACACTTTTTTATACATGCAAGGGAATATATTTTTTCACAGAACTTAGTGTGCTGCCATGTTTATGTCTGTGAGGAGGGTACTTCTGTAATGTCAGGACTTTCCCTTCCAGCGTTCAACATAAAAATAATGCACCCTTTGTAGTTTAGTGTGGTAACCTGGTTATTTTAGTTTATAGCAAAAATATTCCCACATGCAGCATTGTAGGAAAAACGGACTTCATGACTAAATAACTTTTTAGAGAATACGGTAAACAAGACTATTTAAAATAGAAATTTACTTAAAACCACATCTCGATATTTTCAAGTAACTGACAAGGTAGAAGTTTGGAATTAACTGTATAATTTTGTCAGTTAATAACATCGGTTTAAATAATTCGCTTAATACTTTGAGAATACAAAGCATGAAAAGCAATGTTTTGAAAATGACCGTAAATACTCTTAAGTTTAAATAGAAATCTGTTTTACCCACCAACAACAGAATTTAGTTTGTTTTAGGTTTTTTTCCATTTTCTTAAGTGGAAAGTTGTTTGTGTTTCAGTTGTGCTTTGGTCTTGTGAGTTTCTGGCAGCTGTCAGCAGGTTGCTACACTGCTCATCCACACTCCTCTACATTTACAGAGCATTTAATTTATGGGAAACTGAGGATCAGAAACTGGAAAAGGGAAGAAGGGGAATTCTCCCGTTACACACATGAGACACGCACATTCAGTACCAGTCAAAAGTTTGGACACACCAAGCTGCCTATAAAGGAAACCGATACAGTGTCATATCATATGACCTGGGCACCTGATCTTAGCACATTAGAAGTAGTTTTGGAGGAGTTTGGCCAGAGAATGAAGGGAAAAACAGTGAGAGTGCTCAGCATATATGGGGAACCTCCTTTGGGACAGCTGGAGAAGCATCCCAGGAGGTCACCTCATGGATCTGGCGTCACTCTGCTGACCATGGGATTTGAACTGCCAACCTTCTGAACCCTTTATTTTTTTGGTTACTGCATAATTCCTTGTCTGTACATATATTACATACAGTATGTATAATACTATGCGAAAGTCTTAGGCAAAGGAAATATTTAAAGGTATTTACTGGATTGTAAGTATATGATTCCTCAGAACAAAAAACACAATTTAGCATTAGAACATATGTAAATTAAGAATAACAATAAAGATGAGTAAGACTTTCTGTTCTCCAAAATGTTACTGATATCTAGTTAGAAGGCTAGATGAACACCAGCTTTAGGTCCAAACCTCCTCAGGGAAACCTCAGCTATGTTTTTGTTAAATTTCATCACCGGCTCATTTAATAAATTTTAATTGGTTTGAAAAGTCAATGAGATGTTGATTAGCTGTATGAGGTGTGCTAGTGTTCTAGTCCTGGGGTAGGCAACCCTGATCCTCGAGTGCTGGTGTCCAGCAGGTTTTCTATCCCACCTGATGTTATTATCTGCCTGAGATCAGCTGCGGTTCATCTGAGACCCAGTAGGATGGAAAACCTGCTGGATGCCGGCACTGGAGGATCCGGGTTGCCTGCTCCTGGTCTAGTCAAAAAACACATGTAGATCCTGGGGTTGACACACTTTGACAGACGCAGTATCATAGAATTTTACCAGCATGAAGATCATTTAAACATTTTCATAGACTGCCTAAGACTTTTGCACAGTGCCGTATGTCATATTTAAAAGAAAACTTTATCACTTTATCAGACAAATACCATAAATTGGAAAGATATAAACGACTTGTGGTTCACATGCAGATTCACTCCATACAGAACGGCCGTTGCAGATGGAATGTGATTTGTCTCTTGGTGAATGTCACCACAGGGTGAAAGAACGTTGAGCAAAAAATGGTGCTTTCTTAGGACATCATGTGTATCGTTTGGTGACGAACAAAACTGGCTTTTCAGATGCTTTTATCTGATGGCAGTTACACCTTAAATTTTATATCTACACAAATTTATTAGTTAAAAAAATTATTTGTGTGCACTGAGCTGCCATGCCGACCAGTCACAATGCTGCTGCTTCACACCTGCAGGGCTGTGGGTTTAAATCCTACCTCTACTGGTGCTTGTGTGTGCAGTTTGGATGTTTTCCCCGTGTTGTACTAGTTTCCTCCTCCTTTGTACTGGAACAGATAAGTAGGTGGATGGATGGATGGATGGATGAATCTGTGACCCATGGCGCTGCTCTTACGCCCAGTCCAACTGGCATTATCAAGAACAAACATCTGAAGTACCATGAACCAGGTGATATCTGTGTAAAACTTGTTTTACTATGTAATAGCACTGCTTCTAACATGCTTGGCGTTTTATGTACATATTCAGTATGTATAAGATTCCTCATTAATATTAATGAAAGGAACAGTAACTCAGTTGTTCTCCTGAAAGCGGACATCACAGGCCTGCAGCATGTACATTCCCGACACTTAGCTTCCAGATACTTCTCTCTGGTAGTGGCCGCTTCCGTTTTGTGCTGCCCCCCCACCCCCCCCGCGCGTCCCCAGTTCACCCAGTTGCCTGTGTCTCACCCAGCCAAGTTAGCTAATGCCTCAGCTAGAGGAAGCGTAACATGTCTTAGATGTACTATTGTGACATTCTCTTTGTAAACAAAGGTCACGTGGTGAGCGGTTTTCCTTGTGACACAGTCACTGGATAGTTTTTTTTCTTTCTGTGCAATCTCTCTGGACTCTTATGAAACGCTCAACCTACGCATATATCTGAGGCACGCACAAGGGCGTTTAGGCACCACAGGCAGATAAGACCGGCGTCCGGGTGGCAGATGTGCGCAGGCGCGGGGGCCCGCCCTCTGCCGTGGGCCCGCATGTACACCCGGAACCGCGCTATGGGAACCTGCTGCAAACTGCATTATCTGCATTGCATTATCTGCACTGCATTATCTGCTCCTTGCACGCTCAAAGCGCGGCAAGATTACCACACACGCTGTCCTTTGCCTGCTCTTGACGGAACACAGTGCCCTTTAAAAGCTCCTTCACTGTTTGCTTATGCTTATTCAGTTCTGCAGCTGCAGCACTTTTTAAGCTAACTTCATTTATTTTGTAAATTAAATTTAATGTCAATTTTGCCACTCCAAACTGTGCATGAATTCTGTTACTGGAAATATTATCACTACAAATTATTATTCTCTTCTGAATTTCAATCTACGTATCAACTTTTAAATTTTTTTAAAATATAAATATTAGTATAATTACTTGGTGTGTAACATACTTTTTTTCCAAGAAATCTACATAAATGTGTGTGTGTGTGT
>JAODKF010000040.1:9848464-9862592 GCA_026779585.1 Mormyrus proboscirostris
TATAAATATTAGTATAATTACTTGGTGTGTAACATACTTTTTTTCCAAGAAATCTACATAAATGTGTGTGTGTGTGTGTGTGTGTGTTTTTTTTTTGCATCATTTAAGTATTAATTTTTCATACTGGGTCTGAAGGTCTTTAAATCGTCTCCACTGGTGTGTTTGATTCGTCTCTGCGTTCTTGGTAGTTGCTTGTTAGTGGAGTTGCTACCAGCACCTGTGATGTCACCAATGCCGTGGCGGAGATACGGGTAGCTGAGCGATGGGCAGAAACCTCTCCACGGGGGGGCCCCGGTGCCCCACAACCTCTGAGTCAGCCTTGGGTTTAATAAAACGGCTTTCGTGGGGGTTTTGCTGGCGCACGATGATGGGCGCGATGGAGCACGGCCCCGCCTGCCCTGTCACCTGAGCAGCCCTGTCTCTCGGGCCGACTTCCTCCGGCCAGTCTCATGCACTTCTCCGATTGGAGTGAAATTTAAGCCTCGCGCATAATTACCATCTACCTCTGGGAGGCTTGGCACTCTCAGAAGGCAGGACAACCTCCAGCGTGCTGGCAGCCCTCGTCGCACACCGGGCCTCTCCGCTGGAGGAGGAAGGAAGCTCTTGAACCTTTTTTGCGAAATGCCCGCCGTGTAAGTGCCATCTAGAGCCCGGCTGTGGCGAGCCAGCTGATAGGGACATGTGTGCGCTTCGCGTGAAACCAGAGCGGTCTTTCTGAATACCTCCCCGGGTGGAGACGTGCTTTCCTTTGGCAGGTTTACGGCACGCCTTTGGCACACCGCGTTCGCCATTCACACCGAACCAAACAGGCTCGACCGGTGCCGGCGTTGCGTGGGTGGGGATCGCGTATTCCGGCAACAGGAGACTGAAGGATGAAACAGGAGACGGACATGTATTATTCACGCGGCTGTGTCTTCTCCATTACGCTCATAATAACAGCGGGGTTGCTGTGAAGTCACGGGACACTCGTCCTCCGGGATGGAGGGGGGCACCAGGGGGCGGCAGATTAGTGGTGTTGTCCGCGAGCCCCCACCCACTCTCCACCATCTGTCTGTGCCGGACGGATGGGAAGCGCTAGCGGGGGTCTCCGTCACACCCCGGGCTACCTTCACGCTCACGCCGCTACTCTGTTCTCCCTCTCTGGCCAGGAAATGGAGCTGATTGACATCCTGTGGAGGCAGGACATCGACCTGGGCGCCGGCCGGGAGGTCTTCGACTACAGCCACCGGCAGAAGGAGCACGAGCTGCAGCGGCAGCGCGAGCGTGAGGAGGAGGAGCGGCAGCAGCGGCTGCAGGAGGAGAAGAAGGCGCTGCAGGCTCAGCTGCAGCTGGACGAGGAGACGGGCGAGTTTGTGCCGCGGGCCCCACCCAGCTCCCAGCAGACCGCCACGCCTCCTGAGAAGCTGCAGGTACGGGGCGGTGTGGGGGGCACGAGGGCCGTTGCCCGGCAACCACCGCTGCTCCTATAATGAGAGAGCACAGGTGCAGCTCCATAGCAATAGTAGTACTTAATTTATTTATTTTTTTTGTCATCGTTTGGTGAAGCGCATTGTCTGAGTGTCGCTGGCCCCGTGTAAAAACCCTGGCCATATATTTGTGAAGCCAGTCGAACACGAAACGCCGCCGGTCCAGCTGAGCGGAGCTCATTTCGTTTTTCAGCCTGCTGTGTTCACAGAAGAGGATGTGGGCACCCTGTCCTTTGACGAGTGCATGCAGCTCCTGGAAGAAACCTTCCCACTAGTAGACACCATAGAGGTGAGGGAGGGTCTTTGTCCTCACCTGACCTACGATGCTGACGCTCATTTTCTTAGATGTGTCTCTGACCTCTCCTCTCACTCTCTCTTCCAGACCTCTGCTCCTACACTCGATCCCTCTGTTTTGCCCGCCGCCCACAGCAGCCCAGTCATGATGGGTCCTCAACCGCAGCCCCTGCTGCCAGCAACGCCACCCCCCCAGAAGCCCCTGCCGGACCTGGAGCAGGCCTGGATGGAGCTGCTCTCCATCCCTGAGCTGCAGGTACAATAAGCAAATTCATTCGCCTGCGACAGAGGCAGCTGGCGTCGCAATGGACACCCGAAGAATGCCCAGCTACTCCCGCCCCAGGGCGAGGAGGACAAGTGCACCTTTGTTGTGCAGAATTGCAGAGTTGGCACGGGCTGCGGATGTATTCAGCAAAGCCCCCCCACCAGACTCAGAAGAGACGTTTAGGGTGGGACACAGTGTGTTCGCCCACCTAACAGCGGAGATAAGGATGGAATAAAAAAAAAAACTCTGAGATCGTATGTGCAACTCTGTATGAACTGAGTTTCATCATAACTTGAAACATATTAATGAAAAAACAGAACTGTAGTTTAGTTCCATTTAGTTTGATATTCTGACGATAATCGATAACCTAGCCATTAGCCACTAAAGACGTGACAGGACTGCGTCATGTGTCATTCACTGTTGTTCTGCTTCTTCTCCAGCAGTGCCTGAACATGCAAATGGGGGACATGGTCGAACCACAGGGCTACAGTGCCACGTGCAGCTCCCCGGTGGTGCAGGAGCCAAACTACCCCTTCTACCTGCCCAAGATGACAGATGTGATTACTGTCCCGGCGGAGTCAGTCTGCTCCTCCGGGTATCAGAGCTCCTTCAAAGGGGCTTTTGCTGGCGCCGTCCCAGCAGACAGCCCCGGTCAGGCGACTCTGGAGGCCCCGGACCTGAATGGCGCCTTCAGTGTAGAGAGCTTCTGCGACATGTTTTACCCGGACCTTACAGATACAGCAATAAGCCATGGGGGCTCACTGGGTGTGGATGAAAGTGAGGGTACCACTCTGGCCAAGCTGCCGGAGGAGACACCGGTTAAGCCCATGGATATCTCTGAGTTCTCCTTGGGGGAAGGATTTGCCAGCAAGAAGGCTGAAGCTGAGTTTCCCGACTCTGACTCGGGCCTGTCGCTGGATTCTAGCCCCAACGATGGGTCACCGGAGAAATCGACGGTTGGCGACGGCTCCTTCGGATACAGCGACTCCGATATGGAGGAGATGGACAGCAACCCTGGCAGCACCGAGTCTGACTACATTGAGACGTTCCCACTGTCCTTCGTTGCGGAAAGCATCCAAGGAAATTCTGGCGCCCGCAGCCAGCCTGGATCCTCGCAGGACCAGAACGCCGGGCATCCCAAGACAGAGCTGGCAGAGGACGCCGGGCATGACAAACCGCCTTTCACCAAAGACAAGCACCGGAGGCGCATGGAGGCTCGCCTGTCGCGAGATGAGCAGAGGGCCAAAGCCCTCCAGATCCCCCTTGCCGTAGACCTCATCATCAACCTCCCCGTAGACGACTTCAACGAGATGATGTCCAAGCACCAACTGAACGAGGCCCAGCTGGCCCTGGTCCGAGACATCCGCCGGCGCGGCAAGAACAAGGTGGCTGCCCAGAACTGCCGCAAACGCAAGATGGAGAGCATCGCGGGCCTGGAGTGCGAGCTGGACTCGCTGCGAGAGGAGAAGGAAAGGCTGTTGCAAGAGCGGTCGGAGAACAACAGCAACCTTCGGCAGGCCAAACAGGAGCTCAGCAGCCTCTATAAGGAGGTGTTCAGCATGCTCCGGGATGAGGAAGGGAAGCCATACTCACCCAGTGAGTACTCCTTACAGCAGACGTCCGACGGCAACGTGTACCTGGTGCCGAGGGTGAAAAAGACGACGGGCAAGACCCGCGGCAACTAGCATTTCTCTGCTTGCCGTATTTTTGTACTGCACTACCATAACAAAAAGTCTATGCAAAAAAAATAAATAAAAAATTTGTAGTCTCAAGATCGCTTCAGCATTAGTCCAGCAGCAGAACTATTATATAGTTTTTGCGTATCCAACCTTAGCGGTTTGATGTCTTAATATTTTTTATATTTAGACTTTTCCTTGTACGGCTATAATGTGTATTTCTTTCCCCCAAGGAAACCGTTTTTTCTCAATATGGTTTGTAAATAAATGTTTATCTTATTTGCCTTTGAAGTATGAAAATGTACTGTATATATCATATTTTAATATTCTGATCTTTTTTTTTGCGAATTTCTCTTAATTTCCAGAGTCGGTTTTTAAATGATTTATGCTTTGATTTACTGTTCAATTGTTTTATTTCTTGACTTTTCTCTTGTACTTTATAGAAAAAATAAAATATTCATTTAGTCCCCATCTTCTGGTATTTTTTGGTCTGAAAGGAATTCTTTCTCATGTAAAAACACAGGATAATAATCATTTGGGGGGTGAGCAGGGGGCATTGCTAATCTCCCTTACATTAAAATGGGAGATTTACTCTGCTTTCAACTCTATTTTCATATATGACCTCTATAAAGGCCAGAAAGGCACTGCTGTTAATTCTGCCTGTGGCTCCCAAGACATTCACATGTAAAATTACCCATTTTATTATTTTTATTTAGGGCAGTGAGGAATATGGTGGCCAGGGGCAATCGCTGCCACGGCCTTGAACATTGTGGCTAAATTGCTCCAATAAAACATCCGGCTATAAAAATGGGCCTTGCAGGAGCCAATCACGTTGCATAAAAACCATGAATCATTGATATTTCCCGAAGCAAAATCCACTACGAATTCATTCATGTGAAACCCACCAGAATCCAGGATTATGACAACTAAAAAATGTGTGAAATCAGCAATTCAGTGAGAAGCAGCTGTTTATTTCCTGTATTTCCTCCCTGCACCAAAATCTTTCCTGTTCTGCGACGGGTGTCCCTGCGTGTTCACTTCTTTCACAAACCTTACGCTCTCCCTCTGCGTCCTTTCATCTGCCTCAGCTGCTCCACAGATTCATATCTTGGAAACCATGCATCAAAACAAGACCACAGAAGCGCACAGGTAAATACACTAGAGTGGCTGCCGATGCCGAAACCCAGAGGTGGAAAGTTCAGGTGCGGAAAGTATAAATCCAGAGCTAGATTCTATTTCAACCAATCAGCTGAGTCCTCTCTGACTGTGACTACAAATCCAGAGCTAGATTCTATTTCAACCAATCAGCTGAGTCCTCTCTGACTGTGACTACAAATCCAGAGCTAGATTCTATTTCAACCAATCAGCTGAGTCCTCTCTGACTGTGAATCTTTATACTCAACTGGTTGGTTAAAACAAATTCTTGGTTTGGATTTGAACTTTCTGAACTCGGAACTTTCCACCACTGCCTAATCTGGATAAACCAAACAGGAGGAGCGTCATGCCAATGGGAGCGGCTTTCATCTGTAGCTTCGGGTGTTTGCATAATGCCACGCAAGGCTAAGCTGGAGCCTGATCGTGATCCCTTTCTGTCTGTCCAGCTCTGCAGCATTTACGCGGATTCTGCGTTTCAAAATACAGAGGACTGAACTCTGTGAATGTGAAACCTGAATGTCGACTTACGGAGAAAATGGGGCAAACAGTCTTACTGGGAGGAATGTTTTTTATTGAAGACAAACATGAAGCTGCCATTGTAAGCATCCTTAAGAAGACTGACAAAGTGCAATTTTATCTCTAAGTAGAATTGAAAATAATTTACATATACATTATGAAAGGAAGGACAATGTAACAAGAAAGTGCGGGTGACATGCTAACAAGGTGAGAAAGTTATCACCACAGGAGCCCTTTATTGTGGGATCCAGACTGTCTTCATCACTATCCAGACATGTAAACATCTCAGAGAACCTATGACATCACTGGGATGCTGATGACAGGCTGAAGATGGAACATTTCACATCAATGGATGATAACACCCATGTAAAGTGCCCTGGGGCGAATCTGTTGTGAAAAGCGCTACATAAAAATAAACTGAATTGAATAGTAACTTCACAGACCCGTGTCACATAAAACCTGGGACGACCATTTTAAAATATGCGTTGAGTACGTGTCAAGCCGCTCATATATCATTATCCAGATGCTTGGTCGTAAGTTCTAGTTCCATTTTTAACCTGCTGTATAAAATTACCCAAATCCCAGGCCTGAGGTCAATTCTGCGTGTGAACGGACATACTAGATATCAAAAATAAAATGCAAAAGAAATGGAAATGCTTCAGGAGAGAGCAAAGATACACCCAGCCGATTTTACCTTACCTTTCCGTCAGCTCATGGAAGGACAGTCACAAGAGTAATTGGGACTTATGATTTCTGAGTTCGGGGGGGGGGGGGGATGAGGCTGGGAAAACCTCCAGAATGTGACTAAGTGTAATAGAAACCAAACTATAGAAAGTCCAGCTGAGACAGACAGGGTCAGTTGAAGGCATTAAGAAAACTTTCTAGTGTAACATAAGTGAAACAAATAAGAGATGTCATAGAAACACACAAATATCCCACAAATTCCCAGTGGATTAATGCCTTAATAACCCCCCTCCATCCCCCGTAAGATGTGTCCCACATGTTCATTAAACACGCATAGAAACCTATAGACATCATAAGCCCAGTATAAAAAGTTCAGCAAATCCTAATCCTTACAATGAGTACTTTATATACATACCGGGGAGAAAAATACTTAGCCTTACCCATCCAGAACCTTCCAAGTGTACGTGTCATACTAGATTTTCAGCCGTTAAGGTGACAGCATCTTTTCGAATCTGTAAATCAAGCAAAGTGGTTACTCTTACCTGGCTCTAAGTCACTCTTCCGTCTTCCGCTTTGATTTATCACACAGTATAAAAAGTCCATGCCTTGTAGTCATTCCCCTTCCTTTCAGGTCTGAAACTGGACCTAGCACGAAAAGTTTCTGTCAAACTGCCACATCTCTGAGCCAACAAGACCACAAAAATGCGGGAACATCCAGATAGCCTCTCTTCGCTAGCATCTGCTCTTTTGGAGGACCGGATGCTCACTACCAGCGAACTCTGCGACTTCCTCCTGTGGTGCGGCTCAAGATGCTGCCTCCGTTTAATTCTGTCCCAAAGCAATGAGCTGCCTGGTCGTCTGCGCTGGGGAACGATGAGGTCCCGTCTTACGGTCAAAAAAAACGTTCATCCGTACTGGCCGACGGAAGTCAAACTGCAGTTTCGTGGGGTTTTAACAGTCCTACACGTGGGATGCCAGCTCGGGCAGCTTCACGACACACTCCCTAGGCCTAACAAGAGCTCTCGTCACACCGAAACAAAAATAAAAAGATGTACTCCAGTGACACAGCTACACTTGGCAAGATTCCAGAAGAAAACGTGACAAAATAACACTCAAACAACTTAACTTCTCCTGAATGAAGGCTTCCATTAGTTTCAATTTTCTAGAATCCTTTATTACATCTAATTTTCACATCTCAGAATAGCAATCTAGCGTTATATTTGTACATGATTTGTGTGCCCATACATATAGTCTGAGATACTGTAGACTGCTTCTGTGGACAACTGAGTGTTATCAAAAAGTGAGTACACACAATACAAATAAGATTTACACTATACTCAAAACAGTTACTAAATAATTTAAAATAAAAAACAAAAACTTTGAGCTCACTATGTGGCCCTCTGTTTCGTGCTTTTACTGAACTTTTTTTAAAAAACAAATCTGAAAGAGCCTCTAACACAGAAAGCTTAAAAAGAACGAGACTGCATTCAGAAACTGACTACACATGTTCATCGATAAAAAAAAATCTTCTGTGTTTTTATTCCTGATATTACTACCACATACACATAACTATGTCCGAGAGATGCAGGAGGGAAAAAAGGTAGCAGGCCAAAACAAAAAGAAAAAAACAAGAACAAAATTAAGCATCAAAATAAGACCCCAGGAATGTACATCTAACAGACACTTTCTTTCCAATCGATAGCTACACTCTTGCGCACAGTAGCTAGCGGATGCAGTCCTTATCAGTGCTGTTTAAGCTGCAGTAACGTGTCTGACTAGGGATCCTTGTGTGTGTTCCTCTAACGCTTCTGGACGACTGCCTCACAGTACCCTGCAGCTTTCCTGACCACTCCTCTGCTCATCTCCTCTCCTGCTAAGAACTGTAGCCTGTTGAATGGATACAGGATAAAACAAAAACTGTTAATCTAGCATCACAAGAGGTCACTCTAAGCAATGCAGGAATGACGGGCGTAGACTCACCGCCTCCGCGTGATACTCAGTATCGCCGTGGACCGTAACTGCCTCCACTCCCGCTCCCGGAACCATAACCACCTGGAACAGACACGCGCTGGCCACATCAGCATCGCCATTGAGATGTTTAAGGGCATGGCACTGCATTAACGGAAGCCTGGAAGACAAGAAGAATACCTACCGCCATAAGGCCCACCTGAATTCCTTCCCCCAAAGCCACTTCCCCTCATTGGGCCGTAGTTAGACTGCTGCCCACCATAATTCCCAAAATCATTGTAGTTTCCACCTCTACTGAAGTTTCCTGCAAAGTAATAACAGCAAGACACACCACGGAAAATTCCGATAACTGACTCCATTTCGGTGGTAAGAGCTCTATATGGTTGAAGAGGTTACTCCAAAGTTACCTCCGTCGTTGTAGTTATCGTATCCTCCCTGGTTTCCGTACCCGGGACCACTACCTCCGTATCCCGCGCGTCCTCCCCCATAGCCTGGTCCCCCGCCATAATTCCCACCTGAAAAGGTAAACATTGAGGATCCTAACTGAATAAACGCCAAGGAAACCCACACTCTTCAAGGCACCACACGTTATGGGTAATTTTCATTCTCTACTTTCATGACATATAACATGAGGAATCCCACATTAAAATCATATCTAGACAGATAAGAATATGACAGAAATAAATCAAAGCCTGACGAGTGCCAATACATACCACCTTCAAAGCCATTATATCCACCCCCATATCCATAGCCTCCCCTGCCTCCACTGCACCCTCCTGCAAAACAAGTTTGTGCAAAGTGATTCCGGAGCCACAAGCCAACAGCTGCCGTTCCTCACAGGCCGATTCCTACCTGAGAAATTACCACCGCGGCCAAAGCTGCCACCACCAAAATTTCCTCCTCTGCCCATGTAGTTTCCTGACCCACCACCTCTGTCTGGAACGGAAACCAGTATTCACCTCAACGCAGTGTGAGGCAGTAACCTCAAGCTTTGGCCACATGTATAAAATACATATTCTATGTAAGCTAACCTAATATATTTAACTCTACACTACAAATGTAAAGAAATGAGGGTGCCACTTATATACAATATGGCTACCCATATAAAGGGCTTATGAATGGCTTATAATCTGGTTATTAATTAGGTAATAACACTTTGTAAATCACTTTGTAAACAAGTTATTACCATTTACAAGTGGCAAAGGGAGCCTTATTGTAAAGTGGTACTGAAATGAGAAAAAAATTTAAAAAAAAAACACTCATTTTTGTGGATGGCTTAGTGTGTTTATATTTGTTTTTTGTTTAAATGTCCAAAATTGCCTGCTAGCAGAAAGGAATGGTATATTTATCACACTTATTATGAATTTGTCAAACACATGGTGACCTACGGACATCACTGCGGACACCCGAAAGCGAGGACCCCACGTTGCACTTACTTCTCTGACTGGACGCGGCCTGCATTTCCTGTTTCGAGAGGGCCTTCCGCACTTCGCAGTTATGGGAGTTTATCGTGTGATATTTCTGAGCTGCAAAACAGGACGTGCATGTGAATGCCAGGCCGGCAGGTGACAGCACCTGTCCAAGTCCTGGCAACATTCATTGCATTTTTATCCGTAGTTATGAAGGAAGGCACAGGTTTGACGGCAGAGAAATAACAGGACAAGGTCGTGTGATGAACCCACCAACGATTTTATCCACTGTGTCGTGGTCATCAAAGGTGATAAAACAAAACCCTCGCTTCTTGCCAGTCTGCCTTTCCTCCATCACTTCAATGCTCTCGATCTTCCCGTAAGTCTGAAAGTACTCTCTGAGGTGGTGCTCCTCTGTGTCTTCCTTAATCCCGCCCACAAAGATCTTTTTCACTGTCAGGTGAGCTCCCGGCTTAGCCGAATCCTAGGGACAGAGCATACAGGCCAATCAGTTTCCATAACCATGGTAACCGCATCTGGAAGGAGCGGCCTTCTAAGGCTTACCTCTCTGGATACGGCCCTCTTGGGCTCCACGACGCGCCCGTCCACTTTGTGGGGACGAGCCGACATGGCTGCATCCACCTCACCCACGCACGAGTACGTCACGAAGCCAAATCCGCGGGAACGTTTGTTTGCTGGGTCCCGCATCACCTTAACAGCATGGCAAAGTAATGAACAGAAAATAAAGAGGCCAACTTCAGGCTGCTGCTGCTGAAGATCTCGCTCGCGGTTCTCTTGCGTGGTTCCGAAGACCCATCAGTTCATTGAAAACCTCTACTAGCCTGATGCATCTCAACGTTCCCTGAATCACCTTAGGAGGTTATTGTTTTGTTTAGAATATGTTGTGTAGCTCCTGCTGCAGTACTGCTTACACATGTACCTGGGCATTCAGTGGAAGCAGCCTAGCTGCTATTTGTTTCATGGTATGTTGCTTCAGACAAAAGTGTCAGTTTGATATCATTTTATCCACCAATAATATAATAGTTAAGAATCAGACCCAGCATGTCACTGGGAATACACACCACACAGTCGGTGAGTGTCCCCCATTGCTGGAAGTGCGCCCTCAGGCTCTCATCTGTAGTTTCAAAACTGAGACCCCCAATGAACAATTTTCTGAGCTGCTCTGGCTCCTTGGTTTCATGATCCTTTGAAAACACGGAAAGAAAACCGATTAACAACATATCGTGACAAATAAAATGAAAAAGCAATTCAAATGTTTTCCATAAAATGCAGTCATTTACGGTTTTTTTTCCCTAGGAGAAACGCTTTCCGGATTAGTAAAATTCCTATCTACTTATGATGAGTAAACGGCAGGTAAGTTCTACTGACAGCTCCCAAGCATACACGTGTAGGTGTGTACGCTTTTGATAGATTGGGTAACGTCTCGGCTAGTTCGCGCATGCGCAATCTCCCCCCGCGGCCGTGCTGGACATTACAGTCCGGCGCCTTGCTGCCTCAAATATCTGGGTCTTATCACCTTGTAGACGGGCGGTCGCTTCTGTTTCAGAGACACAGCCTGGCTGACCCATTGCATCAGTCTGGACAACTCTTAACTTTTTCAGGTTATAAAAGTAAAATAAACTCCCTATCGATATCCAGAATATTCCACTGGGAGGAATCCTTCATACGCCATTTTAGATCGCCTCCTACCCTTACATGTACCTCCATATTGCAAATACGTATACAGCACTTACAATGACTTCTTACACACTTAAATTCCAGTTTCCGTATCAAGATCACAAACATTTTAAATCGCATGAACCTATAAGAATCTGTATTTCCCGTAAAATGCTACTTTTTACACCCATTTCCCCCCACATGAACTTGCAAAACATGAACACGGTAACATAGACTTCAGAGAGTAAAACACTTCGTGGGTAAAACTACTGTCAACGTCGACATAGTATTTTGAGTGTTTTGTCAGAATTATACCGCGAAATATACTTAACTACCCTTAGCATCTCGCGCTGCGAGAAATTCAAGCGTGACATGTTAGCCAGCCTCAATATTTTATTGTAAAATATGTCATCTTCATTTTTAATTTTTCCCTACATCCATCTACGGACAGAAGCAAAGAGTACGCAAGTCTGATTTTCATTGGTATGATAATGTTATCACCTCCATTTCGCAGCGTATAGGCAGTCCTCGGTCCAAAGCGCACCCGGAAGCGGAAGTGGAACACTCGCTCTCTCCCACGCTGCGGCACTCGAGGGGTGGGGCTTAGAAACAACTTGAAGTGTATAGCTTTGCGTGACATACTGAATACACTTCATCATTTATTAAATTCTCAGCTTGTTTTAATATGACTTAGAATGCTTATCTTAGGGAGTATGCTGCTGGATGTATGTGTAACATTGACATGATGGATAAGTTAATCAAAACTCAACTGAGCTCAGTTGTGAAACCTACAATGAACTACAGTAAATAACTGTAAGGTGCGTTCTACTTCATTTACATCTGCGTGTGAAAGAGCATGTTTGCTGACGGCGTCACTCAAATACAATTTAAATAACGTTAAAATTATACTCATAGAAACAATTGTCATTATATAGATTGGAAGGTAAATTAATAGCCTTTTAACTTGACTGCTGGGGCCAACTTTTTAAATCTAAGATTCATTTTTTAACTTTCTGCATTAATTAACTTTGGCAAGTCGGAGTCTGTGTGTGTTTTATGTTATGCTGAAAAACAATTAATATAGACACTGTGATTTTATGATAGATTTTCATCGCTCTGTTTCATTTTTACTGGCATCCCATGCTGTTCCGTGCCAAAATACAACCTGTTTTGTGGCATTGGCTACAGGCTTATCGTGACCCTGTATTGAATAAGTCGTTATGAAAGATGGATGGATAATATGCGCGGGTGTTATTGAAATTCAACCAGTGAGTCTCATAACCCATTGTAACAATTGGCCTGCACAGACACACCCAAACTAAGACATTACAGAACACTAATGCATTTTAACCATTGAATCAACCTATATATCAAAGAAAACAATCTGTGCCAACGACAAGAACCTCACTTAAGAACCAATGGTACTCGGTAAAGATACTACGATTGCCACCTACTGGCCATGTGTGAACTCGATTAATATAAAAACTAACGCAGCAATTATACTCAGCATCAGTCTTGCTAATCTATTGCAACGCTTAAGAAATTCTGCAAGGTATTCAAATAGTTAAATAAACCAAAGAAATATATATTTTAGTAATAATTCATGAAGTGCTTAGACAATATATTCATGTGATTTAAAATTCGGTTCACCAACTATAGAAAAAAAGTTAGTTGAAGAAATTATTTTACCTTTGAAATGTGACTGGACTCACTGAAGAACTAGCGCTGGAACTGACTTTGAAACAATTTTACATCAACATGTTGACACTTCTCGTGCCAGCCATCACAGGCCTCACCCCAAGTCCAGGTTAAGGCCCCCTTTGAGAATAATAACCGACTTAGAAGTATCTGTGAATTTATGACTGTTTTATGGGGTGGAATAATGTCTGTTATTACCATTACCGTGTGCCAGGAAAAATATCGCCTTGATAAAAATAACTATATTTCACTATCGTTAAAGATGACTTTTATTTACTGCCAGTTTGCAGTCAGAGTATTAAGGCAGTCTGTCTGCGAGTTTCAAAATAAAGACAAAATGGAGTCACCAGGACCACTTTAGGTGACTTTAGAAAAGAAATGTTTTTCTGTGCAACCTGTAAATTACTTAATCACAATTTCATATTACCCTGTAAATCACTGGGTTTTTATTTAGTGATAAATGAAAATCATATTAGTCTCAGTCCACATACATAAACACTCAAAATCAATTTCCCCAATTTCTCTGGATATTCCTTGTCCCACCTACTGTGTTATGCTACATTTCTTTCTAAATTAAACTGATAATGAGCTTGAGGCTGATAACGAGCTTGAGGCTGTGTAATATCATTCACGCTTCGCAAGTCTCCCATAATTAAGATACTCATCAGGCTGTGGTCGCTGTTCACGTGCGACAGACCCCTCTCCAAGCGCCCTGAGTCATCGATGAGCGTTTTATTGACTCCCTGTATTAAACAATCCTCTCTGTCTTCTCGATGAAATACGGCGTCAAACTTAAGTGTGATGACTTCTCATTTGATTTTAAACAGGTCGTATTCAGAGCCTTGATATCATTTCATGGCTAGCTACCACACCGCCTCGAACATTGATTAAATTATATTACTGCGGGGGGGGGGGGGGAGTATTTGTATGACAATATAGTGGGTAGGATAGGGAGAACAGAGCCTGAAACGATACCAAAATGATGAAACAGAGCTGT
Source organism: Mormyrus proboscirostris (assembly GCA_026779585.1). NCBI lineage: Eukaryota > Metazoa > Chordata > Actinopteri > Osteoglossiformes > Mormyridae > Mormyrus > Mormyrus proboscirostris. The sequence goes on from JAODKF010000040.1 coordinate 9,862,270, forward strand.
ATAAGTAGGCTTTACCGTTTTCCCTGCACAGGGCCAGACAGTGATGTTTAGAGGAAGGAAGGGGGGGGGGGGAGCACCCTTTAGCTTGATTAAAAGGCCTCGTTTTTCATTGAGTTGTTCAGTGAAGGAAACCTACAGTAGCCATTCCTTACACATTCACAGGCCTGTGGAGAAAAATATATCGAAGGGCAGGACATTAATGATTTAACTATGGGGTGGCTCAGTGCAATCGGGCTCCAGTCACCAAGTTCACCAGTTTGAATCCTGTCCTCAGCAGAACCGTCACATGACCCTTGGGACCTTGAGCCTGGGGGGGGGGGGGG